>OZ038371.1:76250720-76953747 GCA_964036015.1 Leptarthrus brevirostris
AATTATTCGGGCGAGTTATAACTCACTTATCGTAGACTTCATATGTATTTTCCAGTGTAATGTTCTGAAATTGTTTGATTCGGATTTTTAATATCCACAGGTCGACTTCAGGACACGGGACTACCAGGAAGAATTTTCTGGTAAGGTGAGGTGGGTATAATAGTTGGTTACCTTTGGGTAGTTGTTTTGATATCTACTGATGAATACAGTGATTCGAAGGTAGTTGAGGAGGACCTCAGGGCAAGGGAATACCAGGAAGAAGTTTCTGTCCCAGCTTTGGAGGCGAGAAAAGGAAGAAATTAGGGGATGTTTGATCGAAGTGGGGAGGTTTTGCCTTATGCAAATTAGGTTAGAGTGATTAAGGCATTAAAAGAAAATGTTATTATAATTATTCCCTTTGATCGCGGGGTGAAGAAGCCAAGTAGGGCGTAACAGCAATTCAGTTTACCATCAAGAAGAATTTCTAGATACAGCATTAAAGAGATGGGCTTTAGGTCGTCCAGTCTCTGACGGAATTGCACAAGAGTTTTTCGGATTTGTAGTCTAGGGTTCGACTTTTAGTAAGAGTCGTTCTTTTAATTATGTGGTGCTGTGCAAAAACATAGTGAACTCCTGTTGCTTGGTACTTCGTAGTTTTAAGCACGTTTTATAGGTGAAGTGGGAGTTTTTACGTTAAGTGATTCGAAATTAAGTAAACAGGTTATAAGAAATAAAAAATTTATAATTAAGGTTGGTTTGGACCCGATTGGACTGAGTTGTTAAAGGACTTTTTCGTTTTTCCTTTCTTGATTTTGTGCTGGCTAGCCACGACGCGTTTAAACAAAAGTTTTTTAATTTAAATTATCTATTCATAGAATGGCTTAAGACGGTTGTTGTGAACCGTAACTGTACGCTTGCCTATTTTTATGGTTGTATTCACTGATGGTATACTGAATACCAGATATGGTCCTACCCAGATTTGAGAGAGCTTATGCTTTCGACTTTCGCTCTTGAGTAAGACTTTCTAGCCTATGTGAAACGATAAGGGTCGAACAGCTTTGTCGCAGTATAATTTCGACCGTTGTTTGCTGGCGAGCAGATTTTTGCGTAGCGGTGCATAAGACCTTTGGAGCTTGTATCGTAGGATCCGATAGTAGCTCTCGCGATTATACACGGGTTCAGGGTCTCGTTTTAAATTTGATGGAACATCCGCTGTGAAGCCAGTCCATGGGAGTTAATTTCGTCCCCTCGTGTACACTGTTGTTGTACACGAATGCAGCGGTTCGCAGATATTGATCCCATGGGATGGTACGCAAGTATTCGATTAACGGCCTGTGTGCACCTTCAAGTGCGCCGTTTGACTGTGGGTGGTAGGCAGAAGTTTGTAACTTCTTCATCCGTAGCAGTTTACATACCTTTTTGAACAGGTCACTAAGGAAGTTGCTTCCTTGATCAGTGACTATTCGCTTGGGGATGCGGTAGCGCGCGACGATTTCGTCGAAGAAGATTTGCGCTACAGTGACGGCTTCCCCGTTAGGTATGGCGTACCAATCGACAAATTTAGTGAGGTTATCCTGGAAAGTCAAGATGTACTTGTTTCCGGAGTCAGTTTCCTCGAGTGGACCAACAATGTCGAGATAGACTTTGGCGAAGGGCTGTTCTGCGATGTCCGTCATGCCTTCATTTTTTGGCATTTTGAGCAACGCTTAAAGTATTTCTTGATATCGCTAAGCATGTGCCTCCACCAATACTTCCTTAGAATCCGCATGTATGTTTTATTTACGCCCTGATAGCCGCCAAAAGGAGAGTCGTGATAATTATGTAAGATCGTTTGTATCTCCTTGGGGCTTGTGATTATTTCAGGCGGCTTGGGTTTATCGTCAATTAGCGGATTAGTATCTGACGGGTTTTCTGTAGCGACCTCTTCTATATTTGGAATTATTTCGTTTTTGTGAGGCATATTTCGGGGCTTTTAGACTCTGTTTGAGCGTTTTTCGCTTGAGCCCGGGTCACAGCGTTACATTTTAGGCGATTTTTGCGAATAGAGCTTATTTCATCCTCCGAGTCCGAATCCATTTTATGGTGGACTTGCGCTTTTACTATTATGTTTTGGCCATTTGAGTCTTGTATTGTACTTTCCTGGTTTGTATTCGATTTGATAATCGAATTCGGAAAGTTTATGATGAAATCTCACCAGACGGGAAGTAGGCTCTTAAACATTAAAGACGCCTTTGAGAGGCTTATGGTCTGTATAGACCGTAAATTTTCGTCCTTGCAAGTAACATCTAAAGTTACGCGTAGCCCAGACTATGGCGAGCAACTCTTTTTCAATAGTTGTGTAGTTGCGTTCCGCCTTGTTTAGTGTACGGCTGGCGTAGGCAATGGGCTGGTCGTGTCCTACTTCTCCTTGCGAAAGGACGGCTCCCAATGCCTGGCTGCTGGCGTCCGTTGTTAAATTGAACGGTTTCGGGATATATAAGGAGTGGAGGGGAAATTAATGAGGTCTTGATTTTCTCGAATGCCTCCTGGCACTTCTCGGTCCCTTACATCCTTGCGGAGCAAATTCGTTATCGGACGCACAATTTTGGAAAAGTCGGGGATGAATTTTCGATAGTAATTGGCAAGCCCAATAAAGGATTGAACCTGTCGTACAGTTCTGGGAACTGGGAAAGTTTGGACGCAAGCCGTTTTACTGGGGTCTGGAAGTGCTCCTTCACTGGAACACTTGTGGCCTAGATAAACAACCTCTTTCCTCAGAAACTGGCACTTTTCCGGCTGCAGTTTAAGGTTGTTCTCTCTCAAACGATTGAAGACTTTGCGGAGCTTATTATTGTAGTCCGCAAGGTTTTAACCGTAGATGACTATGTCATCTAGGTAGACAAAACATTCCAAGCCTTGTAATCCTGTTAGGACGAAATTCATTAAGCGTTGGAATATGGCCGGGGCTCCTTTTAGCCCAAATGGCATACGCCTAAATTCATAATGGCCGAAATTGGTGCTAAACGCGGTTTTTGGTCGATCTTGAGGATCGACGAGCACTTGGTGATAGCCGTTAGCGAGATCGAGGGTGGTAAAATACCTAGAATGACATAATTGGTCTAGAATATCCTCGATCCGAGGTAGCGGAAAGGCGTCACCAATTGTCTTTTCGTTTAATTTACGATAGTCGACGACGACGCGCCACCTCTTTTCACCGTCTGGTCCCGCTTTCTTGGGGACGACTAAGACAGGTGAATTCCAAGGGCTTTTACTTGGCTGCACTATGTCGTTTCTAGCATTTCGCGCAGCTGTTCGTTTATTACATTTCGTTGCGTCTCTGGCAAACGATACATTTTCTGGTTGATTGGTGCTTGGTCCTGCACTAATGGTATATCATGAGTGATGGCGTTTGTGAAAGTTAGCCGATCACCTTTGAGGAAAAAGATATCATTGTACTCGTAACAGAGTTGTGATATCGCTTGTTTTTCCTCCGCGCTCAGATTTACGTCCAGACTGAGTTTTTCGTCTAATCTGGCGATACCCGGGTTATTGCTTGGGTCTTCCTGTTCTTTACACTCCTGGAATAAATATTTGATATGCTGTAAAGTGGCCATTTTATCGGCGCTAGAAATATTTGTATCTTTATTTTTATGTTTTCATTTACTTATTTTACTGAAATCATAAATATTTTTATATTTATTTTTATTTTCACCCCAATTTATTTTATTTAAATCACTCGTTAAACTAAATGACGATGGAGTTGGGGTTTTTGAACCGCCGTAAATTGCCATATTTGAGGCGAACTCTCTTTCGTCTTCTAATAGGCTCTTGCGCCGTGGTTTACTTACTGTGAAAGTTGATTTGGGAGCTTTTGTAGATACCGTCCCAGTGGTGAGCTCGCTTCCAATGTCGACGTGTTCCGAAATTTTATTTTGTGCGGACGTGGGAGCTGATGGGCTTTTGCCAGCGCAGTTCCTTCTGTCCAGGTGAGCTCCGTCGACGTTTGTTTCATTGTGTTTTCCTTTCCTGTGTTTCCTTATAGTTTCTTTGTGCGTGGGTGCTGGTGGTTTCGTGCCACCGCTATTCCTGGTTTTCAGGTGAGCATCCTCAGCGCGTTCTCCGTTTTTTGGGGTTTCCTTATTATTTCTTTCCTGATAATCGTGTATCAGTTTTACGACGGTGTAGTTGTGGACAGGGACTAGATGTAGACTAATGGTAGTCAAAACTACTTGTGAATTGTGTGTGTTGAGAACTCCAACAGACACTGCTTTTAAACCAGCGAGGAGTAGGCCATTCGCCAGGAAGACTCCTTGATCTATCTCTCTCGATAGACAGAGCATCTCCTCCTGCAGCTGCAAGGGAATGTCGACTACGATCTGTGACTTAGCAGGTATGCATACAGGCTCTTTCAACTGTATTTGTTGCTGCCTCATCTCGCAGGATAAATCACTCTCAATCGGTTTATCCTTCTCGCATTCCAGTGGTCATTGTTCTCCGCTTGAGAAACTTTTGAAGTACCACAGATTCTCAGATCGGCCTTTTTGGGCTCCGCACTATCTGTTCGGGTATTCCTTTTGATCATTTTTTTCAGAACACAGGTTATCCAAAGCAGCCGTTAATGGAACAGCAAACTCCTCCGGGTTATTTTCCATTCGAGGGAATCGCAATGCCCTATTCGGGCCCTCAACGTTACAATTCTTTGCTAGGAATTCCCTAGCAAGCCGTCGTCGGAAGGGCCGGGTAGGTTTTTTATAACTTGAAAATTGCAGGGAATGTTGTTTTTTAATGTAAAATTGCCCTGGCATGTTCCCAGCGTCTTTCCGGTACCAAATGGCGTTTGTAGAGTATATGCTTCATTGGTATTTATGTCTTCGGGATTTTTAATTACTTTCTTTTTATAATACTAACCTCAGTGCCAGTATCTACTACAAGTTTGGTATTGCCGCTCAGGCTAATATCCAACGGAAGGCTAACTGTAGAGATACAGGGTTCGGGCGGCTGAGATCACCCTTTGTTAAAATTTTTGTTTTTAGTGTCGATCCGGGGTCTATCGGTTGACTGCTCATCGTTTCCCTGACTCTTAGAGTCCCATTTTTAGCCTTGGCTGGTTACTCGGGCCCGGAACCTGGCGATTGTTCCTACAATCGCGAACATCATGCCCATATATTTTGCAATTAGAGCAGAAGGGTGGGTTTTACTCTTCATACAGTCGGCGTAAGCGTGACCTAAAAAAATTACATGTAATGTTTGACCTTATCTGGTCGAGGTTCTGGCGGCGGTCAGCATATCGGAAGTCGGTTCGTGGAGGAGACGAGCGTTGAGGTGGAGTCGTATATGGCGGAGTCGGTCGGCGGAAATTGTGTGGTGGCGATGGTCTGTAAAACGTTTGCTGTGGAAAGTTTCGAGGTGTACATGGGGTTCTATGAAATGCCCGTATTCTGGCAGTTGGGTCCATATCGACCGGAGTTGTTGAGCCTTGTTCTACAACAACCGGGGCAGGAAAGCCTTGGGTTCTTGTGATTTGCGTGAACTGAGCGCCCTGCTGTAGTTTCTTCATGTCGAGTGCTTTATGTGACAGCTCCTCGAGCGTGCCGTCTGTAACGGTGAGGAGATATTGGCAAAGGTGCGGATTCGTATCCCCACTGCAGATTGCGTTTTTCGCGAAGTCCTCCAGCTGCGTTGTAACAGCTGGGGTGCCCGCAGCTCCGTATTTGGTTTGTGCAGCCTCTTTACAGAGGGCCAGCAACTGTTTCACTCTAGCCTTGAAGGCGGTGAGCGTCTCGCAGGGGTTTTGGTGAGCCGTTATGAGCCTATTTACCAGTTCCTGGTAAGTTTCTCGGGGAAGGTATGCCGCGTTTAATCTGGCTTCTTGGAAGGTTGTCTGTACATCTGAGGCTAACAGTTGGTATGCTCCTCCACGGAGTCTTGTGGGGAGGATCTTGAGGAAAGCGTCTTGCTCCCCTTCGGAGAGACACTGTTTGGCCTGGCGGCAGCAACCCAGGAATGTTTGCAACTCTGAACCGAGATGCGGGCCTGGCTCATCTGAAAAAATGGGCACCATTTGCGCAGTTCATTTGACGACTTTTCCATAATCGGTCGCCATAGTGGAGTTCTGATTCGAGTCGGTGACGGGCGAGTCTTGTGCGAGAAATCGATTTAGACCTTCTTTTAGGTTGATTTCTCGCAGGGAGTCTTGTAATGATTGTCTGAGGTGTTCTTCGGTTTGATTTACTAAATCGTTTTCTGTATTGTCTTCAGAAAGGAGTATGCGCGAGAATCTGTCTAGCTTGGCTTGAAACAGTGCGGCTTCTCTTTGAAAACGTTCTAGATCTTTTAATCTTTCCTCGCTGGATTTTGTATTCCTGTTTTCGAGAAGGTTAGAATAAAGAGCCGCTAGGCGTTAGGATTCTCGCGCGGACTCGTACAAATTATTAAAGTTATTTTTATGGCTTACTTGGGTTTGACTTGGTCTTTTAATGACAGTTCCACTTCTGAGGGTGAGTCCTTCTGAACTGGGTCCTGGTTGTGCTGGGGTGATCTGGTGTTCGCTGACCTGTGTTTGGTCGGTGAATATTGATGACTAGGAACCCTGCCGTGGTTTTGCTTGTGGCTTATTGGAGTCCGAGGATTCTTCCGTGCTGTTCTCCAGATCCAGCGAAGTTATGAGAAGGTCCTCTGTCTTCTCCTCAGTGGGTGAGTGAGCGGGAGTAGAGTGTGTATCCTTGGACATCAACTTCTGCTTTTCGGCGTTGCAAGGGGGGCTTTTGGCCTGCTTACCGTTCCCTTGTTGACAGTATTATAGTTGTGTTGGGGAAAAGGGGGGCTTGTGCCTGCTTCAGCGATTCCCTTTTCCAACCTGCTACTGGTGCTGTGTTGATTGTTGATATTACTTGTCGTCTTCTTCTTCGGGCTGGGACGGAGCCCACACAGTTCCGCCAGGTGGTGCTGGCTTGCACTTTGTGGAAGCGTTGGGGGTGACTCCTCAGGGCTATTGGCTACCCGGGATTGCTTAAAGGTACCCCTTTTTGTTCGATGTAGGATAGAGGCTTTTAAAGCTGTTACGTTTGTATAAAACACGCTTCCCCTATCCTACCGGCTGCGCCAATTTTTTGTTATATTTTCTTCCTTACGTTTGGTTCCGAAGGGGGCAAACAATGTGGCGTTAGATTAGAAATAATTAAACGCCAAAGTTACTTCTTTAGACCCTGAATGCTTTTAATCAATATACACTTTACTTAATTACTGACACCTCATTTAATTGGGTACAATATTTATTCAAACACTTAAATATTTAAATTCTTAAAAAATTTTAAATAATGTACACTTTTAAATTCTTTTAAACAATGAAGGTCTTCTTTACTTAATTACTGACACCTCATTTGATATTTATTCAAATACTTAAATATTTAAATTCTTAACAACTTTTAAATAATGTACACTTTTAAATTCTTAAAGTCTTTTAAACAATGCATGTCTTCTTTACTTAATTACTGACACCTCATTTAATTGGTTACAATATTTATTCAAACACTTAAATATTTAAATTCCTAAAACTTTTAAACAATGAACACTTTTTAAATTCCTAAAGTCTTTTAAATATTTATTCAAATAGTTAAATATTTAAATTATCAACTTAACCCACACGATTTTACCGTCACGACCAGCCAGACTCGAGGATTCAAACAAAACAGATCTAGACAGGAGGTAATAGATTAAACACTAGCTCAAACTACAGATAAATTTGGGGTTGATGACCGGAGAGTATCACCTAAATTCTCCTTTTCGGATCATTTTAGGATAACCTTCAGCATTAACCTTGAAATGCGGATAGGTAAACCGTTTCGAAACTCTGTTAAGACTGACTGGGCTAAATTCTCTGATTTTGCAGCAATTCGCTTAAAGTCCTCACCAGAGGGCAACATTTCGAACAAAACACAAATCGATGAATCGGTCAGCCTCATCACGAATACGCTAACGGCCGCTTTCAAGAGCTCATGTCCTATTAGTCGACCACCTAAAAGGAGCCATGTGCCATGGTGGACAGAGGAACTTCGACTCCTCAGGACCAAGACCGACTCTTCAATAAGGCCAAGCAAACTAGAGCAGAAGAAGACTGGAACTTATATCGTTCCAGCTTCAATGAATTCAAAAAGAAAACAAGAATTGCAAAAAGAACATCCTGGACTAACTACTGTTCGAACATGGAGTCAACGACAGCCACCACACCTCTGGGGAACATCTGTAAAGTCGATGACTCCTGGACAGAGGACAGTCAGGAAATTCTTGAACAGCTTGTCTCCACCCATTTCCCTGGGTGCACGGACGGAAGGTTGGAAGGTCAACAACAAGATGTTTCGGCAATTCCACTTCCCATAGAAGACTTGGCAGCCATCGGTGACTGCATAAGCGAGGACAAGGTGGTGTGGGCGGTGAAATCCATCCTCCGCTACAAATCTGCAGGGCCCGATGGAATCATCCCCGATATGCTACAAAATACTGTAAAGAGTATCACTCCCTGGCTTAAAGCAGTCTTTGAAGCATGCCTTATCACCGGATACGTACCGGAAAGATGGTGAGAGGTGCGTGTGGCCTTTATTCCCAAAGCAGGAAAACCAAGCCACACAACAACCAAAGATTATAGACCATTCAGCCTCTCATCGTTTCTATTGAAAACACTAGAGAGACTACTAGATGTACATCTCAGGCAACATCTCGAATCAACTAAGTACCTATGTAATGCACAACACGAGTACATTAAAGGCAAATCTGTGGACACAGCATTACATGAGGTTACGCGAGAACGATTGAGAAATCTCTCCATGACAAAGAAATATACCTTGGCTGCCTTCCTTGATATTGAAGGAGCCTTCAACAACCTAAAAACAGGATCCATTACTTCCTCTTTAGGGGAATCTGGCAATGAGATATTTCTGACGAACTGGATACAGACAATGCTAAGCAGCAGTGTCATCAATGCCTTTTTCATCAGGAGAACAGTTCACAGAGGTACGCCACAGGGGGGAGTATTATCACCCCTGTTTTGAAACATCTCACTAAACAAAATCCTCAAATACCTCTTCAACAAAGGTATTAAAACAGTAGCGTACGCAGACGACATAGTCTTGCTGACGAAAGGAAAGTTCCTACAAATATGAGCTCTGCTTTGAGAGATATATCAAGATGGGCAGAGGACAACGGTCTTACGGTAAGCCCCCGTAAGACAGAATTGGTCTTATTCACAAGGAAATATAAACTACTTATTTGGAAACCACCAAAACTTAAATTTAGTGTCCTCAAACTCTCCTCGGAAGCCAAGTTTCTGGGCGCCATATTCGATTCAAAATTGAATTGGAGACGGAATATGGAAGAGAGGATGAAGAAAGAACTTAATGCATTCTATGCATGCAAGAAAACCTTTGGTAAGACATGGGGCATGAAACCGCATATTGTACACTGGATGTACACAGCGATCGTCAGGCCTATTCTTACCCATGGGTCAATTGTTTGGTGGGATGCAGTTAACAAGCAAAGTAAAGGTGAAAAGGCTCGCTTGCTTGGGAACAACAAGTGCAATAAAATCCACACCACAAGCTTGTTTAGAAACCATTTTACACCTTCAACCCATAGAACTCCACACGAAAAGAATGGCAACTTTGGCAGCTCTCAGACTATGAGAAAACAGCCAATGGACACCACAGAGCTTTGGACATGCAGTCATACTGAACTTCTTTAATCAAAATGGGTTGCACTTCTCAACCCCTGAAGCCACAATATGACTTTAGAAAACCCTTTTCCGTTGTCATACCTAACGGAGAAGATTGGAAGCACCCTGAAAACATAATTAAAGGAACAGTCATCTTCACAGATGGATCGAAAACAGAACAGGGGATTGGAGCTGGAATTTTCTCGGAAGCCCTGCAAATAAGTAAGTCGTATAGACTCACCAACGAATGCAGCATCTTCCAAGCAGAAATATACGCTATAATGAAAGCTGCACTTACTGCCCAAGCAAAACAAATGTCAGCAACTGAGATCACTAATTGTGTGGACAGTCAAGCAGCACTCAAGGCGTTGAACTCCAGCGTAATAAAGTCAGAATGTGTGAAAGACTGTATCAGAGCCCTAAGAAATATTTCACACCATACGGTTAGGCTCTGCTTGGTTCCAGGACATGTCGGCATAGAGGGTAACGAAAAAGCCGACGAACTGGCCAAAAATGGTTCAAATACAGACATAGATATGCCGGTGGAAAGGGTACACCCTCCCCTTAACATAGTAAAAAGTCTTGATAAACATTACTCCAACATGACTTTCGAACGATGGAAAAATATGAATCACTGCTTCACAACACGAAGTCTTTGACCGAAGCTGAATCATAGCAGAACTTCAAATCTCTTATCCTTCGATAGCGCATTCGAACATTCGTCGGCGTCATCACCGGGAACTGCTCCATAGGAGCTAGGAGGAGGTTCTTTGACAATTTGGACGACCTAGCTGGGATAGTACTGGTGGACATAAATAGATTCATACAGAGATCTGGGTGGTTTTAAGTGCTGACCCTGCTTCTTCTTTTTAAGGGCATTCACAATGGGCCTTCATGGCCTCCGAGTGAACTTGGTGCTTCTTAGCAACAAACAGCCCGACTAACCAAACAACCAACAAAATTATGTAGGAAACATTAGTGGAAAAATAGAAAGAATTTTAAAACAAAGATGTAATTTACATGTGGGTTTTTATAATAGGAATACCTTATATGATCTCACTGTTAATAATAACGAAAAAACGGACAAACTCCAAAAATCAGGGGTATATGAAATTAGTTGTAGTGATTGCGAGAGTGTGTATATAGGACAAACTGGACGTAATTTCAAACTTCGCTATAAAGAACATATAGCAGCAACCAAAAACAACTATACAAATTCGAATGTAGCCAGACACTTAATAAAAACAATCACAGTTGCAGTATAGATAATTTAAAAATATTGAATATCGAAAAGAAAGGATCAAAATTGGACATTTTAGAATCATGTAGAATAAAAGGAGCTCTAATTAAAGGTAAATTACTACTAAACGATCAATTTGAATTAATTACATCCATATTTACAAATTTCATAGTAAAAAATTTATAATAAAAATTTGGCAACACTCTCGCAATCACAATAAGTATATGTAGCAAAACAAAACTATTGTATTAGTGTATATAGAACATGTACAATGTTTTAAGTTTTCAATTGTAAACTCTCTGAAGATGGCATAATCTGCCGAAATACGCGTATTAGAGTTAAAAAACTAATAAAGATTGAAACGTAGTAAAAATATTTCGGTGGTTTTATTATACTAATTATAATTTCGTAGCACCTGTCCCATCTCGATGGTTCACGCGAAATTCTGTAGTTATAAATAACGGAGTCATGCCCGACAGACATCGGTTGAAACATACCCACAGAGCTTGCAACTTTATGACTAAACTTAAGCAGATTAGCGTCAACAATCTAAGCCCGGCTAACCCAATCGTGAGACAATTTATCTCAGGGCATGGGTCAGGCCACACGTTGAGCCTTGAACCCAGTTTAACGTAAAGTTTCCTATAAATTTAAATGAAGCGAACCTGCCCTGTAGAAATTACGAACACCTCGATCAGCGCGCCACCGTTCCGCGAATCCAGTTTCATTAAGGCCGCTATAATCTTATAGTAAACGATAAGTGAACAGCTGGACAAGGGCCACGAAAACGTCAAATTAAGCGTGGCCATCAAAGAAGCTGGCAATAAAACTTTCAGCTTTCTTAATTTACTCGAGTGTGTTTTAAAGAAGTTTAAAAGAATACCTAAAACGCAAACATTTGGACGAGTTAATGAAAACAATACTCTATTTATCGCTTAGAAAACGGTCAAGAACGTAAAAGTTATTTATGTCCGTACTGCCTTACAGTATTTCATGGGCACAAGATTTTCAATCACTGGATTCAGAATAATCGGGACATGGAACAGTCTATACAAGATAGTGAACAAACAAGTATTTTTTATGCTGCATATTCGCCCGGGCTCAAGGCAACATATAAACATTTGGCAACAGCAGATAATTCATGCGAAGGAGCAAATAAGTCTCAAAGATCAAAGTCTATCCTTAAAAAAACACCGCACAAATGTTGCAGTATTTTATGTTCTCCTTCGGCAGTCTCAATTTGCAGAAGTAGAGGAGTTAAACGATGCATTTCAATTGCTTCGTTTCCATATAGTATAGGCTGCGAATTTTTGGGGTGTACTTCAAATACCCAAACAGTTCATATTTTCAAACTGGATCGATCCTATACACGAGCCGAAAACCAACCACCAGAAATGTTTTTTTTTCTTTCTTCCAAATTTAAAATTTTAGCGCTCATATTTCGGAGTATTGCGAAATATGGCGGGTTCCCCCCAACATGGCAGCCATATTGGGAGTAACATCATAACACGGAGGGGAAGATGATCTAGCAAGCGGCAAGACAGTCGAGTGTGAGCAACGTATTGAGGAGCACGTAATCGTTGAAAAATTGTGTTAAAAACGTGGTTTTTATTTTCTTGCTGAATTTAATTACAAAGTCCAACGATAGTTTTCGTGGCGTCGATGGAAGTAAAGAAAGGAATGAATTTGAAAGGTGACTCATTTGAGGGATCAAGAAAAATCAGAAAAGTAGAGAGGGAGAAGTTAAAATATATCAAAATACACGACATGCAAACAACACACAAAGTGAAAAGTAAAAAATTTTCACATTAACTTTAAAATGGTCTTAAAGCTTTTAATGGTACATATGTTTACTAAAGTTCAAATTGTATATTGCAAAATATTTTGTTTTATTTACAGAATTATAATTTTTAGAATTTCTATTTTTAAGTGTTAATTGCGTAACATTATATTATTCTTTAATTTTATATTAATATCCGAAATTTAAGGTGATAATTGTGAGAGAGTCCAACGGTTTAAGCAAAAATAAACTGAATTTTCGCATAAATTGCATTTACTTAAGGGGGTAGTAGATAGGTTATAAAGGTAAAAAACAGCCTAATTTTAAATATTTTTTTTCTCGGCTCCTTCATTATATATCATTTTCACATTTTTCACATACTTTAATTATATTTTCAAGATAAAAAATTCTTCTTTTTTTTCACATTTATAGTGGGCGCTGAAGTTGGTACCTCAGAAAATACCTCGTCCTATGCCGGATAGTTAACCTCAGGAATGAAGAATCTGAAACAGAAAAACCAAACGGCATTTTCAAGAGGAATGTTTCTTACGTGGTAATTTACCACAATATTTGAATAAATGATTCAAAAAAAATGGCGGCTGTTTGAAAAAATTTGTTGAAAAATCGTCTCTTTTTTCACTTTGTTTCGCTAGTCAAATTTTGTTGTATTGTCTTTTGGCCTATATTGTGGTAGATTACCACACATGACACTTGAATAAGTGTCCGCCATTTGAAAAAACGTCATTTTAAGAAAAACGCGTTTAAATATTTTTTTCCCGATATATTTATTAAATCTTAAACTGCTGTAACCTTTTTGTTTTTTGGAATTTCTTAATAACATTTTGAGAGGTGATTTCTGAAGGAATTTGTGAAAATTATAACCGGTACTACCCCCTTAATTCGGTGTAAAGATATAGTTTCTTAGGGAAAACTGCGTTCTTTCTTTACATTTAGAAGCGCAAAGAGATTTCCGCTTACGAAAATTTTCCTTCAGCAATTTGCATTTCATCTGACAATCGATCATTAAGATTGCAGTAGGTAATAATTAATTATGTACGTTAATCCAAAATCTTGGCTCTTTAGAATTTATAGTGGCATTGGCATAGTTTTGTTAGAGTTGTAGAAACTACGACATCCCACCATTTAACTTTTAACGATAAATTGCATGTTACGGTCGTTATGTTGCAACATATCCAGTGGTCCCGTATCACCTGACCACTGGATCAAGTTATGCGCGGAAAACGTCTTTAAGCCCGTTGAGATGGTGTTGAATTCGGCTACAAGAGCCGAATCCCTGCACTAGGTTCAATCTCAGGAGGCTATGCCCTTTTAGTAACCCCCGGCTCTGCTCCAGACCGCATTAGTACGGCTCCTATAGCCGAATCCAAGACCACCAATGTTTTACCTACATAAAAACACCTGCAACAGAAAAAAATGCTTACGCACGTTAAAGGGGCATGATTGGAAGCAGCACGGAATTTCCATTCCAAAGATACCTCAAGCTCTAAAATTGTTGTACGGAGAGCCCAGAAAATAATTTAAATCAATTGAATTATTTGCCAAAAAAAAAAATGTAACAGCGGCATAACAGCACCAAAAATTGAGCCCCGCCTACATACAGCACCACTAACGCGACCAAAGGATAAAATCCTGAGCCGCCTATTGAAAGAGCACACAAATAAACGGTGAAAGTGCAAAAAGAATTCTAAATTTCTAAAAATAGAATTCTACTCGTGTCAAAGCAGTGTGCGAAGACTTTCCAAGAATAGCAGACTTATAGCAGGCGATCGCCAGCTATCTGTCTTGGAGAGGCCCTGTCCGACACTCTTAGGGTTTCCTTCCCCTTCCATTTTTTCAAATTTTTATTTTTCTTCTTTCAAAAGTCGGTTTTTTTATTCTTATGTTCAATTTTATCCTATCCTTTTGTTTTCTTTTCCCTCAGGAGGCAGGACTGCATCACCTGATGGATGGGAGGCACCACGTCTCCGAAGAAGGTCGATGGCTGGCTTTTCTAGCCAACCATCTGACTCGGAGACCTGATGTCTTTCATTCATTGGGTAATGACAGGTGTCCTCATCTTTGTTCCCCGGTATGCGTTGTTGACTTTCCGAGAGAGGACCACTCAGATTGAGTAGCCGTCCTTACAGGTTGAGAGAGGAACCGACGTGGATAGAGAGAGAGCTTTGAACAATTTTCTTTTGATATAATCTGTTTTCACTTCACCCGTGAAATTTTACTTTGGCTTTTCAGGATTTGACTTTAGAAATTTCAGAATTTTAACTTTGACTTTTCAGGATTTGACTTAGGATTTTTCAGAAGCTAATTTTAGATTAAGATTGCTCTGACCAAAATAATTTTGCGTCGGATCACAACCTTGATCTCCCCGTCGAGTACGACGGTGGAAGTTACATTTTTTTTGAACATAACTGGGATATTGTCCTTCAGAACTTAATTTCATACCCTTTCAGAACATTACTTGCAATTTTTTTAAATTAGAACTTTGTAATTTTGGGTTGAAATGCCCCTCGTCACTTCAACGGTATATATTTTTTTAAGAATCCTGGAAGTAACCAGCATCATGTATATGGCACGAACCCCAACTGGAGCCACGGCTGTGGAAGTAAACCGGTGCCCTGTCTGTCAGGAGGACGACACTGACCAAACTCGATGTCGACGAGTTTATTTTCAGATTGGAAACCCTGACACGCACCACATTAGACGGAGACTTCAGCTTGATCGTCGACAACTTGCACATTTTACTGGGAGGGAGAGTCAATAGTTGGTTCTGGACGCTACGAAGACAGAACCCATCACCGCCATGGGAACATGTAAGGCTGGCTCTGCGATCCGATTGGGGCGAACATACCAACGATGTGGACATCCGACGAAAAATGTTGAGTCGGCGACAAAGGCCTAACGAGCCATTCTCCACGTATTGCCAAGACATGACCAGGTTTCGGAATCAGCTTCGTGCGCCCATGACGGAGATGGAGTTCCTCGAGAGTGCCTACACTACATCGGTTGCACAGCTTCGAGCTTTAGTAATGGAGGTGCAGACCACCAGAGCACGCATTCGTTCACCCTTACCCCCCGTGTACAACCGGCCGAGAGTTGAGGAATATTTTCTGCCGGAATCCGCAATGAGTCACGACGAGAAAACTGCTGAGTACACGTCAGAAGACGGACAACATATAGCTGCCATCGAGCCTACCCAACGGCCGACGACCATCTGCTGGAACTGTGACCAGCCTGGACATTATTACACCGATTGCGACAAAGAGCCTCAAGGTTACTTCTGTTATGGATGCGGAAGGAAGGGCACCGTGAAGCCGAGATGCCCAAACTGCAGTCAGAAAAACTACCGTCGGGTCGAGGGCAACCGAGGCCGAACCCAATAGGATCAATTCCGACGAGGCAGTTACCGTCATCATCCCAACAAAAGTAGACAACACTTTGGCTAAAGCTCATAACTCCACAAAGGAGCAAACACCACACTGTCCAACAACTCCAGAATCATCGTTACTTCTCTACAGCGAACTTCAGCACCTGTGGAAGAGCGGACAACACCTACAGCTCGACCTCTGAAGCCATACCATTGTGGCGACGGCAACACTGCCCCGTTGAATTGAAGATACAACTTGTGAAGTTAGATACAATGATACTTCCACTGGACTTCTCCAACGGCTACACAAATTGTAGCAACCCATTTGAAAAATATTCTTTTGTTTTTTTATATAAAAACAGAAAAGATTTGTAAATAGTTTCAGTTTATTTCTGGGACTCAAGTTGTAACATTCAGCTTGCAGTCCAGCATTTGTAAATAGTTTAAAATAGTTAAAATAAAATTATCAAAGTTTAATTAAAAATAAATAATTCAAACAAGGAAGAAAAACATTTCATTTTCATATCAGATCTTTTAAATGTCTACGTTTTTAATTGAATTTCAACCAAGGACGGTGAAGACAATCAAATTAAGATATACAACGAAAATGTAGACAAAAAAGGGGCGATAAACGACAATAACCGACAGGCTGACGAAGTCATTAAAGGATGTCAACAAGACACCTTACTTATAATAACTAGATCCACAAGGTTACACATCAACCTCTAGGGATATATAGCGCTACTTATAAAAAGCACTACAACTACAAACATCGTCACAGCCTGAACCTGTAACCAAGGCTTGCAGCCATCATGACCTAACCTTCCTATGTTAAGGAACGTCTTGAGTGGTTAACTTTGCCAAATTTAAATTTCACTATACAGGTACAAATATCAACAACATGGCACAACATGTGAACAAAGTTTATCCCCAAACCATCATCGACTCAGAGAGTATCAGGAAGCTAAACGACGTATATTCGCTGAAACAGAATCTGCGGACGATCCCACGCCACTGAAGAAGCCCAAACGCTCAACCCTACGTCTGAGAGCCTTTTGGAAAAAGGTTCGGGAAAACCGGAAAAGATTGGCCTCAGCCTTCGTGACTGCGCCTCACGATATCCGGCCTTACGCCGAGGTGCTCGTGCTAGATCAAACTCTTTCTGGTTTCCTGGACAGCGGTGCCAGGACGTTTTGGGCAAGAACGCGTTGGAGCGGTTGGACAAAGCTCAAGTCTCATGGAGCAGATATCGTACAAAGCTCATGGTAGCCAACGGAGAGACACCCGAGGTACTGGACCACGGGGACGTGCTGGTCACTTTTCGGGGTGATACCAAGGCTGTACGTCTGTACATTTTGCCCAGCCTGACTCAAGACTTATATCTCGGTGTGGATTTTTAGAGGCTTTTCAATTTGGCACCTGATATTATTGGCAACGTATTAGCAGCAACAATATGGTCTCAACCAGCAACGGAGGCAAGCGTGTTTTAACCACTGGATCCAAATCAATACCAACTGTCTTCGACTGACCAACTTCGTCTACAAGTGAAACAACTCTTTCCGTCGTACTCAACGCTAGGTCTCGGGAAGACAGAGTTAGTCCAACACCTGATAGACGTAGGAGACGCTGCTCCCATCAAGCAGCGTTTTTATCCGGACTCACCAGCCGTGCAACAGCTGATGGACGCCGAACTTCGCCGGATGAAAGAACTTGGCGTGATAGAGGAAAGCCAGAGCCCGTGGATTTCGCCCGTGGTCCTAGTACGGAAGCCAGGCAAGGTCATTCTGTGCTTTGATGCGAGGAAGGTCAATGCGGTGACCAAGAAGGATGCCTATCCACCACCGCATATAGATGGCATCCTGAGTAGACTTCCTTCATCAAGGTACATTACTAGCCTAGATCTCAAAGATGCTTTCTGGCAGATCATGCTAGACAAAGAATCGCGCGAGAAAACAGCTTTCACAGTCCCCAGCCACCCCCTCTATCATTATACGGTGATACAAAGTTTTGTTTGGTCAGCAAATGATCGAACATGGTTCTGCATACGCGCTACTAAGACGGCTACAGGCTGTGAGTGAAACAATAGACGTAGATACTTCCGACAGACTCAATTTGATTCGCGAACAGGCCCGGACAAATTTAGACAGAGCTTTTGAGCAAGGTGAACGGACCTACAATACACGTTCTAAGCCTGTAAGCTTCAAAGTCGGGCAGAAAGTCTACCACAGGAACTTCAGCCAAAGCAGCTTTGCGAAACAAGCCAGCGCCAAACTAAACAAGAAGTTCGTAAAGTGCCGAGTTCGATCGCGGAAATGAAATTCTCTCTATGAACTTGAGGTACAAGGAAAGTTGTTGAGAACCTACCACGCAAAGGATATCCGGCCCGGAAGCGCGGCAACATGACATGGGAGAGCTTCGCGAGGATAGCCTACTGGAGTGTGTGTCCTCTTCTGATGATGATGAATGTCCACTTAGCTGAGTTTCCTCAGAGACGATGACGATGCGTCGACATAGACTGAGGGAGGAGGGTAAGCACACACACCAAGGTCCAGTACTGCAGGGCAGGAATCGCGATCCTCAACCTAGTCGTAGGGGAAGCATCCGGCTGCTCGCGGAGATATCTTTGGGACTCACGCGTCTCTCATTAGGACGCCGTGCTTCGTGCTTGTCTCGATGATACCACCGCTGACGTTAGGCTCAGGTTCCAACGACTACTCTCTCATTAGGTGTAAGCCTGTGGAATCTGAGACCTGGCGAGCCGCGGTGACAAACCAGCCGTGTCGTCGGAAAAGCCGTTATCTGCGACCGGGTTGTCCAACATTTATCCTTCTCATAACCCCTATAATGTACAATTAGCTCCGAGCCCTCAGCATTTCACCGGCGTAAAGTTGTGTTTACGCCTTACACTACAGCCCTATCAGGCATCAACTCACACAACAAACAAAAACATTTTGATTCTCGCACGGTTTACCCAGCGTTTTCTGAAGAAAACTCTATATAGCATGATAAGATCCGAGCCCTCCGCAATTCTACCGACATAACATTTGTGTTTGTGTCTCATTCCGTAGCCTGCCCAAGGCTTCAATTTGTGCCACCCACAGTTTTGTTTTATCGTACAGTCAGGTCAGCCCAGTCAGTAGTCCCATCGACCCTTTCCATACCTATCTCGTCAGTCCGTACCGGGCCTTCAGCAAAATTTAACTGGCTTAAAACTTCTGTTTACGTCTCATCTCAATGCATGTTTCATGCTTCTCAGATCTCCCCAACTTAACATGTTTTTTTTTTGTGTCAAATGGCGCAGCCACCGGTTATGTCGTGGCCCTTCGTAAAGTATTCCGCGATTCGAATTGTGGAATGTGAGAACCCCACACTTGAGATATTAACTGCGGCCTAGTTTACTAAGTGGAACATTAGATGTCCTCCCGACTTAACCTTCCACTCCTAACCTCTCCTTAAGAGACCTTCTGGTTAGGCGTGGCCCATGGGCCCCTCAACACTCCCTTTTTTTTATTTTTTTATTTTAGGATTAGTGCTTCCTCCTTCTTAACGACTGGTGAACTATTTTTGTGAGACTGCTCACAACCATTCAAGGGATGTCGTCCGGACGGACTCTGCCTCGCCGCCCTCGCCCTTTTCCGCTTCACCACCGGATCCGTTTAGTCTTAACGACCGGCTAGCTCAGATAAAGCATGAGACTGCGGATGGGTCGTGCCACACATTGGGCGCCTGGCAAAGCTACAAGAGGGTGCCTAGAATCACCTGCGTCTCTCTCATTAGGAGCACGAAAGGAACTCAGGCTCACTCTCGCTAACGGAGCCCGGAAAACAACCGCGACCTTCTCAGCCTCCTCTGCTCTCGCAAGCTCAGCAGCCGATGCTGCCTTGTTATGGTCGTTATGTTGCAACATATCCAGTGGTCCCGTATCACCTGACAAGTGGATCAAGTTATGCGCGGAAAACGTCTTTTAGCCCGTTGAGATGGTGTTGAATTCGGCTAAAAGAGCCGAATTCCTGCACTAGGTTCAATCTGAGGAGGCTATGCCCTTTCAGTAACCCCCGGCTCTGCTCCACACCGCATTAGTACCTATAAGATTCGGCTCCTATAGCCGAATCCAAGACCACCAATGTTTTACCTACATAAAAACACCTGCACGTAAAAGGGACATGATTGGAGGCAGCACGGAATTTCCATTCCAAAGACACCTCAAGCTCTAAAATTTTTGTACGGAGAGCCGAGAAAATAATTTAAATCAATTGAATTATTTGCCAAAGTTCCTCGGCTCCCGCAAAAAAAATTTTTGCTTAAAATTGTCGAGATAAGTTACATTTCGACAAAAAAGTTTAACAGCGGCATAACAGCACCAACAATTAAACCCCGCACCACTAACGCGACCAAAGAATAAAAACCTCAGCCGCCTATTGAAAGAGCACAAAAATAAACGGTGAAAGTGCAAAAAGAATTCTACAAATTCTAAAAATAGAATTCTACTCGTGTCAAAGCAGCAAAATTGCAACAAAATTTGAACATCTGGCATCGGACGGAAAGATAGCACCGGTTAAGCCAAGAGTGTGTAGACTCTGACGACAGAAAGTGATACGGGAGCAGCTGGAGGGTATGTTGGTGTACGTGATCTGTGTCGGCAGCAAAGAGATTGGCGCGAAGAGTTTTGGTTCAGTTCAGTTTGAGTTGTGATCAGATTCGGTCGGAAGAATTTAGGCAGTTGAGTTTTGGATTAAGATTCGGTCGGAAGAATTTTTTTTAGTCAGTCAGTTCAGTCTGAGTTGTGATCAGATTCGGTCGGAAGAATTTAGGCAGTTGAGTTTTGGATTAAGATTCGGTCGGAAGAATTTTTTTTAGTCAGTTCAGTTCAGTTTGAGTCTTGATTCAGATTCGGTCGGAAGAGTTTTGGGCAGTTGAGTTTTTTTTTTTTTATTTAGCATTCGATCGGAAGAGTTTTGGATTAAGATTCGGTCGGAAGAATTTTTTTTTATTAGCAGTTCAGTTGAGTTTAAGTCTTGGATAAGATTCGGTCTTAAGAAAAATGCAGATAAGTTTTACAACCAAGGTGTGAGGAGTTAGCCTGGGATGATATGTGTTTAGCTGCGGCAGCACATAAACCAAAATAAAAAGATATTTTTTTTGAGTGAAGAAGAGTCCAGAACGCGAATGTTTGTGCATCAGATACTGTGCATATGTGGATTAAAAGACGAATTTTTGGGATAAAGTCGTGTAAATTGCAATTAAAATATCTCAGGCATATTAAGCAAAAACATATTGGTGTGAGAAGTGGTATCATTTGATATGCCTTCACTGATTATGGGGGATTAATTAATCGAGGCAAAAACAACGAAGCGCAATTAACTTAAAGCACCTTTAAGTGCGTATGTAATCAAATTTCTTTGAATCATAAAAGGTGTCTTCAAATGAATGGACTGGTGATATTTTTATAGAAAACCAAAGGACAAAAATTTGCGCAAAATTAACCGCAATTTATTCTTTTTTCATAATATAAATATACACATACTATAGACTTTTTACCATTTTATGTATATATATATATATATATATATATATTTGATCGTAGATAAAACAAAAATTTACAGTGAATTATTATGATTTATAAATTACAGCTGGGACAGCATATAAACCAAAAACAAAAGATATTTTGAGTGAAGTTCTGGACGCGGAACAGAATCGCGAAGGTTTATGTAAAGTAAAAGACGAATTTTTGTGATAAAATCATGTACATTTTGAGTGAAGTATCCAGGCATATTAAGCCAAAACATATAAATCAATTAAATTTCGCACAATTTGAAATTTTACTCTGTGTGAGAAATTGGGCCACTTGATACGTTATCCCTAATTATGGGTGATAAATTAAGAAACACAAAAATAGCGAAGCACAATTGACTAAAACCAATCTTCAGTGCTTAACATAATAGTATTTCTTTTGAGGAAAGACCCAAGGAACAAAATGATTTAGTTAGTTGTAGCGATGAGGCGTATATTTACATTTTGAGATATATTGGCTGCACACTAGACCAGCTACTAGTTACAATAATTTAAAATAGGGAAACATTTAAAATAATTAGCTCTAGTTGTAAGCATGAGTAACAAAAACAAATTTTAATGAAATATAATTTTAGGAAGAACAAATTTTTAAAAATAAACAGAAAAAAATAAAGTGAAGCGATTGATTCTTAAACAAGAAATATACATATAAATTTTGGTATAATTTTTTTTAAATCATTAGAAATTTCATAAATTACTAGGAAGTAAAGAGAGATTATGTGAGCAAGAGATAAACTTATTTTTGTAATAGTATGTTTAAGGTAAATTGAAGTAATTTAATGAGCAATATTTAACGATACACGAAAAGTTATTAATATTTGCAACAGGAATCAATTAAGATCGATTAGTAATCTGAGCATTTGTAAAACACGCAAATATTGCACACGCAGTAAGACGTTTAGCTTCTTCTTCCGAGCGTTGCTTCCTAAAGTCTGGCTTACAATCGACATCAGCGAGATCCCTGGCTTGTAGGTACTAGTCTGTGGTAAAAGGTACAACGTTTCGGGGCCTAACTTGATTGCGATGTCTTCGAAGAATACTGTCTCGGGTTTGAACTTGAAACATAACATTACCAATTCTCTTAATAATGTTGCCTGCAATCCATGGCGGGCCTCGAGCGTAATTTTTTACGTACACAGATTCCTTCTTTGACAATAACTCCGTGGTTCTTATTAGTAGTGTGATCAACTGGAACTTGTAGCGATGTTTTTGGCTATTAAGGATAACATAACCTTAGGTTGACGGCCATGAAGTAATTCTGCTCGCGATTTTTTTGAGACTGGATTTGGCGTCGCTCTAAAAGTGGTTAAAAAACTAAGTAGGGCTTCTGCTTTATTCTTTCCTTCTGACACTGCCTTCTTCAAGGCTATTTTGAAGGTACGAACCGCACGACCGGCTTCACCATTAGAAGACGGATGAAAGGGACATGGTGGTGACATGTTGGATGCAATTTTTCAAGGAAAATTGTTTAAAATCTCCGTATATAAATTGCGTTCCATTGTCTGTCACCACTACATCGGGAAGACCTTCACCTGCAAAAATGGCTTTTAAAGCATCGATAGTTGCGGCTGTCGTTGTATTAACCATTTCAATAACAAAAGGATACTAAGAGTAGGCATCCACGCAGATCATCCACTTGTTCTCCAAGAACGGTCCAGCGAAGTCAACATGAATTCGTTGCCATCATTATATTGCTGACAAATTTGACATGTAGCTGCTTTCTCCTCTATAGCTTTATCTAGTCCAGGGCACCAACAGTAACGCCGGGCCATTTGCTTCATGCGCACTACTCCGTAATGTCCCTCATGGAGCAAAGACACGACTGCTTTTCGCAATGAAGTAGGAACAACTACCAGAGTAAAATATTTTTGCAAGAGTATAATTCCATCTTCTACGTTGAGTGATAATCCACGCTCGAAATACGGTTGCAATATTTTTTCGTTTTTGCTAAGTTTTTGTGGCCATTCCGTGGCAATGTAATACGACGCTCTTTTTAATACCGGGTCCTGTTTACTATTTTGCTCAATGCACTCCGCCTTAACTGGGAAATTTTCAATAGTTTTAGCATACTCGTTCACAAAACAAAAATCAAATTCTTTATCAAATTGAGCAACAGGTCCCGCGGGCAAGCGTGAGAGCGCGTCTGCATTCGAATGCTGTAAGGTAGATCTATATTTAATTGTGTAGTTATATCCGATTAATAATATGGCCCATCGTTGTAATCGCTGTAGCGATAATGAAGGCAGTTGCTTATGTGGACTAAATACGGACAACAGGGGCTGATGATCTGTTATTAATGTGAAGTGTCGCCCATACAAATACTGGTGAAATTTCTTCACTCCGTATACAATTGACAGCGCCTCTTTTTCAATCTGGCTATATCGTTGCTGGTGTTTATCCAACGTTTTAGAGACAAAGGCAATGGGTCTTTCAGATCCATCCAGGAACACGTGTGAAATGACAGCTCCAACTCCGTAGGATGAAGCATCTGTAGCCAGTGTAATAGGTAAATTTTCGTTAAAATGTGCGAGTACTGGCGCTTTGCATATGCGTTGCTTTAACTGATTATATGCATCTTCTTGTTGTTTCCCCAGTGGAAACGTACATTTGAGCGGCGAAGCTGATTAAGTGGGGCTGAAAGTTGAGCAAAGTTATCAATAAATTTATTGTAATAGTTAATTTTGCCAATAAATCCTGCAACTCCTCCAAACTCGATGGTCTTGGCAACTCTTTAATAGCGGCTATTCTAACTTCTGATGGCTGTACCCCATTGCTGTTAATAGTATATCCCAAATATTCTATTTTAGGGCACATAAACTCACATTTGGCGCGCTTGCATCGTAAACTGCTTTTTTTAGCCGCTGGAAAACCTGTCTGAGTGCTGCTAAATGTTCATCTTCAGAAGAACCTGTTACAACGAAGATTGGTGCAAATTCATCACACAATTTGTTTACACGATCTGTCAATTCCGGCTGCTTTATCATATTTACGGTGTTTAATATTATTCCAAAAGCGTTTATCCAATCCAAAAATATTATTTACTTGCTGAATATCTACTATTAACAGCGGGAGTTCAAAAATGCGATTATTGAAGTTTACTTTAACACGCGTTTTCCCGAGTACCGGAATGAAATTATTGTCATAAGTTTTCAGCACACACTGGGTTGATGAAATTAGCGGACAATCTAAATCTTTATATGTGTCCACGCTTATTATCGAACACGACGCACCTGTATCGACTTGAAATTATAGTGGCGTTCCATTTATTGTTACCATTGTAATTAGCCTTTTACCACATACACTAATAAGAGAAAACACTTGCTGTATGGATTGAATGTACTGCCGTTCCTTATAATTTACGGTATAGTTAGGTCGTGTTCGAAAATTTACGGAAGTCGAAGATGCTTTCTTGCTCACTGTTAAGCATACTGGGGCTATATGGCCAATACGGTTGCATTTTCTGCATATAGCAGTTCGAAATTTACATTGTTCTCGACTATGATGACTACCACCCCCAGAACACGACTGCAGCAGTTTTTTATTATTTCGTGCATTACGCTTACGATGGCTAGCAGAATTATATCGCTTCGATTGATGTTGAAGTTGTTTCACTTGATCTATTGTAGATTCAGCCGAATTATTGTTTTGCTCTAAATTTTTTATGACACTGACTGACAGCTAACACTTCAGCAAGGGAAGCGTTGTTTTTTTGGAGTGCCGCTGTTCGAACAGCATCGTGTGGTGTATTAAATATAATAAGCTCATCTGTGAAACTGGTGTTACATGAAGTACTAGCGCATGTATACTTACAATTACGGGCAATACCATGAAGCTCGGCTACCCACTCAGCATATGATTGTGTTCGTTTCTTATTTGTTTTCAGGAATTCATATCTGGCTGCAAGAACATGAACATTCGATTTAAATTGTTCCGTTAATTTTTCTGTTATTTCTTTATAACTCTTCTCCTGAATCTTCTCGCTACCAAATAACTTCTGCGACAATTCAAAAAGTTCCGTACCTATCCAGGATAGAAAAAATGCCTTTTTCCGACTTTCATCGGCCACTTCATATGCGTTGAAGCCAGCAGACTGGCTCTGGATTGATAGGTCGAGTGAGAGTCAACTGTAAGAGTCCCATGACGTTGCCAGATGTATCAAATATAGTTATGCTTTAATGTTTCCATTTTTTTTAAAGAATCACTTGGATAACAAAGAAGAAATTAACAAGAAAAAAAAACAATTCCGACTCCAATGAAATTAAATTTTAAATCGCTTTCTCATTGGCGGGAAAATGCGCATTTTCTATCCTGGGGGGGGGGGGGGGGGGGGGGATTAAATTGATTTAGTTGGTTAATTCTGTCAGGATAGATTTATAGTTCTTTCCGTAGTATTAAGTCTTAAGTATCAAAGAAGTTGTCATAGCAGTTTTTTTTTGCTTTCATATGATTCCGTCCGAGCCCTATTGCAAAGGGGTCAATAGGCCCTAGCCTTCGGCTTGTTGGCCGTGTGCCCTCCTACGGAGGGAGTAACTCGGTTTTTAAAACAAACAAAGAATTAATATAAATTTTTTGTCTGCTCCTTTTTAGAAAATAAAGAAGATTGTCGGATGAGCCTTAGCTAGAGTTTTTTTCTCTCTCTCTCCTCGTCGTCCTTTCTATAGGGCGGCCACCGCTTCGTCGGTGGGTGGGGCCCTCATAATGAGGTGAGTGGCCCTCTCTCTCTTTGCAGGAAAAGGGCATCCAGACGACAGAGCCCCCTGGGTGCATGGGCGGTCGGAGTATGGGCCAACAAAAGGGGAGTCATACCACCACACTCCCCCAACGAAAGCCTCCTGTTTTGCTCCCTTTTTCAGTTTTTTTTTCAAAAATTTAAAATTTTCTTCGGTTCGGAATTTTCGCGATTTTTTTTTTGGTTTTTTTTTCTTTCTTCCTTTTTTTTCTTTCTTCAATTTTTTTTCATTCACACCCTTTCCCATCCTCGGCATGATTTCGTTCTTTTGTTGCGCGACCGCGGGCGGAGATGGCATCCCCTTTGAACCCCGCGCCCCCTCTATCGCAAATCTAGCGATTCCAGCATGCCACCCTCCATCTCTGCCCAAGCATCTGCTGACAGATGATTGTCCAGCGGAGGCCGTGATCCTGGCTGACATCAGCTATCTTACAGTTGATGTCATCCGGAGTCATCGCCTGCCTTGGGCAATCATCCAGCAGCAGTGTCGGTCCCAGCTCGCAACATACAAGTAAATTGATTGACCATTGAGAAAATTTATCAGAAATCACTATAAACTGATTATGCTTATACACTAATTATGCATATATACGTTTTTCTGCTTTCGCGGGGATATTTTGTGAAGCATGTTTAAAATTGCGGTAACAATCTTTAAAAAATCAGAGTTTCAGACAAAATTCGAAAAATTTATTGTATTTCGACACTGTTATCTCATACATTTCACACAAATTTCGAAAACTTCAAAGTGCATTCGAAAATTAATCGTTGCGAGCACCAACTACGTGTCGGAAAGAAAAAATAAAATCTATTAAAAAAAATAAACGAAGTGGCCAATTTGTTTATTCGTTTTGTCATAAGCAAAATACACGACATGGCCATTAAAGATGTTGTTTTCTTTTTAAATACAATGCCTCAACCAATACAAGCAATTATAATAATCTAATTATTGACCTTGATGAGTTAGGTATGTCGCCACTAAGTTGAGAAACTGGAACGCAAAACTGGGAGTAGTATGTATTAGGCATTATTAGGCATTTGGTTAAGTCGTCATTTAATATTAAAAATCCTATTTTTTTTAAATTGGACAGCGAGTTTTGCATTTAAGCTAAAAAGTAGAGAAAAGATTCGATTTAAGCGATTGAAAAAGAGCTTCTGTTATTTCTGGATTTTTGATTAAATAATTGGTGTTGGTTTTTTTTCGAAGAATTTGAATAAGACAACGAAATTAAATGAAATTTTACTTTAATTACAAGTCTATGGATGAATTAAGTACTACGTTGCAACAAAGATTCCTTTGCTATACTGATATATTAAATTTGTCCTTTGAAGAAAACTACGTAACTACATTGATCTGCGTTCTCTCATTGCCTTCAGTCCCCCCCCCCCTTTTTTTGTTTTATTGCTATACAAGCAAGTCCCCGCAGTATTGCTTCGGCCTTTGTTTAACTTTCATCTATGATCCCTAGCAACGGATCCAGGTTGGACTGTTGAAAATTTAGTTTTTGCATATTAGTAAATTCTAATGGTTCGAATTTTAAATACTTCAGGACAGGAATTTTAGTCGTCCTTCTTTAATCCTGCAGTTTGATGGATGATTGAGTTTGGTAAGTCGGACTAGTCGATAGTTCAACAAGTTGAACAAGGGTTTGTAATTAAGTCTGGTATACACAGAGCCCTTCACCTTTGGTAAAGAGGTCAATAGTCTATCTACGACAACATCGCCGTAGCAAAGTATCTTTTCGCCTACCATGAAAAAACTGGTTCGCAAATGGTCATAAACTCTTTGGATCAAGAAAATACTTTTGATAGCGTCTCACACGAGTATCTGCTGAGCGTCCTCAATGTGTTTGGGCTTCCGTCCAAATAGATTGAGATCATCAGTGGTCTGTATAGAGATTCAGTGATTCTCATAAAGCATAATGGGCATATATTGTCTCCTATTCCTTTTCGTCGGGGTATCAGGCAGGAATGCCCGTTGTCAGGTATGCTTTATGACCTTTCACTGGAGCCGGTGTTGGCAAATCTTCGTCGATCGTTGAGGGAATATTCAGTTCACTTACCATACACTAATATAACGCCACTTATTTAGCGTATGTCTATTTTCGTCACGAAAGAGGATGCATTTCCAGTTTCTTGTAGAGTTTTCAAACAATGGGGGGAAGACGATGGGTCGCTGAAAGCACGCTCTACTGACCAGTACCGGAAGGTGGTTTGGGTCTTACAGAAATAGTCGTGAAATTTCGTTGTCTTCAGGTACGGGCATTCCAACGAGTGGTCTGTCAAAGAGATAACTCAATTTCGCAGCTGTGGGTAAGTTCTATGAGGGGTAGCGGAACAGGGAGCAAATTGATTTAGTCCGTCCACCATATCCGCATGACTGGTCCCAGGATCTAAGCTCCATAATTACGACCTGGGGTAGAATAAGATCAACATTCCATTTGCGATGGAATGAAATTAGATACAAGGAATTCTCAGCAATTCCGATCATGTTGAACTCTCAGTTAGTAGATTCGTTGTTCAGTAATGCTCGAGGTGTAACGGCCGATACAGGACAACTCACAGTTCTTGGAGATATCATTGATTCTTCTGGGAACACACTTATACACCCCCACACAAACACAATTAAACGAATTGGTGGATACAGCACGAGAGCGTTTTAGTCATCTTTCTACTAGTGAACCTAGCACTGAGGTGATAAACGCTTTCGTGATGAATCGACCGCCGCACACGACATTCAGTACACTCACTTCACGTCGGGGTTAATAGATGGCGCACACATCTTGGGGTAGACTTGGGAGTAATGGGGACCATAACTAGCAGAGTCATCTATAGTTATCCGTCCAATTACAGAGACTCTGATGTGGCATTCAAACTGCTCCATCACAGCCTCGTGCATCCAAACCAGCTGTCGCATATCGCTCGACGAATTCAAAGTTCCTGCACTGTTTGTGGTAGTGAAGGAACCCTGTTCCACAGGTACTTCGCACGCCTGACTTTGTGAGACATTAATAATCTTGTTCGTGATATGTGCTAGCATATCTGCCCGACATTCAGCATTACAAGAACGTCGTTTTTACTGGGGCCAAGGACATGTAACTAGGTGAATTGCTTGATAAGCTTTATTCTTACACTTGCTAAGTCAACAATTCATCTATACTGCATGCGGATCGAGCCGAGGCAACAGCCCACTAACCCACAGTTTCACACACGTGCACTAAAGAACCACTTCGTTGCCAGATTGAGGAGACGATTATATCTAAAGTTCCTGGTAACAAAGGCGGACACATTCAACGGCACCTGGCAAAATTTATCGTCGGCGCGGAACGGAAGTCTCGTCTTTCACTGGGAATAACAGGCCGCAGACTTGCACAAGCTTGTCCACGAAGCTTCTCTTCGCTTTGGTATTGCTGCAAGTGCTGCGGGAAGGACAAGTCTCACGTTGGAATCGTAGAACTAGGAGGATGATGGGAGCAGTTCACAGACGTCAATGACTCTGCAGACGGGTCCCGCGGGACTCTAATCGGTTCGAAATGTTTGTGCTTTCGTTTGGAACATGTCTGCATGAGTGCTCCCGGAGGACTAGAAAAGTGGCGAACTGCTCTACGGAGAGGGCATTTGCTTGGGAGCAGTGGTTCCCGAAGTAGGAGCATCAGCCGGTGCTGCATCTACCCTCTGGGAACACTCGGACAATCATGTTCTAGTTTGATGTTCGGTTTCAGTTCATTTTGTTCGTTCGTTTTAGGTTTAGCTCTAGGTTTTGTTTCGGATTTTTTTTTAAATTTTTGGGAACTTTTCTTACTCGCTTGGAGTGAAAAGAAGAAAATTTGTATTTACTTTTTTACAGGTTTTTTCCTTCAAGTTTTAGAATCCTTTTTATTTAAGCTTTTTACAGTAACGTAGTATATTGAGCCATTTTTTTGTTATGTTCTTTTTAGTTCTTATTACTATGTCTTTTTAATGCTTTTGTGGTTTTAAGTTTTTATAGGATTTTTACGCTTTATAACGATGAGCCAAATAAAGATCCACATACACATAAAAAAAATTATTATTATATTGTATTCTTTGAATGAGTTATTTGTTAGTTTTCAACAAAAATACCCTGATCATAAAATTGGTAGCTCTACTTTTTGCTCCTTAAGACCTAAGTAGTGTGTGTTACCTGGATCAGCTGTTACACAGAATGTATGGGCATGCAAGTACCATCAAAATGTTAAACTTATACTTTCAGTTGCAAAAATGAATATACATTACAAAGACTTAATTGATTTACTGGTGTGTGACTCTCAGAATATTGAGTGTGTGCTCGATAATTGTCAGTTTTTCCCAGCAAACAAATTTAAGGCATGAAACTGACGATATTCCCCCCTGAGTCTGAAGCTTCAGCGCTTCGACTTCACCATCGAACACCGTAAGGGTAGCCTGAAATATCCGCAATAGAGCAGCTAACCATCCAGGAACAGGGCCCGCAAGTTGACTTAGATGCACCAGACTTCGCCTCTAGAAAATATCAGGACCTTCGGGACCGAGTCGAGAAGCATGTCATTTCTGCCAGACTTAACTGTGTGCGACGGCGATGTATATATTCGGACGCAGCCCAGAACTGGGGACCCAGTCCAGGAAGAAGAAGCCTAGAAGCTTTGGATGCCACGGGGCTTGGTACCAGACGTCATTGCGAGAGCGCTTGATCCGCCACAATTTTCACATGGAGGCATAGGAACGACCTTAGCGCGAATGCGACGACACCTGTATTGGCCCAAGATGGCTGCTGATGTACGAGCGTATGTATTAGCCTGTGCCACCTGCAAGAAGACGAAAGCCCCAAATTCCATCCTACGACCACCTATGGGAGCTCAAGCGACAGCGAAAAGACCACGGCAGCGAGTGTATATCTATTGGGACCGTATCCTCGCACGAAATGAGGCCGTGTATGCATCTTGATTGCGTTGGCCCATTTCTCTAAGTATACTCTGCTGCGCCCACTGCGAAAGGCGAGCACGACACCAATTTGCAGCTTTGCCGAGGAAGACATCTTTCACAAATTTGGTGTCCCGGAGAATGTGGTAACATACAACGGTCCACAATTTCGGTCAACACAATTCGGTAATTTTTTGGAGAGATACGGCATCCAACACGTTCACACAGCAGTGCACTCGCCGCAAGCAAACGCCTGCGAAAGGGTAAATAGATCCGTCCTAGCTGGCTTATGTGAAGGACGAGCATGACAGAGGGACGAGACATTAGTTTTTGAACAAGGATTATTGCACAAAGTAAATTTTTAAAACTCAGTAATTAACGTCGTTAGTAATCATATTATATACGACCGTGTACATGTATTTAGCTACTCTTCAAACCTAACCCTAGATGCTAGAGATTAAAGACAAAGCTCAGAGCAGTTATGAAAATTATGAAGGCTTTATATTGTAATTCGATACCTTAAGGATTCAATCTGTTACAAGTTGGGTAAAGAGAAATGCGCATTTTTTTTTGTTTGATCCCAGATTTTTCGTCTAAGTCTTATTGATCGATACGCTTATTGTCTGCTAACTGATTCTCCATATATTTTCACCTGAAAGTACTTGTATAGAACGGTATTAATATGTAGCTTCTAAAGATAGATAGGCGTAAATATACTAAGATATACATATGTTGACAGGGCAATTATTTAAGGTACGTTTTAAGGCACAAATGATCATAAGGGAAGTTGCATTTTATTGCTAGGAGTAACGAACATATGTTTGTTATGTTTGAGATACAGTTTAGGACACGAATTGTCATAATTATTAAATTAAATTTGCTTGCTAAAGGTGAAAGACTTAATTCACTAAGATTTTCTTTGGTTTGGTTGATAAGTACTAAGTAAATTGATGCCAGGATAATGCTTAAAAAGGTTTCCAAATTAGAATAAAAAATATTATTACTTATATAAGAAAAAAAACTAAAAGATCTGGTCTCGAACTCGCGATATCTTGTTTCTCAGGCGAACTTACTTTCCACTACACCAAAGTCGCACTTGAATTAATACACGACAAGACTGATCTTTTTTTATTTGATAGTACAACTCCGGAGATACAGTGCCTCGGGTCTCCCTCCATCCGATACATCCCATATGCAAAAGATCAGTGTTAAAACTTTAAACGCGTTTTTCTCAAAACCACTTTTTCAAAGTCCGTGTTCACTGCCATTTAAAAACTACTAGACCGATTCATTTGAAACTTGGTACACATTTTCTACATATAAAATACCTCCCCCAACGTTTAGTTAAAAAATCTTTTTTACACTTTAGATGGCCACCAAAAATTTTTAAATGAAACAAAAAATAATCGGAGAACGTTGGGGGGAGGATTTGATAATTCTTTGACTAAATTTTAATGGTTTTTAATTTCAGATAATTTCCGACCGAGATACAGTGAAAACCGCAAATTGTATTTTTTCAAAGACGTTCTGGGCAAGCTCTGTCACGGGCTTGTTTTGCAATATTTCTGCATGAAAAAATTACAGAATATTGCTAAATAATGTACAAAAGGTTTCAATAAATTTGCTTAATCCATTCCTTCAAAAAAAATTCACAAAAAAAGTGTTTTTTTTACGCTGAAACCCTTACCCCCCCCCCTCCCCTTTAAATGTTCTTTTAAAACTTTTTAGTCACTTTTTGTTAAATGTTCTTTTTTCTTAAAATTCTTTTCGTTGTCACTTTTAAAATTTTCGTTGTCACTTTTATGTAAAGTTCTTTTCTAATTTTCGTTGTCACTTTTGTTATATGTTCTTTTAAAATTTTCGTTTTAATGTAACGTTCTTTCTAATTTTCGTTTTCACTTTTGTTAAATGTTCTTTTTTAAAATTCTTGTCGTTGTCAACTTATTTTAAATGTTCTTTTAAAACCTTTTATCGTAGTTAATTTATTTTAATGTTCTGTAAAATTTTCCTTGTCACCTTTTATCCTTTTAAAACCTTTTTTCGTTGTCACTTTTCTTATATGTTCTTTTAAAATTTTCGTTGTCACTTCTATGTAATGTTCTTTTCAAATTTTCGTTGTCACTTTTGTTAAATGTTCTTTTTAAAAATTCTTGTCGTTGTCAATTTATCTTAAATGTTCTTTTAATTAATAATAATAATAATCTATTTTAATGTTCTGTAAAATTGTCCTTGTCACTTTATTTTAAATGTTCTTTTAAAATTTTCGTTGTCACTTTTTGTTAAATGTTTCCTTTTAAAATTCTTTTCGTTGTCACTTTATTTTAAATGTTCTTTTAAAACCCTTTTTCGTTGTTAATTAATTTTAATGTTTTGTAAAATTTTCCTTGTCACTTTTTATCAAATGTTTTTCGTTGTCACTTTTCTTATATGTTCTTTTAACATTTTCGTTGTCACTTCTATTTTAATGTTCTTTAAAAATTTTCGTTGTCACTTTTTGTTAAATGTTCCCTTTTAAAATTCTTTTCGTTGTCACTTTATTTTAAATGTTCTTTTAAAACCCTTTTTCGTTGTTAATTTATTTTAATGTTTTGTAAAATTTTCCTTGTCACTTTTTATCAAATGTTTTTCGTTGTCACTTTTCTTATATGTTCTTTTAACATTTTCGTTGTCACTTCTATTTTAATGTTCTTTAAAAATTTTCGTTGTCACTTTTTGTTAAATGTTCCCTTTTAAAATTCTTTTCGTTGTCACTTTATTTTAAATGTTCTTTTAAAACCCTTTTTCGTTGTCAATTTATTTTAATGTTTTGTAAAATTTTCCTTGTCACTTTTTATCAAATGTTTTTCGTTGTCACTTTTCTTATATGTTCTTTTAACATTTTCGTTGTCACTTCTATTTTAATGTTCTTTAAAAATTTTCGTTGTCACTTTTATTTAAAGTTCTTTTCTAATTTTCGTTGTCACTTTTGTTAAATGTTCTTTTAAAAATTTTCGTAGTCACTTTTTGTTAAATGTTCTTTTTTCTTAAAATTTTTTTCGTTGTCATTTTTCTTATATGTTCTTTTAAAATTTTCGTTGTCACTTCTATGTAATGTTCTTTTAAAATTTTCGTTGTCACTTTTATGTAAAGTTCTTTTCTAATTTTCGTTGTCACTCTTGTTATATGTTCTTTTAAAATTTTCGTTGTCACTTTTATGTAACGTTCTTTTCTAATTTTCGTTGTCACTTTTGTTAAATGCTCTTTTTAAAAATTCTTTTCGTTGTCAATTTATTTTAAATGTTCTTTTAAAACCCTTTTGCGTTGTTACAATATTTTAATGTTCTGTAAAATTGTCCTTGTCACTTTATTTTAAATGTTCTTTTAAAATTTTCGTTGTCGCTTTTTGTTAAATATTCCCTTTTAAAATTCTTTTCTTTGTCACTTTATTTTAAATGTTCTTTTAAAACCCTTTTTCGTTGTTAATTTATTTTAATGTTCTGTAAAATTTTCCTTGTCACTTTTTGTCAAATGTTTTTCGTTGTCACTTTTCTTATATGTTCTTTTAACATTTTCGTTGTCACTTCTATTTTAATGTTCTTTTAAAATTTTCGTGGTCACTTTTATGTAAAGTTCTTTTCTAATTTTCGTTGTCACTTTTGTTAAATGTTCTTTTAAAAATTTTCGTAGGTACTTTTTGTTAAATGTCCTTTTTTTTAATTCTTTTCGCTGTCATTTTTCTTATATGTTCTTTTGAAATTTTCGTTGTCACTTCTATGTAATGTTCTTTTCAAATTTTCGTTGTCACTTTTATGTAAAGTTCTTTTCTAATTTTCGTTGTCACTTTTGTTAAATGTTCTTTTGAAACCTTTTTTCCATTGTTCCTCTATTTTAATGTTACGTCCCGACTTCTGACTATCTTGATTAACCGCAGCGTCAAATATTGTGTGACTTTTTGCACTTTTTCCCGTAATTTTCTCGTGACGGTTTGTCGTATCATTTTTGTTGTATCTCAACTTATCTCGAAAGTGCTCTCTTTATTTTTCGCGTTATCTCATCACGAATTTATCACTACCAATTAAATTATTTCCCTTTTAACTACCCAGCGACCAAACAAAAATCCGCACGACCGAGCTACTTTTTACCCGAATCTATCCAGAACTGAACTCAAACTCCCCGCGCCAATATCTCTTGCTGCCGGCAAAGTCACACACACTAACGTACCATCCCGCTGCTCCCATATTCAACTTTCATGCTATATCGCTGCGTAAACGGTTTTGCCTTCTTTCCATTTACGCAAGATGTTCAATTTTCATTGCAATTCTGTTGCAATTTTGCTGCTTTCGCATGAAGAGAATTCTATTTTTAGAATCCTTTTTGCAGCCAGACCGTTTTTGGCAGGATTTTTGTCTTCTTTCCATAGGCGGCTGAGGATTTTTCTGTTTTGTCGCGTTAATTGTGCCGTACGTAGGCGGGGTTTCAATTTTGGTGCTGTTATACAGCAAAATCATATTATTTCAAAAATAAATAAATAGTGAACGAATGCAAAAATTTATATTGAAAAACATTGAGACGCGAAGTGCCAGTTGAGACTATGTAAATATCGTCGATTAAAAATTATACTTAGTAATAGAGTGTAAAATAAATTGAAAGACAGTGAGGCGCGTAAAGCCGCACATATTCCGTTTGAGTTGTATTATCCACCCCCAGTAGCGTGAAATATATTGATATACATTGCGGCGCGACTGGCCGCACATATTTCGTTTGAATTGTATTATCCACCCCCATTATTGACTATATTAAAAATTGTATTTGCTGCCCCTTGTGGTGAGCCAAAATAAGCTAACGATAAGTGAGTAACAAGACAAATTTGAATTTTATTAAACTTAATTATATTATTTCAAAAAAAATAAATAGTAAACGAGTGTCAAAAATTTATATTGAAAGACATTGAGCCGCGAAAGGCCGCACATATTCCGTTTGAACTGTATTATCCATCCCCAGTATTGACTATATTAAAAATTGTATTTGCTGCCCCTTGTGGTGAGCCAAACTAAGCGAGCGATAAGTGAGGAACCAAAAAAAAAACGGTTAACAATTCTATTGAATTTAATTATCAAAGTTTTTTTTTAAATCAAATAACGAAAGAGTGCAAAACATTGCACAGACATTGAGGCGTGAACTGCCGCACATATTCCGTTTGACTTGTATTATCCATCCCCAGTTGTGACTATATTAAAAACTATATTTGCTGCCCTTGTGGTGAACCAGAATAAACGAAGAACGAACTGTTTAGAACGAAAAGTGAAGAAAGGAAGACATTTTTGAAACGTACGACCAGGGCGTTTTTCTGTGCAAGGTGGAAATTGGAATTGATGTTATGCCGAATACTTCGTATTCATATCCTTATACAGGAAATTTTTTTGCGATAAATCTGATTTTGAAGCGATCCTTGAAAAGTTGAATTATAACTGGTTGTGAATACATTTGAAATTAATTCGATTATAATTATACATAATAGATGAGATTAGTTTGTAATGAATATAATCACCAAAGGTTGATGAGATTTTATTAGGGACAATTATTTTTGGATTAAATACTGATAAACTAGTTCATAAATTAAAATAGGCTAGAAATAGGAATATAACCTTACTTTTGGCTACGTACTGATGTATCTTCTATGTAAATTACCTTGAGAGAAGATTTGTACGGTTACTATAACATAAGACGGGGAATTAAGGGATGCGCATCACTTTCTTCGTCTTGTTCCTTGGGTATAAATCTTGTTTCGCTCCATTAGCCCTGTTCAGAAGTTATATTGACCTAATTACGACTAAGTTAGATCCCACTCCGCTTGAATGAGATTTTCTGAAACCTCAACTAATTAGTGTACTAATGCGGTATATTAATATCTATAACAATATTGATTGTTCTAATGAATTTTAGTAATGAATTTAATTAAACTCAATTATGAATCAAATTAAGATATAGTAAATGTTGCCGTTGAAAAAAAAACTGTTGCACTAAGTTAAGATCGATGTGTTATTGTTTGGGTTAGTTGAATTTACATTATCACTCGTTAAGTAAGCTGGGTCGCGCTAGGTCTAATGTTACTGACCCAATATTATTGTCACTCACTAGATTAATTAAGATCAAGAGGTTGCTGTCGGTGTTGGTTGTGCTGGTGTTGTTGCTGCATCTGGTGGCAGTGATCTGGAGATTTCTAATCGTTCTGGTCTCAGGATTGATAATAGTTGGATCACTGTTGGCCGTAAAAGGCAGAGTAAATTTAGAATTATTGGGACTTCGTCATCGGGTGACCTTTCAGCAATTAATATGTTGAAGTGGCTTCATTTATCTCGTGTTGATCCTAATTCATCAGAAGGGAATGTTATTGATTTCATGTCTTCTAAGTTTAACGTTGATGCGAGAATTCTGATTTGCAAACGATTGACGAAGGCTGATGCTGACATTTCTAAGTTGAGGTTCGTGTCATTCAAGCTTGGTGTTCCGGACTTCGTGTTTTCTGATTTACTTAGTGCAAATGTATGGCCACAAGGTATGATTATACGAGAATTCATCAATTATCCAAAAAACGACGATGTTCAGGCGCCTGTATCGATGATAACATAGTTGGTGAGAATACGAGTACTTCAGTGGGTACTATGTGCAATTTAACGTGCTCAGACTTATGTTTAAGTAATTCCCTCAAGCCAAATAGCGCCCTTGCTTGTTATTTTCAAATTATGAGTGGTATTAGATCTAAAGTCAATAACATTTTTGTTAGTTCAACACAATGTTCGTATGATATTATAGCTATTGTGGAAACTTGGCTTCATGATTCAATTTATTCTTCGGAAATTTTCAACTATTCATACACTGTTTTTCGTAAGGATCGTTCCCCTGAATCTGGAATGTATCGCGGTGGAGGTGTTTTGCTGGCAATAAAGTCAACCTTGCAAGCGCGTAATATACCATTACTTTATGAATCGTATAATATTGAGCAAATTTGTGTTCAAATATCTACTGGTAAAAATGTACTTTACATGTTCGTTTCGTACATTCCTCCAGATTCACCTGTTGATATTTATGAGACATGTTTTGAATGTTACTCGGATTTCGGAGACCATGCTTAATGAGGGTGATCAGATATGTGTTCTTGGAGATTTCAATGCTGGCAACATCAAATGGACTTGGAATGACGAGGATAAAACGTTGGTGCCTCTTGGTATTAAAAGTGATTTTGAATTTACTTTGGTAGATGGTCTGTTATCTTTGAATCTGTCTCAGGTGAATGGTATTGCTAACTCTATTGGAAGACTACTCGACCTTGTATTTATTAGTGATAACGTTCATTGCACGATTGATTTAGCATCTTATAGTTTCTCAATTGATACTGTCAATCATAGAGCTTTAGAAATTAACTTAACATTTTTGTATTTTCTTGCCATTCCTAATGTAAATGATACTTATTTTAGAGATTTAAAAAAAGCCAATTATGCTGCTATATTGGATGAACTCAGTACTATCATTTGGGACGATATTTTCACCGTAAATGATATTGTTGTTGTAAATAAAAAGTTTATGAGTATTCTAAATAACATAATTATGACGTATGTTCCACTGATTAAAAAGAGGAGAAATACTGACCACCCATGGAGGAATTATCGACTTTCTAGACTTAAAACAGCTCGTAATAGGGTGCATAATCGATATAAAGTTTCAGGTAAGGTTGAAGATGAAATTCTTTTTAAAAGATTGCGTAGGGAATATGAATTTTTAAATAAATTTTTGTATAGTCAATGTGTAGCTTCGGTTGAATCGAATATTAAATGTAACCCTAAATATTTCTAGAGTTTTTTAAATAGCAAAAGAAATTCTTATGATATTCCATCGCCTATCTATTACAATAATACAGTTGTTGATGTTGGTACACTTATAGTAACCGAGCTTGAGGTCCTAAATGTTTTAAATACTCGTAGCTTAGAAGATTCGCGCTTCTCAGGACCTGATAATGCACCCGGTGTGTTCCTCTTTAACTGTAGGGAGATTCTAGCTAGACCCTTGTCACTTATTTTCAGTCTATCTCTGTTTTCTGGGGTATTTCCCGATGAGTATAAGCTTTCATTTGTGCGTCCTATACTTAAGTCAGGTGATAAGGGTGATGTAAAAAATTATAGACCTATTTGCAAAGTTTCCCAAATTCCCAAGATATTTGAGTGCATAGTTAGTAAAAAATTGTCGGCTGTTATTAAGGAGCATATCTCTGTTTATCAACATGGGTTTGTTAGTGGTCGTTCAACTGAAACTAATCTTGTTTCTTTCACGAATTTTTGTATTGAAACAATTGAGGATGGTGGACAGGTTGACGCACTTTATACTGACTTTAGCAAGGTTTTTGACAAAGTTAATATCCGTTTACTAGTTATGAAATTAGAAATGTTTGGCTTCCATTCCTCTCTGCTTGCCTGGTTGGACTCCTATTTAACAAACCGGAAGCAAATGGTCATAGTTAATACTGAGCTTTCTCATGTTATATTCGTTCTTTCTGGTGTTCCTCAGGGAAGTCATTTAGGTCCCATCCTCTTTAACATATTCATTAATGATGTATTTACCACTTTTAATTATGCGTCTTGCCTTGGCTTTGCTGATGACTTAAAAATTTATATGAGGATAAATAGCTTGCAAGATGTGACTAATTTTCAGACTGACATTGAGAGTTTTGCTAGATGGTGTCGTGGGAATTTCCTTCTTCTTAATTTGAACAAATGTCATCACCTCACCTTTACTCGTAAATTGCTACCACTAGCATTTCATTTGACCATCAATAATAATGGCATTGCTCAGTGTGACTCTGTTTATGATCTTAGAATTTTACTTGATAATCAGCTGACATTTAATGCGCATGTGAATTATATTGTAAGTAAATCTAGTTCTCGCCTTGGTTTTGTGAAACGTAGGGGTAAGCAGTTTTCTGACCCTTATACACTTAAAAGTCTTTTTGTGGCCTTTTTCAGACCAGTACTTGAGTATTGCCCAGTCGTATGGGATCCGCATTATGCCGTACATTCTGATAGAATTGAAAGTGTGCAGAAAAGATTTACACGATATTCCTTGCGAAGGCTTCATTGGAATGATAGTGTGCCGTCTTACGAAGCTAGGTGTAAGCTTATTGACATACAAAAGCTCTCGGTTCGTCGGAAGATCCGTAATGTATTATTTGTTAAAGATATAATTGACTATAGGATTGTTTCTCCTTATCTTCTGGAAAATGTATTTTTCTATGCTCCTTCCAGAGGCCTAAGATATCGTCCTATGCTATATGAGGAGTTTCATAGAACTAATTATGGCCTTAATAATCCTTTGAGCCGTTGTATTACGCAATTTAATCTATGTAGCAGCATTTTTGACTTTAACCACGATAGAAATTTTGTCAAAAGATTGGTATCAATATTTATTGAAGCTTTGTTATAGTTTGCATTGTATTAGTTGTTATTCTTTCATAATATTATTTGCAGATGTTATATTATTATTTTCTATTTTTGTCATTATTTATTTTTTATATTATTTTGATTTATATTAGAGTTATTTATTTAGTTGATTTGTAATTGAATTTATTATTAGTTATTTTCTTTAAGTTTGAATTATTGAATTTCTCTTAAAATATTATGAATTATCTATTATTTTGCGCTTATACATATTCTTTTTGTATTCTTCTTTATCTGTAAGACATGAGCTGGTAGATAAATAAATAAATAAATAAATAAATAAAATAATTAAGAGAAACATTGAAGTTAATTACTAGATAGTTACTCATACAAGATTACTCTTGTCGTTTCACACTAGATTTTTTTTGTCTTTAATTCTTGGGGAACTTAGAGTGAATTCTTCTAGTTTATGCTAATATATAGGAAAGATTTAGAGGTTAGTTCAATTTTATATTTTTTTTATATATGATGTTGCCAAAGCTCAGGGGACGCCCTATGATGCTAAAGCACAGCCTTGGCAGGAAAGGAATTACGGTTAAGGGAAATGGGGGGTTAGGAGGTTGAGTGAAGGAGGTGTCGATGTACGCCCCGCTTGAAAGTTTCAGGCTCATAAGACGAGGGAAAAACAGAAGATGGTAAACTGTTTCCACTGATGGTGAAATATTTCTTACATCTCTGTAGAAAACCCAAACATTTCATCGCACTTTTAGCGATTGCAAATATATGATCAGTCCAGCTAAGATTGCTGGATATCTCAATACCCAAGATCTTTAGGGAGGGTGAATTGGGTATATTCACTCCGTCGACTGAAATGGGTTGGGGGTGAACTGGGCGTTTTTTAAGGGACATTAAACAGCATTGAGTTTTGGATGCATTAAACGTAATACGATTTGCTCTGTCCCAAGCGAGGACCATAGAAATGTCGTTGTTTAATGATCTAAACATGCGTTCCCGATTGACTTCTGTAGCATTTCCACGTGAATTCATTACAGAATCAAATGAGTATGCGAAATCAAGGGTGCTGTCGTCGGCAAAACTATGAATAGGATTGAGAGTAAGGGATACGAGATCATTAATAAAAAGAAGAAATAAGGTTTGAAAGAACTGAACCCTGAGGTACACCGGCATTTATTTCGTAGGATGCAGATGTAACGCCGTCAATTACTACACGGATTGAACGGCCTGACAAAAAGCTCTCTATCCATTTAACGAAGGTAGGGTGCAGACTAAATGTTTGAAGTTTGGCTAAAAGGGCAGCATGCCAGACTCTATCAAAAGCCTTTGAAATATCAAGAGCGACGATTTCGGACTCACCGAAATTATGGAGACAATGATTCCAACGCTCCGTTAGAGCCGTTAGTAAGTCTCCGGTTGAGCGGCCAGCGCGGAAACCGTGGCAATCGTTGATAAGATGGTTATTTTCTAGATATTTCAACAACTGAGAGTTGATGAGTGATTCAAAAACTTTGGATATGATCGAGGTTAGTGCAATTGGTCTGTAGTTAGAGGGGTCGCATGCCTCTCCTTTTTTAAGTATCGGCTGGACATGAGCAAGTTTCCATACACTTGGAAATATTCCTGTTGAATATGACAGGTGAAAAAGTTTGCGCAGAGGCTTAGCCAAAGCAGAGGCGCAGCATTTTAAAACAAGGGGCGAGAAACCATCAGGCCCAGCAGCTTTGGACACGTCGAGTTTCGAAAGTACTCTAAAAACTTCCCGAGTGCGAAAGTGTAGCGGCTTTTGCCTACTAGTGCACTGTGATGGAGATGGAAGTGGCAGCGATGAAGGTGGCAAGTACGAGTTAGCAGCAAAATTAGCAGCAAACAGGTTGGCCTTGTCCAATGAGTCAGTAAAAACATTCCCATTATAAATGAGTGGTGGTGTTGACGAACAGGTGAATTTGTTCTTTACGGTTTTTACTAGAGACCAGAAGCCCTTACTACCCTTTTGAGTAGAAAATACCTTCCGTCTGATGCTCTGGTCGAAATTGAACTTAGCCCGGCTAATTGCTGAATTGCAAATATTCCGCGCATCTCTATAGATACGTCTCAATTCCTCTGAAGGGCACAATTTATATGCCTGGAAGGCTGCTTCCTTATTTTTAATGGCTGCGAAACAGTCATTATTGAACCAATTGTTGTTAGTTGGTTTGATGTTCTTGAAGCTACGAGAAATAAAGCGATGCATTCCAAACCATAGGATGTTCAAGATATAATCGGCGCTTCTGTTAACGTCCTTCATAGAAAAGCAATCAGACCAATCCAGCTCTCTGAGATATTTATTATTTTGTTCTTTTTTTTCGGTAATAAATAAGTCATCAGAGCCTCATTGCCAAGAGGTAAATAGGCCCTAGAGTTCAGCTAGTTGGCCGTGTGCCTTCCGCCGGAGTAACTCTGTTTTATAGAAAAAAAAAAATTTTTAATTAAATTCTTATCTAATGAGCCCTAACTAGGCTTCTTTTTTTCTCTCCTTCTCTCCTCGTCGTCCTTCCTCTAGGGCGGCCATCGCTACATCGGTGGGTGGGGCCCTCATAATGAGGTGAGTGGCTCTCTTTCTTTATAGATTTCATAGGGCATCCAGACGACAGAGGCCCCCTGAGTGCATGGGTGGTCGGGGAACGGGCCAAACAAGGGGAGTCACGTCACCAGACTCCCCCAACGATCTCCGGTGAGTCACGGCGTCTGCTGACCTCCTTACTCCTATCCTTTTTTTTGTTGTTAAATTTTTTTTTATTTCCTTTTTAGTTCATTTTTTTCATTTCCTTCATTTGTCTCATCGCACCTTTCCCATCCTCGGCATGATTTCTTTCTGTTATTGCACGACCAGGAGCAGAGTGGCATCCCCCATTGAACCACCCTTCTCTATCGCAGCCCTTAGCCTGCCAGCATGCCATCCCCCATCCTGCTCAAGCATCTGCTGAATGATGAATGTCCAGCGGAGGCCGTGATCCTGGCTGACATCACCTGATTTGCAGTTGGTGACATTCAGAGCCATAGCCTGCCTTGGGCAGTCATCCAGCGGCAGTGTTGGTCCCGGCTCGCAGCAAGAGATGGCGCCCAACGCGCTGAGGCTGTAAAGGTTTCAAGTACGTGCAGGCTTGCGACTGTAACGTTGGTCAAAGCTCTGAACTTGAAACCGGAGCCCAACGCGAAATTAGTCTTCGAGGTGGTCAGGTCCTCTGGTATCGCGGCTACAGGCTGTTGCGTGGCCTATTGTCTGCCTGAGGACCTAGCCATCTCAACCCCGTCGGCATAGACTCTCTAGGAATGGCAGACAAGTTGCAGGCAATAGCCAGCTGTCTGTCTTGCAGAAGTTCTGCCTGATACTCTTAGGCTTTCCTTTTCCTATCCCTTCCTTTTTGGTCAAAAAATTTTTTCTTTCTAAATTTTTCTTTTTCAATGAGGGCCCCACCCACCGATGTAGCGATGGCCGCCCTAGAGGACGGACGACGAGGAGAGAAGGCGAGAAGAAAAAAAAGCCTAGTTAGGGCTCATTAGATAAGAATTTCCAATTTTATCCTTCTTCCCCCCCCCCCCCCTCGTCCCTCGTCACTTCAACGGTATATTGTTTTTTTAAAGAATCCGGAAGTAACCAGCATCATGCATATTGCACGAACCCCAAGTGGAGCCACGGCTGTGGAAGTAAACCGGTGCCCTGTCTGTCAGGAGGACGTCACTCCGGACGATACCGCCCTGACCAGGTGTGGACATGAGCTCCACCGCCAGTGCTTGAGTCAGTGGCTTAAGACAAGTCGGAAATGTCCAGTGTACAGACAGGCACTATTAACTCGGGAAAACGAAACCGGGGCAGTTCCAAAGAAATACAATACCCGGATGACGGCAAGAGAACCAGCAACGACAGCATTGGAGCCGATAGCTCAGATTGAACCGCAAGCCCACAGTTCAAGGCCGGCCTCGGCTGCAGCGCGAAGTCCGGAGGAGGCGAACGGTAGGACACAGCAGACGTCGCGAGCGGATTCTACCATCGCAGGCGAAGTGCGACCTGAGGACATTCCGCGCGACAGATCCGCCAGCACCCAAGCTTTATTGGCAACCCTCAGGTTGCAGATTGCCGACGCAGTTAGGGAGGATCCCTACAGCAGATCCCTGGGTAAATGCTTCCCGGGATACGTACCGCTTCAACAACGTGGCCCAGATTTCGTTTCAGTTCGGCCGAGTCAGCAAAGACATCAGTATATCCCGCCCTGGCCTAATGAATATGAACAGTACGAATCACCAGACCCACCTAGGCAAAGCCAGCCAAGATATAACCGGCACAGACGCTCTGCGAGTCCTATCAAAAGATGGCAACTTATATATGATGGGGACAACACCAAACTCGATGTCGACGAGTTTATTTTCAGATTGGAAACCCTGACAAGCACCAGATTAGACGGAGACTTCAGCTTGATCGTCGACATATTTTGCTGGGAGGGAGAATCAACAGTTGGTTCTGGACGCTCCGAAGACAGAACCCATCACCGCCATGGGAACATGTGAGGCTGGCTCTTCGATCCGATTGGGGCGAACATACCAGCGATGTAGACGTCCGACGAAAAATTTTGAATCGGCGACAACGGCCTAATGAGCCATTTTCTACGTATTGTCAGGACATGACCAGGCTTCGAAATCAGCTCCGTGCGCCCATGACTGAGATGGAGTTCGTCGAGAGTGTCCGGACCAACTTGTTGCCTTCCATCCAAGAGCACATTTGTCTACACCGCAGTACATCGGTTGCACAGCTTCGAGCTTTAGTTATGGAAGTGCAAACCACCAGAGCCCGCATACGTTCATCCCTGCCATCTATGTATAACAGATCGCGACTTGAGGAGCATTATTTGTCGGAAACACCTACGGACCACATTGAGGACCTACAAGGGAACCTACCACGCAAAGGATATTCGACCCTGAAACACGGCAACATGACATGGGAGAGTTTCGCGAGGATAGCCTTCTGGAGTGTGTGTCCTCTTCTGATGATGACATAAAATTTGTGTTTGTGTCTCATTCTGTCGCCTGCCCAAGGCTTCAATTTGTACCACTAACAGTTTTATCGCTCAGTCAGGTCAGTTCCATTGGACCAACACGCATATCCTTGAACAATCGTTCAGTCTGTATAGCCCAGAGCCCTCAGCATCTCTACCGGCGTGAAGTTTGTGTTCTCGCCTTACACTACAGCCTACACCGGCTGCAGTTTCAACACCCATCAACAAAATTTGTGTGCTGTCCCAATTATCAGACCAGTCTTTCAGCTCGAAGACCTTCAAGGGAACTTGATGGGAACCGGTCCCGCAAGGATCTGGCCCGGAAGTGTGGCAACGCGGTTAGGGATAGTCTCGTGAGGATAGCCATACTGGAGTGTGTGTGTCCTCTTCTAATGATGATAGACGTCCACGAGTACTGAGTCTTAGGACCATAGTGCCGGCGTGACGTAAGCTAAAGAAGGAAGGTACACACCCACACCAAGGTCCAGTCTGCACGGCAGGAATCACGAGCCTCGTTCGGATAGTGGGGGGAAGCGTCTGGCTACTCGTGGAGGGATCATCGGGGCTCACGCGTCTCTCATTAGGATAGCGTGCTTGTCTCGATGAGACCACTACAGAGGTTAGGCTCTGATTTCACTGGCTGCTCTCTCATAAGGAGTATGTTCGGGGAATCTTAGTCCTGACGAGCGGGACGAAGAACCAGCTACGTTATCCTGACCGGCCGTTAACGGTGATCCGATTGTACACCATCGACCCTTTCCATACCTATCTCGTCAGTCCGCACCGAGCCTTCAGCAAAAATTTATCGGCGTAAGGCTTTTGTTTACGTCTCATCTCAATGCATGTTTCATGCCTCTCAGATCTCCCCAACTTAACATGTTTTTTTGTTGTCAAATAGTGCAGCTACCGATTATTCCGTTGCCTTCGTAAGGTATTCCGCGATTCGAATGGTGGAATATGAGAACTCTACACTTGAGATATCAACTGCGGCCTAGTTCACTTAGTGGAACAGTAGATGTCCTCCCGACTCAACCTTCCACTCCTAACCTCTCCTTAAGAGACCTTCTGGTTAGGCTTGGCCCATGGGCCCCTCAACACTCCCATTTCATTTTCTTTTATTTTAGGCCTTGGTGTTTCCCCCGTTAACGACTGGTGAACTATTTTGTGAGACTGCTCACAACCATCCAAGAGATGTCATCCTTAACGGACTCTGCCTCGCCGCTCTGACCCCTTTCTCCGCCTCACCACCGGATCCGTTTAGTCTTAACGACCAGCTAGCTCAGATAAAGCATGAGACTGCGCATGGGTCGTGCCACACATTGGGCGCCTGGCAAAGCTGGGAGAGGGTGCCTAGAGTCACCTGCGTCTCTCTCATTAGGAGCACGAAAGGGACTCAGGCTCACTCTCGCTAACGGAGCCAGGTAATCAAGTGCAAGCGACCTTTCTCAGCCTCCTCTGCTTCAGCATGCTCAGCAGCCGACGCTGCCCTGTTATGGTCGCTAAAAGAAAAGAAAAAATTAAAACGAATTGCCAGCGCCATCTTTCGCATTGAATTGAATATTCACTCTGGATAACTAAAAAGAAAAATTTAGTTGCCCACCTCACGCATAGATGGGTTCAGCCGATTTATTTAACTCGCCTACGCGATTTTTAAAATTTTCGTAAAAGTGCTATTTCATCATGCGCTAAGTTTGAATTTAACGGCACTCATTTCGAAGTGCCGCTTTAAAATCAAGTTACACATGACGGCAGCTGTGTAAGATTGCACGTAATCATCTGACGAAAACCAGTTTGAGCGAGATCAGCTGTATTTGAACAATGGAAATCAGATGGGAGCAGTGGATTTACGTGGGTGCATCACTTGCCAGTAAGTGAACATCGGATGACGGCATATAGAGACAATGACATACAAGTAAATTTCAGTCGGGAGAATGAGAGACGGGTGTAATGGAACCAAAGCATATTAAGTGATGGTAGAAAAGTTTTGGGAGTAGGCTTGCGGGGCTTGAAATAGTGTGGAAAAAATTGAAGTGAGAGGCAGAAGGTTTTGGCAGACGTGACAGGTAGACGCGAAGTGTTTCTGAACAAAAAATTTTTTTGTTGTTCTGACATTGGTCTGAAAAGACAAGAAAGTAAAAAGGGGATTGATTTCGTTCGCTCAGAACGAAAAGTTTCTTTTAGAGTTGGATTTAAACGTGTTCAGGATATTGCAATAGCAAAGGGATCGACGCCACCAACTTTGGAATCCGAGGCACGTGATTCCATTTTGGGGACTTCATTACCAAAAGGAAATTTACTTTACAGCTGCAACTGTTAAGAAGTGGCAAGATGAGCAAATTAAGGTGCTCCGTAAGTACAAAGAAGACACAAAAAAGAAAAAAAAAGAGGAAAGGGGGATTAAATAACGAAAAATTAAAAATTATTAAATCCAATTATAAAGTTTGTTTTGATATCAAACAACCATTTGCAAAAACATTGAGACGCGAAGTGCCAGTTGAGACTATGTACGTATCGTCGATTAAAAATTATACTTAGTAATGGAGTGTAAAATATATTGAAAGACAGTGAGGCGCGAAAAGCCGCACATATTCCGTTTGAGTTGTATTATCCATCCCCAGTATTGACTATATACGTATCGTCGAGTAAAAATTGTGTGAACCAGAATAAGCGAGCGATAAGTGAGTAACAAGACAATTATAAAATTTTATTAAATTTTATTATACAATTTCAAAACTAAAGAACGCACGAGCGTAAAATGTATTGAAAGACATTGAGGCGCGAAAGGCCACATATATTCCGTTTGAATTGTATTATCCATCCCCAGTATTGACTATATTAAAAATTGTATTTGCTGCCCCTTGTGGTGAGCCAAACTAAGTGAGCGATAAGTGAGTAACAAGACAATTTTGAATTTTATTAAACTTAATTATATTATTTCAAAAAAACTAAATAGTGAACGAATGCAAACATTTATATTGAAAAACATTGAGACGCAAAGTGCCAGTTAAGACTATGTACGTATCGTCGATTAAAAATTATACTTAGTAATAGAGTGTAAAATATATTGAAAGACATTGAGGCGCGAAAAGCCGCACATATTCCGTTTGAGTTGTATTATCCATCCCCAGTATTGACTATATACGTATCGTCGAGTAAAAATTATATTTATTGCCCTTGTGTGAACCAGAATAAGCGAGCGATACGTGAGTAACAAGACAATTATCAAATTTTATTAAATTTTATTATACAATTTCAAAACTAAAGAACGCACGAGCGTAAAATATTTTGAAAGACATTGAGGCGCGACGGGCCGCACATATTCCGTTTGAATTGTATTATCCACCCCCATTATTGACTATATTAAAAATTGTATTTGCTGCCCCTTGTGGTGAGCCAAAATAAGCTAACGATAAGTGAGTAACAAGACAAATTTGAATTTTATTAAACTTAATTATATTATTTCAAAAAAAATAAATAGTAAACGAGTGTCAAAAATTTATATTGAAAGACATTGAGCCGCGAAAGGCCGCACATATTCCGTTTGAACTGTATTATCCATCCCCAGTATTGACTATATTAAAAATTGTATTTGCTGCCCCTTGTGGTGAGCCAAACTAACTGAGCGATAAGTGAGGAACCAAAAAAAACGGTTAACAATTCTATTGAATTTAATTATCAAAGTTTTTTTTTAAATCAAATAACGAAAGAGTGCAAAACATTGCACAGACATTGAGGCGTGAGCTGCCGCACATATTCCGTTTGACTTGTATTATCCATCCCCAGTTGTGACTATATTAAAAACTATATTTGCTGTCCTTGTGGTGAACCAGAATAAACGAAGAACGAACTGTTTAGAACGAAAAGTGAAGAAAGGAAGACATTTTTGAAACGTACGACCAGGGCGTTTTTCTGTGCAAGGTGGAAATTGGAATTGATGTTATGCCGAATACTTCGTATTCATATCCTTATACAGGAAATTTTTTTGCGATAAATCTGATTTTGAAGCGATCCTTGAAAAGTTGAATTATAACTGGCTGTGAATACATTTGAAATTAATTCGATTATAATCATACATAATACATAGATGAGATTAGTTTGTAATGAATATAATCACCAAAGGTTGATGAGAATTTATTAGGAACAATTATTTTTGGATTAAATACTGATAAACTAGTTCATAAATTAAAATAGGCTAGAAATAGGAATATAACCTTACTTTTGGCTACGTACTGATGTATCTTCTATGTAAATTACCTTGAGAGAAGATTTGTACGGTTACTATAACATAAGACGGGGAATTAAGGGATGCGCATCGCTTTCTTCGTCTTGTTCCTTGGGTATAAATCTTGTTTCGCTCCATTAGCCTTGTTCAGAGGTTATATTAATTTCTATAACAATATTGATTGTTCTAATGAATTTTAGTAATGAATTTAATTAAACTCAATTATGAATCAAATTAAGATATAGTAAATGTTGCCGTTGAAAAAAAAACTGTTGCACTAAGTTAAGATCGATGTGTTATTGTTTGGGTTAGTTGAATTTACATTATCACTCGTTAAGTAAGCTGGGTCGCGCTAGGTCTAATATTACTGACCCAATATTATTGTCACTCACTAGATTAAATAAGAGAAACATTGAAGTTAATTACTAGATAGTTACTCATACAAGATTACAGCCAGAGCAACTTTGCGAAACAAGCCAGCGCCAAACTAAACAAGAAGTTCGTAAAGTGCCGAGTTCGATCGCAGAAGGGAAATGCTCTCTATGAACTTGAGGACCTACAAGGGAACCTACCACGCAAAGGATATTCGACTCTGAAACACGGCAACATGACATGGGAGAGTTTCACGAGGATAGCCTACTGGAGTGTGTAACCTCTTCTGATGATGATGAATGTTCATTTAGCTGAGTCTCCTCAGAGACGATGACGAGGCGGGACATAGACTGATGGGGGCCCTCCAGGTCCAGTACTGCACGGCAGGAATCGCGATCCTCAATCTGGTCGTGGGGGAAGCAACCGGCTGTCTCATGCTTCTCGAAATTCCACTAAACATTGTGATCAGAATGATCATGCCGTCACAAATTTAATTCAGATTACCTGAACCAAAAGCATGCGACGCGGCGTCAAATATCAAAACACTACAAGCGATCAAGAACCCGACGTAATGCTGATCGCGTGAAATGAACTTTGTTATTGTTTATATTAAAGCAAAAGTAATGTCAATTGCCTATTAAGCAATTATGAATTTATATATGCCAAATGTATTTAATTATCAATTATGAACTTTGTTATAGCTAAGTAAGCAATATTTGTAATTGTCAACGAACTTCATTGTTACGATTATAGAGGAGATTCACTTAAACATTTGTACATTTGGTCCTTCGAGCACAAGAACTCAGCTTTACCTAGCTGGTTACATCCACTAAGAAGACGTTTCCGGAATAGCTGAAGATACTATTCCGATCACAACAACTCAGCTTCGTCTAGCTGATTACATTAAGAAGACGTTTCTGAAGTACTGGAAGATACTATTCCAAAGATCCCAGCCCCCTGGTTGCACATTATAGGCGGAACCGAAGCCAATCTGCATAGGAGCAGTACTGAGGAGCTATAGGAAAGCGTATCCAAGCCATAACAAAGTAGGCTTGGAATATTTTAATATTATCTGGCGGACACATTACTGAAACGAAGTCTGCAGCTATAAGTACCCTATCATTTTTAACACCGGAATTAGTTGACGGAAAAACATGGAAGCACTAGCAAAGCAGCAGCAGCAAGCCTTGGAAGATATCTTGAAAATTAAAATCAACTATAAGAAAGACCCCGAGTCGAGGAAGAATGCTACGTATATTCACACCAGACTCAATCGACTGGAATGCATGTGGGCTCAATTCAGTGAGCGGGACATCAAAATCCAGGGATTAAAACATGAGAACGGTGACCATCCCTATTTCTCGAATAATTTCTTTGCAGATACCGAGAAACAATATGAAGACAAAGATATGTTACAAACGAAGCTGCTAGCAATAGAGCAACGTGAGATAGAGAAGCAAAACGCCAAAGTAATGGAAGATCCGTCCAAGTCTCCAGGTACAGAAGTTAACGAAGATAACGAGCACTCAGCAAGAGCTCTTCGCATACAGAAGGAGCTGATAAAACTGGTGGAACGACTAATAATGACTGTCCGGGCAGAACCAGAGCAATCAAAAACAACCATATACTACCAACATAAGCTGAGCGCTATTCAAGCATATTGGAACAAGATCGTCATAAACCACACAGATATAATTACAAACCCAAGCAATATCTACTCCGAATATATAGAAAGCAACGCATACCAGACAATTGAGCACCTATATGAAGATATTACCATTTTTATACAGGAGAAATTATGTAGCACAAAGAGAGCTGAAGACGATATTAAACTACCCAGTTTAATACTCCCGGTTTTCGATGGTGACTACCAGTCGTGCAGTTCGTTTCGGGACTTATTTATGCGGCTTATCCACAACAACACCCGACTCGGAGCTGCAGAGAAAATGCAGTACCTGAAAACACACCTAACCAAGGAAGCCAGCAGCCTTCTTCAACATCTGACGATATCAGACGCAAACTATGAGACGTCCTGGAAACTTCTTAATGAACGTTTTGAAAACAAACGAAAAATTTGTTCATCTCTGTTACAACGGCTACTATTGCAACCAAAAGTAGAACACGAGTCAGCACACGAGATACAAACACTTCATGATACCACAAAGAAGTGCCTTCATGCTCTGTCCAACCTGGATATAGACACGGATACTTGGTCTCCAATTATTTGTCATATAGTGATACATAAACTGGACAATGAAAGTCACAGGCTTTAGGAGCAAAGTCTAGAGAAACCCCGAGACTTACCAAGTTATGAAGGACTGTTTCGCTTTCTGGAGAATCAATTCCAATCGCTAGAATCATTATGGGACAGAAAAAGGAAAGATATCAATGCAGCTGGGAATAAAAATCAAATACGATTTAATGATCAACACAGATACAAATCATATCATACCACTGCGAATAAACAACAGAACTGCTGTTATTGTCAGCAGTCCCACAAATTATACCAGTGTCCAAGATTCACCCGATTGCCGATTACTGAAAAGAAACAATTTGTTCAGAAGAAAAACCTGTGCGTTAATTGTCTGATGCACAATACTAATGAAACTTGCCGAAGTAAATATAATTGCAATATGTGCCATCGTCAGCATCATACACTGCTACACCCACCGACGGAGAATACCCAGCCACGACAACCGTACACCACAGCACACCTATCTACAACAAAGCCAACACCTAAAACACAGACTCAATTGTTGAACGTCACGCAGACTCAACAAGTAGTACTGGCCACTGCACTAGTACATACCCAAGGTTACAATGGAAGGATAGAAATACTTCGGGCGCTAATTGATCAAGGTTCGCAGACGTCCTTTATGTCTATAGCAGCCGCTGAACTCCTTGGATTACCACGATTTAAGGTAAACGCAGAAGTATCTGGTTTGGGAATGAAGAAGACAGGTCGCGTCCATCATAAGGTCATAGTAGAATTATCACCCCGATTCCCGTCGCAATTCTCAACAACAATTGAAACACTAGTACTTCCACATCTCACAAGACATCTACCAAATCATAAAATATCAATCAGCAACGATATTACACCACCATGGAAAAATGTAATTTTAGCCGATTCCACCTTCAGTACACCTGGACCTATCGATTTCATTATCGGAGCAGATGTTTTTAGTTACATTATCGGCGACAAGACAATGAAATACCAAAATAGACTATACGGTCAAGAAACAAAATTTGTACTACTAATAGTACTACAAGTAATAATGAATTCACATGTATGATCTCATATACAGATCTATACCGAAAGTTAAGAAAATTTTGAGAGGTCGAAAATGTTGAAGCAGCAGATAATACGTCATCCAGTGACGATACAATTTGTGAAGAACACTTTTCACAAACTTACACTCGTAACCCAGATGGGCGCTATATGGTACGAATACCATTTAAACACAACAGAGAACAATTGGGAGAATCAAAACGGACCGCAATGGAAAGATTTATTCAGAACGAGAAAAAATTTAAAATGAACGAGCTATTAGAGAAGGATTACAAGACCTTCATGCAGGAATACTTAAAACTAGGACACATGGTATCAGTAAAACAAAACACACTCCCACAAGAAGGATACTATTTGCCACACCATGCTGTCATAAAAGAAAACAGTTCAACTACCAAGCTTCGTGTCGTATTCGATGCATCATCAAAAACTTCAACGGGTTTAAGTCTAAATGAAACCATGCATATAGGAACAAAGTTACAAAACGACTTAACGGACATTATAATCCGTTGGAGAAAACACCGCTATGTTTTTACTGCCGATATCGAGAAAATGTATCGGCAGATAAAGATTCATCCAGATGACCAAAAATATCTAAAAAAATTCTATGGAGACCAACACGGCAAGAGCCCATACAGGAATTTCAAAGAAAGCGGAATATCCTCAAGCATCTCTTGCATTAAAAACCGACTTTTACGTAGACGACCTCCTGACTGGAGCAGATTCTCTACGAGAAGAAAACGCATTACAAAGGGAACTAATCTCTCTTTTATCCTCAGGGGGATTTAAGTTACGGAAATCGACAAGTAACCAACCAGCACTACTTCAAAACCTTGCAGATGATCTCCGAGAAAAGCAGCCGTTGGAAATATTTGAGGGAGAGTCGGTCAAAACTTTAGGCTTGCAGTGGTTACCTTCAAGGGATACTTTCCAATTTGAAGTAAGTCAGTTTAACTCAAGCATAACGGATACAAAACGAACAGTGTTATCCGACATCGCCAAGTTATTTGATCCCGCAGGATGGCTATCACCAGTCATAATACGTGCTAAAATCTTTATGCAAGACTTGTGGACTGGAAATTTAGATTGGGACACACCTTTAACAAATGACCTCCAAAGAAAATGGGTTCAGTTTAAACACGAACTTCCACTAGTGCAGGATATTAAGATTCCGAGGTGGATAAAATACAGCAAAAACCACCAAGGCATTGAAATTCATGGATTCTGTGATGCGTCTGAGAAAGCATTCGCCGCAGTAGTCTATACAAGGATAAAAACTGAACAAGGGGATTCAGTAATCACGATGATAGCGGCAAAAACAAAGGTGGCACCTATTAAAAAGCAGATCACATTGCCTAGACTAGAACTTTGTGCGGCAGTATTATTAACAAAACTAATGACCAGGATAACGAAGATATTTTACTTTAAGGTTAAGAACGCCTATGCCTGGACTCACTCAAAAATCACGCTAGCATGGATCCAAAGCGAAAGAAAAAAGTGGGATAACTTTGTCCAATCCCGAGTCAAAGAAATACGAGAAAGCCTATCACTCGCGACATGGCATTATGTGAAATCTGATCACAACCCTGCGGACTGCGCTTCTAGGGGAATCTCGCCCACCCAACTCAAAACGCATCCATTATGGTGGACTGGTCTCGAATGGTTAATACGATCCAAAGAAGAATGGCCTATTGTTCAATCATTCGATGAAAAAGAAGATACCCGTGCCGTAACCACCAACCACACTATTGCTACCTTTTCAACTCCCACTGACAGCAATGTTCTTGAAAGATTTTCTACGCTTACCAAAATGTTACGCGTACTGACATATTGCTACAGATTTGCGCATGCCGCGCGACGTTCACCTGGACCTAAATCCGAATATCTACAAGCAGATGAACTTCAACGAACACTTGTAAGTTGTCTTAAGATTGTTCAAAAGCAATTCTTTTCACAGGAAATCCACGACATGAAACTGGGAAAGCAAATACCTCGTTCGAGCAAACTTCTATCCCTATCACCATTGCTGGATACTGAGGGACTTCTTCGCCTATGAGGTAGACTGAATCACTCCCACCTATCCTATGACCAAAGGCATCCCATCATTTTACCACACAGTCACCACTTTACGTCACTTCTTATCCAAAATGAACACATAACAACGTTACATGGAGGTAACCAGACAACACTAACGTACCTGCGACAACGATACTGGATAATTGACGCTAAAAGTGCAGTCCGGGCAGTGAATTTGCTGTCGTTATCGCGGAATTCCACTGAAACAAAAAATGGGCAGTCTTCCAGCTCCAAGGGTAACACCGTCTAAACCTTTTTCTCATACAGGAATCGACTACGCGGGACCCTTTAATATACGTATCTACAAAGGAAGGGGAACTAAAACACACAAGGGCTACATAGTCGTGTTTGTATGCATGTCTACAAAAGGCATTCATCTGGAAGCAGTGAGTGACCTAACCACTGAAGCATTCCTGGCCTCCTACAAACGTTTTACGTCTAGAAGAGGTACATGCAGTGACGGCGTCCAATCGATTCTTAGCTCCGACAAAGGTGGTACCATTATCATCTGCAGTGATAATGGTACCACCTTTGTCGGAGCTAAGAATCGATTGGACGCCGAATTTCACAGCGTAATACAAAAAGGCCACGAAAAGGCATCAGAAACGCTAGCCAATTATGGTACCAAATGGCATTTTATTCAACCATCCGCACCTAACTTTGGAGGTTTGTGGGAAGCCGGTGTGAAATCAACTAAATACCATTTGAAGCGAATAGCCGGAGAAACCAACTGGACCTTCGAAGAATTTACCACGCTATTGGCCCAAACAGAGGCTTGCCTGAACTCAAGGCCGATTTGCCCTTTAAGCAACGACCCAGAAGATCTAGCAGTCTTAACACCTGGACACTTCCTAATTGGACGACCCCTGCTGACCACACCAGAAGCATATAATGAGGAACAGCCCACTAATCATCTGACCCATTGGAGACTGATCAATAAGTCACAGAATGACTTTTGGAAAATCTGGTCATCTGAATACTTATCACGACTTCAGCAAAGAACTAAATGGAATGATCAAGCTGAAAATGTTAAAACAGGCGATCTCGTCATCTTGAAGGAGGATAACCTTCCGCCCGGTCGCTGGGCATTAGGACGAATTCATGACATTCATCCGGGAGCAGATGGCCTGGTACGAGTAGCCACGATCAAAACTGCGAACAACATGTTGAAAAGACCAATATCAAAGATTTGTCGACTACCCTTTGAAGCAAACGAATTACCTACAACCGAGTTACAAACCGAAACTACAGCTAAACCAGCTGTGAACACTACGACGGTCGCAATACATCCCAGGAATCTGTCACCAGACACAAGTAACGTCAACCCGAAGCCTCCAAATAGAAAACGGTCAACCGGAATAACGATATATCCAACGAATATTCCCATTCGACCATCAATTGAAGAACTGAAAAGAACCTCTCTAGCAACTCGACACCCGAAACGAGCCAAACTGTCGAGAACCCTATTATTACTTAATTGTGTTTTAGCCGTGTTTGCACAACCATCCGTTCTTGACCAAAAACACCAACCAGCATGGCAACTAGTGGAATTTACACCCTTAGAGCACTGCCCAGGTATCTACATGGAAAACATTTCCCCGTTGCATATGGTAAACAATGTGTGGAATCTTGTGGTGTACTATGATTTAGTAACCTACTATCAACAACTCCATGGGTTCGACCAGTTCATTTGAAACATGACAGACCTTTGCAATATATCGATGACACACAGCTATTACTGCACTTCTATAGTGACAGAATTTCAGCATAAAGTAGACGCCATGCATCAAAACAATCTTATTCTGCACAAACGGAATGGAAATCACCATATAAAAATGAGAGAGAAACGAGTTCATTTGAAATAATCGGATCAATTCAGCACTCTCTATTTGGAGTACTAGATCGAAGCTACGCAGAGTACATGGAAGAAGAGATACAGAAACTACGAGAAAACGAACAGTATCTACTTACATTAGCAAAAAACCAAACATCTGTCGCCGAAGTTACAGCGAACATACTACGAAAAAACACTTGCGCAATTCGAAGTATTACAAAATCATATCACCTCTAATGTACAAGCTTTACGATCAGGGACAGAAGACAATCGTATAGCACAAACTTTCAGTACTATGACATCATATCTGAGCATTATTATGAATACCTATGAGAAGATTCAAAAGGAGTTGATAGATCTACTAACCGATACTCATTATGGTCAGATAAGTCCCCTGTTACTTACGCCTTACCAACTACACGAACAAATAAAACACATTCGACAACATATTTCCACGAATTTGATCATACCTGGAGAAACAAATCTTGATGATATGTTAGAACTATACAAGGTGGCAACTGTCCAGAGTCGCGTAGCAGATTCCATGGTAATCTTCAAAATCCAGGTTCCCCTACCTGATACAGCAATCTTCCAGCTTTTTAAGACATACGCCGTTCCCACAGAACACAACAACAAGTACTTTTATATCGAGCCGTCATCCTAATTCTTGGCCGCCAATTTACACCGAGATACATACTACACGCTATCACAACTGGAACTACAAGGATATCTAAAAACAAAAGCACTGGGCTATCTCTGCCACCAAAAGCGCCCGATATATACCACCCAAGCGGCACCCAACAGATGTGAAATGGATTTGCTTAACCACAGAACACCACCCGTGTCTGTTTGTACTATAAAAGAAACACATCCATCGGTATACTGGATCCAATTATATAATCCAAATTATTGGATTTTCGTTGTACCTGAAAGGACAACTATTAATATAGTCTGTGGGAACCAAGTCATCATTAGAGTCCTAGAACAGAGCGGTATAATTCGCCTTGCTAGTAATTGCAAGGTAAAGCACCCAGCCCTGACTATAAGTGCTCAAAATACCTACACCAATTCACAGGAATCATCTTTTCTACCGAGGACGAATATATCATCTCTACTAACAGAAACTCTAAACAACCGTACAATTACAGGTCGACCTATCCTCTTATACAATTGGATACAAGACCGTTAGATGAACTTCAGCATGCAAAAATTCTCGATCAACTTCCTGCAGTAAGCACTCATCACTTGCATCACTACATCAGCACCTATATTATTGTAGCCGTCCTAATCATTGGCGCACTCTGGTATTTTTTTCCACATCTCCGAAAATGTACAACATGCAGACGTCCCCAGCACGCTACGTTTACCGTCCCGGAAGTAACACCTAGACCAACCACTCGGACAACTCTTCGTAACTCGCCGGCCCCAGTATGCTCAGAATGATAATGCCGTCACAAATTAAATTCAGATTACCTGAACCAAAAGCATGCGACGCGGCGTAAAATATCAAAACACTACAAGCGATCAAGAACCCGACGTAATGCTGATCGCGTGAAATGAACTTTGTTATTGTTTACATTAAAGCAAAAGTAATGTCAATTGCCTATTAAGCAATTATGAATTTATATATGCCAAATGTATTTAATTATCAATTATGAACTTTGTTATAGCTAAGTAAGCAATATTTGTAATTGTCAATGAACTTCATTGTTACGATTATAGCTAAGTAATCAATAATTGTATATAAAAATGAGAAATAAAACTGACTTGGGTCACTGATTATTCATTCCTTGAATCGTTAGTTTCATTGTTGCGAATTCCCCCCACCCGCGGTAAGGGTTCCAGCAATAGCGGTACAATAAGTAATATCCCCCACCAGTGGTAAGAGATTCACTTAAACATTTGTACACATTGTATTTTCGCAGGTGACATATACAACCACTGTTTCGTTGTCTCCGCAGCATATTTTACGGAATGGATTTTGAAATGTGAGCACTCCAATGGAATTACCAAAAGCGGTCGAGTCCTGATTTTGAAGCGCTTTCGTCATCTTCTGAATTGCCCCTAGCCTCTCTTTAAGAGCCCTTCTGGCTAGGCTTGGCCAACCGTATTTACCTGGTAAGATTTCAGCACCAAGTGCCTCTTCGTCTCAACGACGTTAAATCCTCCACGCGATATAAATCGCAACCATTTCTACGATGGCGTCCTGCACGGACATTGGTTCATCCCTTTTCGCTTCACCACGAACCCAGGTGGCCCATCATCCGCTACAAAGTGCTCTAAAAACAAAGATTCGCCAGTTTAAGCTTCAACGTACACCACAAGCAATTTTCTTTTCATCATACTATCAGACCAGATAGAAGCTTCAAGAGAACCTGGTGGGAATCCAATGCGTTAGAATAGTCGGCCTGGACGCGCGACAGCAGGGCCTGGGTGAGTCTCGTGAGGACAGCCATACTGGAGTGTGTGTGTCCTCTCCTAATGATGATAAACGTCCACGAATACTGAGTTGTAGGACTATAGTATCTGCGTGACGTAAACTGAAGGAAGAAGGTGCATACACATACCAAGGTCCGGCTTGCACGGCAGGAATCACGATCCTCGTCCAGGTTGTGAGGAAGCGGGTCGCGCGGTCAAGCTGGCCAGTATGTGGGACCAGGTTGCTCAACGTCTATCCACCCATATCAACCCTTATAGTATACCATGCTCCGTGCTCTCAGCGTCTCCTTACCGGCGTAAAGTTGTGCTTACGCCTTACCTTATAGCCCTATCAGGCCCCAACTCACACCACTAACCAAAAACATTTCACCTCTCGCACTGTACGACCAGCGTTGTCTATGAATAAGACTCTATATTGTATGATAAGATCCGAGCCCTCCGCAACTCTACCGACATAACATTTGTGTTTGTGTCTCATTCTGTCGCCTGCCCAAGGCTTCAATTTGTACCACTAACAGTTTTATCGCTCAGTCAGGTCAGTTCCAGCCCAGTCTGTATAGCCCAGAGCCCTCAGCATCTCTACCGGCGTGAAGTTTGTGTTCTCGCCTTACACTACAGCCTACACCGGCTTCAGTTTCAACATCCATCAACAAAATTTTTGTGCTGTCCCAATTATCAGACCAGTCTTTCAGCTCGAAGACCTTCAAGGGAACTTGATGGGAACCGGTCCCGCAAGGATCTGGCCCGGAAGTGTGGCAACACGGTCAGGGATAGTCTCGTGAGGATAGCCATACTGGAGTGTGTGTGTCCTCTTCTAATGATTATAGACGTCCACGAGTACTGAGTCTTAGGACCATAGTGCCGGCGTGACGTAAGCTGAAGAAGGAAGGTACACACCCACACCAAGGTCCAGTCTGCACGGCAGGAATCACGAGCCTCGTCCTGATAGTGGGGGGAAGCGTCTGGCTACTCGTGGAGGGATGATCGGGGCTCACGCGTCTCTTATTAAGATAGCGTGCTTGTCTCGATGAGACCACTACAGAGGTTAGGCTCTGATTTCACTGGCTGCTCTCTCAGAAGGAGTATGTTCGGGGAATCTTAGTCCTGACGAGCGGGACGAAGAACCAGCTACGTTATCCTGACCGGCCGTTAACGGTGATCCGATTGTACACCATCGACCCTTTCCATATCTATCTCGTCAGCCCGCACCGAGCCTTCAGCAAAAATTTATCGGCGTAAGGCTTTTGTTTACGTCTCATCTCAATGCATGTTTCATGCCTCTCAGATCTCCCCAACTTAACATGTTTTTTTGTTGTCAAATAGTGCAGCCACCGGTTAATCCGTTGCCTTCGTAAGGTATTCCGCGATTCGAATGGTGGAATGTGGAAACTCTACACTTGAGATATCAACTGCGGCCTAGTTCACTTAGTGGAACAGTAGATGTCCTCCCGACTCAACCTTCCACTCCTAACCTCTCCTTAAGAGACCTTCTGGTTAGGCTTGGCCCATGGGCCCCTCAACACTCCCATTTCATTTTCTTTTATTTTAGGCCTTGGTGTTTCCCCCGTCTTAACGACTGGTGAACTATTTTGTGAGACTGCTCACAACCATCCAAGAGATGTCATCCTTAACGGACTCTGCCTCGCCGCTCTGACCCCTTTCTCCGCCTCACCACCGGATCCGTTTAGTCTTAACGACCGGCTAGCTCAGATAAAGCATGAGACTGCGCATGGGTCGTGCCACACATTGGGCGCCTGGCAAAGCTGGGAGAGGGTGCCTAGAGTCACCTGCGTCTCTCTCATTAGGAGCACGAAAGGGACTCAGGCTCACTCTCGCTAACGGAGCCAGGTAATCAAGTGCAAGCGACCTTTCTCAGCCTCCTCTGCTTCAGCATGCTCAGCAGCCGACGCTGCCCTGTTATGGTCGCTTAAAGAAAAAAAAAATTAAAACAAATTACCAGCGCCATCTTTAGCATTGAATTGAATATTCACTCTGGATAACTAAAAAGAAAAATTTAGTTGCCCACCTCACGCATAGATGGCTTCAGCCGATTTATTTAACTCGCCTACGCGATTTTTAAAATTTTCGTAAAAGTGCTATTTCATCATGCGCTAAGTTTGAATTTAACGGCACTCATTTCGAAGTGCCGCTTTAAAATCAAGTTAAACACGACGGCAGCTGTGTATGATTGCACGTAATCATCTGACGAAAACCAGTTTGAGCGAGATCAGCTGTATTTGAACAATGGAAATCAGATGGGAGCAGTGGATTTACGTGGGTGCATCACTTGCCAGTAAGTGAACATCGGATGACGGCATATAGAGACAATGACATACAAGTAAATTTCAGTCGGGAGAATGAGAGACGGGTGTAATGGAACCAAAGCATATTAAGTGATGGTAGAAAAGTTTTGGGAGTAGGCTTGCGGGGCTTGAAATAGTGTGGAAAAAATTGAAGTGAGAGGCAGAAGGTTTTGGCAGACGTGACAGGTAGACGCGAAGTGTTTCTGAACAAAAAATTTTTTTGTTGTTCTGACATTGGTCTGAAAAGACAAGAAAGTAAAAAGGGGATTGATTTCGTTCGCTCAGAACGAAAAGTTTCTTTTAGAGTTGGATTTAAACGTGTTCAGGATATTGCAATAGCAAAGGGATCGACGCCACCAACTTTGGAATCCGAGGCACGTGATTCCATTTTGGGGACTTCATTACCAAAAGGAAATTTACTTTACAGCTGCAACTGTTAAGAAGTGGCAAGATGAGCAAATTAAGGTGCTCCGTAAGTACAAAGAAGACACAAAAAAGAAAAAAAAAGAGGAAAGGGGGATTAAATAACGAAAAATTAAAAATTATTAAATCCAATTATAAAGTTTGTTTTGATATCAAACAACCATTTGCAAAAACATTGAGACGCGAAGTGCCAGTTGAGACTATGTACGTATCGTCGATTAAAAATTATACTTAGTAATGGAGTGTAAAATATATTGAAAGACAGTGAGGCGCGAAAAGCCGCACATATTCCGTTTGAGTTGTATTATCCATCCCCAGTATTGACTATATACGTATCGTCGAGTAAAAATTGTGTGAACCAGAATAAGCGAGCGATAAGTGAGTAACAAGACAATTATAAAATTTTATTAAATTTTATTATACAATTTCAAAACTAAAGAACGCACGAGCGTAAAATGTATTGAAAGACATTGAGGCGCGAAAGGCCACATATATTCCGTTTGAATTGTATTATCCATCCCCAGTATTGACTATATTAAAAATTGTATTTGCTGCCCCTTGTGGTGAGCCAAAATAAGCTAACGATAAGTGAGTAACAAGACAATTTTGAATTTTATTAAACTTAATTATATTATTTCAAAAAAACTAAATAGTGAACGAATGCAAACATTTATATTGAAAAACATTGAGACGCGAAGTGCCAGTTGAGACTATGTACGTATCGTCGATTAAAAATTATACTTAGTAAGAGAGTGTAAAATATATTGAGACATTGAGGCGCGAAAAGCCGCACATATTCCGTTTGAGTTGTATTATCCATCCCCAGTATTGACTATATACGTATCGTCGAGTAAAAATTATATTTATTGCCCTTGTGTGAACCAGAATAAGCGAGCGATAAGTGAGTAACAAGACAATTATAAAATTTTATTAAATTTTATTATACAATTTCAAAACTAAAGAACGCACGAGCGTTTGAATTGTATTATCCACCCCCATTATTGACTATATTAAAAATTGTATTTGCTGCCCCTTGTGGTGAGCCAATCTAAGCGACCGATAAGTGAGGAACCAAAAAAAACGGTTTACAATTCTATTGAATTTAATTATCAAAGTTTTTTTTTTTAAATCAAATAACGAAGGAGTGCAAAACATTGCAAAGGAACAAAAATTTTCTGCTATGATAGACACAGGATCTACGATCTCTGTAAAATTCCATAAATTTTCCAAATTAAATATACGAAAAACATGTTAGGAAATATACGAATCAGTACCATTGAGGGAAACGTTAATAAAGACAAGGAATGCGTAAAAACCAAGTATCCCGTAGAATTCCAACAACCTATCAATGTTAAAATGCGATGGATTAAGATTACTTTAGATAAACCATATAAGCCGTATTGTGGTGGATTATCGAAAACTTAATCAATTTACAGTTGACGACGAATATCCACTAGCCAATATCGATAAATGCAGTTTCATGAACGAAGAAAGGGAATTCTAAGGACATGTGTTGACTAAAGAAGGAATAAGACCTAACCCAAACAATAGACACGAATTTGTTAGCACAGTTTGAACTGCAGAGAAGAAAATATGGGAGAGGCTGGCTACAATACACCAAGCGGGGAATCAACCTTGAACATTTTTTTTCATCGATTTTCCGTTTTTGTACCAAAATTGTAGAACAACTCTTACCCTTTAAAACGCAGGTTTATTTTTTCCAATACATGCATCCGTTCGAATACAGGATCAATTTTTCTGCACCCACCCACCCCCAAAAATATTACTATTTGGTACCCAAATACGTTTTTGAAGTCCATTTACTCAAAACATGGTTTTTAGAGCTTCCGCAACATGCAACTCATGAACCACTGAATGGATTTTTCTCAAATTTACACCACTTAGGTTTCTAAAAAATTTTATCCATTGGTTGTAAAATAAATTTTATATTTTCAATTTTTACCAAAACAAAATTTGAAATTTTGTACATATAAAACTTTGCTCGTAATGGCTTAAAATTAATTCTAACCGGTCAATTTTCATGATCAAAACATAATATGTTTACCTATGTACCATGTCCATACTTTAACATATTTTTTTTTTTTTTGAAAATACATGATCGTGAAATCCTTTTTAAAATCGGTTTACGAAACGAGATATTAGCCTACAAATCATATGCAAATTTCTAGGGTCTCAAGGTTGAAGGAGGTCATTGGCATGCGTCGAAAGTGGCAGAGGACATTTCGAACACCTTTTAGTATGTTACAAAAGCACAAGAACAAGTTGTACTTGTTGGAAAGGAAATAAGACGCGAAATTTAATAAAAATAAAAAACACATGTATTACATGCATGAATTTTGGAGAAAATGTTGGGAAATGCTGAATTTTAGGTAATTCTAAAACATTTTTTTTCAATTTCGCAACTGACTGTAAATGAAAGCTCATTGGGATAGTAGTTTTTTATGTCAAATGATTGTACCGTGGAGGTTTTTATGAAACATCGCTTTTATTAGATCAAAAGTTAAAAATAAAATCATGACGAAATAATATAATAATGATGGTGAAAATTGCAAATTTATAAATCACCCAGTAACTCCCAAACGGTTGATCCCCCCTCCCCCCGGCCATACAATTTTTTGTTTGGCTTAATGAAATCTATCACCCCACTGGTGTGCCACAGATCTGAAACACCCTATATAAAAAAATTTCGTATGTACTAAATAAAGTCTTTATAATTGAATATATAAATATTAAAAACCAATGAAATGGTTGATCACTTACATTATCCTGCGGTTGAAAACTTTAAAAATGGCATAATGTAGTTTGCTCTTTAATATTCTGCAGGAATCTGGCCAATCGTTCATATCTAAATGACTTAAAGTACTTTCGGCTGAATTGTCAAATGGAATATCAAAATCTCCTCTAGCACTGCGATATCCCGCCATATTTTTAAAGCTGATAGATTCCGTACAATATCTCGGAGGATCAGAACTGTTAATTTTATACAAATATGGATGTCTCTGGGAAAAATAATGATCAGTAGATAATCCCAAAAGTTGTTTGAAAATTCCATTAAAATAATGTGCGTTATAATGCTCCTGACATTTCCTTGGTGTTTTATTTTTCATTCCTGTAGCAACATCTTCCCAATTTCCATAACCAGATGCTAACAGTAGATTAAGTAACTGTTTTTCTTCCGAACCAGTCCAATCAGAATATGAAAACACTTTTGTATTATCATGAATTATTATGTAGCTGTGCGTATTTCGGTGATAAAGTGTTTCAGCACCGCAAGAAAAACATTTCAGACACAATTTATCTGAGCATTCGGCACATTTTATAAATGGTTCTTGTAGCGCTTTATAGCATGAGCAACACTTTTGGATGACACTTTTATCTGATAAAGTTCATTAATGTATTATTATACCATATTCCGTTATCTTTAACAAATTTGATCATACTTTTCCTTAACGTCAATATTGTCCTTACCTGAAAATATATATTAAAATCTGTTCTTATTTTTTAAAAAACAAAATTTTAAGTTAGACAATTCATGATTTATTTTCAATAGCTCCAGTTTTAAATTTACTCTACCTGAAATATCTAGCAAAGTTAAATATTGGAAATTACATCATTGCTAATTTTAAACTTTGCAAATATCGATGAAAACATAAGCATATACTTCTTTGAATTTAAATTTAAGATGAATTGTTCTAGAAATCAGTAACATTAAAAATTCTGTAAGAAATAAATTGTAGTCGTAATGGTTGTAGTTCTCCAGGGTAACCTACACAGGAGCAGGAGAAAGACGCTGACGTCGTGTTAGTTAGTAGCAATCTGGGATTTGGATCTGAGACGCTTTAGAGCTGGCCTGGCGTCAGTCTTGGTGAGGAGCAGATTTCCAAGCCAAGTTGGCCTGGAGGATACGGGGGGAGCCCATGCCTGACTCCCACGGGGAACGAGTTTTGGACTTTGCGTCTAGGACAGGGCTCGTGGTTTTAAACACTCGACGTCCAACTTTCTTCATCTTGGCTACAAGGAGATAATTATTGATGTCTCCCTGGCGACGGAAATCTTGGCTGAAACGTGTCGCGCCAACACGCACACGTGATCGAGGACTATATAGCCAGCGATCATAAATATATCACGTTCCGCGTGCATGATATGGCGATGGGAAAACGCCAGGATCTGCTCTTACTTGAAAGGACTTACCGTGTCTCTTTTCGTAATACTTTATCTAGAGTCGTTAGGGCTTCATCTGGTGTACCGCAGGGTAGCCATCTGGGGCCGCTGCTGTTTATTCTTGCCATTGACGACATTGTCCCTCTGATTAAGCACTCCAAAGTTTTAATCTATGCAGACGATATGAAGATTTTCTCATGCGTTAGAAACAGTTATGATTCTTCCTGCATTCAGGACGATTTGAATACCTTCAGGGGTTGGTGTGCCACAAATGGACTGCAACTTAACCTTGATAAATGTGAAGTTATGTCATTTTCTAGGAACAACAATCAGCTCGTCTTTGATTATACATTTGCGGAAACTAATGTCCGTCGTGTGGAATCCGTTACTGACCTCGGTGTAATGCTAGACAAGAAACTCGACTTCACTCTGCACATAAACCATATAGTATCTCGGAGTAATTCAGTCCTTGGCTTTGTTAAGCGGTGGTCAAGGGAGTTTTGTGATCGACAGACCCTTATTCACTTATTTTTTTCTTTAGTTAGACCAATTCTTGAGTACGCATCTCAGGTTTGGTCTCCTTGCTATGCTGTTCATTCTAGACGCATTGAGTCGGTGCAGCGGAACTTTGTTAGGTTCGCTCTGAGGGACCTCCCATGGAATGATCCATTAAGGCTTCCTCCTTATGAGGATCGCCTGTGATTGCTTAATATGCACTCGTTAGAGGAACGTCGTAGAATTGCTGATCTAGTATTTATTCATCAGCTTTTGAACTTGAATATAGATTCTCTCACTCTTGCAAGTTTGGTTACTTTTAGGCAAACCCCGTATAGCTTAAGGAGATTGCCTTTACTACATGTTATCCATTCTCGCTCTAACTATGGTATGCATGAGCCTATTAACCGCATGTGTAGAGCCGTGAATTTGTGCCCTGTTTTTGACCTGGCTCTTACTAAAGATTTGCTTAAACGATCTCTGTTGTCTTTGCACCCCTGATTGTAGTGCTTGGGATTGTTCATATTTTGTTTTTGTTTACTAATATTTTATTGCATGGGTTGTGGGAGCCTTATTCATCTCAATATTTGTTATATTCTGGTGAATAGGTCAATCGATTCCAGGCCTCTGATTGTGAAGTGCGCCTTCTGAGTTAGAAGGGTTAATTCTATATATAAAAAAAAATGTGGATGGACGTCAAAAGGTTGTCTGAAGCCATCGTACGCGGCCGGCGAACCATTGACGGGATCCCGGAAGGATGCCATTTATCGAGCAGGCCGCCCGGGTGGAAGACTCTGATCTACCGGGCTTGCCGAGAGGCGGTGCCAAAAAACAGTACACAGGAAAGGGCGCCGCCCTAAGTACTGGTGGACGGGCGAAATCGCGGAACTGTAGCGGGTATGCCTCCGTCTAAGGCGGATGCTGGCTCAACTAGCTGACCGACGCGATTCCGACGCAGCCCGTAGATCTACCGATTACAATACGGCGAAGAAGAGCCTTCGTAGGGCCATCCAAAGGAGTAAGCGCCAATGCTGACAGCGGTTGGGGGAGGACCTCAATAAGAATATCTGGGGACTGGGGTATAGGATCGCCCTCCGCAAATTAGGGGCGTTCTCACCGAACGCTCCCCTCGATGCTGCGACGGTCTGGTCCCTTGTGGACGCCCTTTTCCCAACCCATCCGCCGGAGCCTAACTACTTGGACAGCGAGGAGCTCGACGACATTCCTTTTACATTGGAGGAGTTTACAAGGGCCTCGCAAAGCCGTCAGAACAAGAAGGCACCACCCAGAGCTCTTGCTTGATATGTTCTCCGGTTAGTACAGACCGCTGTGCACGCTCGACACAGCCGGCGAGCTCCTGGAGAAGCTCCTGAAACCTCGCCTCCAAGTGCCCGTTGAGTTGCTGGAGACCTTTCCGAGAGGCAGTATGACTTTCGGAAAGGGAGCTCGACTGTTCATGCTATCCAGAAGGTAGTCGATACGGCCCGGGCCACCGAATGCGGGAATAGTTATTCTCTCCCGGTGTGCCCGCTGGTCACCTTGGATGTGCTCAACGCATACAACCCGGTAAGGTAAGGTGGACGCGCTCAAGGCTTTAGAGCGTGACTTCAGGGTCACTGAGTATCTATTACAGATGATGATGGATACTGGGTCCCGACTTATGGAATTATACGTATGAAGGGTCTTTTCTGGTTGGGTATGCTGACGCTAGAGATGTTGCGGCGACTCAGGTGAGGCTCAATCCGGTAATACGTAAGTTCCCGGCTGGGCGACCACGGGCTGGAAATCGCTGCTGATCTGAATGCGGGTAGAAGACATGTCGGTTCAGACGCGGCCCGCGATCAAGTACCTAGGGGTGAGCCTCGATAATAGACTCTCCTTCTGGGACGAGATCGAGGGCCGAGCTGATAAGGCGGCTGTGGTGACGGCGGCGCTGAGCTGCATTAGGCGCGTGTTGCTCCGCACCGCCTAGGCCATAGTTCTCTACGGAGCAGAAGTCTGGGCCGATGTGATGCGGTGGGAAAGGTACAATACCGTGCGGCTTTTCGCATTGTGAGCTCTTACCGCACGGTCTCGGAACAGGCGCACGTAGGGCTAAAATCCCAAATTCATGCTTTATCGCACTAAAAACGATTTTCAGATATATGAAAATTTGACAATTGAAGCAAGTACATGAATAAATTGCCCGTCCATTAGTGCCAGTTCCAGACGCTTACCTTTATTACAACTGTGAAACATTCAGTTGATAGTTATGCCTTGTGATAGCCAGCATAAAAATTCAAGTGTAACAAACAAAACATTAAATTACACTTACTGACTCAACCAGCATACGAACCTTCGTAGCATGTAAAATGCTACATAAGCATATTCCCGATAAAGCGCAAGAACGAAAATAATTCGTTCACACGGAAAGCGCTGACAAAACATTTCAAGTACTGTACCTCACCCTGATATACATGGGTAAGGTACAAAGAAAGCAAAAAAGCTCTAACCTTGTACATGGAACGCGATCATGATCTCTCCCTACATCGAAAGAAAAAAAGCTTAAAGCTCAAAGCTTTCGTGTAGACACGGTTAATGAAAATTAACCGAGGGATCAAAAGAGAGTCTTTTTTAGATCGCGGTAAAAGGAAGTCGAGTCCTAATATAGAAAAAGGAAAAAGGTCGTGATCGTTGTAAAAACGTCTGGTTTTCTTTTTAAAACGCGAAGAAGTTAAGTCGCGCATTATCGTTGTTTTAACCTCGTCGAAGTCTAGGTCAAGTACGATAGTCGTGTGTGTCTGGTCAACCTGAGGTCGTAAAATAAGTCGAGTGTAACTTTTGTAAAACGAAAGACCATATAGGTGTCTTGTTATTAACTAACATTGGAACGTAACAAATAATGAAATTAAGTGTATAACTAAATGAAATTAAGTGTATAAATAGAAGAAATTAAGTATATAAATAGAAGAAATTAAGTGTATAAATAGAAGAAATTAAGTGTATAAATAAAATAAATTCGGTGTAAACTAAATTAAGTGTGTAACAGTAATAAAAAGTTTGATAGAGAGAGAAATTGTTTGTTTGAAAACGAGGTAGTACAGCGTTCGGGGACTCCAGTGGTGATCTCAACAAAAAGGCTATAACAAAATTGGCGCAGCCGGTAGGATTGAGGAAGCTCTGTTCGCAGAACTGTAAAGGCTTTAAAACCCTCAATCCTGCAAACGAGTCTACGACGGGGAACCATTGACCCCTGCTGAGTCGTCAATTGCTCAGCAAGTCACCCCTAACGCTCGGGGATTAGTCAGCTCTAACTGCCTCTGTTCCAGGCGAACACGCAGCTATCCCCCCCAACAGCACCGAGTGCCAACGCGGGACTCTAGCGGGCCTCATCCCTGCCCAGAATACGCTTGAAGTAAGGCTAGGATCTATAACGAGCGGGAAGTTAGTCAACCCTCCTCAAACGGACGACCCAAAGGTCATCTCGTCCGCAACAAATTAGCAGCAGACATCGGCAAGGGCTACTCAAGAGACAGCCAGCCCAGAACGGAAGGATCTACTCCAGAGTTGGGAGGATTCCGAAGACGGCATAAAGCCCCCTTCCAAACTACATCGACAGGGAAACCTAAAAGACGGATGAGAAAACCCCCCTGTCTTGAAAAATACCGGCAAGGGAACACCAATGAAGGCTATAAGCCCCCTTGCCACATTCGGAGCAGATTTAGTGCATGTCAGAGTCAGAGGACTCACCACCAACAGCAGCCCCACGAACGAAGTTCCGAGCTGAGAGGACCTCATCAGCACAAGGTCAACAAGGAACTTCAACGTCAGCGGTTCCAGAACCTGAAGGACGTCGACTTCGCAGCGGCACTGTTTTGCCTGTTCCGTCAGCTACCATCAAAGTAAGCTTAAATAACTATTTAGATAAGATTTAAGAGAAAGCGCGAGAATCTGGCAGGTTTTCTGCTCCTCACTGTGAAGCGCTAGATTCAAAACTAGCCCGAAGTCGCGAGGAAAGACTCGTCGTAATAAAAGACTTCAAATCAAGCACAGAGGAATTTAAAGCGGACATCGCTAGATTTGCGGGATTCTCGCCCTCGCTCGATTTAGATAAGAATTTAATTAAGGATTTAAATTTAAAAGATAATAGCGGTACCAGTGTTAATAATTGTGACGAGGCCAGTGCTATTGTAAGAGCCTCTAGTGTAGAAAAAGAGAACAGGCAAACGCAGCAATGCCTCGAAGAGGACGAAAAAACGGCTTTCCTCCAAATCTTGCCAACCAGACTCCGAGGCGAGGCATACCAAATTTATGCGACCTCCACACCCACATCCCTAACAGACTTAGAAGAAAAACTAAATCGTGCGTTCCTTCCACGAGAACTAGTAAGCAGACTGATTACAGCAAGGCAAAATCCTTGCGAGGCTCTCACTGCCTTCACAACTAGGGTGAAGCAGCTGTTGACGCTTTGCAAAGAGGCCGCCACTACCAAATACGGAGCCACAGCAGCCCCATTTGTAAAGACACATTTGGAGGACTTCGCTCGAAACGCACTCCGCTGTGGGGTTACAAATCCCCACCTATGTCAGTACCTGTTGACAGTTAGTGAAGGAACGCTCGACGATCTAATCCAAAAGGCCTTGATTATGGAAAGGTTGCAACAAGGGGCCAATTTTCTACAAGCCCCCTTGTTGTATTCTGCAGCCACCATGCCTATAATCGACCCCAACTTGATGGTAAGAGCGACCAAAAGGTCTCCAGTGACATACAATCAGTCGCGCCAGCCGGGAGTCGCCGTCAGGCCATTAAAACCTCACAGTTTTCGCCCCCAACTTCAAAAGGTGTCACCCTCGCAAAACAACACATATCAGACGACAAGGCCCTCAATAATATGTAGTTTCTGCCATAAGCAGGGTCACTCATATTCGGAGTGTTATAAACGCAAGAACACCCCCTTCTGCCTGTCATGCAAAAACTACGGGCACGATATAACAGGGATAACCGTCCTCCTCTCTGGAGGAGTGTAGACAAAAAATCAAATGGGAAAATAAACAGTCGGGAAACGACAAGAAGCTGTCGCAATTGCCACCCGACAAGAAGCAAAATTAAATAAAAAGGAGAAGAAACCCTCTCGAGCGCCCGAATCCGGTATTCCTACAGTAAATTTACCACTAGACATAAGCCTAAATGGCAAAACACGTCTTGTAGTGGATACCGCCGCAGAGGTTAGTATAATAAAAAAGAAAATATTAAAATCCCTCGACGTAATAAATTCCGAGGAGAAAACAACGTTACAAACGCCATTTGGTACTGATAAGACATTGGGATCCTGTAAGGAAAAATTTAAATTACAAAACCAAATACCCTGTAAATTCCAGGTCGTAAAAAACATCCCAGGCCTTACCAATGACGGGCTTTTGGGAAATGACTTCCTAAAAAGAAACTGTAACGTTGAGGGGCCCGCGAAGACACTTAGATTTCCTCGCACAGAAATCAATTCGGAAGAGTTTGCTGTACCCATAACGTAAGATCCAAGTCCAGAATCTACAGTCGACGTAGGAACGCCAACAGGGAAGTTAAAGGACAAATTAGTGACACTTTCTACCTGTGGTGTCCTCAAGGCGACTAAACAAAAGAGCGCTGGTTGCCGGAGAAAAGGACAAAATTTGGAAAAGTTGCCTGATCATGATCGAACCTGCGAAATGAGGCAGCAGCAGGTAATCCTAACGGAATCTGCTTGCATACCTGCACGTTCTCAAAGCATTGTCAACACTTCGTTAATAGTGCCAGAGGAAATGCTCTGTTTATCCCAAGAGATAAGCGATGGAGTCTTCTTGGCCAAAAGTTTACTCCCCTCCGGAAACACAGTGTCAATTGGAGTCCTCAACTCAGCCAGTTTCCCAGTGGTCCTGACAAGTCTTAAGCTAAATCTTGTCCCAACCAAAGACTACTCCGTTATTCAACTAGCTCAATCGTCCTACAAAGGCAGGCTAATACCAGAGGCTAAACAAATCCCACAGCAAAAGGATGATAAAAATAAAAAGGATTCCTCAACTCACCGGATAAAAGTAATAACACTCAATAATAAAGACAAAGCGAATCAATACAGCGACGTTTGTAAGGTCAAACAAACGTCCGGCGTGAGTGAAGACAACAAAAGTCGGGCACCAAAAGGTTGCGTTACTTGACAGTTTACTGCGCCCCTTGATAACGGGCATAAAAGCCCCATCGTAAAGGAAGAAACCTCAACACATCAAAAGAGCCGAAAACAAATGGTAAGTAAGACAAATAAAACTAAAATTCAAATAGGCAGAAGCCAAAGCGCCGAAAATATAGCCGCTCTGCAACATATTAAATATATATTCCCGGACTACGAAGAACCGGATGATACTTGTAATGCCACGCTTTTATAAATCAGTTATGGAAGGTTCTTACCTCGTCCAGATTATCAGATTATGGAATAGTTTACCCGTTACTTTGCAAACTGCAAGCACCGTCAATGCAAAACGCAAATTCGATCTCACTTTGTACAATCCTGTATATATGTAATTAGTTTCTAATTTTTTTCTTGTCTAGGTAGCAGCTTTGAATTTTTGAAATTTGAAATTAAATCAAAATTAAAATTAAACTAAATTTTAAACAGATGTAATTTTTTATTTTTTAACAACTCTATTATAATTCGTTCTGAACTATCTGATGTAGCCGATTTATTTTTTTAATTTCTGTTCTTAGTTTATAATAGCTCATTTCTGTTTGTTCTTTTTTTTTTATTATCAGGAATTCATATTACTAGTTTGTACTCACAAAAGATTGTAAATCTTGTGTACACTTATAAGCAATAAATCATTACTCGTCTAAACCCGCGTCACGTCAGGTTAGAGCAGGAACTCAATCTAGATGAATCCCTGAACGCGGACGAGAAATACCAAATTAAAAAACTTTGGCATGAATTTGACGACATATTTTTCTTAAAGGTAATCGGCTCTCATATACAACAGCCATCACCCACAACATTCCCTTGGTGCAAGATCAAGCACCCATAAATCAAAAGATGTATAGACTACCCGAAACGCAGCGGAATGTAATTAACGAACAGCTCAAAGAAATGTTGGACAATGACATAGTCCAACTGAGCAAAAGCCCTTGGAATTCACCTCTCCTAGTCGTCCCAAAGAAGGCGGGACCAGACGGTGAAAAAAGGTGGCGCGTCGTCATCGATTTTCGGAAATTAAACGAAAAACAATTGGAGACGCCTTTCCGCTACCCCAGATCGAAGACATTCTTGACCAATTAGGTCATTCACGATATTTTACGACCCTCGATCTCGCCAACGGCTACCATCAAGTCCTAGTCGATCAAAATTATCGACCTAAAACCGCCTTCAGCACCAATTATGGACACTATGAGTTTAAACGTATGCCATTTGAGTTAAAAGGGGCCCGGCTACGTTCCAGCGCTTGATGAATTAGGTCCTCACAGGTCTACAAGGCCTCGAGTGTTTCGTCTACCTAGATGACATAGTCATCTACGGGAGAAATTTAGCGGACCATAACAGAAAGCTCCGCAAACTCTTCAACAGATTGAGAGAGAACAACTTGAAACTGCAGCCAGAGAAATGTCAGTTTCTCAGGAAGGAAGTAGTTTATTTAGGACATAAATGTTCTAGCCAAGGTGCACTTCCAGACCCAAGTAAAACGGCCTGCGACCAAACTTTCCCAGTTCCACGAACTGTGCGGCAAGTACAATCCTTTCTAGGTCTTGCAAATTACTACAGAAAGTTCATACCTGACTTCTCCAAAATAGTGCGTTCTATTACCAATTTACTCCGCAAGTATGTTAAATTCAATTGGACCGAGAAGTGTCAGGAAGCCTTTGAGGAAATCAAAACTTCATTGGTTTCACCCCCGATTTCTCAAAGCCATTCAATTTAACCACGAACGACAGCAATGAGGCTCTTGGAGCGGTCCTATCCCAAGGCGAAGTGAGAAGTGACCAGCTTATTGCTTACGCCAGCCGTACACTCAACAAGGCCGAACGCAATTACTCTACAATAGAGAAAGAATTGCTAGCCATTGTCTGGGCTACAAGGAATTTTAGGTGTTACCTTCAAGGCCGTAAATTCACGGTCTATACAGACCATAAACCTCTCAAAGGAGTTTTTAATGTAAAAGACCCCACTTCCCGTCTGGTAAGATTTCACCATAAACTCTCCGAATTCGATTATCAAATCGAATACAAACCCGGAAAGTACAACACGAATGCAGACGCATTAAGCCGCATACCATGGGAAAATACAGAAGACGTCAACGGCCAGACCCTCAGGGTAAAGGCTCAAGTCCACCACCAAATGGACTCAGACATTGAAGAGGGAAACACCCCTCTAAGCACTAAAAGTCGCCTAAAATGTAACGCAGTGACTAGGGCTCAGGCTAAAAACGCCCATACAAATAGCCCCAAGAACCAAGATCACTCGTTAAACGACCGAGACGAACCGAAATCAGGTGATGGGAATAAGAAAACAAGCCCCATAATCACCACTCCAAGTACTGATCCAGACGAAGTAAATAAACTGAAACCCGAAGTCATCACAAGCCCCGAGAAAATCAAAACAATCTTAAAAGATTATCACGATTCTCCATTCGGCGGCCACCAGGGTGTCATTAAAACTTATAAAAGATTCCAACGAAAGTACTGGTGGAGGCACATGCTCAAAGATATAAAGAAATATATCCAGCGGTGCCCTAAGTGCCAAGCAATGAAAGCTTCACCTCAATATAAAATGCCGATGGTCATCACGGATATTGCAGAACAACCTTTTGATAAGGTCTACTTAGATATAGTCGGTCCACTAGAGGAAACGGAGTCCGGAAACAAGTACATCTTGACTTTCCAGGATAATCTCACCAAACTTGTCGATTGGTACGCCATACCTAATGGGGAGGCCGTAACCGTAGCGCGAATTTTCTTCGATGAGATAGTCACACGCTATCGCATCCCCAAACGAATAGTCACCGACCAGGGAAGTAATTTCCTAAGTGATTTGTTCAAAAGGGTATGTAAACTTCTAAGGGTAAAAAAGTTGCAAACGTCTGCTTACCACCCTCAGTCTAACTAAGCACTAGAACGTGCCCACAGACCACTAATAGAGTATTTACGTACAATAGTGGACGACAACCCCAAATCCTAGGATCAGTTCTTGCGAACCGCTGCATTCGTGTACAATAATAGTGTACACGAAGGGACAAAATAAACCCCAATGGACTGCCTATATGGCTTCACAGCGGATGTCCCCTCTAATTTAAAAAGAGATCCAGAGCCGGTGTATAACCACGAAAGTTACTATCACCTTCTTAAATATAAGCTCCAGAAAATGTATGCAACGGCAAGGCGAAACATCTTAATAAGTAAGAACCGCTCAAAACAGTATTATGATAAAACCGTTCGCCCCCTCACTTTCCATATAGGGGACAAGGTACTACTCAGGAGTGAGAGTAGGAAACACAAACTCTCTCAGGTTTGGGTGGGACCTTACATGGTAATCAAAATTCCAAGCATTGTAAACACCACTATCCAGATTGGTAAAAGAACAGTTACGGTTCATAATAACCGTCTGAAACCATTTTATAAATAAACGAAATGGTATTGGAATTGTACATACATAGATAAATTAGTTTAAGGGGGAAGCCTGCTTTAGAGGCTTCAAAAAATCGATTTTTTTTGCATAAATGTCTTCCCAAACTATCCAAGAATATATCCCTAAAATTTCAGAAACAAATTCAAATTATTTTCGGAGTTATAGAAGAAATAGTGAGCAAGCGTCGAGCAGGTATACGAGCGGCCGGATCGCTCGGAGTGCCTGCGCTCAGTCCCTAAATCTATTGTATGTATTGTACCCATTGTAACTATTGTACGTATCCAAAGGGACTAATAGTCTTTAGTTTTTTGAAGAGTCTGAAGGGCAACTCTATGGACCAGGAATCGCTGATTAGCACATTATTGCGGTAAGTTCAAGAAAATTACGATTTTTTATAAACGAAAACTTCGACGCGCGATTTCTCGGTTTTTCGTTTTTTCGATTTTTCCTAATTGGCGGGAAAGATAGGAAAAAAATTTAATGTCCTATCGAAACGAGACAAAATTGATTGTATTCAGGATTAAATTCTCTTCTAGTTGAACCTAAAAAACCTTAAAAAAAGTTATAATTAACCCACTTTTTAAACAATCTAAAGTGAAATTTTTTTTCCAAAAAAACAATTTTTTTTTTAAGTTGTGAAAAATTGTTGAATTTCTCACTTTTTTTTAGATTTTTTAGGTTTAACTAGGATCTATACTATTGAAAATATAAATTTGTTTTGGTTTTTTTGTTTCAGATGGAAATTGTGACCTGCATCTTTCCCGCCACACGACACATGCACGCTCGAGGCGCCTCGGCGAAATGCTTGTACCCGGCATATTATGACATATATTTTAATGAAAAAATTTGAGAAAAATGTTGAAATATATAACAATAAAACCTGAAAGTTTCGTTTCAATTAAATATTTATTTCCTTCCCTAAAAATTCCTCAAAAAAATAGATTTTTTGAAGCCTCTAAAGCAGGCTTCCCCCTTAAGTACACACGACAAACACGGGGAAACACAACACTTAGTATTATCCTAAGAATTAAAAGGCAATTTACTAAATAAAACCTTTTCGTTTCCCCCGACAGGATGCTGTCCGTCGTAATAATTATTATTGGAACCCTACTGCTTCCACATCGAAAATGTGTCGCAGAACCCTACACGGTAAAACCGCTCAACAACAGTGGTATTATATTCGAGGACATTGGAAGTCTCATGGCCTATCATGACACTTGGAGCATCATCACGGAGTTGGACCTATCAGAGTTAGAAAATCAAACTAGGTTAGCAGAACGAGCTGAGCATTATGTTCATCAGCTCTGTGGCCAAGCCACACTAGGTAATTTATGTGAACTCCAAACCAAACACGTCCACGCCTTAATGGAAGATATTAAGAGAAGAACTATCGTCATAAGGGAAGCAGTGCCCAAATCACGCAAACCTAGATCCATCTTTGACGGAATAGGAAATGCGATGCACTACCTGTTTGGCACTATGGACAGTGAAAACGAGCATGAAGTGTATAGTCGTATCGAAGAATTAGAGACAAACACGCAAGCTCTGTTGGATTAAGAGAGACAACAAATCGGCGTGGTAAAAACCACCTTCTCTCAGATCCAAAAACCCCTGACATCCCTGGCTGAGCGGCAACGTCTCCTTAGCGGTCAAATAAATAGTTTGCTAAACGCTACTGACGAACTAAACGAACGTCAATTAAGACAAGAGATAATTTCAAGCTTATTGCTACAAATGGTGGAAATCGAGGTAAAAGAGGTAAAAGAAGATACCTATACCGGCAGGTTAAATACTCCAGTAACCAAAGCAACAATATCAGAAGAATATATCATCAAAATTCTCTTCAACCCATTAGATGAAAACCCGAGATGCACATTAAAAGTCCAAATTCCACCTACAGGTACTCTAATTAAGCTGAGCAAACCTAATTCGTGGTTATTTTCATTAATGAAACCCACAGTGGTACATATAACATGTTGTTACAAATGATTAAGCAATTACATAAAGTTAAAAAAAAAAAATTATTTATTAATAAAAGAAAAAAAGAAAATTTTACATTTAATTAAAACAAAAAGAATATAATAAAAATATTAAGTAATAAAAAGATAGATATATATATTATATTAATAAAAAAGAAAAAAAAACGAGAAGGGCAAACACCAGGCGAAGTACTCCTCAACCCCAGGTCTCCTCTTCCGACGCTGCGACAGCAGCAGGAGCAGCTACCACCCCTCGTCCAACACGGATTTCGGAAAAGCTAGGGGGCCCGACGTAATAACTACGTCCAACAACGGAGATGGTTCCGCCTGAAGAAATACAAAATAAAAAAAAACTAAATAAATCAAACTTACCACTAACCCAGCGATCTCCCTGCGCCATCCACAGGGCCACTACATGAGTGGTCATAACCTGAGCGGGGGCCGTCCAGATGGTTAAGGGGAGGGCATCTTCCCGGTGGCAGCACACCCGTAGTGCCCCCTTCCAAACCGGCACCACGTGGAGGATGACAATGCTCGTTACCTCCACCGTGTGTTCGGAGAGCACACGAAGACCGGAGCGAGTGATGGCCTCCTGGAAATTCATGATGATGTTTTCGTGCTGTGCGTTTAGTTGAAGGTGAATTGACCGTCGCGCGGAACTAAAAACTTCACTGCTGGACCTTATTAATCCCGGTGATTATTCCTCTTCCAAGAATAATCACATCTTTGTAGGAGGAAGGAATGTTGTATATCGGATTTCACTTATAAACATAAGTCGTAAAAATCCTAATCCGATATACAACGGGAAGTCAATCAGTATAACAAAGCTATGCCGCATATCGGATTTAGCTTATTCAACACGATAAGCCATAAACTCGAATCCATATGCATTCGGTTGAGCCAGCATAAAAATTCAAGTGTAACAAACAAAAACATTAAATTACACTTACTGACTCAACCAGCATACGAACCTTCGTAGCATGTAAAATGCTACATAAGCATATTCCCGATAAAGCGCAAGAACGAAAATAATTCGTTCACACGGAAAGCGCTGACAAAACATTTCAAGTACTGTACCTCACCCTGATATACATGGGTAAGGTACAAAGAAAGCAAAAAAGCTCTAACCTTGTACATGGAACGCGATCATGATCTCTCCCTACATCGAAAGAAAAAAAGCTTAAAGCTCAAAGCTTTCGTGTAGACACGGTTAATGAAAATTAACCGAGGGATCAAAAGAGAATCTTTTTTAGATCGCGGTAAAAGGAAGTCGAGTCCTAATATAGAAAAAGGAAAAAGGTCGTGATCGTTGTAAAAACGTCTGGTTTTCTTTTTAAAACGCGAAGAAGTTAAGTCGCGCATTATCGTTGTTTTAACCTCGTCGAAGTCTGGGTCAAGTACGATAGTCGTGTGTGTCTGGTCAACCTGAGGTCGTAAAATAAATCGAGTGTAACTTTTGTAAAACGAAAGACCATATAGGTGTCTTGTTATTAACTAACATTGGAACGTAACAAATAATGAAATTAAGTGTATAACTAAATGAAATTAAGTGTATAAATAGAAGAAATTAAGTATATACATAGAAGAAATTAAGTGTATAAATAGAAGAAATTAAGTGTATAAATAGAATAAATTCGGTGTAAACTAAATTAAGTGTGTAAAAGTAATAAAAAGTTTGATAGAGAGAGCAATTGGTTGTTTGAAAACGGGGTAGTACAGCGTTCGGGGACTTCAGTGGTGATCTCAACAAAAAGGCTATAACAGGACGCATTACAGTGCGATCTACCAAAACCGATCGGAGTGTTTTAAAGTGTATAACTTCGGTTGTAAATGTCGTATTCGAGTTGTGTGAAATATATACTCTTCCGGTCAAATAAATAGTTTGCTAAACGCTACTGATGAACTAAACGAACGTCAATTAAGACAAGAGATAATTTCAAGCTTAATGGTGGAAATCGAATTTCGGCAACAAGCCCTGTTGGACATAATAGTATCCAGCCGTAATGATCAAATCCACCCGCTCTTGATCTCCGCAAATACTTTATTATAGATATACCACAAGTCACACTCGACTTGTCCTAATCCCCAGCACTTCTTATCAGTCCTCTATCAAAAGGCAGATCTTCGAACCCACCTATTATAGTGTAACGAAGTTACCAAAACCTGTCAACAGCACCGGAGGAGAAACAGGTTTTGGAGCGCCGCAAGACCCCCCCAGGTAATAAAATAAGTTAACCTGGATCAATTTCCCGCTTCCTGCAGCCGCCACAAAGTCGAAAAAGGCCTCAAAACCTGTTAACAGTAAGTGGCAAAACCTGTCAACAGCAAGGCCGGAAATAAGGGTTTTTAAGCCCCGCCAGACCTCCCCGGATACTAGTACAGTAAAAATTCACCGAATTTACCACTCCCCGCAGTGGTAAAATACCCAATTTCCCCACAAACACCGTGGGAAAGTCCGACTACCGAGTGTCGCCAGAGCACCCTGGCACTATATAAGGAGGGCTCACACAGCAGCTCGGTCAGTCGTCGTCGACCAGCTCTAGAGGCAACAACCACTGGGAACAACCGAGGTAAGGTAAGAAGACCAAAGACCGACCGGAATATAAGGAGGACTGACTACAGTGGACCAGTCAGTCACCACCGACCGACGCAGCGAGGCGGAGCAGCGAGGTAATAGTTTTCTTTTTAGGGAGATTCCAGCATTTCGGCTATATAGGTGGGCCCCATACCGGATTGCCGGCAGTTGAAGACCAGCGTTCGGACGGACACCACGGCCAGCACGGAGCTCCCTACGAGGTGGTAAGATATACACAGGTATAGTAAAAGTTTGGTAGCTGGCGTGCCGCCCCAGCTACAAGTTGTATTGGACCAGATTTGGATCCACTGGTGGTGGGTAAGATTAGCAAATAAATATATATAGATCTCGCTCTCTCTCTTGCACTAGAGTGCCTCCCTGGTGCAAGACACTCATATAGCTGGCGTGCCTCCCCGGCTATCTCGCTCTACCTCCGTCACTAGCGTGCCTCCCTGGTGACGGACACTGTGTGCAGCAAGGAGCCAAAGGAGTTTAACTTTTCTTCATTAGAAACGCCGATCATGTTAAGAAATTTTTATATTTCTTACATTGCTCGAGTGTACAAGTAGTTTGTTTTGATTTTTATTTTTGAAAATTAACTCGGGTCAAGTGAATTTTTGCTGCACATTTTGTGCATTTTGTGAAGATCTCATCCACTCAAACATAGACCTTTCTTATGAAAATTCGGCTTTTCTTTTAGTCTGTTAGAGGATGCTCAGGTTGATGAGTGGAATATATAGAATGGTCGTTGAATTAACTTAACCCCTGCAGCGAGTGAATCATAGTTGAATTCTTTTTTTGTAAAATAACCGTACTGCACCATACATAAATATTCCCATAATTCCCTTATGAATTTTCCTTTTTGGGATTCTTTAGTGATCTCTAAGCCATGAAGGTGTGAGGTCCCAATCAGCGTGCCTCTCTCGTCACCTTCTCTCTCTATCGTTTAGCTCAGGGCAACTGTCTGGGTTTATAGGGACTATGCTAAACGATACGGGCTGAGCATAGTCATCGGATGGGGAGGGATAGCCTGATGAGCCTCGAACATCTGGAGGCCGAGGTTGTTTCCTTCGTAAGGGGCATATTGTGATCGATCCTTTTATCCTTTTTTTTGTTATCCCATTCATAACGTTTGTGCTTCCTTTATTTTCTTTGGACTTAAAGAAATTGTCGGGTGAGTGTACCGAGAAGAGTGAGGCAAGAACTCACCCCGATCCCGCGAGCTTAGCACGGCTCTCTAGGCGGGCCCCTCATCTCTTCGGTCATCGACCAAGCCTGCACGGCAACTTACGCTCGCCCCGGTAGTACCCTTAACCTTTCCTAAATCCCTTGGTTGTGACCCATGACTAGGTTGTGACAAACAACTTAGTGATGCTCACAACCCTCAATGCAATCCATGCCCACCTGCAGCCATCTGTTGGTTGCCTGTGAGCATGGATTTCCCAATTTACAGATAACAAATTCAGTCAGTTTTCATAAGTAAAATGCTATTTGTATTTATATTTGTAAAACTTTCGCTATTACGTTTAATAATACTAGAGTATTGGAACTTGTATTGCTTAGGACGATTATTTGGTGACGAAAAAAATGAAATTAAAAACAAATAATAATTTCTTGTACAAGGATAAAACTATTTTCACTTTCGAGATTTTCGAAAAACTTTTGAAAAAGTGTGAAAGCCAGGAAAACAAAAAATTTAGTACACGGGACAGTGAAATACAAACCGGATTTAAGGTGATCCGGATTAACGAGTCATTACTGTATTTGATGTGAAAGAATGTGATTGTATCTCTTAGAAATGGCTAGCTGCGTGTTATTCGCTTTAAAACTCTTTCAATTTATTTGTTACATATGGTGCGAAATTCATTTTAACTCTGTTTACAGCCTCCTCATTTTTATTTTGGGTGTATAGCGTTGTTAAAACACAATTTTATATTTTTTCTGGACTGCTTTTTAATTATTTTACCAATAACTGAGTCTTTGTAGTCACTAATCTTTGCGATATTTTTAATACAGTCATATTTTTTTCTTAAAATTACTTATTGAAATAATAAGTAAACTGTTTAGTTTTCAAAAATATTTGGTTTCAGTGAAATCTTTGGGAAAGAGCTAAAGTCCAAAGTGTGGAATTAAAACGGTGGATAACTTAAAAAAGTAAATGTGGAATGGATAAGGTGTTTTTTGCTGGACAAACTTTTCAAGAGTATAAAGAAATTGAAGAAAAATTCAACGATATGAAAATACTAGAAAGTATCAGTTTGTTGTGCAAAATAGCCATAGTTTGGAACAAGTATATAAAAAGCTAAAGGTAAAGCAGGAGCCAAAAAATCTAAATCTTATTTATGGAGATATTCATTACATATGCAGCTACAAAAGAAATTGTAAGGCGTATCTCAAATTTGGACTATCAAACGACAAAAGAAAATTAGAAGTTTTGGAATTGGACGATAATCACAATCATCAACTTCCAGAGGTAAGTGTATTTGAGTATATTTGATTAACAAATAAGGGAATTCAATTCTTCTGCTCTATCTACTACTATTTATTTAATTATTTTCGTACCTAGTGAAAGTACTCGTTTAATGTTCGGATTAAAATTAGAATTATTATTTCCAACCGCGACTTGAGCACGCTACGATGTTTTCCAAACCCTTATCGACCACGGTTTGAGAATCGCGATCTGTCGGTCTACCTGAAGGAAAAGAGCTTTTGCTTTTTTTATTCCTTTATTTCCCAGGCAAGAGCCGATGTAGATGACTTAAACAAACTGTGATAACGCAATTTTTTATGAAAACGAAATTTATATCGTTCTTATGTCTTACCGCATGTTAAGTTATCATTGCTTTGCTATGGGAAATGAATGTATAGTAACCTCCGCGTTGAGCCAGTTTTGAATATGTTGCAACGTTGCTGCAAACATATTTTGGCTTGATATTCTGGCTCGTTATACTAAATTCGGATATGGCTTATTTTTATAAGCGAAATCCGATATGCAATGGTGTCGGATAATAATATTGCAGTTCGGATTCGAATGAATTCGGCTGATGATAAACAGAATCCGATCTGCAACTAAATCGATAAATAATTAAAAAATTAAAGAAAATCAACAAATTATTAAATAAAAAACGCCAATAAATCAATACAGTGAATATCGGTTATAACGACATTGAAGGGACCGAAAATTGTCGTAGTTATATCCGGTAGAAGTGAATATTAATACATAGGGTGTAATTAAGAATTCAGCGCAATGCGCATCAAAGCTATACAAAAGCAACCTCCATGCAACGCACGGCTTTGAAAATTTCACAGCAAATTTGGACTCGTCGCTGCTAAAGTAGCAAGAAACAGAAAAGATAAACTTGTATACATAAAAGGGGATATTTTAATAACACTATACTTCCATTTCCTGTGGAAAGCAATAGCGCAAGCGCGTCTACCTTATATGATATTTTCAGCGAGAACGAAAAAAGAAATTAATTTTAAAGCGGATTTTGGCTGAATTTGGAAGTGCACTAAAAAGAAGTATTTCGACTATTACTGATTACATGGAAATTGTGGACTCATATAATTAAGAAAACACTTAAAAATCTTCGTTCATTATCGATCGTTTCACGGGCTGCATTTTTGACACTTCGCTGCACAAGTTTTGAAGCGCGCTGAATTCTTGGTTACACCCATATGTACATATTTTTTTAAATGTATGTATGTATGTATATAGTGTGATTGTTACATCAAATTATTGTTTTACAAAATATTTCGTAATTGATGTTTGGGTTTGTCTTGATTGACTGACAGAGATCCCTTTCTAATTTTCTTTTAATTTTGCCAATAGAATCCGACGTTTCCTCGTTACACTCATTAAAGAGATAATTTGTTTTTGGCGTTATTACCGGTAAATGTGACAGAAACTGCAAGAACATATGCGGGGTTATCCGGTTGGTTATTAGAACCGCTATAACCGGTAGAAGCTAGTACAAAAATCTACGTGAGCCAACCAAAATGTTAAGATTTGGTCGCTATATTCGGTATGTCGTTATAACCGAAGTCTTAATAACCGATATTCACTAAATAGATATATATGAATTAAAAAGTTCAAAAATATTTAAGATATATTTCTATGTTTCAGACTTTGAAAAAACGAAAAAGAAAAAGAGTTGCACATTTTGCTTATTCTACGTCTACTGTTCAAGATGAGCCTGCGAGCGAGCCAATAGAAACGCTACCGAATTTTCTCACATCTACATCGTCAGCCTTGACTTTCAGTGATATCCTGAATCGTTTAGAAACACTGGAGGTTGATATAACTTCGGTAGATGTTGATACTCAAGATGATACTATACAGAAACTTTAATCCTTTTTATTAAGATTAAAAGCTAATCGGGCCGCACAACTTAGTCCTAAAGAATCAATTTCAATTCCTGATCAAGACCTAGAAAATGACAATATTACTGAGAATGTTTCATTCTCATGGTGTGACTATAAGACAGATACTGATGAATGCAGTAATGTTCGAGACAATAGGTCTGTTCCCGTACCTGCAGAGATTATAAGCGCTTCGCAGAAAACTGCAGAATACTGCAGAAAAATGTTCCCGTATTCACTTCTCCAAGAAGATTTTGCCTACGTCACAGCTTCCCCTGCTGCAGAAAATTTAAGAATTCTGCAGCAACTTTGACCATCTGCAATATGCTTAAAAAATCTTCTTTACGTCAAAGTGACAACTGCCCAAACGTCCATTGAGTGAATTTGAAATTTGTGAATCCTTTTATAGAGTTTTATATCCTAAAAGTTAGGCGTCGGATTAAGGAAGTGAAGTAGCCTATAAGGAAAAACTGTGATTGTTTAGTTTCCATATATAGAAAAAGATATTTTTCTCCAAAAGAAATCTTCTTCTGCTTTTTCAGAAAATTGCAGCTGGTTGTTTCCGTATTGAAGTGAATTCACCCCCACCACATAAATAAGTAAACTGCAGCCAGCTGCAGCTGCAGAAGTAAGGGAACAGACCTAATGTCTCAATGTCTCCCAATGATGACAAAAATAATGGTATAGAATTTTGCAAACTTACCATTGAACGTCAATTAGAATTCCTCATCGAATGGTTACAAATATCTGCATTAGAAAAACAAATATTGAGGAAGAAATATAAAATAACCATTTAACATTTAAAAATTTAAGTGATCAAACTTCAAAACAGATGCTCTGGAATTTTTGATGACGCTTGTTGAAAAAAAACCAAATCTAGTTTAACGTATAAATGCGGCCAATGCAATAAAAAATTGGGAAAGAATTCCATATCTTGCGATTCATGCTTCAAATGGTTTGATTTGCACTGTGTGCAGCTCATCAGTATTCCAGAAAAGTTATGGTTTTGTAAAACATGTTCAAATTAAAACAGTAGACGTAATAGTAGAATCTTCTGGTGCGAGTGACGAGCTATGGTGTTATTAGATTTTTAGATAGAATTTTTCAAGAAATGTCAAAAAATATGCGAAGACATGTTATTTAGTTTATATGAAGAGTTAACAAAATTTATTGATAAGTACTGTTGTGAAATCAGGATACATTTTGTGAAATTACACAGCACAAAATGTAAGCCTGCCAATGACCTACTTGTTTATACAAACATTGAGTATGTTTGTAAATTTGGAGGTGACAGAGAGTCTAAAGTAACAGGAAAAAGAGGCAACAGGTAATATTTATGATAAATAACACAGGTCAACAAAATTTGACCAACTTTTTTGACCAGACCATACTTTTGGTTTTTGATGCGCTGAATCAGATGCTCTAACACGTGCGGTTTTTGAGATATCCTAACCTAAAATTGCAAAAGCACCGAAAATTTTTTATTCTCAAAAAAAATTTACACCGCATCTTAAAGTATTGTACAAGTCTTCCTGAGGTGATATAGCAATTCTGGGGCCGGTTTCAGATTCAGCGCATTAAAAACCTTCGGAAAAGTATGGTCTGGTTCCTGGTTAAAAATTTTGTAAATTATAAAAATTGTTATCTAAATTAATATATAATTTTTTATATTAAAATAATAAATATCATTTTTTTAAATATTTAAAAAATCAATTTTTTATTTTAGTACTTACTGCTATATACGGCTGTTAAGCATTTTTCAAAGTTCGTCTGACTAAAGACAAAACCAAATTGGTAATCTACTGGATAAATGCAACACATAAAAATCATCCAGAGAATGCTGAGGTAAGATTGAAAAAACATAAATGACGTTAATAATGAATCACATTATCAGGATTATTTTTTTTCAATACCACATAATCGAAGATTACTGAAGCTGTGCTTGCTGAAGTATTACAAATGTTAAAAATGGGGTGCAAACATCCGAAAATCAAAAATTGTATAGCAGAAAAATATAACATATATCTAGAGAATAAAGATATTCAAAACAAAAAATCCTGATTACAAAACAAGTCTGGTAATAATCTTGATGAGCTCACTAGAGTATTGAAGAAAAATGGTAAGTTAATATATACTTGCATTTCTCTTACAAGCAATAGTTATTATTAATTTAAATTTATTTTCAACTTCACTCAACGCTCTAAACAATTAATTCTTTTGTATCAGATTGTTTAACAGACATATTACACGATGAACAAAGTCGATTTAAAGGGATTTATTTTTCAACGTCAAACATGAGAAATGCTATGACAGTTTGGCCACAAATTATTTTTGTTGATGGCACATACTCGTTGTCAAATTTAGGATATATTTTATTGCTGCTTCTTGTTCCAAACACCATTGGAAGGTCGGAAATTGTTGGCGCTGCCATTGTTAGATCTGAAGATGGTCTAACATTTGATTGGTTCGTAAAAACTTTTAAAAGTCAAAATTCTGTGGCTTGTCTAAATATAAAATGTGTCATGTCTGATAAAAATCAAGCACAGAGAAATGCTTTCAAGAGGTTTCTACCGAATGCCAAGCTTTATTTATGTATTTTTCATACCTTACAAAGTTTCTCAAGAGAAATGAGAAAATTAAATTTAGCAAAAGAAACATGTACGTATTGCTTGTTGTCGAATATTTTAATGATAATTGGCATTCAATAAGAAACGAATGGACAAAATTTAGCATGAATGATGACAATTCAGGCTATTTAACAAATAACCTCCTTGAAATTACAAATCGCTATATCAAAAGTGTTTGCGACCGTCGTAAAGATTTAGTCAGCTTTGCAAATGGCTTTTTTCAATATTACAAGTCTCAAACACAGATTTACTGAGAGCACGACAACATCTTCGACGACCACTGGTTACTAAAGTTATCGATGAAGAAGCAGAAAAATATTCAAAATATTTAACAGATAAGGCAATGGAAAAACTTTTACCGCAGTTCAAAATTTACACTAAAATTAGATTTACAGACGTTGATGTCGAAAAGAAAATCTGTAAAAGCGAATTCCGTGGAAATGTATTTAGTACAACAACTATAACTTGCAACTGTGCCTTTATTTCAAGTTTTGGATTGCCCTGTTGTCACATTTTTGCTGTTCGAAAACAGTTTCACATTGAATTATTCAGTGAAGAATTATGTGAAGTAAGATGGTCACGAGCATACGATTAAAAAAATCGTCGTCCATTTCCACCTGATTCATCCAAAAGTTTTAAGAAAAATGTAATGCCTATCACTTTTTCTGTTGCTAAGCCAAAACAGATTGAGACAGTAGCAGAAAGGCGCAGAAAGTTACTTATTCTTACAAATGAGCTAGCTGATATCGGCAGTACTTCGACAGGTAATAAGTTTGAACAGAAAGAAAAAGACCTTGAAACGATTAAAAAGGCATGGAGCGATGGATTGGATTTCAAAATTGCCATACTAGATGATAATTCTGATGCAAAGATAATTTCAGATGGCATAAGTAATCTGAGCCTCAGCAAAAAAAGTACACAATTTAGTGAGAAGAATAGCATTCAGAATATTATTCAGCCAACTCCAATTAAAATCCGTGGACAACCAAAGGGAATTAATCGCACTACACCTTCGAACAAGAAAAGAAAATGAAAGTTATAAAATATTTTACCAAAGCAAATTTTTTTACACACATTAAAGAAGACTTAGGATAGAACCTACTTCATTTTTTTAAAAACTGCTTAGCTTCCTTGTCAAATAAGGCTTCCCTTGCTTTCAAATTAGATAAAACATTATAACACTACTTTCATATGTAAGTAAAATTAAAAATTAATAGCATATTAACATTATGGGGATTTTTATTTTCAGTTTCCAACAATAGACAAAGTTATTGGTAAAGTTATATACTTATTGTATGTTATACAAGCATCCCTAAGAGAATACGCAAATCTTGAAAGAGGCGGCTGCACAATATATGAATAAGCCATATTTAATTTAAGTGCAGATTTTAAAGCAGATATGCTTACGAGAGAACTGTTCAATTACAGCGACCACTAATACAAACACTCCTACGACGGAGTACATTGGAATAGATACACTGACAATTTCTTATGGCTCATTGTTTAGTACTTCAGAAATCGCTAACAACAAAATCCAGAAAAACTAGAACAGTTACTCCTACTACTACCTCATCTTCCAATGAGCAAAATCTTCGAAAGCAATCGATTATTTCGGCGGCCACACCAAAACAACAATCGAAGATTGTAATTGTTACAGCATCTTCTTTCTCTTTTTCGTCCCAACTACCTCGAGGGCATCCCATTGATTCTGCGTTCACGTCAGAAGAATAGTTGGAGTTACCACTCGTTTCAGAACCTGCTGCATCATTCTATTCATCATTTGATGTCGAAAGCTGCACCATTTCCACAGTCACCTTACCTTACCTTCAAAGTCATCACAAGAAAATTTGGACATTTCAATTTATTTGGATAGGAAGCATTGTAACTAAAATTATAGGAAACAAATTGTCTAAATGTACTCCGAAATATTCCTGCGATTTGGAAACTGTTGAGTCAAAGCCCATTGCATTCAAAGGAAGAAGTGATAAGCAACAAATAAGCTTTTTGTTAAAACAGTCTAAACCATGGAAATTCTTGATGCTTTTTGTAGTCCAGATGTCAGTATCGAATTACTAAAATCCTTCTTCGAAGAGGAAGCATTCAAACTCTTCAAAAATATGGTTGAGAGCAAGATTTATATGTGTGGAAAATATTACGATGAAGTAAATGATGATTCTGTTAAGTGTGACAATTTACAAAAATGTTATCATTATAAATGTGTTGTAAATAAAAGATAAATTCTTCAAAATACAAAGATACTGTTATTTTAATAATTACTAAGTTTCGGAAAATCCATTTTATTTTGTATAATTATGTTGTATTTTATATGAATATAATAATTACAGTATTGTTTAAAAATTGAATTTTATATTCACACATTGGGCTTTTTAGTGCAACAACACGTTGTCAACATGTGACAGGACAGTTAGCAACCGATTGTAATAAACGGATGATTGGCACCAATGTTTGTTTTTCCTACAATTAGATACTTTTTATTTATATTTCTGTGGTGGCTTTTTGCTGCTAAATTACCTGTCCTATGAGACAGCATATATTCGTTAGCAACCATCGCTTGTATTACGGCCTAACGTTGAACGGTGTTCAAAGTCCTCGAAAAGGTTATACCATAAGTAGGTATTCAAAATATGCAAACATAGCTTGGCTCGTTCTACAAACCTCGAATTCAAATTCAAATTTTCGTTTATTGGCACATATAGGACACAATAAACTTATGACTAACGCCAAGGGTGCCCAGCCCATATGGCGTGTACAATTTTACCCCTTTCATTCATTTTTATATCAATAACTCTATATAATTTTTTTTTTTTACATATTTTTTATATATAATATTTATAGTTTAGGTTATTTAATGTAATTCATTCAATTCAGTTTGATTATGCTACACTTATGCTTAAATATTCTACTTATTTTGCGAAGGGGCTATATCTGTGTACATGTATATTGCTTAAACGAGTTTTTGTATTCTATGATTTATTATATTTCATATTTGCAATGCTTAAAATCTAATGGAAAAATTTGAAATAGAAACTAACGAAAGTTAAAGTAAGAATAAATGGACGGAAAAAATAAAAACTATGCTATCTGAATAAGTACGGGTGCCTATTTTACGCTATATTAGGTGAGTGATCTGGAGGTGGGCGAGTAGGTTGAAGAGGGTGGATGGATCGTCTGGAGATAGGAGGGTAGAAAGATGGGGAACATCATTGTTGAAGTAATCCTTTGTTTTTCTGCAGTCCGATAGTATATGCTTCATCGTGAGGCGTTGTTGGCATTCCAAGCATCCGGGGGGCGGTGATCTGCTGAATAGGTGTTGGTGGGTAAGGCGTGTGTGGCCTACTCTTATCCTTCTTAGGTTTTCAGCTGTTTGGCAGTTATTCCGCAGTGATATACTGGGGCTTCAGTAGTAGGCCAATGGGTTCGTAAAAATGTTGCATTGTCGTCCCATTTGCTTTGCCTCAGTCTTTGAAGCTCAGTGAGGGCACATCTTTTGAGGAACTTGATGGTGATTGGGGTTTCTTTCTCTATATGCGGGATGTCTGGATTCTGAGCAAGGTGGTCTGCTCTATCGTTGCCCCAAATGCCGATATGTCCGGGGATCCATACGAGTTGGATGGTATTAGACGATACTATGGCTCTGCGAATTTCCGTTATAATTGGTTCTATCTGTTGAGGATTTTTAATGGCTTCTAGGACCGCCTTGGCGTCCGTATATATTACAGCTTTAATGTTGTTTACTAGGCAATCTCTGATGGCGAAAAAGATGGCCATTAGTTCTGCTTCGTATGCTGTAGCGCCATCATGCAGCCAGAAGGATCTCTCCACCCGTCGGTTATTATTTGATGTGACTTGGACTATCGCGGCTGATGTGCCACTTCTTCTCCTAGAGCCATCCGTGTATATATGGGTATAGTCGTCTGTGGCTCGCCTGTGCCATAGGTGTGTCCTTCGATGGCCCTCCAGGGGCAGCTGATTTTTTGATAGATGTAAGGTGGTATTTACTGCACGTCGTATTTTAGTTTCTTGTATTGGCTGTGGGATGGTGGGAGTGTGAACGTATTGTAGTGGGAGAGAGGGTGGGGAGAGGACGGGTAGACCTAACTTAAGACTAGTTAGAACAATATTTCTTAACCCTCCTAACCTGTACGTTCGTTGTCGTCTTCTTAGTGCGCCCTGGTCCTCGTTCAATATCTGATGCATTGTGTTGTAGTGCGGTCTGCTTTGGTCTATTGTATTGATAGCGAAAATATTGGCCTGGGATTTTTTGACCTTGTCCACTACTGTAGAGATGCCTGCTTCTATCATCAGGGCATCTATCGGTGTGGTCCTTAAGCAGTCCGTTAGGGTGCGTGCTACTTTATTAACGGCTATCTGCAAGGAGTTTAGATTTGTGGTATGGGTGTTTCCATATAGCGGCAGTCCGTAGTTGACTACTCCATTTAATAGGGTAGTGACGATCCTCTGGAGAGCTGAATATGATGTACCTTTGCCACGGGCTTTAATGGTTTTAGCCAGGTTATTAATCTTTATTATTTTCGTCCGTATGTTGTTTATGTGGGGTGTCCAGTCTAGTCTGTTTGTAACGGTTAGTCCAAGTAGTTTAAGTCTGTTTTGGTTGTTATATGTCTGATCGTCGATTGTTAACGTTGGGAGGGTGAGGATAAGTTTGTTAGAGAAGGTGATGTATTCACCTTTCTCTATAGGAAGGTAGGCTCCTGATGTGTCGCACCAAGCTTGGGCTTGGACGATGGCATTTCTGAAAATATTTTGTGGTGCCGGCTCGTTCGTTATAAATATTAAATTATCCGCGTATATGTAGTGTTGTAGATGTTGTACATCATTAAGCCTCTGTGAGAGGCCGTGTATGTAAGCATTGAAAAGTGACGTGGAAATTGGAGATCCTTGCGGGATTGAGGGGTGGTTGTGCTCGAAAGATGTCCATTGACCCTAACTTGAAAGGATCGGGAAGATAGGAAGTCTAAAATGACTGTGGCGAATTTTTTGTCGATGCCCCAATGTAGTAATTGTGTAACTACGACGTGTCTGCATACCCTGTCGAAGGCCTTTTCCAGGTCCAAGGATAGGAGATGGGTGTTCCGTCCCCTGATCATGGCACCGGCCACAGTATGCTCGAGTTCCAGCAGGAGTGAGGTAGTGCCTCTGCCCTTTCGGAAACCGTGCTGTTGCTCAGTCAGTGTTACCTCCAATATGCGGCCCAGTCTCTTAGCCAGGATCCTTTCAAGTACCCTTGATAGACAAGGTATCAGTGAAATGGGGCGGAGATCCTTGGGGGTAATGTTTTGAGAAGGAGTGCTTTTCTTACGGATAGGGATTTGGATGGCTTTTTTCCACATGTGTGGAAAAGCGCCCTTATCCATTATATTATCATAAAGTCTAATAAGACGTAGTTTGTATTCTGGCGAGGCATTTTTTATCATTCCGTAAGAGATTTTATCATGCCCTGGAGTTGACCCTTTGCAGTTACTAAGAGCAAGGTTTAGTTCATTGAGGGTGATGGGGTAGCTAATGTTTCTATTTGTGTCGGGAGAGAAAGGGATATTGTCTATATTGAATGTAGATTTATTTCGAATGGCTAGATCAGAAATGTTAGCGTTAGAAGAATACGATTGCCATTCATTAAGTAATTCTGTTGCAATTTCCGTGGAACTGGATATTGTCCTGTTTTCATTCGTCAGATTGGTAATCAGTGCCAAAGCCTTATTACCGGAAATGAGCCTGACTTTTCTCCATGCGTCAGCTATATTAAGGCCAGGATCTATTGAATGGGCGAAGTCCTCCCATGATTTCTTCTTGCCCTCCTTAATCTTCTTTTTGACGAGTGCTGACTGCCTACGATAATTTGTGATATTTTCTGACGTAGGGTGCCTCTGAAACGCTTTCCAATATATATTTTTCGCTCGTATAAGACTTAAGAGCTCACCAGTCATCCAGATCGGTTGGTTGCTGGGTTGGGGGCGGAAAATAGGGATGGTTTCATTGGCAGCTGATCTTAGAATTTTTGATAACTGTGCCGCTTCACGATGGATGTTGGCGGATGTGGGTCGATCTTTAGCGAGCAATCTGGTTCGGCGCGCATACTCGGGCCAATTAGCCTTATTTTCGTTAAATCTAGCTATCGGTTTGGCAGCAGGAATTTTTGGCTTGGTGGTAATAATGATAGGGAAGTGGTCGCTTACCTCTGTCTCCGAGTGTGTGCGCCATTCCATAAAAGGGGTTAGTGAGGGGGGAGCAAGGGTCAGGTCGATGGATGAAAAGGTGTTACGGGATGAAAAAAGGGTAGGGGAGCCGTCATTGATCAGGACATATGGGCAGTCGTTCAGCCAGTCCGTCACCTCTCGCCCTCTACGGTTCCAATCTCTGCAGCCCCAGACGGGACTGTGAGCGTTGAAGTCGCCACCAACGATGGTGTTTTCGGGCAGGAGTGTGGAGAGAATCTCCAGGTCTGGCTGAATTCCCACTCTATTTCCTTCTATATAGATGGAGCATAGGGTTATGGGAGTGGAGGTATGTAGTGTTGCGGCACATATGAGAAGGTTTGACCTAATATTTAATTCCGTGAAGTTTAAGCTGTTATGTATCAGCATACCAACTCCACCGTGTCTAGACTCTCTATAAGTGTTGTGACCTATGTAGTTGTAAGTGCTTAACCTATCGGGTTCCTCTCCAGCCAAAAGATTTGTCTCCTGGAGGAGGATGACGTGTGGTTTGTATAGGGCCGTGAGAATGTTCAGAGAGGGGAGGTTAGTGTATAGCCCTCGGATGTTCCATTGGAGAATTTTTAAGTCCTTCAATGCAGGGGAAGTTAGGGACATGGGGCATTTCTAAATCGCCTTATATCCTTCCCGCTCCTCCTTCCTCCGAATCGGTTACCATAATGGACTCTTCTCCCAACTCCATTCCAGTGTGTGGCAGGGCGAGAGGATCTGTGTCCATAAAGCTCAACTCCGGGTCGGGGATTCGGGATCTCCGTGATGCCATGATGTTCTCTGATTGAATGTGTGTGCTTTTAGCAAGGGCTTGCGCCATTTGTAACGTTGCAGATTTCGAATTTGGCGTACGCTGGATCGAATGTTGTGAGGTGGAAGCCTCAACATTCATTTTTGCGGTTTGCAAGGCTGATAGGTTTGTTTTTACGTTTTGTGTTTCTTCAAATAGTTCAAATAACTCTTTATTTGCACTTATAGTTTGTGTTTCTTGTTGTGGGGCGTTGTTTTTGTTTTGATTTTTTGGTTGCGAATTTTTGGTATTTGTTTGGCCTGGTAGGTGGTTATTAGGATTTTGTTTTTTGTTTTCAGTTTGGTTTTTTTGGTTTGGGGTTGATTTTGATTTTTGCTGGGTGTGTTGGATTTGTGTTATTATGCGTGCGTTAGTGTTTATTGTTTCTGTGGTTGTTTGTGGGGGTGTAGTTATGGTTTGGGTTGTTGATTGTACTATTTGGGTATTTTCGTTGCTTTGGTTCTTTTGGGTGTCGAAACCAGTTAGGGAATCGGTTATCATCATGTTGTCACTGGTAATGGTATTTAGTTGAGTTTGATGTATTTTTGCCGGAGCCATTTGGTTTGATTGCGCAAGATTAATTGCAATCGATTGGGCGTTAAACTGTAAGGTTTCTGCGTACGTCGGCTTAAGTGAGCTTGCACCTGGATTTAAGGCGTAATATTGTTTTTTCGCCTCGTATAGGGTGCAATGATTTTTTGCCATAATTCTCAAAAATTCCCTGTACAGTTTGTATTTTGGGCAATCTCTGCTATTGGGGGCGTGGGTGTCGGTAGCGCAATTTACACAGGCTTTTCTGGGACAGATCTCATGAGGCTTGATGAGTGCACATGTATCGCAGATCTCTTGTTTTTCCTTGCAGCGTTTCTTCGTGTGCCCTAGCACCTGGCAATTTTTGCATCTCATGGGGTTAGGGATGTATTCCCTAACCTCAATCCTTTCCCCGAATGTGCCTTTATATATCGCGGTGGCGTATATCTGTCAAAAGTTAGAATAACGAGGCCAGTAGGCTCACGTTCTCCTTTTTTTCCCGGCTTTGTCATCTTGTAGGCTTAAATTACGCCGTAACACTGCATTCCTTCCACGATTTCTTCATTTGTGTGGTTAGCCAGTATATGCGAGTATACTGCACCCTTACACGAATTTAATCTGCTGTTCAATTCTATAAGAACTTCTATTTCACCTAATTTTTTAACTTTAGTAAATCTTTCTGCAATCTTGATGTTGTTGCATAGTAGCAGAAGGCTACCATCACGCAGAAAAGAAGACTTAGTATACTGTGTGGAAATAGCATCCACACACTTTTTTAAGACGAAGACATTATGCTTGTCGAGGGTTTTATCCGTATTAATGGCTTTTATGACCACGTATTTGGGCGAGTCTTTCTCAACAATTTCCCTTTCGGGCAGTGTTGGGTAATCCTCGTCCAAAGGCATTCCACGCTTTTGTTTTTTAGCAGGCTGTGTGACGGTGCTGGGCCTATCCAGCACCGCGAAATAATTGGATCTTTCGCCCATTTTTGCCCCTGGACGGGGCTAATTTGAGGCCTGTGTACTATGCAACTAGTAGTGTGAGAGCTGCCCTTGAGAAATAGCGTAAGTAAAGTGAGTGGTGAAAAGGTAGGTAGGTGTTAATTTGTTAGGAAAAAGTTATTGTTATTGTAAAAGCGTCTGTTGTATGTTGAGTAAGTATGTAATGTCAAAAGTTTAAGTTCAGTAAAAAATTTTTGTTCCCACCTGTACTTTTGTGCTGTTTTTATCCGATCTTGGTTGGTTTGTGTACTTGATCGAGTTTTATGGTCGGTGCTGTAATGTATTTATGCAGTATCAGCTGTCAAAAATAGAACGTGTCTTTTGGGTTGAAATTTTGCAATATTTCTGGGAAAGTTAATTTTTCACCGAATTCTATTTTTTTTTTTTTTTTTTACTGTATATTTACACTTGTGGTAAGTCACGAGTTCACGAGTATTTCGCTTTGAAAACGCAATCCGTCTCTAGTGACAATTATACACATCCGTCCTGATCAAAGCTTTCAGGCGAACTGACAAACCTCGAAAAACGCTGCTTGAAATTTCCTAACTATTTGAACCCGAGTTTGATTTTCTTTTCATTATTCGACTGATTTGTATTGTACTGGCATGCGAAGAAAAGTCAGGGTGTATTGATTGCGATTTATTAACCATGTGAAAATTATTTTTTGTGAACAGTCATACCTACAGTATGACAGCAGTATATGATATACTAATATCGAAGGGCTGCGAAAGACCGAGCCAGTTTGGTATCATCATTATTAAATTTCAGTGGGCAACTATCTATTATTTTTACTTTTTCCCTGTGATTTAAAAAATTTTACCATTTTGTACGCATCACTGAAGGAATAAACTATTGTCCTTCTTTAAGTTCTGAAACATCGAATTGGCTTGATGAATCAAAAAAACGTTATTCTGTTTCTAAACTTTAAGGCTGCTCCACACTTCACGCAAGAACACTCGCGAGAAGGCGTGAACTGCACAAGAATGTGAATGTGTCGCGTGTAGTTCGCGCCATGTTCTCCGATTGTTGTCGGTTTTGTGGCCGCATCAAAGGAGCCGCGAACCAACCAATGCGAAACATTAGCGAGTGTGGACAGTCCTTGTTGCGATTCTCCTGTGAAGTGTGGAGCGGCCTTTAAAGGCGTCTGGATTTTCAAGTGTATTCAGACACATTTGCTCAATGTCGTGTTAATTAACTCCGAAAAATGGTTTACTAACTCTGATCCGTCCGTTTATGCACCTCCAATAATTTACTCCAGATAAAGTCAAGTCCAATTCATAAATTATTGAAATTTCAAATTTGGTTACTACAAAACATTATATTGCCAAATAAATTTATTTACAAGTTTTTGTCGAAGCGACATATAAACATTAGCTCTGTTCCCGTACCTGCAGAGATTATAAGCGCTTTGCAGAAAAGTGTTCCCGTATTCACTTCTCCAAGAAGATTTTGCCTACGTCACAACTTCCCCTGCTGCAGAAAATAGGTCTGTTCACGTACCTGCAGGAATTATAATTCCTGCGCAGGAAAATGCAGAAAGTCGTTTTCGTACTGTTTGACAGCAGAACTTTTTCTATTTAACTCTCACACATTACACAAAAAATTAATTAATTGTCGGAGTTATTTAATAATTTAATTGTACACTTACACGTAAGTAACGTTAAACCCGAACTTTCCCGAATACGAAAGTACACGTAATACACGTAAGTGAATTAGTCACAGCCTTATTTTAATTACGAAACCACAACTGAAACATTTGTAGGGTTTATAACACGGGTGTTGGCTAGCATTTTTTCGACAATGTTGAGAAATCTTCCCAACCATGCTCAAATAATCTGTGCTACACTGGTGTACCCACACCAGTGTGCAGGAAGCACACTTTTTTGTTGCCTGCGGTTCCGGTTGCTGTCGTGCAATCTGATACGGCTATTACCCTGTTCCCGTGGATCCGTGTGTTTTCGTATTGCCTTGGATCCGTGTGTTTTCGTATTGCCGTGGATCCGTGGTCCTGTGTACCGTGTTCCCGTGGATCCGTGTTCCCGAAAACACCCATTGAGAACTGTCGCCGAGTTCGGAGCAGCTCCAAGTGGTTATCGAACACTTAAGGGCGCACTAGAACGCTCCAGGGCTTGTTATCGAACAGACCAAGTGAGAAATTTTTTGAGTAGCTGTGTTTTTTTAATGAGCTATATAGATCTCCGCCATACAAACTGCTGAACCAGTTCATGATCTAGTTCACTATCCCGCTCAAGGGAATTGAAGAAATTTCCCTTGAAAATAAAACTTCAATTTCAATAGAAATGTCATTTTTGTGAATGTGCAATATAACGAAAGAAATTAAAATGTTGGTTAAATCCACAAACACAATTTTTTCCAATGCGTATTAAATATATTTAATATTTTATATCTTTTTGTTTACGATTGGGCTTTATCTTTGGCGTAAAATAGAAACTTAAAACGTCTAAAACTTGTTAATGTTTATTTCAAAACTGACAAATATGTAAATTGGGAAGAGAGCTGCAGTTTTATTTTAAAAATTTCCCTAATCGTTCTTTTAATGATCTGATGAACCGCTCATTAAAAAAACACGGCTAGTGATAAAAAGTGCTTCAGGGGAAGTTGATTTGACAATTCAAATAGAGCTTTCAGCTTCCTTTTAATGAGCACGAGTTAAAACTAGTGCTTGTTAGCGAACAGATGTAATCACGGCCTTTGGTATTTTTCCTGATTCGTACGCGGAAAGCACTCCAGTATTAATCTTAATAAATTTCTTATAATATGCTAGTTTTTCATCCTCTAGAACATATTTTTTAAACGGCTGTGTTAATAAAATACACTAATAATTTAGGTTAGATATTAATTATTGTGATAAAATGCGAAACACACTACTAACATCTATTAAAATATTACCTTTTGGGAATTGTAGGTCAGCGGCATCTTCTTCAACCATGTCATTTGGATTCATAAAAGACATTTTAAACCAACCTTAGGGGCCAAATGGTATCAAAAGTTATAGCTAATGGAGTACAATTCGACACAATACAATAAGTGTACAGAGCAGCAGTTTTTGCACTAGTAAACACAATACTCGGCCCGGCACGTTCAGTCAAACCAAGTTGCACAGCATTCAATAGGGATGGGCGATCTTCGATTCGATCTAGAGAGATCGATCTTTAAGACTTCGATCTGCCGATTTTTGAATCGATTTTACGAGGGACCGATTCAGCTCAAATCGATTTATTTATTTCCGATTTCGATCTATTTAAGACGTGCCAAAAATTAAGCAAGCTCATTCGTGAATTTTTTTTGCATTTTATCTTATATGAAAAGTCTAAGTTTTTTCAATCAAAATTATCACTTGAATAGTAAACCAAAACTAAGTCCATTTTGAAATTTTCAACTGAGGGGTATTAATGTTTCTCTTATGTAAGTGTCGAATAGAGGAAATAAGGGTACACTTTCCGCCGACTATTGACGGTGACTGGGATTTGATAGAATTATAGCAACTATTGGAAGCACCTTTCAGATTTGCAAGAATCATTTTCAAAACAAAGGAGCAGGTTGTTCGAATCTCATCTTTCAAAATCATTATTTTTTGAATAGTATGCCAGTGGATTTGCGGTAGTCTTTGAATTATACGTTGGAAATTTGTTGCGTTGACAATTTTGTTTTTGCAAGGTGAAGACAGGGAGGAAGATCTAGTTGAAACTTTTACTTACGGTGATTTCCGTTCAAAACGATAAAATTAAACATTCTCAGAATATTTTCAAAAAACGTCCCCAAGATATACAATTAACGAGAATGTTCGTCGTAACATACATTTGGGATTAATTTTAATAGAAAGGAATAAATGGTAAATGAATTTTATTTCAGTACAAATTATTAAATTCTGCAAAACAAATTCGACTTCCACTGGAAATTTCAACTTTACTTTACGACTACTGCCGACTGACTGCTTTAATAAAAGAATTCTAAAGAAAAAGAACAACTGTGATTTTTTACTTACTACTACTACTACTACTATATATTTCGTGCCCACATACATACTCGTAAAATATCCTGGAATCGCTCTGAAATCAGACATAGAAATACCTTGGGGACGTTTTTTTCAAAATATTCCTGGAATGTTTCTGGAACATGTTGTGCTATTAGTAAAAAAAAATGTTTGCGCTTGCAAATGCGAAGACGAGATAGTATTAGTACTTTCAAAAAAGAATCTGTTCTATTATCGCATAATTTATGAAATGCCCATTGTTGCTTAATAAAGATTTGAAAGCTACAAAGGCTCTTTTCTACACTCCGTTGCAAAATTATAAATCCACCCTGAAATTTGAAGATTTTCCTATTTTTTAACAGAATTTTAAAAAACTTTCTTCTACGAAAGATTCTCGATAACGAACAAAGTACTTAGATTATGGCAAGACTGCAATAACGGTAAGTATTTTTAAATTCTCTGAGAGTTTTAAAATTTCTGCTGTTGCATAATTATAAATCCACTAGTAAAATCACATGAAAACCCAATTTATTATAATTATCCGTTAGCTTTTACAACTTCAAATATTCTTTTGTTCATACTTAAAATTAATTCGAAATCCAATTTGCCCCATACGGACTAAAATTCCCCAAATGTTCTCCATAGGGTTTAGGTCCGGAGAACATGCTGGCCATCCCAAAATTTCAATAGCAATGGCTTGAAACCACGCCATTGTCTGTCTACTCGTATCAATAGCAGCGTTGTCTTGCTGGAACATCCACTGCTTTTGACGATTATTATTAAAAAAAATAACTAAGCTGCTTTGCAAAACAGTTATGTAGTCATCACTATTCATACGAGTAGAGGTGAACTGGATTTCAAGGGGTTTGTCTTGGGAAATCGCACCCCAAACCATTAAACTTCCACCCCCGAAATTACGACGAGAAAAATACCGTGGTTCCTTCCTGAGATCGCGTCAGTACCCATTGAACCCATCCGGACCATCAAGGTTGAACTTCTTTACATCTGAAAAAATAACCTGAACACAAATTTTCATTGAAAAATATTGGCGTAATAATTTCTTTTTAAATTCCTTACCGAGGTCCAATCAATACCCATGTTGTCTTCTGCAAATTTCATCCTGGCGTCTTTGTGACGCTGCAACAATCGCGGAACCATGTTCATTTTTGCTCGCCGGATGTTGGGATTCCGTTTTAGTGCTCTCCACACGGTTTGCCGACACACATCAACCGAAGAGAGCGCCGCTAGTTGACTACAGCTCTTGGTTGAGTTACTCGCTTCTCTACAAATGAGTCGTTCGTCGCGTTCATTGAGCTTCTTCTTCCTTCCTCGCCCATTCGCGCAGCCATATCTAGAAGGATTACGTAGAAAACTACCCACAACCCCATGACTCCGACCGATTTTTCGAGCAATTGCTCTTAAACTAACTCCCTCAGATTGCAAACTAATAATTTGTCCTTTCTCAAACTGATTTAAAATTTTACCTCTTGGCATTGTCAAAAACTATTTTTTTCAGAATAATTTAAGTTGATCACTCACTTTACCACCAATAAAACTTATGCAAACAAAAAAACAATAACTCCGCACGCAGTGATGGATTTATAATTATGCAACAGCAGAAATTTAAAAACTCTCAGAGAATGTAAACATACTTACCGTTATTGCAGTCTTGCCATAATGTAAGTACTTTGTTCATTGTCGAGAATCTTTCGTAGAAGAAATTTTTTTTAAATTCTGTTGAAAAATAGGAAAATCTTCAAATTTCAGGGTGGATTTATAATTTTGCAACAGAGTGTATTATTTAATAAATTGGTTTACTAATGACCCTATATTTTTATATATAGGAACAGTTTTAATTAATTGTAATTTCAAAATGCTGAAATAAATTGAAATGTCAAAGTAAACTGAATCGAACTTTTCGATTTATGGATATCGATCTTTTTAAGGCGATTAATCGATCTACGAAATCTGAAAAAAATTACAGATCGATCCTTACTGAATCGATTTTTTCAGTTCGATCCCCCATCCCTAGCATTCAATAGGGGTGGGCGATCTTTGATTCGAACCGGGCGAATCGATCTTTTAGCCTTCGATCTGCAGATTTATGAATCGATTTTCGCGGAACCGATACGATTTATTTACTTCCGATTCCCATCCATTTAAGTCAAGACGCGAAGCGCTAATAAAACTGAGCAAGCTCACGTGGAAATTTTTTCGCATCAACATTAATCTGTGTAATAATTCTGTAAATTGAAAATTTCGTACCTAAAATATTGTTATTGTTAAAGAAGGTATATAGAGAAAGTACTGCCAATTCGATATACCAAATTAAGAAAACAAAAACTTCTTCCCTCCCATATGGTCACTATTTCCGCTATTTTTCGTGCCCTTTCGCGCACCATGTACATTTACAAATTTGCTGTCAAATGACAAATGGCGCGAAAGTTTATTTTCCTCTCGGTAAAGTGCGCGCGCGAATTACATTGAAAAGACTAAAGAAGGTATATAGAGAAAGTACTGCCAATTCGATATACCAAAATAAGAAAACAAAAACTTCTTCCCTCCCATATGGTCACTATTTTCGCTATTTTTCGTGCCCTTTCGCGTACCATGTACATTTACAAATTTGCTGTCAAATGACAAATGGCGCGAAAGTTTATTTTCCTGCATATTGAATCATTCTTCGTTTGTTGAGTCGTTTTGTTGCTTAACCCGGCTCGACTGCATTGTTACAATGCATATTTCAATACAAATTACAAAACCATTGAGGTGATTTAGAACCTTAGAACATAAAGCTAAACAGGAATGGCAGTATCGCGTATATGTGCTGTAGGTGTGATCGGTATCTGAATGATTGAAGAAGTGTGGAAGTGGGGAAAGTTTTGAGGTACTGTCCCCATATCGAAGTGTTTTGCTTTTATTTTCGGAAATGTCAAAGTTTAAGTTGTGCTGTGAAAGTTTTGTGAAAACAGGAATTTATCGAGGTGATTAGTATTAACGATTGCTAATTATAGCCTAGTTAAGTGTAAAAATACCTTGTGATATCTTATTGTGTCCTTTTATTGTGTAAAACTCCACAAAAAATCACAAATTTAGTGATGAAGTGTGCTGTGTACTGCTGCAAACATTATCGCCGTAGAGCGCGAGGAAAATCTGTTTTCAGGAAAGTATATGTTATAATTATAATCTCTAAGGTCTCTTTGCTTAAATTACTGCGATTATAGTAAGCGACAGTGACTTATATTAGTAAATATTCACTATTTTCCTGGCTATAGAACTTTGTTTACATTTGTAATCTAGCCAAATATAGCTTTGCCCTTATTGTCACTGTCGGCTCGCAAACAATTTTTCAGAAGGGGTCAGAACATATTTTTCGATTTAAAACTAAAAATATTTTAAAGATAATTATATAGATTTCCCAAAAATAGCAAATAATTTACATAAGTACTTACAATAAATAATTTTAAGTGCAATTGACAAAAGACAAACCACTGGGGACCAAAAAAGATACGTAAGTTATAATATCATATTTTAACTTATTTATCTAAATCACCTATCTCAACCTCCACGTGGTGGTCCCTGGAAACAAGTGAGCACTGTCTGTATTCAATAACAATGCTCACTTGGCTAAAAGAGAAGGTGGAACAGTTTAATTAAATACATAAATTATTGAAAATATCAAAGCATTTCGCAACTGTTTTTCTAAATTGTGTTAGATCTTATTATAATTAGAAAATCAATTTCATCTTTGCGCACATTTTTAAATGTAATTTAATAATACAATTTTGAAATAAATATTTATTAATTTTGATTTAATACAATTTGTAATTATTCAAAAGATATATCAACCCCGCTTCAAAAAATCTCAAATTTGACTACTGTCATGGGCTTCAAACACATAGAAAACCCTCACCTCAACAGAAAGGAAAATGCCGACGTTTTTCTGGCTTACTGCCATTGCTGTTTAGCTTTATGTTCTAAGTTTAAAACCGTCATAGTGACATTTACCATGTAATTAGTTGAGTTTTTCGTGCTTTCGCGTAAATGTTGTACCCTTAGAACAGAAAACGAAAGGAAGTGCACTATGCTCAAAAAGTGTCCGAATTTTCCTTATGTGTTTGAAAGGTGTAAATGTGTTCGTTTTCACCATGGAAGTAGTAAATTTTTGACTCATTGGAAGTGGTCCTCGCAAATATTACTTCCATCGGATGGTATATAATCAGTTCTACCGATGGATTTTAACCAGAGTTCTCTGAAGTCTTTATCTTTTGGAATCCTAAAATACCAAAAAGTAGAAAAATATTTTAATATTTTTCAAGTTTTATTAGAGCTCCTAGGCAAAAACTTCCGTCAGCTGTCGCTGAAACACCAAGGCGATCCAAAACTCTGATGAAGCTCAAATGTAAACAAACGAGCACCATCAAGAGAAATGTTTATATTCTTTGGTAATTTAGCTTTTATTTATACAGCTTTTGCACATATTTCAAAGAAAATGCTGTATAATTGCTTATTACATTATTTAACTTTCCTGAAAAATGATTTTCCACACCAATTGCGCCGATTATTTTTACAACAAAATACCGCACACTTCATCACGAAAAATGTTCAAATTAAGCACCTCAGATTTTTAGTAAACTAAACCAAAACAGTCTTTTAAATGTTAATTGTCTTTATTTGTAAAATTACACCACCTTTAATAATAGAACAGTGAAAATTATTCAATAAGCACTCTATAAACACTTTGAATGTGCACTCTTCAGATAGTGCACGTCAAATTGACATTTCGGAAGGCGTGCTCTGGGTTCCCTTCCCACACCTTTCCAATGAACAAAAAATCGGAAAACACGTACACGGTTTATAGACGGTATTGCACTTCCTTTCGTTTTCTGTTCTAAGGTTGTACCACAGCACTGCGCCATACTTGATTTAAGGGTAGAGCAGCCAACTTTTAAAAAACCGGATGAGGGAAGATTCTTCGTGCAGTTTAACGAACCTGGGCCATATTGGCGGTACTTTCTCTATATACCTTCTTTAGAAAAGACTGAATCGATTACATCGAGGAATTATCGTGCAATAAGTGTAAGTTAATTAATTTTAATGTTAAACATTAAATTTAGAACCGTCATAGTGACATTTACCATGTAATTAGTTGCGTTTTTCGTGCTTTCGCGTAAATGTTGTTCCACAGCACTGCGCCATACTTAATTTAAGGGTAGAGCAGCCAACTTTAAGAAAACCGGATGAGGGAAGATTCTTCGTGCAGTTTAACGAACCTGAGCCATATAGGCGGTACTTTCTCTATATACCTTCTTTAGTTATTGTTAGATAAATGCGTTTCATGATTACATATACTGCAAAAACAGTGTAGTTGGCAGCATTCAATTTTAGTGCATCCCTGATTAAAGCTAAAGGTGATGGCCCAATGCACGCGTAGTGGCCTACGAGTAAGAAACTAAATGGAGTGGCCCTAGCGTGTAAAATCCGTGTGCATGAGTGTGCCGATTTCTACGGTTTTTTTTGCTCTCATATTTCTTCACGTGTTGTCAATTGTTTGACATTTTTCTTTAACCGAGTGTTGTGGTTGAAAAAGTGCTAATTTTATCGTCCTGTAATGTTGAAGTAAGGATTAAAGTGATTGCAAAGGACAAAAATATAACACTATTGCATGTCGTGTCAAAACTATGTTAAAAAAGTTCAAGTTTTAAACGATTAGTGATAATGAAGTGTGTAGTGCAATTTTGCAAAAATTCAAGTTCTTTAAAACACCCCGGGATGTAATTTCACAGATAAAGTAGAGAAAATAACCTTCTTTTGTGATAAGAATATTTCAGGCGGTGTTAAACACACTATTAACTTATAAAATACCCACTTTTTGCGTTAAGGTAGACTTTGTTTACCTTTGGCTCAGCAGCCATATTTTCTTGAGTTACCACTTACAAAGGCGGTGGTGTAATTAAATTTTGCAAGGAGTTAGTAAATGAAAACTTTATTATTGAAGTGTTTACTGATTTGCAAATTAATTAGTTAAATTTCTTGTGATGAAAAGCCGTAATAAAAATTACAAATTTTAGTGAAAAACTTAGAATAAAGAACTAGAGGAAAGCGCTGTACCGTGTAAAATTCCTATCCGTGAGTGAAGCTACGAGGAAGAAACTAATGGAGATGCCCTTACGTATATGTATACGCTGATTTTCCCTGGCCAGATTTTAATGCGTGTGATGTCAAAATTAATCGTTGTGCTGTCAAATGAACGAAGTTCTGTCACTTTTCTGTTTACTTGACGTGATAAAATTGTTGACCGATTTAAAAGTTCTGATTAAATGAATTGGGTGTAATATATATCATTAAAAAATTTATATTGTTGAAGTGAAAGAAGATTTTTATACACTTTAACTGAAATTGTTAATTAAATAACCAAGGTTTTAGTGAAAACTTATTGTGAAGTGCATAGTGGAATTTTGTCCAAATAACACCCTGCGTCGACTATCTGGAATATTCTATCACACCTAAGACAAGCTACTATTAATCAGTTATCTAGAAATGAGCAAAGTTTTAAAATTATTTACGAAATATTCATAATTTACGTAAAAATGAAACTTTGTTTACATTTCATTTAGAGATCACCAGCTGTTCTGTGAATATTCTGCACTAGTGGATGGAGAAAAGTTTATCTGGCAGGGGTTTCCGCCAATTTTTATTATATCAATATTTACAGATTTTTTGATTGTTAAATTTTATATTTATGTAACTATGAATTATGCAGTTAATAATATAGAAATATTGACATTGATTAGTTTTCTTGTACTTTAGATTCCCAAAATATGTAGTTTTACGCCAAAAGTGGCTTAAAGTTCTTGGAAGAAGATTTTCAAGACGAAGACTTATTTCAACGAGCGCTGAATATTTTCAATAACTGGAAATGCTTTTTTCAGTAGCAAAAGTTCTTGGAATCTAACTTTCAGTAGCAAAAGTTCTTGGAAGTTAGATTTTCATACTAGAAAGGGGAAAGTGATTTGTTCAGAGCATTTTTAAATCAAAACCTATTTCAGCTCAACGAATGAGGCTAGGAAGTGATACAAATTAAATTGAATATTTTCGATAACTGGAAATACTGTTTACAACTAATCTAATCTTTTCTGAATAAATCCACACACATTAAATGTGAGGAAAAACATTGTAATCATTGAGCCATTGGGCGAATTAAATTCATCAAATTTAATTGAAGTCGTAATATTAGGCAATTTTTATAGCTTGATATTTTATTCCAAAATCGGTATACTGATTATTCTTTTAAATAATTCTGAGATTGAGAAGACGAACTTCCAATTTTATATGGTAAAATTTGTATTTACATTTTGTTTATTTGAACGTGTCTAAGTTGTTTAAAAAACGCGCCAAGAACCCTCTCAAGCAAAATAATTTTGCGCCGCCTGCAATGCCGATTTACTTAGTGTGGGAAAGATTATCGCACACTATTAAACTTGCCACGATTTTTCGAGTTTAGGGCATCTCCATTAGTTTCTTCCTCATAGGAGTGAAGCTGCTCGAGGAATTTAAAATCAGCTGGGGTCTCTGACAAACAGAGACGAAAGCATATAAGAAAATGGGACAAATATATTTCGTACTCTCAAATGTAAATTTTGTTAAATTAGCTTCTTTTAAAATCTTTATGTAATCATTCCAATAAAGTTTTTAGACTACTTTGTGATTTTTTTGTGAACCGGCTTTGCCTTAATACCCAGAATTTGTTTAAATTAATCAGCTTGATATATTCGGGTTTTTCGTGCGCAAATAAGTAGAAATAAGATGATGGGAAGTCGTTTTTCCTGTAAATACATAACTGGAATTACTTCTAAATTCATTCTATAAACATTTGAAGTTCAATTAAAACCCCAATTTATGGATAAAAGCAAAAGTTTCGTAAGAATATTTGTAAGGTTAACGTGAAAACTGATTTTAATGTTTTGGGTCTCTGGCACCAGGAAGGCGTCAAACAAAATTTTTAGGAGGCATCAATAGGAAATCTTAAATAAGATTGAATCAATAAAAACCAAAATTTATGATTCACTTGACCTATAATATAACGTCAAAATTAATATGCAGCTTAAATATTTTATTCAGAGAAGATAAAATTAAATTATTCCTTAACAAATTCTAAAGATTTTAAATTTACTTTTGGCCCCACTCTAAATCTGACTTAATTTACGCCTGTATTGTTGCTACCACTACATCGCTCGAAATTCTACTAGAAAAGAAATTTGCTTCACTTAAATCGAGTTACAGCGCTTCCTCTAGTTCTTTATTCTAAGGTGAAAAAGCTGCTTTTAAATTGCAATTTTAAACAGATTTCTCCAGAAGTTTAAAAATTGCACCAAAGCACCCCCATATAAAGATTTTTTCTTCAGCCTGTCCTGTACTGTTTTTCTTGTGTGCGTGTAAGCTCACACATTTTAGGCACAGGCTACGGAAATCTCTGCTGTTGGGCCACTCCATTTAGTTACTTACTCGTAGGTAGCGGCACGCGGCGCGTTGACAGTTCAGTAGAATACTCAATAGATGACTATATTCACAATCATTTTATATCTCTTTCTGGGTATGCATTTTGCAGATTAGAATAACCTTTTTTTGTAATTTTTATTTCAGGAATTCCAATGATTTTTATATTTTCCTTACAACCATATAAAAGATTAAAATTAAATATTTCATTTCGTATATATTTGGTTCTTTTATTCTGCTTAGAACAGCTAAAAATTCACAGTAAACATTGGAAATTAAAAATGGTTTTCCTCCACTGAAAGTAAAATTGTACCCATATGAGATAGCTTATAAGTCACTCCATTTTAATACATCTCAGTGTGGCTACCGCGCTTGCCGCGGACGACGCGTGAGTTGGCTTATTTTCTAGTTTTGGCGCGCAGCAGACGCGTTGACAGTTCTTTTTTAGAGTTTTTGCCGCGATATTTGCAAAGAATTCTAACGTTGCAAAATGGATTTCAATAGTTTTGAAGAAAAATTAATTTGTGCTGTGGAAAAATATCCTGTGATATTTAATAAAGGTTCCATTAACTACAGAAACATAAATAAATATCAATAATCATAATAATTTATCAATAATACAAATATTACATGAGCGTCAAGAAAAGTCTACATTCAGGAGAAATCGGCGTTCGAATACTAGTTTTAGTTAATCTTTCTTTCAGAAGATTTAATAGTTCGACGCACAAGTCTCAGGTTTCATTCTCGTAGCTACATAAAACTGTTCCACATCATTTTCTTTCATTTGCTTGAATGTCTTTTCAAAGAATCCACTTATCATCCTGTCACCATACAATTCTCTCACCCAGAATCGTCTACTGCTTCTTTCACGTATCCTCTTGTATTCCTTATACGCTTCGTAAATAACTATCGCAACTGTCATTATATCTAACAACTCCATAATATCCATTTATGTGTTTTTTCGCAAAGAATTTAGTTCAACTTTACAGCTTAAATGACTTGTTTACAAATATCAGAACAATTGTCACAGCAACGCGACACGTGTATTTGGTCTTACAAAATGTTCACCGCGTCTGCCGCGAACGACGCAACGCGTGCCGCGACGCACAACGCGTACATTGGGCCATTGCCTTAAGGCCCTTGAAAATTTCTCGTTGCTAAAGCCCGGTATGCAGCTCAAGCGAAATTTTCGCTTGTCTCTTGGGCATATAAGTCGTTACAGAAAAAATGTGTGTATAATTTTAGTGGAGACTTATTCAATGAACAAATTTTAATAATTAATTTTAATATTTAAACCTTAGAATAAAGAACGAGAGGAAAGGCTATCTTAAGTAAAAACCCTGTACGTGTGATAAGCATTTTTCTTCTGGGCCAAGTGGCGAGTGGGTTAAGGGGGAATGTCGCCTGAAATGTCAAATTGGACCGAATGTCGCCTTGGAATCAAAGTTGTCTCCGTAGTACTGAAATATTTAGGGGCATAAGCAAAGTGTTTTTAAATAGTAAAATTAAGTAAATTAATAAAATATGGTCGGGAAAAGTTATATTATATTAAAAGTGTTATCAGAATATATTTTAAAAACACCTAATGTAAAATATTATCAAAATGAGTTGGCCCCTCCTGTATACAAGCATAATTTTACTACTTTCATGTTCGAAACGCACACATCGCTTTGTTCTACCTCATATAGGAAAATGCTTACATTTTTCCGAGTCATGTCCTTTCCTCTAGTTCTTTATTCTTTATTTATTTAAACTGTGTATTTGTCTCAAAATTAATTATTTAAAATAGCTCAGAAAAACCTTTAACAATGACAACAAAATCTCAAGATCTGTCAAAATTTCCGTACGAAATAAATGTCTAAGCATTTAATCGCTGCGAAAAAATGTCTCCACTCCAAACCAGCGCCATCTTCATTGCAATACTTTAACTTACATTTTTTCGCTTGAGCTGCGTCTTAGAACAGAAAACGAAAGGAAGTGCAATACCGTCTATAAACCGTGTACGTGTTTTCCGATTTTTTGTTCGTGTGAAAGGTGTAGGAAGGAAACCCAAAGCACGCCCTCCGAAATGTCAATTTGACTTCGACTTTCTGAAGAGTGCACATTCAAAGTGTTTATAGAGTGTTTATTAAATAATTTTCACTGTTCTATTATTAAAAGTGATGACATTTTACAAATAAAGGCAATTAACATTTAAAAGACATCATTTTTCAGGAAAGTTAAATAATATAATAAGCAATTATACAGCATTTTCTTTGAAATATGTGCAAAAGCTGTATAAATAAAAGCTAAATTACCAAAGAATATATATATATATATATATATATATATATATTTCTCTTGATTGTGCTCGTTTGTTTACATTTGAGCTTCATCAGAGTTTTGGATCGCCTTGGTGGTTTCAGCGACAACTGACGGAAGTTTTTGCCTATTGGCTCTAATAAAACTTTAAAAATATTAAAATATTTTACTACTTATTGATATTTTAGATTAAAGAAGGTATATAGAGAAAGTACCGCCAATATGGCCCAGGTTCGTTAAACTGCACGAAGAATCTTCCCTCATCCGGTTTTTTTAAAGTTGGCTGCTCTACCCTTAAATTAAATATGGCACAGTGCTGTGGTACAACATTTACGCGAAAGCACGAAAAACTCAACTAATTACATGGTAAATGTCACTATGAAGGTTCTAAATCACCTAAAATTAATAAAATCTAAATCAAAATTAATAAACTTACACTTATTGCACGATAATTCTTCGATGTAATCGATTCAGTCTTGTAATGTGTGTGCGTAATTTGTGCAACGTGAAGTTGCCGCGAGATGTCCAAGTGGCACGCGCTAGCTGGCAGCACGTCCTAGCTCGTCGGTATGTGGTCAGGGTTCTTGGACATCTAATCACACATCGCAAACAGAAGTTCGCGTGCCTGTGGCGAAGAAAGGTTGTGGTATCCTTTCTTCAGGTCTGCCACAACAAGATGCAAAAAAAAAACAAGAAACAGATATTGAAGGAGGAACAACAGGTCTGGTGTCACCAGTTGTTCCTAGCCGCGCTGAACTGTCATGAAAATCACAAAAAAACGAAAAGTTACCCCTCTTACTGACAGTTCAGGCTACAACCCACTCCATCACTGTACCTGGCAAGGGTACAGGCCCAACCTGTAAAGGGCGCTGAAACAAAAAAAAACCGAAAAGATTAAATCATAAGTGTTGGGATATAGGGAGAAGGGATGAGGAAAGCAAGAAGGGGAAGATGCATCATGGGTGGCTCCTGAAAATCAGAAAATTTAAAATTTCATCTTATGGAAGCATAAAAATATATTACAGCAACTTTGACAAAAATCTTATTGAAACCTGGGTTCCTCCACTGGTCATGTAATTCATTATATAACTTTAGAACTATTTATTCATTATCTCATATATTTATCTACCAGTTACTCTATTTTCAATGAATTAATAAAATACAAGTAAGCTTTCTAACTTATGCTGCAAATATTCAATACGTGTTTAATATGTTATGGCTAATTGTGTTATAAAAGTAGACTAGAAAGCTAACATTAAAGGATTCCCTTCTCTTGTCCAATAGCCTAGCATCTACAAGTCACTATAAAATTATTGTTCATTCGAGCTTTCCTATTACTGGGTCAAACTTTTACAATTCAATCCAGGACCCAATATTAATTTTACGATAAAATTGTGACTTTTCTCTTATTAAATGAGCGCAAGGGCTCACCATCCCATATGAATCTTAATTTAACTAAGTAAATACATATCTATACATGAATAGTTAATACGCAACCATAACTAAATGAGAGGCCTACTGGTAAAGCTTATGAATAAAAATTGAAAATTAGGAAATAGTCTTGCATTATAGTAGGGTTTCCGAACTAATCGATTTGTTTTTCGTTCCTATTACGGATACTTCCGAATGTATAGGTTACTGCTTTTCCGAGAGGTAAATAAAAAAACCAAAACAAACTCATACCGACGAATAAATAGAATTACGAACCATCAACACTCTTTATTACAGTTCCCGTCACGGTTATCTAGCTAGATTACCCAATGAACCCAAACGAAACGAGATATATTTTTGTGACCGATCTTAGTACGAGACGAGAGATTTCTTATGGGCTAAATACTTTGATAGAACCAGGCGATGATTGTACTGCTTTTATGAGGTTCAATCCGATACACATTGAAATCTGCAAGCTATCCTTCACAAATTGAGCTACAGATCTAAAGGCACGTTAAACAAGTAAGAAAGGCACTTATAACTCTTACGAACTACTACTGGAGGATTTGAAGGAACCTATTAGAAATGTATTTTAATTATTTACTTATCCTGGGCTAAAAAAAATTTTTACTTTGCTATGGGTTAAAATAGATGCATGCTTATATGCCTTGTCTTTCACCTGAGTTATTACTTCTATATTTCACAAGCTATTACTTTAAAGTACTAGACAAAAAGGAAACTTTCTACTTATATTATCTTTTTTGGTAAAAACAAAAAGGTAAATACTATTAAACTTTATCTTATGACACTCACTCTGTTCAAGAACACTTTTCTTACGCTGGAAGGCAAGTGTACGTGGCCAAAAAGCAACCAAAACCGAATTAACCTTTCTTCTCCTATCTCCAATGGTTGTCGAAGTTTGAATTTCGGGCTGGTCCAATCCTTGGTGAAAGACTGACAGGGCCTGAGATGTAGGGATTTCAGGACATAGTGCTCTGCAGAACGTTTGTCCCCCCGCGTAGCGGGTACTGATTTAAATCTGTGAGGGGTGAGGGATTAATAGTTTCTCACAAGAAATGTGAATATTAGTTTAAGAATGTTTTTACCTGATGACGTGTTCCTGTTTTTTTTTCTCTTTGTGGCTTAGTAAAAAGAATTTTTCTTTCTTGCGATCTTCCACGCCAAGACAAGGAGGGGGGTGAAGGTTAACCCAGCGGAGCGTTTTCGTTTTGATCTGCACCCTCTGGCCACCAGTGCTCTAAATTCATCTCCCCTTTTTACTGACAAGATGGTTTTGACTGTTACCATACTGAAGAAATGCAGTGTGAGGCTTGGAAATATTCCGTTCCTTAATTAAGTTAAAAGCCGTATAATGGCTTGATCCAGTTGTTAAAAGTTTTTCCCTTCTTGGTAGCAATTACTACGATCAGCAGCTCAGACTCCTGAGTGCAACATTCCACAACTTTTAAGGTTAGGAGAGATAATTTCCTCTAAAATTTCACACTGTCGTTAAAATATGCTCGCTGCGGAATCGAAATATATTGATTAAACGCTTGCCTGAGTACGGATTACTCAGATAAATGTTGAAAACTATTTTAAAACCAGCAAACTTACCTCTGTATCGTGCTACGAGGAAGTAACTAAAGGAGAAGCCCTATCGTGTATATGTCGTGTGTGTGAGCATGGCAAGTTTTTGTTCTGCGGCTAGGTCTTAGGTGTCAAATTTTTTTTCTTTTTAGCTGAGTCCCTAGGTCTTAGCTGTCACTTGGTATTGACATTTCAACAGCTAATTTGATTTCGCGAGTGAAAAATTACGATTATACTTGTATTAAGTAATAATATAATTTCAAACTTTAATAGTGATATAGTGAAAGACGTGAATTAATTTATTTAATTCAACTTTGTTTTGAAAACTGTGTAATTTTATTCATTTAGTGAAATTAAGTGCATTGTGCAATCTTGTGGGAATAACAGCCACCGGCGCCCTACTGGAATATCTTTTCACAAGTAAGATAACTATATTGCCTTGATAACTAATTGCCTAATAAAAAGTTAATTAAATTAAGGAGATTTGTAGCGAAATTTCCACTTTTTACAAAACTATAAAATTCTTATTTACATTTTGCTTGAGGTTACAGCTGATTTCGTACGATGTGCACTGGCGGCACGTACAATGTTACACAGAGAGGGTTTTGTAAAAATTTGAATTTTTTTGTTAATAAATTTAAACTTTTTAAAATAAACTTAAATTATAATATATATGAATTAAACTTTTAATTATTTTGTGATTACAGCTTATCTTCATATATTTTGCATGGTCGGGCGCATACCATTTAGAGACACTTTTGCTAGCATTAAATTATTTCAGAATATAATTACATAAATATTATTCCTATTCATTAGTACCCCGTATACATGCAGGGTTGAACCTAGGTTGAACCTGAGTTCAACTTCATGTATACGCGGATCGAGTCGAAGTAGGGTTGACTCAACTCAACTCCGCTTAGCAGGCTGGGTCGAGTTCAAATGACAGCTGTGATTGCCGTATGGACGCGGGTTGAGTAGTCGAGTTTGGAACGGAATTTTGTTTGCTGTGTTTTTGGGTTAAAATATTTTTTTTTGTATTCTGTTTTTCGTGCTGCGATTTAAGAAATGGCCAGAGAAACATTTGGGATATTAATTATTAATAGGCGATATTAATTGCCTTTGGATTAAATTTAAATAACTCGCTCAAGCATTTACAATAATATCGTAATTATCACTGATGATTTTTACATAAAATATTTCGATAAAATCACACAAAAATAAACTCAAAGTTTTGAAGATTACTTTCGTCTGTCACTTCAACTATATTTCAACTAGAACTCAACTCGATCTTTCAACCCTGCGTTGCCATATACGCGGGTCGAAAACTCAACCCAATCTCGACTCAATCTTTCAACCATGCATGTATACGTGGTATAGGTTGCCAAAAAATATCTTCTTGCCGGGAAGATGGCTGCAAGCTATTGGGAAAATGGAATTCCAAATCAGCAACAAGAGCGTCGTTTGCTCAGATCATTTCTTAGCCCAGGACTTATTTTCAACAGGCAGAGGAATTAAACAGTCAAATGCCATATCTGAAAACATGAAAAATATACAAGTGGTAAGTTCATGTATAATTTTTAACATAAAGTATTGATAAAATTTTAAAAGATGGTGGTAGGCCTAAAGGGGAACCGGCCATTTAAAATAAACGGCAACGCGCTTAGATGCATTACCTCAACAGGTATTTTCACGGTTTCAACATGTATTGAATTCTCAATTTTAATTATAAATATTTAATGAAAGGAAATACATGTTACTACTGTAAATATATCTTAAGGTGGTGTGGAAATATGCATCGTTTTAATACCAGTTTTATTTTTGCAAAGTTAATAAATTAAAGAACATTATTGTTCCAAGTATTGTTATTATTAATAAATGTATTGACTATTCATACTTGCACTCTTTTATTATAATCCAATTTCCGTGTATAATTGTTTGAGGAAAATTAATTTATAAATTATAATTTTAAAAAGGGCGCAAAAGCCCCTTTCCGCAATGAATTTTTGGTACCGCCTCCCATGTATTTTTTTGAAGTGTGCGAAAAATTCTCACACATCTTTAAAATTGCCACGCGATTTTAAGCTATTGGGCATCTCCTTTAGTTACTTCCTCGTAGGTATCGTGTTACTCCTCCACTTCTTGTGATGCAGAATCTACGAATAAAGAACAAAAGGAAAGGCCGATACGTATATATACGAGAACAAAAAGTGAAGCAAAATTTTCTGCAGACTACTTGTCAAATTGCAGACTCAGTGTCAAAATTTGACATTTCATTTGTGAAAGTTTTTATGCCGACAAGTGTCCTCTAGAAGAAAATTTTAAATTTTGTGAAATTTGCAAAGAATTTTAAAAATTTGTGTAGTGCAGTGCTAAAAAAACATTATAGACAATTTATTATAAAGACATTATAAGTGAAGTTTACTTAGAAAACATTAATTAATTGATAAAATGAAGTGCATAATAAATTTGTGTGAGAACAAAGTGCAAAATCATCCTGTTGGAGTCTCATTTCATAGGTAAATATAGAATAAATAGTAGTTAAATAGTAATGCTACATTGCATGACTTAATTGAAGGCAAATCAATTAGTTTTAGCACGAAAACAAATCGAAGTAAAAGTTACTTGTAATTTTCCTTGGTAGCCATTCGTTTGTTTTCTTTTAAGGTTCAGTGCTATGGTTAATTTTTAATATAAGGGGGAGTTAGAGAAATATTAACTTTTTATTAGTTGAAAAAATTTGAATAGTTTATTTATTTGTTAAATATTCTATTTTAGATTTCCTAATAAAATTTAAAGTATATAGATAATATACAGAATTTAATAACTGTAAGTTTTATCCTAGCCACTAATTTAGTGTAGTAAGAGTTATTTCAAGCAACCAAAGCCGCAACTCTGCCGAAGCCGGTCCCAAGCCCGGTTGCAAGAAGAGGAGGGAGGCCGTAAATTAAAATAATTTTTTTAAGAACAATTTTTTTTAAAACACTTGTTTTTAAATTTTTCACATTTGATTTTAATAAAATAAGTCAATTTTAAACATTTCAAAGGCCCTCATAACTCGGCTGAAGAAATTTGTATACTTGACTTATTTTATTAAAATCAAATGTGGAAATTTAAAAGCAAGTGTTTTAAAAAATTAGTGTTCAAAGATAAATTTTGCGTTATTTAATTTAAAGTGCGCGCCAAAATTATTAAATTTTTTAAAAAGAACCTCTGCAGTAAAATTTTTCTTTGACTACACCAATGTAGTTTCCCATTTGGGTTAGTAAAAACCTATACCATTTTAAAATTTGCTTCAGAAAATTTTCGTATGGGCCCTTCCTTTTGTTCTTTATTCGTAGTGCAGAATGAACATGTTGCCTCTTCTTCTTGATTTCCTCAAGGTAGAAGTAGCACGCACGTTTCACCTCACAAGAAGTGGTAGTGCCAAACACAGAGTTTCAAATTCACGGGAATGTAATGTGTGGCTCACATTACAGTCTTTTCAATGTAATTCGCGCGCGCACTTTACCGAGAGGAAAATAAACTTTGCGCCATTTTTCATTTGACAGCAAATTTGTAAATGTACATGGTGCGCGAAAGGGCACGAAAAATAGCGGAAATAGTGATCATATGGGAGGGAAGAAGTTTTTGTTTTCTTAATTTGGTATATCGAATTGGCAGTACTTTCTCTATATACCTTCTTTATTTTAGATTTCCAAAAGATAAAGACTTTAGAGAACTGTGGTTAAAATCCATCGGTAGAACTGATTATATACCATCCAATGGTAGTAATGTTTGCGAGGACCACTTCGAATGAGTCAAAAATTTACTACTTCCATGGTGAAAACTAACCCATTCACACCTTTCAAACACAAGGAAAATTCGGAAACTTTTTGAGCATAGTGCACTTCCTTTCGTTTTTTGTTCTAAGAGCTGCTTCTTAGAATAGATACCATATAGAAGAACAGCTCCTTAAATTTCCCTGGTCAAACGTGAACGAAATAGTTTGGGAATGTTGTAGCAATTTTGTATGGAAAAGTAAATCCTAAATGTCAAAAAATTCCAAGAAGTAAATGCTATCCGTCAAAAATTAGTGAGCGAGAATCAATTTTTTAACTCTCAGAAGAGAAATTTCCCTTTTCGTCGATTAAGTAATTGACAGTTCTAAAAATTCAACAACATGATGCTTCCTGGAGGATTATTTTAGGCTATTCGTGGAGGATCTAGCAACTTAACAACTTAAAGGATACATCGTCAAAAGTGATGCAAACTATGCAGCCGGGGTTAGCAACAAACAACTCAACATACGAAGAATGAAGAATATGAAGAATGAGAAGCATAGTCAAATTGAGTCACTCCTTCAACAAAAAGAAAGTGTATGCCTTTTTTGTTGATTTTAATGCTGCCTTTGATAAGGTATTGCGAGGGTTGCTGTTCTACAAGCTATATAATTATGGAATATTCAGTAAAGTGGTACGAATATTAGAAAATATGTACATAAATACGAAGGCTCAAGTGTGGGATGGGATAACTTTGTCGGACAGCTTTAATGTCACCTCTGGGGTGAAACAGGGTTGTGTTTTAAGTCCATTACTATTTGCACTGTACCTTAATGATCTTGAAGATTGCTTGGAGACTGGTCTATTAATTTAAGACATTGTGGTTAAGGTCCTTTTGTATGCGGATGACATAGTCCTCCTTTCTGATGAACCCGTTAAGTTGCAAAGGATGATAAACGATTTTGAAAAATATTATCACTTATGGAACCTTTGGGTAAATCTTTCGAAGTCAAAAATAATGATATTTCAGAGAGGAGGAGGTGTTAGGAAGCAAACTGAATGCTGGTCATTTGCGGGAAGTCCTATTGAGGTTGTTAAAAAATATACCTATCTAGGTATACAGCTAACGCCAAAGCTTTCCATGACTGAGCATTTAAAGCAGCGCCTGCAAACAGCCAAAACTAGTCTCAATTGTACATGGCAGAGCTTTATTAACAATAGATGCATTGGACATTCTGAGAAGTTTAAACTTTTTAATGCGGTTAATAGATCGATGTTATGTTATGGATCGCAGGTATGGGGTTTCACGCGATATGAGCTTGTGGAAAAGTTACAACGTTTCTTTGTTAAAAGATTATTTTATCTACCGCAGCACACTCCGAATTAAGCCATAGCGTTAGAAACAGGTCTTTCGGAATTGTATATCTATACACTGAAGAGCCACTTTGCATATATGCTAAGAGTACTTTTTGGATATAAATCTGACAGATTACCTCACAAACTTGGCTGGCTGGTGGTGGAAAAGGAGATATATTGGTATGAATCGTTGATAGAACTGACAGATAAACATGGCGTTGAACTTGCTATGAGGCGAGATACGTTAAGGGATGTAGAAAGAAAATTGGCGAGTTTGGTTTCTGCAGAAGATGAGTGGTACAAATCTAAGGCTCAAGATCGAGCAAGATTAACTATAAGACATGGGCTATCACAAGCAGCATTTTAAGTACCAGCGACTGAATTCAAGTATATTGGGACGAAAACTAAGTACCTGATACGTTACTGTGACCAAAATGAAAACTTTAACATAGATGGCCAACATATACACGTTTTTTCAAGTAGCCGGGACGAAATAGCTTCTTTAATAAGCCACTTAGAAGTTCCCTGTAGATAAAGTTCCTCGATTTGTTCCAAATCGGTCTCTGTAACTTGTCTACGTTTACATCAAAGTTGCTGCCTTACCGACGAGGCATTATGAAGTTATAGTGACGTTGTAGCTTCTATGATTTACCACGTTACAGTGGCGCAATTTATAGTGGCGGTTTTAGTAGCGATAACGTCTCTAATCCTTTCATTTGAAACGACATCGTTCCGTTTTTTTAAGAAAATCTTTATGGAGGCTAAAACTTCGATTTGGGCCCTTAAAGTCCAGAAAACCTTACAGTGTGCTACTTTAAATTACATGGTACGTTTTAGTTACTACATGAAGGCTTTCTTGACATGTTATTATCTTACTTATGATTTTGGCCGCAGAACGTAGATTGAACGTAAAAATATTAATTTCCAAATAAAAAGTGAGCAATGAAGTGCAAGAAAAAGTTATACAGGTATTCCATAGGTATTTTTATAGAAAAGTAAAACGTGAGCTGTCTGAAGCTGCAAGAAGAGCACAGAAAGAAGAAAGGAACGAAATATTCCTAAGTAAGGTACAAACCATAGCAGAAGAAAGTTCTGGAGAGAATATTTATCCATCTGATCATGATGATTTTGACGAACCCATAAACGATTTAAGTTCATTAAAAAAGGACTTATGGTTTGTTGAAGATTTGAGAGAGTGGGCTCTTCAAAATAAAATAAGACATATTGCCGTCAATAGATTATTGAAAATATTAAGACCTGATAATATAAAACTACCTAAGGATTGCAGAAAATTGCTTAAGACTCCTAAAACGGTTAATATTTTGGCAATGGGAAAAGGCTATTTCTGGTATTACGGGATAAGAAATAATCTGCAAAGCATTTTTTCCGACATGAAACCACCGAAATTGATAAGCTTAATTTTTAATATTGATGGACTTCCGCCATTTAAAAGTTCCAGTATTGAGTTGTGGCCTATTTTATTTACTATAACCGAAATGAGGACTATTCACCCCATGGCTGCTGCTATATATTGTGGTTTTGGCAAGCCACCACTTCAAGAATTCTTATCCCGTTTTGTGGACGAATTAGGTACACTTGTGGAAAGCGGTATAGATATTAATGGAAATCATGTAGACGTAAAAATCAATTTTTTTGTGTGTGACACACCTGCCAGGAGCTTCATCAAAGGTATGACAAGTATTACAACCGAATTCATATATTCGAAATTAATTTTAATGCGTACCAAACATCTCAGGTACTGTTGGATTTAACTCGTATCACGGTTGTATTAAGTGCACCGTACTAGGAGAATATGACAAAGCTGGAAGGCATATGAGTTTTCCGAGAATAGACTGTATGCGTCGAAGTGATTATTCTTTTAGAAACAAAGTAGACATCTACCATCATAAGGAAAGCACACCCCTCATGAACCTTCCAATTAATATGTTAGAAGATATTATCATAGCCGATTCACTTCATTTGATTCATCTTGGTAGGAGCAAGACGCTGTTATCAGTTATCGTCTTATTAACATTTGGTTTTTAACTTTTAGGTGTGATGAGAAAATGTCTCTATGGCTGGGTTAGTGGCAGCTACAACTTCCGTACGGAATTGTCAGCAAAGAACATAGATATAATTTTTTATAATTCAAGCCAACTGAAATTCACCGAGCCATAAGAAGGTTAAATTTTCTGAAATTATGGAAAGGCTCCGAATATCGAACGTTTATTTTGTACCTTGCACCAATAATTTTGAAAGGTTATCTTTCCCCAGAAGTGTTCCAACACTTCCTTGTTCTGTTTTGTGCTGTAAGGATTGTATCATGTCAAGAATATTTAAAATATATTCATATTGCGGATACATTGTTTAAGGATTATATTGAGTTGTTTATCCATATATATGGGCAGGACGCTATAAGCTCTAACATACATAACTTGTGTCATATTGTAGACGACGTTAAGAAATTCGGACCTTTGCCGGAAATAAGTTCTTACCCCTTTGAAAACTTCCTCTGTACATTAAAAAGACTTCTCCGATCAGGAAATAGACCTTTGCAACAAATTGCAAAGCGTGTAACTGAATTATCTGTAATTAATGATAAGATCGAAACCAATAACACTATTAAGCCAGAAGATGAAGTATCGTTTTCCAACCATGAGCTTTCTTACTGTTCCAAAGTTTTCAATAAAATTTGTTTCAAAAACAAATTCGTTTTGTCTAATAACTTAAAAAATAAATGGTTTTTGACTAAGTCTAATGAAATTGTAGCAATGACAAATGCTACGTATGTTAATGGAATTTTAAATATTTTTGGAAAGTCTAACTTTTTTGAACTCCCCATTAAATCGTCAGTTTTGGATATTTATCAGTCAAATGGAGAGCAGTTTGCGGCTAGGCTATACGTTGCTAATGAAGTCAAGTGCAAGTTATTCGGTCTTAAATATAATGATAACTTTATATTTATTCCATTGATTCATACATTTGATTGAGATTCAGAAAATTAAGCACAGTAAATATAGATTTGGAATGAATATGTAATTTTTAGTAAGAAAGATTTTCTGTATAATAGTCGCCGAAATAATATTATAAGTATATGTATCTACTTCTGTTTTGTAATAAATTCTTACTGCTAACTGCAAGCATTTTTAATGGGAAAGAACATTTTCTACGGGATTTGCAACAACTACAATACTTAAGATTTTTATTTCAACCTCTAGATGTATTCCGTCACTATGAGCGTATTCGAGAATTCAATCTGCTGCAGCAAACGGCACTCTAAATGCGCAAACATATGCAGCCTTATTTGCATTATTTCATAAAAGCGTATACTTTATAATACCGGCAAATTTATGAATAATTTTTAAACCCACATATCTTGAACATTGAGCTTACTGTTTGCTCCGTTTGCTGCTGTAGATTGAATTCTCAAATACGCGCGTTTTGCAAATGTTAAGCCTTAAGTGCACTGAATTTGTGAAACGCGAGATACAAATAAATTTCTGAAGCACAATTTAAGAGAAACTCGATATTTAGAGAATAAAACAATAAATCTGAATCAACAAATTTAATAAAAAATAAATTTCAATTATATAAAAATAAGTAAATTTCAAATATACATATTATAAAACATAGACAGTTATGAAAAATTCATTTTTATAAGGCACTGATACAGCCTATTTTAGTGGCATTGTGAATTATATACGGCAAATTGAATTATTTATCAGCGCTGCATGCACTTTGCGATTTCACAGCTGAGAAGAGCATTGGAGATTGGTTTGTACTTGACCTTAAGTCACTGCCTTTGTTTTGTTCGAAGTTTTCGTTAATGTCTCCTATTACATTAGTTTCATCAGTTTCTCTGCCCATACTGCTCTCAAATTTTTCATTTTGACTGCTACCGGATTTTCTATCCCTAGTTTGTTTTTCCCTGAAACACAAATAGGCAGTTTATTTGGAATAAAACAAGTTTGGACAAGTTTGTTTATATTTACCGGCTTCGTTAATTTCTCTTTTTTGCGTGCTTTAGAACACACAGTGGTCTTGAAACCCCGGCAAGTATAGACAAAATGTGGACAGGTAGGCTCAACGTAGAATTTTTGTGGATTGTTTGAGCATCCTAAATTTTTAAGATTCGAAATCGTAACTGATCCCGTTGTCGAATTATTTGTATATATAAATGTATGCTAAAAATGGCGAAATTTCAATTGTAAAAAATTAAAGATATCTCGAAAACTATGCATTCTAGTGAAAATTTTAAGGAGAGCAAAAATGTTCAGCGGAAAATTTCCCGTTAAATCTGCGTAGAAGAACGCGTTGGAACTAAAGAATTTTACTGAATTTTTACCGTTACCGTTGCGTGCATTCGAAAACGACATATGTGTAATTTAAAAAACAGCGCGCTTTTCGTTTCCAAATTAATTAATTCTATAGCTGCGAATACAAAAAAAAGCAATGATTGCAATTAAATTTATTCATTATCGTTAAGCAAATTTTAAAGAAACCTTGGCCACCATCAGCCATGGCTTTAATTATGATATTACCTATGAATTTTCGTTCTTCTACAACAGCATCAACAAGTTGTTCTGCATTGGCAAAAACAACTGGTCGATTTTGAAGTGAATCTTGACATTCAAATTCTCAAATAGCTGTATCATATAAATCTTTCAAAACCGCGGATTTTTTAGTCATATGTTCGGAATAATTAGAAGGCAATGATTTTCTTCCAACGGTTGATCTTATAAAATTACTAAATTTTTTCATTAGATTGACTGAAACACCAAGGTTTGATCGAAAATTATCCAAGTTTTCTTCGCTAAAACGAATTTCTTTCAATTTTGTTGATGGAGTGCATATAATTCTTAATTTTTTACCCCTTGTACTTAAATCTATTTCCTTATTTTTAATATGACGATTGTCGCCGTTCTCAGCTTCAATTTTTTTCCTTATAATAGATGAAGCAATTTGATCCTGTACTTTAGTAGGAAGTATTTCTATATGTTTCGACAGATTGAATTGAAGATTTTTGCAAGGATGAAATTGACCTCTGCCAATTTCCTGTAAACAAATCTTGCATAACAGAGCAGAGGCTTTAATTTTTTTTTATAGGTATTTTTTTAGGGAGTTGTACGATGCTTTTTGAAAAACCAAAACGGCCCTTCGATAAATCAATTATATTTTTTGTTACCCGTTTATGACCTTTTCCCTTTATGACTTTTACATGGCCTTTGTATCGCCCTGTCAAGCATATGTAACAATTACAATCATTAGAATTTGCACGCGTACCTTTTGGTAAAACTAAATCTTCATAATTTGGCATAGACTGTATAGGTCTCTTGAAAATATTTTTTTCTGCTTCAAGCGGAGTGGTATAACATGTTGGACATATACTTAATGGGAACTTGTCGTCGGTTATTTTGTAATTATTATTTATATGTTTGTTAATAAGTCCTTCAATTTTCGTACTTATTAGAAAAATTTTTGGATTTTTTTTTCCAAAAACTATTTTTGTTCCACAAGGACCACATACTTTTTCTCTATTCTCATCGTTCTCATGATTTTTTTTGTCATTTTATTCATTTTTATTTGGAAGAGACAAATATCTTAGAAGAGAGAAATATTAATTAAAAAATTTGAAAATTTTCGCACATATATAACGAATCTATAATCAATAAATGTTATATATTATTTTAATATACGTAATTTTTTAAATCTGTTTAAAATATTGTTCAAAAAGTAGATTATTAAATATATTGAGTTGAATGTTTCGTAAATAAGTAAATAATTAGCTCTCAATGAGATATTCTAAATGATATTTTAATTTTTTGTATGAACATGAATAAATTTAATTGCAATCATTGCTTTTTTTTGCATTCGCAGCTATAGAATTATATAATTTGGAAACGAAAAGCGCGCCGTTTTTTAAATTACACATATGTCGTTTTCGAATGCACGCAACGGTAACGGTAAAAATTCAGTAAAATTCTTTAGTTCCAACACGTTCTTCTACGCAGATTTAACGGGAAATTTTCCGCTGAACATTTTTGCTCTCCTTCAAATTTTTTTTTAGAATGCATAGTTTTCGAGATATCTTTAATTTTTTACAATTGAAATTTCGCCATTTTTCGCATACATTTATTGTTGAATCCTCAACCTAAAATGAAAAAAATGTTAAAAATGTTCGTATTAACATAATTTACCTACAAATACCAATCCATACTTCCTAAATTGTTCCGTCCATCCTTCAAATAGTCCAGTTCCTATAAAATAATCAAATTTATTAAAATTCTCAAAATCTTCAATCAAAACAAACTTACCTTTTGTCATTCCCTACAAAATAATTGACAGCTATCAGGTGTCTCAGCTAAAACTCATATGAAATACCATTCGAAAAGCAGCTACGGGACTTTTTCTATTTAATCAATGCTTTTCGAATGATATAAATAGAGTGCGCTCAGCAAGCAAAAATCATTCTGCTTTCAGAGTTGAGACCGACTGGTCAACTTAAGCTGATTTCGGCTATCAGAGATTTCTCTACAAAGTATTGCTGATTTCAGCCTTTCTATTAATTATATTATATTTCATTTCAGCATTTTTATATATTTTATATATTTTGTATTCGATTTTCCTTTTTTTAGCTAATTTTCCTTTTATTTTTTTCTCTTTTCTTCGTGTGGTTATAGATTTCGTGGTGCTGGTTTCGGCCGTCGTTTCGTGCTGTTTTCAGCAATATATTACTATAATTCTTCTTTTAATACATATAACTAATCTCGTTTTTTCTTCTTTTTATTTCTACAGAAATATAATTAGATTCATCTTTGTTATGTTCTCAAAATCCTGTGGTGGTGGTTTTAGTCCATGTCATGTTCGTCAAAATTGGAACTATTGATTCTGCAGATTTCGGTCTCTTTCAGGTACTCTAATTTATTTACTTCGTGAAAATGTGACCGCCATACGAACAACTGTTAGTTCGACTAACTATTGCACTGGACTGAAACTATGTTAAGATGCGGGGGATGAATTTTCGATAGTTGAATGGGATTCTGGGATATTCTAATTTCATCACACTGTATCTTATTTCACTGTATCATATTTTAATGGGACACTGGGAAATTTTTATACTCATCATCGATGCAATCGTTTACTTGGTCGAATAATTTTATATATTCATTATGATGGCTCATGCTGATATAAAGACTCATCGTCGGGGTAAATTCAGTAATTAGCCCCAAAAGAAAAGCTATTTACATTAAACCATACTGGAGAAGACGACCGGAGGATACGTAGTTAAGATTCTAGGTTGTAAATAATCTTTACATTCATTATTGTTATTCTTTCATAGCGATTAGTTTATTAGTATCGTTTTAAAAATTATAATTGCATAAATCTATATTCAAAACTAGTATACCTTTTTCTATTCAAGCAATATTAACTTTTAGTATTTGAATTCTACTTCCAAATTCCACGATTGAGCTATATTGTTTTTATATTCATTATTGTTATTCTTTCATAGCGATTAGTTTATTAGTAGCGTTTTAAAAATTATAATTGCATAAGTCTATATTCAAAACTAGTATACCTTTTTCTATTCAAGCAATATTAACTTTTAGTATTTGAATTCTAGTTCCAAATTGAAACGATTGAGCTATATTGTTTTTTTGCAGTATATTTTGGATGAATTTTAAAATGTTCTATATCATTGATTTATGGATTAGAGTCTTACAATGTATTATTTTTAGGAAGAAAAACCAACAAGCCACGTTTTGCTCAAATTATTACATTTATGGAGTTCCTTTTTCCACGCGTGAAGTTTCGAGTCGAAATACAGAATTTTATTAAAAATAAAACCAAAATCCAGACTTCCGAAAAAAAAGAAATACAAGCTAAAAGAAATTATAATACTACAATACTAGACTGAGAGACGTTATAAGTAATACAAACGAAACATCACTTGAAACAAGCTCTAAATTACGCTAAATTAAAGTGCAAAGACTGAGTCATAAAATACTCTGAAATAATATGAATAAATATTATAAAAGTGTGGAGACAATTAATAACCTAAATGATAATAAACAAACCAAAGCTAAATAAATTAAATGAATATATATACAATATAAATTAATATATTATATTACAATATAAATTAAATGAATATATAAACAATTTAAAAACCGAAAAACATTTGTAAGGTGCGTTTTCAAAATTAATTAACGCAGCCAAACGAAGGCGGAAATGACGATAGTCAGGAATGCCGGCAGATATAAAAGTTATAGGAGATCAGCAATCTCTCTCTTTTTGGTTCCAGCTGCTACAGTGAAGACGCAGCGTCACGAGTACAAAAAAAAAAGTTTTGGGAAATTTGCAAGTATAATGTGGAGTATTAATAAAAGGGAAAAGCAAGTGAAATAAAATCAAAAGAACCATAATTGAAGTGTTAAGGAAAAATCAAAAGCGGGAGCCTGGGTATGGATCGGGTGGATAAGGAGTAAGGAACACGTGGAGGAAAAGGAACCTCAAAAAGGCAAAGTTAAGTAAATAATTTAAATTTTTTTTATTATATTCGTTTTCTTTTTAAACGCGGCTGGAAGGTACTATTTCTTTTTTTTTTTGAATTCCTAATAAATATATATATATGTATCTTAATGTAATAAATTTACGTGAGTTAAGTATCTTTGAGTTTAATTGATAGGTTTCGTGGTCTAACCTGCGTTTGCAAAAGACCACGTGGCGCCCATTATATTTTCACCTTAAATTTTTGTATAATACCCACACCTATTCTCCTGAGCTGGTATCTATACACCTGAGGCGTGTATAGCATAACATTTTTGGCGGCCCAACGTGGAGCCCACAGGTGAAAATTTAAGTTCAAAATTGTCTTCAAAAGTGCTAGTGAAATCGTAAAACAAACGTATACGCAGTCTTGCAGTTCTTAAAATTTACGGTGTCGAAATTAAAAGAGTGTCAGTGAAATACCTGAAAAGTTATAAAAGTGGATTTGGGAAAAGAAAATCTGAAATTTTTATGTTGGGTTGCATAAAACTTAAGTTTAAATAGTTAAAATTGCAATCATTCTAGCAGAGAATTAACCATCCCAACGCACGTACAAAGCTACGTCATAGAGGCACTATCAAAACAAATGAAGGTCATGAAAGATTTCTCGCCAGCTGCTATTTGTTTATATATTTTGAAGAGTAGTGTTTTCAAGCTCATTACAGCTATAGAATTTTGGAAACTGCAATAAAAATCGATAATAGTTCAGCAAAGAGATAAATAAGTTTTGTAGAAATTGTGTTTGAATAAAATCAGCAAAGCACCGTTGATCTATTAGAGTACTAAGAATATTTAGTTACCTTCCAGTCGTGTCGCTTAGTATACATCATATTCCTCCATGAGAATTTTGTGCATTAGTTTAACGCAAATAGTGTCAGTACAATGGTAAAGTGTTGCAAATAAAGTGGGAAATTAAATTTATTTATGTGCATTAAGGCATGATTTAATGTGAAGTTGTTTTTATCATTTGTTCAACCCTTTCAATATAAATATCAACATCAATTTAGCATTTTGTTAATTTTTTTTTGCTGAAGATAGGTAGATGATTCCTGCTAATTTACTTGTGAAATTTCTTTAGCCCATAATTTCGGTTTACATGTATTCCATAGTAAATGAAAGACATTTCCAAAGAATGCTATCGCAAAGGTTAGTGGAAGTATTTTGAGAAGGCATTATTTCGATTTGGATAAAGGAGTAATGTACATACAAATGTTCAAAGGTATGTACTTACATAAGTAAATATAAATTTCGTGATTTGAAATTTTTAGTAAACGTGAGATTACTTCGGAAAGCATGATTTACTGAAGACGTGGCTCTTATGATCTTAACCTGCAATCGCAATTTTCTTTTCAAATTGTATTATAGTTCTGCTGATAATATACGTAAATATTGAAGAACATAATTACAACGAAGGAAAACTTACTCATCTGCGAGATAAATCATATATTATCTCAGCAGAGTGGCATTTTGGTTTTCTTATATTCCCTTATACTACGGACAATCAGTGTTAAGTGAATGCTTAGTGTTGCTTTTGTTTTATATATAGTCTAAACATTCACTTCCAGACAAGTAAGTTAATTAAGAAATTCGTGGAATATTTTGACAACTCTTTAAGATATGCCGGAATATCCTAATTCGTAGTGCAACATAATTATGCCCTATAAGCAATGATTTGGACTTTATTTATTTTAAATTTTTTTTACATATTAGTTATTCGGTCATTTTTGTTCTGCTATTAGTCTAACCAACTACATTAATCATTCTATGAATTACTATAAGTTTAAGAACTGAATTGCGATTTGTTCATACACGAAGATAATAGAGACAAGCGAACCTACTCTGAAAGTTTAGTTATAGTTTTGTTTTGAACTGTTGGATAAATTATATTTTCAATTTCTTTCAATCGCAGTATTGTGAAAGTACATATATTGGGATATTCCTACTATTTCTCCAAGTCCTTCAGGTGTCAGATTATTCATTTATTCTTGTAGGATTTCAGTTGATTTTTCTTTTGTTGTGTTATTTTTACGATAATGGAGGTTAACCGCCTAAATCAAGACGAACTCGTTTACGAGCTCGCTATCCGGGGTATGACCCCTGGAAAAGTCGATGATATGAGATCAAGTCTGCGCTCCGCGCTGAAAGCCGAGAAACTAGGGCAGTCTCTATTACTTGAACCATATCCATTTTCATTTAAAGACGATATTGACGCATTAGGGAAGAAGTTAGAAGAAATACGAGGTTTGATAGAAGTCTTCAAGGGAGAAGTGGGTTCAGCCGATTATAAGAAGATCATGACAAAGTTAGATTGGGCTGTTTCTAGATTAGGAAGGGCAACAGCAGGTGATGAGGCAGATTCAAAGGAAAGTAGTAAAATGAAAAGGGAATTAGTTTTAGCACTTGGGTCTCTGCAATATAAGGCAGAAGATGGTGAATCAGATAGCGATGAGTGCAACGAAAGGGAAACAACGACAATCATAAACGAAGGGAATCCTATAGAAAATAATACTAACCACTCAAGCAATGATTCTACAGCTACAACTACAATCCTATCGGTATCAAGAAGTAGGTTTCCTATATACAAGTGGGGAATTCAATTTTCAGGTGAACGTGAACAATCCTTAAACTGTTTTCTTGAACGAGTACTAGAGTTGAGTGAAGCGAGAGGAGTAAGCATGACAGAGTTGTTTCAATCGGCTCTTGATTTGTTTACTGGTAAAGCTCTGATCTGGTATAGAGCATATAAAAGCCAAATTAAATCATGGTCTGATTTGGTACGAGAATTGAAGAAGGAATATTTGCCTGCCGACTATGATGATAGGCTACTCGATGAAATAAAGTGCAGAACTCAAGGCCAGGATGAAAGTATCGGAACGTATGTCGCAACAATGAGCAGGTTATTCGCGAGACTTAGTTTACCTTTAACGGAAGAGCAACAACTGAAAATAATAAAGCGAAATATTTCCCCATTTTATCAGTCACAATTAGGACTCACTAATATAAAAACAGTTAAAGATTTAGTAGACTTTGGTCGAAGGTTAGAGTCCATACGAGCATCAGTAGAAGCCTTTGTTCCTCCACCTAATAGACGAAGTTCGAAGCTATTAGAACCTGATCTTGCATTTGTTTCTACGAATTCACCCAATGTTGCGTCAGTAATTCCTCATAATAGCCAACCGTCACGTCAAGTTAGATGTTTTAAGTGCGGTCGAGTTGGCCATTTTGCTCGTTTTTGTAGAATTCCTTGCCAACAAACATCAAGGAGATTTCAAGTAACCAATAACATGATACGTAACCAAAGTCCTGGGCAGATTAGAAGTACGGTTAATGTCAGCAGTGGCCCTAGTCAACCAAAGCCTGTTCAGGGAAACGAGAGCAGAGTTCAACAGTAGGCGGCCAGTTGAACTCTAATAAGTCCCAAAAAGCCGCAGTTCAAAAGAAAGATCCCGTGCCAATTGATAATGATCGAGGCGTACTTATAGGCTTACTAGATTATGTCTTTGCAAGAGCAAGGAATGATGTACGTCCTTTCTTAAAAGTTAAAGTTTTTGATGTTCAGTTTATTGGACTTTTAGATTCGGGGGCATCGCGCACCATAATTGGTGGACCAGGATGGAAATTGTTGGAAAGAATGGGACTGAGTCTAAAAGAAACGAAATTAGAAAACGTGACACTAGCTGACGGGAACGAAGTAAGCATCCTTGGAGAAATGGATCTTCCGATAGAATTAGAAGGTCGAGTGAGAACCTGCACAGTGTTAGTTGTTAAGGACATTCCTCACCAGATTATTCTGGGAACAGATTTTTGGAAAATTATGGGGATAGCCGCGAACTTATCCAATGACTCCTGGACATTCTCAGAGATACATTTACCGAATCAGATAGCCTCACTCGAAAGAAATCGAAATTAACTCCAGTACAGCAACAAGAGCTTGAGCAAATAGTTAATGAAGCTGAAATGAAAATGGGAAAATCATTAGGTTGTACTACCGAGGTAGAACACATTATCCAGACAGATTCTCCTGCGATAAAGCAGCGTTACTATCCAGTCTCTCCGGTAATACAGAAAATAATTAATGAAGAATTGGACAAAATGCTTAAGGAAGGGATAGTGGAACCATCAAATAGTGCATGGTCCTCGCCTGTAGTTAGGGTGCGTAAAAAGGACAAAACTTACCGGTTTTGTGTTGACTTCCGCAAGTTAAATAAGGTAACCAAAAAGGACGCGTACCCGCTACCTTATGTTTCGGCTACGCTTGACAAGCTAAGGGACGCAAAATATATGTCCTCACTGGACATCAAGTCCGCATTTTGGCAGGTCCCTATGGAGGAATCTTCCAAACAATTCACAGCTTTTACAGTCCCGGGAAGAGGATTATTTCAATTTTGTAGGATACCTTTTGGTTTAACCAATTCACCTGCTACATGGCAGAGACTAGTCGATAAAGTTTTATCAGGTGGCCTTGAAAGTCACGTATTTGTATACCTGGATGACGTCATCATCGTCACACAAACGTTTCCCGAACACAAGCGTATATTAAGAGAAGTATTAGATAGGCTCCATAAAGCGGGACTCGTTATTAACTACGAGAAATGCGAATTTTGCAGAAAGGAACTCCGCTACCTAGGATATTTAGTAGGGGAAAATGGTCTTCAAGTTGACCCAGAAAAAGTAAGGTGTATATTGGATATGGGACATCCAAAAACAACCTCGGAAGTACGGAGGTTTATTGGAATGGTAGCATGGTATCGCCGATTTGTACCCAGTTTTTCCACCTTAATTGCGCCCATTACCAACCTGCTAAAGAAGAACAGAAAATTTGTATGGTCAGATGAGTGTGAAGAATCTTTTCGATCGGTTAAAGATCGGCTGGTGAGCGCTCCGATATTAACCTGTCCCGATTTCAGTTTGCCATTCTTGGTCCATACGGATGCTTCTGGCTATGGTATAGGTGCTGTGCTGACGCAGAAAGTGGATGATACTGAAAAGATTATAGCCTATTTGAGTAGATCACTCAACAAGTGCGAACGCAATTATTCGACGACTGAGCGTGAATGCCTAGCAGTTCTGTGGGCAGTTGAAAAGCTTCGCCCTTACCTTGAAGGTAGTAAATTTACGGTCGTCACAGACCATGCGTCACTAGTGTGGTTGCATAATCTGAAAGATCCCACAGGAAGGCTAGCGCGGTGGGCGTTGCGCATGCAGCAACATGACTTTAATATTGTTCATAGAAAGGGAAAAGAACACTTGCTTCCAGATATACTCTCTAGATCTGTACCTTTGATAGAATGTCAGGCTAAACTACCGTTTCCGATAGATAACTGGTATCTACGAATGAAAACAAATATCGAAAATAATTCTTCGGAGTATCCAGATTGGAAAATAGTTGATGGGCGCTTATATAAACATATTCGTCCGAGATATCCTGCCTTAGCTTTTGACTCAGATAACTGGAAAAAGGTTATACCTAAAATGGAAAGGACAGATATCATACACAACGCACATGATGTTCCTATATCAGGGCATTGCGTATGCCGTACATGCGGGTTTGCCAAGACTATTATTGGCCAAAAATGAAAGCCGACGTTGTTAGATATGTTAAAAATTGTCGACTTTTGTCAAGCAATCAAACCGGTGCACATGAAGCCGGGAGGGTGGATGGCCAAACGCAGGATTGCGGAAAAGCCCTGGGAGACCATTTGCGTCGACCTTATTGGCCCACTACCTCGCTCTAGTCGTGGTTACCATTATGTTCTGACCATTGTAGATCAACTGACAAAGTTCCCTATGTTATTTCCTATTCGCACCGCGTCAGCCAAGTCAATCTCATTAGTTTTAGAGGAATCTGTGTTTCTACTTTTCGGTGTTCCTAGTAGTCTTATTTGCGACAACGGTCCTCAGTTTAAAAGCCGAGATTTTAAAAAGTTATGCAGTGACTATGGAGTAAACATTAAATATACTGCATATTATCACCCGCAAGCTAACCCAGCAGAAAGAACCAATCAAGTTATTAAATCAATGCTTCGAGCATATGTGGCGGAAAACCATCGAATATGGGACTTACAGTTAGCAAAAATTGCTTGCGCTATTCGCACATCTGTTCACGAAGCGACTAAATTAACTCCGTACTTTGTGCTCTTTGGCCGGGAGATGGTTACCAATGGAAAATCTTATAAGGAATTGGGAAATCAAGAGGTGTATGACGCCGAAGAGAGGTCTAAAGCACTTGAGACTGTTCGGAAGGACGTACGGGAAAGGTTAACGAAAATAGCTGATAAGAGTAAAATAACGTACAATTTTCGTAGGCGAGATGCAAAATACTATAAGCACGATTTAGTTTGGCGGAAGAACTATGTTCTTTCGGATGCATCGAAATATTTTAACGCCAAATTGGCACCGAAATTCACCGGTCCTTTCAAAGTAAATAAAGTGGTATCGCCGTGGACTTACGAGCTCGTCGATGATAATGGTAGAAGCCAGGGTATTTGGCACTCAAAGGACTTGAAGCCTTATGAACCAAGACGGACAAATGAAATAGATGAAGTCTAAGCAGAATATATATTTAGGTAGAAATAAGAAAACAGAAATCATAAAGGAATGAAGTATAAGTCAATTAGATTTTAAGTTGTTGGATAAGTATTCACACTTCCAAATGAGTTCATCTCTGCAGGATTTACGATCACAGAGGTTTAATTTTTTTTTCCTCACTTTGTAGCACTTTACTGTTATGAGATTTCGGGGAAATCTCACGGAGGAAAGGGTGGTGTGTTATGTTCTCAAAATCCTGTGGTGGTGGTTTTAGTCCATGTCATGTTCGTCAAAATTGGAACTATTGATTCTGCAGATTTCGGTCTCTTTCAGGTACTCTAATTTATTTACTTCGTGAAAATGTGACCGCCATACGAACAACTGTTAGTTCGACTAACTATTGCACTGGACTGAAACTATGTTAAGATGCGGGGGATGAATTTTCGATAGTTGAATGGGATTCTGGGATATTCTAATTTCATCACACTGTATCTTATTTCACTGTATCATATTTTAATGGGACACTAGGAAATTTTTATACTCATCATCGATGCAATCGTTTACTTGGTCGAATAATTTTATATATTCATTATGATGGCTCATGCTGATATAAAGACTCATCGTCGGGGTAAATTCAGTAATTAGCCCCAAAAGAAAAGCTATTTACATTAAACCATACTGGAGAAGACGACCGGAGGATACGTAGTTAAGATTCTAGGTTGTAAATTATCTTTACATTCATTATTGTTATTCTTTCATAGCGATTAGTTTATTAGTATCGTTTTAAAAATTATAATTGCATAAATCTATATTCAAAACTAGTATACCTTTTTCTATTCAAGCAATATTAACTTTTAGTATTTGAATTCTACTTCCAAATTCCACGATTGAGCTATATTGTTTTTATATTCATTATTGTTATTCTTTCATAGCGATTAGTTTATTAGTAGCGTTTTAAAAATTATAATTGCATAAGTCTATATTCAAAACTAGTATACCTTTTTCTATTCAAGCAATATTAACTTTTAGTATTTGAATTCTAGTTCCAAATTGAAACGATTGAGCTATATTGTTTTTTTGCAGTATATTTTGGATGAATTTTAAAATGTTCTATATCATTGATTTATGGATTAGAGTCTTACAATGTATTATTTTTAGGAAGAAAAACCAACAAGCCACGTTTTGCTCAAATTATTACATTTATGGATGTCCTTGAAGTTCCTTTTTCCACGCGTGAAGTTTCGAGTCGAAATACAGAATTTTATTAAAAATAAAACCAAAATCCAGACTTCCGAAAAAAAAGAAATACAAGCTAAAAGAAATTATAATACTACAATACTAGACTGAGAGACGTTATAAGTAATACAAACGAAACATCACTTGAAACAAGCTCTAAATTACGCTAAATTAAGGTGCAAAGACTGAGTCATAAAATACTCTGAAATAATATGAATAAATATTATAAAAGTGTGGAGACAATTAATAACCTAAATGATAATAAACAAACCAAAGCTAAATAAATTAAATGAATATATATACAATATAAATTAATATATTATATTACAATATAAATTAAATGAATATATAAACAATTTAAAAACCGAAAAACATTTGTAAGGTGCGTTTTCAAAATTAATTAACGCAGCCAAACGAAGGCGGAAATGACGATAGTCAGGAATGCCGGCAGATATAAAAGTTATAGGAGATCAGCAATCTCTCTCTTTTTGGTTCCAGCTGCTACAGTGAAGACGCAGCGTCACGAGTAAAAAAAAAAAGTTTTGGGAAATGTGCAAGTATAATGTGGAGTATTAATAAAAGGGAAAAGCAAGTGAAATAAAATCAAAAGAACCATAATTGAAGTGTTAAGGAAAAATCAAAAGCGGGAGCCTGGGTATGGATCGGGTGGATAAGGAGTAAGGAACACGTGGAGGAAAAGGAACCTCAAAAAGGCAAAGTTAAGTAAATAATTTAAATTTTTTTTATTATATTCGTTTTCTTTTTAAACGCGGCTGGAAGGTACTATTTCTTTTTTTTGAATTCCTAATAAATATATATATATATCTTAATGTAATAAATTTACGTGAGTTAAGTATCTTTGAGTTTAATTGATAGGTTTCGTGGTCTAACCTGCGTTTGCAAAAGACCACGTGGCGCCCATTATATTTTCACCTTAAATTTTTGTATAATACCCACACCTATTCTCCTGAGCTGGTATCTATACACCTGAGGCGTGTATAGCATAACATCTTCTTTCATCTTCATATTTTTAATTTATCGCTGAATTTATAATTTTGGATTTATTCTTTTTTGAATTATTTTGTATTTATATTTTGGATTGTTTTTTATATTATTATTGGATTGTTTTATGATTATTATTTTTATATTTGAATTTTTATTTAGTTTTAAGTGATTTTTTCGGTTCAATAAAAAATATTGAAATTAAAATTTTTTGGTCTTGTCAATTATTGACCCGGCACCCCTTCTTCGTTTAAGTCTCACCATAGGCTTAACAGTGGTCCTTCGAGCCGGATAGACCGAAAAATACACAATATGGATATCGAAAAAATCCTTAAAACTCAAAAGGCTCTTCACGAGCAACTTTCCAAAGCCATTGTGAACCACAAAAAGGCTCCTAAAGCCAGGCGCACGGAAAGCTATTTCAAAATTCGAATTGACACATTTCAGTCAATATGGAGTCAATTCCATAATAATCACTCTCTAATTTACCAATCCGAAAGCGAGAAAGCCGAAAAATATATAACTAGCAGCCTATATGAAGAAACGGAAGACATGTATATCGAATACTTGTCTGAGTTTACCGAAGAACTCAAAACACTTAACAAAAATGAGGAGAAATCTCATTTTGAGCCACACAAAAGCGAAGTTAAGCTTCCGGAGTTGGATCAATGCGTTGAGCGGCAAGACCACCATGCCATGGGTCCCGGGTTCGAGCCCAGATGACCGTGAGCTTTTATTAAGAAATTAAAATAATCCACTCCGTCTCTGGGCTGTTGTCTAGCTCGCAGCAATGCAAACAAGACTAAAAAATTTCCTCACTTCCCTTACCCTAATTCCCTTCCGGCCAAAACCATGCTAACGCATCAAAGGGTTGTCCCCTAGGATTTGGCCACATCGTATAAAAAAAAAAAAAAAAAAAAATCAATGGTTCATAACGATCCAGCTCTCTCTCCTGTTCAAAAATTTCATTACCTAAAAACTTGTGTCTCTGGCGAAGCCGAACGATTGCCTCGTCAATTTGACATTACTCAACAAAACTATCCAATCGCTTGGCAGTTTTCACACAAACGATATAACAATACCAGAATATTGGTAAACACACAACTAAAATTAATACTCAATCAACCAACAATCAAAGCAGAATCCTCTCAAGCGATCAAAAATCTTCTCGATCAAACCGAAGAATGCTTACACGAACTTCGGGCTTTGGACGTTTCCACAGATTCGTCGGACGCCATTTTAGTGTACACTATTGTACAAAAACTTCCACAAGAAACCCATTGCCAATGGGAACAAGAGCAAGGGAACAAAACTACTATTCCCTCATATTCAGAACTAACAAACTTTTTAGAGTCTCGTTTCCGAACTCTAGAAGCACTCCAAGAGTGCAAGGCCAGCAAACTACAAAACGTAAATCCAAGTGGGAAACACACTTACACACTATTTAACAAACCTATTACATGCATTAAATGCAAACAAAATCATTTCGTCTATCACTGTTGGCCTTTTTAAATTTTAGATTGCAAAATCGTAAATAAAAGAACCGATTTAAATTTCCCTTTTATTTAAATTCTCGTAACTATTAAAAACTAGAGCGTTTGACAACTGGTTATTTTTTAAAACAAAATTTAACTATTTCAACGAACATAGGCTACACGATGAAAAATATCAATATAATACTAAAGTGTATTTAGGTGACTTATAAGAATAAATTTTCAACATCTTCCGGCCGGCGCATTCTAATGTTCACTGGATACTTCTAATGGATATAGAAGTTGTATCGGTCGTCGGAGTTTTGTGCCGTTGGAAAAGCGGACTTCACAGGCACGAATCTTTCCATCTCTTCCAGGATATGTCGTCTCGATCCTCGCTAACTTCCAAAGTACACGGGGCGTGGACGTATCGTGGACCAAAACAATATCTCCCTCTTTAAGGTTACTTGAAAAAGTTTTCCGATGTTATGTGCTGATCTTAGCTGAAGAAGGTATTCTGTTGTCCAACGTTTAAAGAAAAGATGTGTGGAGCGAAGACGTGTTTTCCAAGAATTTCGGAGGTCATTGGCCTTTAAATTAGTTACATTTAGAAATAATGGCGTTGTAAAATTGCCCAGAAGAAAATTCGCAGGAGTCAAAGGAGATAAATCTAAGGGATCATCGCTGACGTAAGTTAATGGTCGGCAGTTTACGATTGATTCGGCTTCTGTTACAAATGTCGTTAACTGTTCTGTTGTTAGGATAGATCTTCCTATAGTTACTCTTAAAACATCTTTAACGCTCTTCACCAAACGCTCCCAAAAGCCGCCCCACCAAGCGGCGCGCTCGACAATGAATTGCCAGTTAATGCCTTGTCCTACAACATAGTTTTGTATTTCCTCGGATGAAAAAATGTTTCCTAGTTGTTTCAGATCTTGTGAAGCACGCTTAAATGTCTTTGCGTTGTCCGAAATAAACGTTCTGGGTATTCCTCTTCGAGATACGAAGCGTCGCGTTGCCATAATGCACGATTCGTTAGTTAAGTTAGGAACAATCTCTAGGTGAACAGCTCTAACAGCAGCACAAGTAAATAGTAAAATATAGGCCTTTTTTGACTCGGCCTTTTCATTTGACTTGACATAGAGTGGCCCGGCGTAGTCTACCCCTGTCGTTTCGAATGGCCGAGAAGTAACTAGTCGTTTTCGGGGAAGCGGAGCAAAGGGTTGAGTAGCGGCTTTGCCTTTAAGACGTTTACAAACGCCACAGTGACTTAACGTAGATTTGACAAGTTGACGAGCTCGTATAACCCAAAATTTCTCCCTAAGGCGTACTAAAGTGGCATTAATACCTCCATGGAGTACTCGCTCGTGAGCATCTAAAACAATAAGTTTAGATAAATGAGAACATTTTGGTAAAATTACCGGATATTCTACATTGAAATCAAGTTCTGCTTCTTGAAGTCTCGTCTTAACTCTTAAGAGACCATCTTCTTTTAAAACAGGGTTTAAAGAAAGACTATTGGAAGACGTAGAAACCGTCTTGCCTTGTCGAAAGTAATCTCTTCCTTGAAAAATTTGCTCTGTATTTGCTTCACCCAGAATATTTCAGCTTTTTCGATTTCGCTAGTTTTGAGGTTGCCATAATAAAGACGTTCTTTCCGTCGGGTGAGAAACCGTTGAACATAGGCAGTAACTCGCAAGAGCCTACGATAGTTGCTGAATTTATCAGCTTCGATAGGTATGTCTACCCTATTATTTGTTTGGATTTTTAACGTTTCAGATGATACCATGAGACTTGTAAAATTATTATTATCTTCTAGACTGGATTTAGTTTCTGGCCAGTTTTCTTCTTCTTCGAAAAGCCAAACTGGTCCGTTGAGCCAAGCATTGAATAAGTTTTGATGAACTAATTCCACGAGTCAGAAGATCAGCTGGGTTTTCATCTCCAGGACAATGTCTCCAGTTCGTAGATTTTGTAATTTTTCGAATTTCCATGACACGATGTGCAACATAAGGTTTCCATCTCTTTACATCGCCGTTAATCCAATGAAGTGCTATTTGTGAATCAGACCACAAAACAACTGCATCGAAAGATAAATTCAATGATGATTGTAGATATTTGAAAAGTCGGGCAGCTATCAGCGCAGCAGTTAATTCAAGTTTGTGAAGTGTAAGCTCAGATTCTCCTGTTGACTTAAGCGGAGAAACTCTATTTTTTGAAATAAGATAGCTTACACTGACGTGTCCGGTTTCATCGATACATCTAAGGTAAGAGACTGCTCCGTAAGCGTTTAAACTGGCATCAGCAAATATGTGCAACTGTTGATTTATACGGTTAAATGAGACAAATACACAGCGAGGCAACGTCATTTGTTTTAAAACGATCAGATCAATAAGGCTTTTATTCCAATTCGTTAAAATTGAAGAGAAAAGCTGCTCACCCCAATCAATTTTTTGCTTCCAAATTTGCTGAAATAGGATTTTCAGTCCAACAACAAATGGACCTAGTATACCCAAAGGATCAAATATTCGTGCAATAAATTGCAAAATAATTCTTTTCGTTACATTGGTAGTAGTACGCATGGATTCAATTACCTGACTCAAATCTACAAGAAGTTCATCTGTAGTACTACACCATACGACGCCCAAAACCTTTTGTGTATCGACTATTTCGTTTGATTGTGTTTTAAATTTTGCAAGAAGAGTTGCGTTATTAGAATTCCACTTTCTTAAATTCATAGAAGCGAGTCGTAAAATTTCACAAGCGTTAGAGTAGATTTCGTAGGCTTCTTTTTCATCATCTATGCTTAAAATAAGATCATCCATATAAAATGATTTTCGTAAAACCTGACAAGTTTCAGGACAGATCGAAGATTCCATTTCTAAATGTTTTTGTAGTGTAGCTGTCAGTAGAAAGGTACTGCACGTAACACCAAATGTGACTCGAGTCATTCTATATTCTTCGTAAGGTGGCAATTCACCGTCGTTCTTTAACTTTTCTTTGTACCAGAAAAAACGATGCGACTCTCTGTCCTTTTCTGCCAACAAGACCTGTAAGAAGGCCTTTTCTATATCTGCCACTAAAGCAATCTTACCAATCCTAAAATTTTAAATTATTGATAAAAGATCAGGTAAAAGATTTGGACCTGCTAGTAGATTGTCGTTAAGAGATAAACTCCCGAAAGATCTAGCAGACGCATCAAAAACTATTCGCATTTTTGTAGTTATCCTTCCTGGTTTGTATAAGGGCCTATGTGGCATATAAAACGTTCGATTATCCACCTTTCTATTAACATTAGCCTTTTCTACTATGCCTTCTGAAATCATGTCTCTCAGTACCGCATCATATTCCAATAACCTTTCGCCTCTAAGACGTTTTGTTAATCTGTCAAGGCGCTTAAGTGCGTCCTGTCGGTTATCATTTAATTTTACGTTGTCGCTTCTCCATAACAACGACGCCTCATACCTTTCATCTCTTTTATGAAAATAATTTTCAGCATCAAATTTTTGAGTTTCTTCCGTAGTTATTCCAATAGATTCTAAGTTCCAAAAAATTTTAATATCAACTTCATTAAAAGTACTTACTTGCAGACTAATGGCAGTTGTTGTATTGTTTCGCCTTACACTTTTCTTGCCGTTGCTGTCATTAGCGGGTCCTTGAACCGTCCAACCTAAAATGGTTTTCACTGCTGATAATTTCGATGAAATTCGTTTGATATCATCTTTTACTAATTTCCAATAAAAGTCTGAGCCGATAAGAAGCGAAATACCGTCAATGGGATCACCATTTTCTCTGTTGTCTGCTAGTAAAAGGTCACTAAATTGTTCACATTCGTTGCTGGGGATCGGCAAAGTATCCACACAAATGTCAGGTACTTCTACAGCAATTACTTGCTCTAACTGATTATTATGTGTTGACTTAACTATCACTTTAACCCTTTTATATTCGCGCTGTGGAGGATATTCCGTAGCTCCAAAGGGCAATATACTAAATTTTATTGTATCCACAGCTTCCAGGTTTAATCTTCTTGATATACATTCCCGTATATATGTTCGTTGACTACATCCATCGAAGAAAGTAAAGCGCAAAAGTTGCTTTGTTGGCTTTACTATTTACTCTATCTTCACGTTCAGACTTTCTTAGTTTGTTTTTGTCATCCGTTTCCGTTTTGGGTCTAAATGGTAAATAATTAGGGTCGCACATAGCCGTAGCATGATTTCTACCACACTTACTGCACTTCACAGAACGATTAAGACACGATTTAGAGTTATGTCCTCCCTTTGTGCATCTGAAGCATCGACCTCCTTGCTTTAATTTTTCCTTACGTTCAGCAATCGATAAGTTAGCATTACAATTTTCCGATGCATGTACATTGCTGTCGCAAAAACAACAAGATTTTACATCATTATTGACAAACAAACCAGTAGCTGTTTTTAGTAATTTTATTTTGCTCGAAAACTGCTTAGTCGTCCGTTTAGAATCTTCCGATTTTTCTAGGGATTCTACTTCTCTCTTTAGAAACCGTAAAATATTTTTTATTTGATTGTCACCACTTAAATTGTAAGAACACTCGCTTTCGTTAGTTCCTATATCGTTGTGCAATCCAGGAGGTGAATGGTTTCCAGTCTTCTCGACGTCTTCATTAGTATTAGTACGATAGAATTCGATTCTCAGTTCTGAAGGCATGCACATAAGAAGAACACTCTTCAACATAATAGAGTATTGGGCAGTTGATACTCCAAGAGCGGTAAGCGACCGCGTGCCAGCCATTATAGAATTGTAAAGCTGACGCATTCCTTGAGTATCATGACGGGAACCTATTGGAGTAAGAGACATAAGGTTACATATAGTTTTATCCACAAGTTTTTCATTATTTCCAAACTCTTCTAAGAGTAAAGCTTTTGCAGATTCATAACAGGCCTCGGTTGGAGTAAATCCCGCTATACAGTCTGCTGCTCGACCGGTTTTGACCTCGTTTTCATCTACAACAGTTCGAAACTGTTCCCAAAATGGTAACCAATCTTTGTAATGTCCTGAAAATTTCTTTAAATTCAATTTAGGTAGCTTAAAATGCGATTTAATAGGACGTTTAGCGTTTTCTTGGCTTCTCTCTAAACTATTTGTTATATCCTCATGTGAGTTCCGCATCGATCGTAATTTTGTCAAACGTTGTTTTATACGAGATATCGTTGAAACGGCTTTATCATCGTATTCAACTACGGTTTCACATTCCTTTGATAAATCTTCTGGCTTAATGGAGTCTTTTATTACATTATTAGCCTTATTGAGATTTTCTTTAGCTGTTGATAAGCGCTCTAAATATACCACAATGTAATGTGTGTGCGTAATTTGTGCAACGTGAAGTTGCCGCGAGATGTCCAAGTGGCACGCGCTAGCTGGCAGCACGTCCTAGCTCGTCGGTATGGGGTCAGGGTTCTTGTACATCTAATCACACATCGCAAACAGAAGTTCGCGTGCCTGTGGCGAAGAAAGGTTGTGGTATCCTTTCTTCAGGTCTGCCACAACAAGATGCAAAAAAAAACAAGAAACAGATATTGAAGGAGGAACAACAGGTCTGGTGTCACCAGTTGTTCCTAGCCGCGCTGAACTGTCATGAAAATCACAAAAAAACGAAAAGTTACCCCTCTTACTGACAGTTCAGGCTACAACCCACTCCATCACTGTACCTGGCTAGGGTACAGGCCCAACCTGTAAAGGGCGCTGAAACAAAAAAAAAACCGAAAAGATTAAATCATAAGTGTTGGGATATAGGGAGAAGGGATGAGGAAAGCAAGAAGGGGAAGATGCATCATGGGTGGCTCCTGAAAATCAGAAAATTTAAAATTTCATCTTATGGAAGCATAAAAATATATTACAGCAACTTTGACAAAAATCTTATTGAAACCTGGGTTCCTCCACTGGTCATGTAATTCATTATATAACTTTAGAACTATTTATTCATTATCTCATATATTTATCTACCAGTTACTCTATTTTCAATGAAGTATTAAAATACAAGTAAGCTTTCTAACTTATGCTGCAAATATTCAATACGTGTTTAATATGTTATGGCTAATTGTGTTATAAAAGTAGACTAGAAAGCTAACATTAAAGGATTCCCTTCTCTTGTCCAATAGCCTAGCATCTAAAAGTCACTATAAAATTATTGTTCATTCGAGCTTTCCTATTACTGGGTCAAACTTTTACAATTCAATCCAGGACCCAATATTAATTTTACGATAAAATTGTGACATTTCTCTTATTAAATGAGCGCAAGGGCTCACCATCCCATATGAATCTTAATTTAACTAAGTAAATACATATCTATACATAAATAGTTAATACGCAACCATAACTAAATGAGAGGCCTACTGGTAAAGCTTATGAATAAAAATTGAAAATTAGGAAATAGTCTTGCATTATAGTAGGGTTTCCGAACTAATCGATTTGTTTTTCGTTCCTATTACGGATACTTCCGAATGTATAGGTTACTGATTTTCCGAGAGCTAAATAAAAAAACCAAAACAAACTCATACCGACGAATAAATAGAATTACGAACCATCAACACTCTATATTACAGTTCCCGTCACGGTTATCTAGCTAGATTACCCAATGAACCCAAACGAAACGAGATATATTTTTGTGACCGATCTTAGTACGAGACGAGAGATTTCTTATGGTCTAAATACTTTGATAGAACCAGGCGATGATTGTACTGCTTTTATGAGGTTCAATCCGATACACATTGAAATCTGCAAGCTATCCTTCACAAATTGAGCTACAGATCTAAAGGCACGTTAAACAAGTAAGAAAGGCACTTATAACTCTTACGAACTACTACTGGAGGATTTGAAGGAACCTATTAGAAATGTATTTTAATTATTTACTTATCCTGGGCAAAAAAAATTTTTACTTTGCTATGGGTTAAAATAGATGCATGCTAGTAGTATAAATATGGGGTTTCTGGAGCAAATGTGCAATGTGCACCTTAAAATTGGTTTAATTGTGAGGGAAATCGAGGTCTGACGTCACATTTTTGCACATTTGCAATGCTCCAGAAACCCCATAACAATTTTTGGAGGTGCAGAGATAAGAAAGTGTGATTCCGAAGGTCAAAGGTCAATGTTGATGATTGTTTAGTAAGATAAGGCACCTGTCGGCCATCTTGGATTTTGGGTTTTCGGTTTTGTAGGCTACAATTGAGAGATAAGGAAAAGAGATAAGGATTGTCGGCCTTCTTAGGAGCAGAAGAGAGATAAGGATGACGGCCATATTGGATTTTGGGTTTTCGGTCTTGTAGGCTACAATTGAGAGATAAGGAAAAGAGATAAGGATTGTCGGCCATCTTAGGAGCAGAAGAGAGATAAGGATGACGGCCATATTGAATTTTGGGTTTTCGGTCTTGTAGGCTACAATTGAGAGATAAGGAAAAGAGATAAGGATTGTCGGCCATCTTAGATTTTTGGTTTTCAGTCTTGGAGGCTACAATTGGTCTTCTTCTTCTTCTTTGGTTTGCATCTGGACTTAGATCTAAACCTTGGATCTGAACCTAGATTGTTTAGTAAGATAAGGCACCTGTCGGCCATCTTGGATATTGGGTATTCAGGCTACAATTGATTTTGTTCTTCTTTGATTTGCACCTGGACTTGGATCTGGACCTGGACCTGACTGGGAATTCTCAAAGGGGATTCCCTGTTGACTAGATAACATCCGGTTGCATGACGTCATAGGAGGGGATTCCCTGACGTCACATTTTGGCTAGTCATCTGCTGGCTAAGTTAGTGAAATTTAATTAAAAAAGCAGAGGTATCTGGATTTGAACAGCGGACCCTGAGTTTCACAGAAAATTGCTCTAACCATGGGGTTATCAAGCTAATTGGCAATGGTACTTCTAAGTCGGTGAATGTTGGAGCTAAAAATAGAAAATTAGATTTTTACTTTAATTAGTTGAAAAAGCGATTTAAAAATAACATCAACAATTTTGTTTAAATTCATTGATAAATAATTAATAAATATCTGGCTCAATTTCTTTTAACATAAAAAATCCGCTGATAAGTAGTAGTAAACATTTGGATTCAATTCGTTAGCGTAAGAAATTTGCCGATAAGAGTTGAATGGCCCAGAATGTTTTGGGGTGATAAGAAAAAAAAAACGATTCGCTGTAGTAACCTTGAACTTTAAAAGATTGTCATGCAATTTCTTTTCCAGATCTAAATATAGACATTAATTCGAGGTCATATTATTAAATAATTTCGTGTTTTATGCAACTAGCAAGTAAGTCATTCCACCGATTACGTCATCTGGACCTTGATTACTAGTTAATATAACACCATTGAGGAATAGCCAAAGAAATTTCTGTAATTAGGGAAAAAAAATCTGATGTTTAAAAATAACATGCATCGCTTTGCATAAATCCGTTGAAAAGTAATAAACGTCTAGTCAAGCTAGCTGAAATGGCTTATTTCGATACTTTGAAGAGGTTTATCATGTGAAGAACTTGCAAAGAAAATAAATATCTTTTCATAGCCTTAAACTTCGTTTCTTTATGGTTCAGCCGTAATAATCTTAATAAGGGACACCATTGATTCATAATTATACTTTAAATTTATACCAAACTAGCAGCTAACAAACCCATATAACAACCTTGAACTTCAGATAGGAAGAAGAAATTAACATGATCATTGCGGTCGTTGTAGCACTTTCTAAAAATAGCCTCAAAACTGTGAATTTAGACTAGGACAAACAAAATCGAGATAGCTGAAATGTCCTCTTTCGATACTTTAAAGAGATTTATCATGTGAAGAACTTAAGAAAATAAATTTTTTATATGCGTCATATAACAATAGACCCAAATTGTGATCTCACCGAGTTCAGTTTACTTTGAGTTTGTCATGTAATTTTGGTAAATATCAGCTTCCGCGTTTGTTGCCGTTGCAGCACTTTCTAAAAATAACCTCAAAAACTTTGAATTGGGACGATAGAACAAACAAAATCGAGGTAGCTGGAATGGATTCTTTTGTTAATTTAGAGAGATTTATCATATCAAGAACTTAAGATGACATTTTCAAAATTTATAGAGAAATGCAGCTGAACCAATGAAAGAAATTTAAAGCGCATTAAACAGAGGCTATAATATTCGAATTGAAAGCTTTCTATTGGAAAAGGATGATGAAGGAATTTTGAATCCAAAACAATTTTTCTACAAAATCAAACCTCAAGTTATAAATCTTCTTGAAGCAAGTTTACAGAAAATCCTCTGAATTAGGCTCAAGGAAATTGATATGTTACTTAGAAGATACATTTCATTATATAATCCATTATAGAAATCTCCAAAAAGTAGTTTAAAGTATGAATTGAAGTTTTCATACATTCATAGAGCTCTTTGATTCAGACAATGGAATTGATTAAAACTCATGCCTTCATAGAGCTCTTTCATTCAGACAATGGAATTGATTAAAACAATATATTGATCTTAGTACTTTGCATAGATCAAAAGCTGTTAACACTTTCCGATCTTAAGCTCTTATGATGGAATTTGTATTTATCACGATGAATGACACTAATTTTGTGTTCTTAAGTATATTCAAATGTTCAACAGATGCTTACTATTGTCAAGACTTATTCTAATATCGCGATTAAATCTTTTGATTGGAGCACAGTTCATGTTACTAAAATTATTAACTTTATTTTTGGTTTGTCTTTTACTTTGTTTGCATTTTAGATTCATATAGATTAGATTTCTCTAGTATAGAAAAATTAGCGAATAATTCATCTGATGAAAACTTAATATTAACCAGATCCTTTTATAAAAATGACGATTTATTTAATTTAGTGAATTCCTTAATTGCTTTGAAAAATTTAGTGAAAATTCATTGCCTATACAAAAGTAGTTTGATAATAAATTTACAGATATGAAGTGTTCTGATAATGATTATGCGCATTCAACAAACGTTTGTAAAGCATTCGAAGGCAAAATATTTGTAGACTATTTATATTGTCATTATTATATAGATTCAGGATAATTTTGAAGTGCTATGCTTAAGTATTGAAAGATTGAATTACAATAATTATTAACTGTCGTTAATATGTATAACTTTATATGTTATCGCAGGCATTCTACTGCTAATAATAAGCATATGGAAAATGTTACCCCATCACAAAACTCAACATATTTAATTTACTTCGACAGCAATAATTTATATGGGTGAGACATGTCTGAATTCTTACTATATGAGGAATTTCAATGGGATAGAAAATACGGATATCGATATAATGAGCATTCCTCAAAGTTTAGAAATTGAATATATGTATATATTTGAAGTAGATTTAACTTATCTAGAATCACTTCATGACTTATGAGCATTCCTCAAAGTTTAGAAATTGAATATATATATTTGAAGTAGATTTAACTTATCTAGAATCACTTCATGACTTACACAATGATCTACCATTTTGCGCAAATAATATAAAAATCCTCTGAATTAGACTCAAGGAAATTGATATGTGACTTAGAAGATACATTTCATTACATAATCCATTATAGAAATCTTCAAAAAGTAGTTTAAAGTATGAATTGAAGTTTTCATGCATTCATAGAGCTCTTTGATTCAGACAATGGAATTGATTAAAACAATATATTGATCTTAGTACTTTGCATAGATCAAAAGCTGGTAACACTTTCCGATCTTAAGCTCTTATGATAGAATTTGTATTTATCACGATGAATGACACTAATTTTATGTTCTTAAGTATATTCAAATGTTCAACAGGTGCTTACTATTGTCAAGACTTATTCTAATATCACCATTAAATCTTTTGGTTGGAACACAGTTCCTTTCAGTCTTACACTAAAATATAAAAAGAAATTAGATTACATGAAATATGAGCTTAATAATAACATAATGTTAGAATTTATAGATTTAAAGTCTAACATGTATTCTTTATCTATACGAAATGTTAAATCTATAAAAAAGCGAAGGGTGTTAAAAACAGTTCTGTTAACAAGTTAACTATAGGTAATAATAGAGATTGCTTGTAAAAGAAGAATAATTTTAATGGTGATATGCTTATATTTAGATCTAAGTTGTAGCAGCTTTATACACAATATATTAATAACGTAGTTTTGAGCTCATCAGATGACAAAAGATATTTAAGAGAGGATAGAATTGAAACGTATGCTTGGGGGCATTATATAAAAGTATAACTTTATAAATAAAGGAATCAGAGGGTGGTTAACACAATGTTCTCGCAATGTTCTTAAAATTAACACCCCATTTATCTTCTTACGAGTAGACAACAGGAAAGAAAGAAAGATATTAAGAAAGCTACATTGCAAACTGCTTGCTCCATTCAATCATTAGTACAATTTGATTATGTAAAATATTAATCCTTGAGTGTTTATTACACTGAATATTCAGAAGTTGGAATAAATGATTAATTTTAAATTGTAATTAGTTTTATTTTCAAACATTTTTATACAATGACATTGAGCATTCTTAACTGTTTTAGAATTTCTAAAGCTCTTCTTCCTGACCTCCTGCTGGATGTTAATTTTAATTCATCCACCAGTATATTGGGGTCTGTAATATCTTGAATTTCATCATCGCCATTGGAGTCTGCATTACAACTTCGGTCATCATCCTCAACCGCGGAATCACAACTTCGGTCATCATCTTCAAACGCGGCATCTTTAACTGAATTTGGGTTCACATCTTCATTTACTCTTCTATCAGCGATGCTAAAATATCCATTATTCTCATCCTTTAAAGCAAGGGTGGCCAACCCGCGGCCCGCCTTGACCATTTTTCCGGCCCGCGAGATTTATCACTCTTTTACAAAATATATTTATTTTATAATGGCCAAAGAAGTGAAAACCAATGTATTAAATAAATACATTATTTGTGCATCCATGTATTCAAAAATAACTGTCGAAATTATGAGAAAAAATTATCTTTGATTTTAAAATAATATTCTTGCCAATATATGACAGATATGTCCTGTTTTATTTATCTGGCGCAAAAAGTTGTTAGCGCTTTTGGTTCAACTTACACCTGCGAATCGTTTTTTTCGAAAATGAAATTGACCAAAAACAAAACACGCTCAAACATAACGGACGCTAATCTACAACACCAATTACGATGTGCAAATACCCAAATTGAGATCGATTTGCAAAAGCTAAGTGAAGGAGTGCAGAAACAAATATCGCACTAGTAAAACAAAAATTTTTTAATGATTTCATTTTTAGTGTTATCTATTTCTTTACAATGTGCATTTAGTATAATTATATTATATTAACTATGTTTACATGTAAGAATGAAAGTAAACACAATAATAATAACTCATTATGTTTCAATTTTTCACCCCAAAAAATGTGGGTCAAAATCTAATATGGGGATATATAATTTTATATGCGGCCCGCGGAGTTATGATGCATTTCCAAAGTGGCCCGCAAGTTTATTTGGGTTGGCCACCCCTGCTTTAAAGATTCTTGAGAATGTCCCCAATTTTTTCTAAGCTGTATAATTTGATTTCTAATAGTATTGCTAACGGGATCAAAACCGGTTTCATTGATGGGTGTTAATAAATGGGTATTTTCATCTGATAAAATCTCTTCTTCACGATTTTTATCTTTCAATAAATGTGTTGACCGTCTCTTATGTCTTAGAAGACTATCTTTCCGGCTAAAGAATTTGTTGCATTCTATGCATTTAAACATATTGGTGGTTATCTAAACACTAAAAATGACCTGTTGAAATCGATATTTATAACTTATTACTCCCGCCTACGCCAACAACAACACCAACACCAACGCCAACATCAACACCAACGCTAACACCAACACCAACCCCAACGCCAACACCATAATAAAGCTGTTCATAGACATGATAAGAGCTGTTTGTAAACCTGGTAAAGGATAGAATTGAAACGTATGCTGATATAGCTGTTCATAGACCTGCTAATTCTCAGGTGAAGATGAATATAGCATCCGATAATTTTCAATTTCCAGACTTATTCGATAGAATGATGAAACAAATTATTGCAAAATCTGAAGAATTTCAAGAAATTGATAGCGGTTGGGTTCTTCTAAGAATCATCCGCATTGAACTGGAAGTATGATTGTCGTTTATTTATTAAAGCCTTAGATGTAATTAAAGGTGCAATAAATATTAAACTTTAAATAAGGAGCGCTATGTGTCAATCTCGAAAAGAATTTATGTTGTAAGAAATCAAAGTATAGAAATACAATTTTTAGATTCATATAGATTTATGTTCTCTGGCGTAGAAAAATTGCTCTTTGATTTAGACAATCGAATTGGTTAAAACAATATGTTGATCTTAATACTTTGCATACATCAAAAGCTGTTACCACTTTCCAAAAATTTTCTTTTTAATTAGATAATAATGTTGTCTGCGGCAAAGCAATGAAAAATGTTAATAAGAGTCGAGATATTAAAATAGCTTCGGAATGGGAAAGTCGAGATATACATTTAGGTCTTCCTGCTTTAATTGCAAATCTCAATTTTCATAGTATTGCGCAATTTACAATAAATATGGCTGCAGTTTTAACGCGATGATGTTAATTAAAATATTTCATCCTAGGTCGATTTCTGGTAATAAAAGATAAAATGTATAGTGATTATCAAAAACATACGAATTAACAGGAAGTTCATAAATGAATAAAACTGATTAGAAATAAGTAAACACTATTTTAGTATTTAAACAGATGCAATCAAGAAAAAAATAGGTCGCGCGATTATGCTCCACCCGATTTTTATGGATGTTTTTACGCGATGATGTTAATCAAAATATTTGATCCTAGGTCGATTTCTGGTAATAAAATATAATATGTATAGTAATTATCATAGTTTTGGTAGTACTATTAAAAATTTGCGGATGTTTTTACGCGATAATGTTAATTAAAATATTTGATCTTAGGTCGATTTCTGATAACAAAGGATAATATGTATAACGACATAAATGAATAAAACTGATTAGAAATAAGTGAACACTATTTAAGTATTTAAACAGATGCTTCAAATTGTTTAATTCAAAAGTTGTTTGACAGCCATTCAAAATGAAAATTATAGTTAAAATTATAAACTTTTTTGATAACGTGGAGTTATATGAGGATCCTCATATAACCATTAATGAAATAGTGAACGATGTTACAACGCCGGTGTCTGTGCTTTATAAAATCCGAGATGAGGACTTGTGGTACGAGGCAGCCACCCCGTACTCAGAGGGTTTGGAGCCCATCATATCGGTAAGTTTTTAAAATTTGCAAGAAAATAAATTAAATAATAAATTCTTTTTAAAATTTACAGCGGTATTACCATATAAATGGAAATAGGATATTCATCCTGGCATATAGCATCGAGTCGATGGTGGTGGCGATAAGGATGCGACTCGATGCGGCAACACGCAACGAGGAATCCTGGGACACCGACGGCGACGACGATTAAGCTGTACGTAGACCTGGTAAAGCTGTACGTAGGCCTGGTAAAGCTGATCAGAATCGTTTTCTTATATAGAAACCACTAGCACAATTAAAATAAATGTTCCTATTAATTCAATTAAAATAAATAAATGTAATCAATCCTTAAATGGCCGGTATTCATTGCCATTACGTTATAAAAGCAAAGCAAAATACTATATTGATGTATGTGTACAGAATTTACATATATACAATAAAATTCGTAGTATATTCGTATGTTTTTGATAATCACTATACATATTATCTTTTATTACCAGAAATCGACCTAGGATGAAATATTTTAATTAACATCATCGCGTTAAAACTGCAGCCATATTTATTGTAAATTGCGCAATACTATGAAAATTGAGATTTGCAATTAAAGCAGGAAGACCTAAATGTATATCTCGACTTTCCCATTCCGTAGCTATTTTAATATCTCGACTCTTATTAACATTTTTCATTGCTTTGCCGCAGACAACATTATTATCTAATTAAAAAAAAATTTTTTGGAAAGTGGTAACAGCTTTTGATGTATGCAAAGTATTAAGATCAACATATTGTTTTAACCAATTCGATTGTCTAAATCAAAGAGCAATTTTTCTACGCCAGAGAACATAAATCTATATGAATCTAAAAATTGTATTTCTATACTTTGATTTCTTACAACATATATTCTTTTCGAGATTGACACATAGCGCTCCTTATTTAAAGTTTAATATTTATTGCACCTTTAATTACATCTAAGGCTTTAATAAATAAACGACAATCATACTTCCACTTCAATGCGGATGATTCTTAGAAGAACCCAACCGCTATCAATTTCTTGAAATTCTTCAGATTTTGCAATAATTTGTTTCATCATTCTATCGAATAAGTCTGGAAATTGAAAATTATCGGATGCTATATTCATCTTCACCTGAGAATTAGCAGGTCTATGAACAGCTACATCAGGTCTACTATCAGCTTTAGCAGGTCTATGAATAGCTATATCAGCATACGTTTCAATTCTATCCTTTACCAGGTTTACAAACAGCTCTTATCATGTCTATGAACAGCTTTATTATGGTGTTGGCGTTGGGGTTGGTGTTGGTGTTAGCGTTGGTGTTGATGTTGGCGTTGGTGTTGGTGTTGTTGTTGGCGTAGGCGGGAGTAATAAGTTATAAATATCGATTTCAACAGGTCATTTTTAGTGTTTAGATAACCACCAATATGTTTAAATGCATAGAATGCAACAAATTCTTTAGCCGGAAAGATAGTCTTCTAAGACATAAGAGACGGTCAACACATTTATTGAAAGATAAAAATCGTGAAGAAGAGATTTTATCAGATGAAAATACCCATTTATTAACACCCATCAATGAAACCGGGTTTGATCCCGTTGGCAATACTATTAGAAATCAAATTATACAGCTTAGAAAAAATTGGGGACATTCTCAAGAATCTTTAAAGGGTGAGAATACTGGATATTTTAGCATCGCTGATAGAAGAGTAAATGAAGATGTGAACCCAAATTCAGTTAAAGATGACAACGCTGCGTTTGAAGATGATAACCGAAGTTGTGATTCCGCGGTTGAGGATGATGACCGAAGTTGTGATGAAGACTCCAATGGCGATGATGAAATTCAAGATATTACAGACCCCAATATACTGGTGGATGAATTAAAATTAACATCCAGCAGGAGGTCAGGAAGAAGAGCTTTAGAAATTCTAAAACAGTTAAGAATGCTCAATGTCATTGTATAAAAATGTTTGAAAATAAAACTAATTACAATTTAAAATTAATCATTTATTCCAACTTCTGAATATTCAGTGTAATAAACACTCAAGGATTAATATTTTACAAAATCAAATTGTACTAATGATTGAATGGAGCAAGCAGTTTGGAATGTAGCTTTCTTAATATCTTTCTTTCTTTCCTGTTGTCTACTCGTAAGAAGATAAATGGGGTGTTAATTTTAAGAACATTGCGAGAACATTGTGTTAACCACCCTCTGATTCCTTTATTTATAAAGTTATACTTTTATATAATGCCCCCAAGCATACGTTTCAATTCTATCCTCTCTTAAATATCTTTTGTCATCTGATGAGCTCAAAACTACGTTATTAATATATTGTGTATAAAGCTGCTACAACTTAGATCTAAATATAAGCATATCACCATTAAAATTATTCTTCTTTTACAAGCAATCTCTATTATTACCTATAGTTAACTTGTTAACAGAACTGTTTTTAACACCCTTCGCTTTTTTATAGATTTAACATTTCGTATAGATAAAGAATACATGTTAGACTTTAAATCTATAAATTCTAACATTATGTTATTATTAAGCTCATATTTCATGTAATCTAATTTCTTTTTATATTTTAGTGTAAGACTGAAAGGAACTGTGTTCCAACCAAAAGATTTAATGGTGATATTAGAATAAGTCTTGACAATAGTAAGCACCTGTTGAACATTTGAATATACTTAAGAACATAAAATTAGTGTCATTCATCGTGATAAATACAAATTCTATCATAAGAGCTTAAGATCGGAAAGTGTTACCAGCTTTTGATCTATGCAAAGTACTAAGATCAATATATTGTTTTAATCAATTCCATTGTCTGAATCAAAGAGCTCTATGAATGCATGAAAACTTCAATTCATACTTTAAACTACTTTTTGAAGATTTCTATAATGGATTATGTAATGAAATGTATCTTCTAAGTCACATATCAATTTCCTTGAGTCTAATTCAGAGGATTTTTATATTATTTGCGCAAAATGGTAGATCATTGTGTAAGTCATGAAGTGATTCTAGATAAGTTAAATCTACTTCAAATATATATATTCAATTTCTAAACTTTGAGGAATGCTCATTATATCGATATCCGTATTTTCTATCCCATTGAAATTCCTCATATAGTAAGAATTCAGACATGTCTCACCCATATAAATTATTGCTGTCGAAGTAAATTAAATATGTTGAGTTTTGTGATGGGGTAACATTTTCCATATGCTTATTATTAGCAGTAGAATGCCTGCGATAACATATAAAGTTATACATATTAACGACAGTTAATAATTATTGCAATTCAATCTTTCAATACTTAAGCATAGCACCTCAAAATTATCCTGAATCTATATAATAATGACAATATAAATAGTCTACAAATATTTTGCCTTCGAATGCTTTACAAACGTTTGTTGAATGCGCATAATCATTATCAGAACACTTCATATCTGTAAATTTATTATCAAACTACTTTTGTATAGGCAATGAATTTTCACTAAATTTTTCAAAGCAATTAAGGAATTCACTAAATTAAATAAATCGTCATTTTTATAAAAGGATCTGGTTAATATTAAGTTTTCATCAGATGAATTATTCGCTAATTTTTCTATACTAGAGAAATCTAATCTATATGAATCTAAAATGCAAACAAAGTAAAAGACAAACCAAAAATAAAGTTAATAATTTTAGTAACATGAACTGTGCTCCAATCAAAAGATTTAATCGCGATATTAGAATAAGTCTTGACAATAGTAAGCATCTGTTGAACATTTGAATATACTTAAGAACACAAAATTAGTGTCATTCATCGTGATAAATACAAATTCCATCATAAGAGCTTAAGATCGGAAAGTGTTAACAGCTTTTGATCTATGCAAAGTACTAAGATCAATATATTGTTTTAATCAATTCCATTGTCTGAATGAAAGAGCTCTATGAAGGCATGAGTTTTAATCAATTCCATTGTCTGAATCAAAGAGCTCTATGAATGTATGAAAACTTCAATTCATACTTTAAACTACTTTTTGGAGATTTCTATAATGGATTATATAATGAAATGTATCTTCTAAGTAACATATCAATTTCCTTGAGCCTAATTCAGAGGATTTTCTGTAAACTTGCTTCAAGAAGATTTATAACTTGAGGTTTGATTTTGTAGAAAAATTGTTTTGGATTCAAAATTCCTTCATCATCCTTTTCCAATAGAAAGCTTTCAATTCGAATATTATAGCCTCTGTTTAATGCGCTTTAAATTTCTTTCATTGGTTCAGCTGCATTTCTCTATAAATTTTGAAAATGTCATCTTAAGTTCTTGATATGATAAATCTCTCTAAATTAACAAAAGAATCCATTCCAGCTACCTCGATTTTGTTTGTTCTATCGTCCCAATTCAAAGTTTTTGAGGTTATTTTTAGAAAGTGCTGCAACGGCAACAAACGCGGAAGCTGATATTTACCAAAATTACATGACAAACTCAAAGTAAACTGAACTCGGTGAGATCACAATTTGGGTCTATTGTTATATGACGCATATAAAAAATTTATTTTCTTAAGTTCTTCACATGATAAATCTCTTTAAAGTATCGAAAGAGGACATTTCAGCTATCTCGATTTTGTTTGTCCTAGTCTAAATTCACAGTTTTGAGGCTATTTTTAGAAAGTGCTACAACGACCGCAATGATCATGTTAATTTCTTCTTCCTATCTGAAGTTCAAGGTTGTTATATGGGTTTGTTAGCTGCTAGTTTGGTATAAATTTAAAGTATAATTATGAATCAATGGTGTCCCTTATTAAGATTATTACGGCTGAACCATAAAGAAACGAAGTTTAAGGCTATGAAAAGATATTTATTTTCTTTGCAAGTTCTTCACATGATAAACCTCTTCAAAGTATCGAAATAAGCCATTTCAGCTAGCTTGACTAGACGTTTATTACTTATCAACGGATTTATGCAAAGCGATGCATGTTATTTTTAAACATCAAATTTTTTTTCCCTAATTACAGAAATTTCTTTAGCTATTCCTCAATGGTGTTATATTAACTAGTAATCAAGGTCCAGATGACGTAATCGGTGGAATGACTTACTTGCTAGTTGCATAAAACACGAAATTATTTAATAATATGACCTCGAATTAATGTCTATATTTAGATCTGGAAAAGAAATTGCATGACAATCTTTTAAAGTTCAAGGTTACTACAGCGAATCGTTTTTTTTTCTTATCACCCCAAAACATTCTGGGCCATTCAACTCTTATCGGCAAATTTCTTACGCTAACGAATTGAATCCAAATGTTTACTACTACTTATCAGCGGATTTTTTATGTTAAAAGAAATTGAGCCAGATATTTATTAATTATTTATCAATGAATTTAAACAAAATTGTTGATGTTATTTTTAAATCGCTTTTTCAACTAATTAAAGTAAAAATCTAATTTTCTATTTTTAGCTCCAACATTCACCGACTTAGAAGTACCATTGCCAATTAGCTTGATAACCCCATGGTTAGAGCAATTTTCTGTGAAACTCAGGGTCCGCTGTTCAAATCCAGATACCTCTGCTTTTTTAATTAAATTTCACTAACTTAGCCAGCAGATGACTAGCCAAAATGTGACGTCAGGGAATCCCCTCCTATGACGTCATGCAACCGGATGTTATCTAGTCAACAGGGAATCCCCTTTGAGAATTCCTAGTCAGGTCCAGGTCCAGATCCAAGTCCAGGTGCAAATCAAAGAAGAACAAAATCAATTGTAGCCTGAATACCCAATATCCAAGATGGCCGGCAGGTGCCTTATCTTACTAAACAATCTAGGTTCAGATCCAAGGTTAGGATCTAAGTCCAGATGCAAACCAAAGAAGAAGAAGAAGACCAATTGTAGCCTCCAAGACCGAAAACCGAAAATCCAAGATGGCCGACAATCCTTATCTCTTTTCCTTATCTCTCAATTGTAGCCTACAAGACCGAAAACCCAAAATTCAATATGGCCGTCATCCTTATCTCTCTTCTGCTCCTAAGATGGCCGACAATCCTTATCTCTTTTCCTTATCTCTCAATTGTAGCCTACAAGACCGAAAACCCAAAATCCAATATGGCCGTCATCCTTATCTCTCTTCTGCTCCTAAGAAGGCCGACAATCCTTATCTCTTTTCCTTATCTCTCAATTGTAGCCTACAAAACCGAAAACCCAAAATCCAAGATGGCCGACAGGTGCCTTATCTTACTAAACAATCATCAACATTGACCTTTGACCTTCGGAATCACACTTTCTTATCTCTGCACCTCCAAAAATTGTTATGGGGTTTCTGGAGCATTGCAAATGTGCAAAAATGTGACGTCAGACCTCGATTTCCCTCACAATTAAACCAATTTTAAGGTGCACATTGCACATTTACTCCAGAAACCCCATATTTATACTACTCATGCTTATATGCCTTGTCTTTCACCTGAGTTATTACTTCTATATTTCACAAGCTATTACTTTAAAGTACTAGACAAAAAGGAAACTTTCTACTTATATTATCTTTTTTGGTAAAAACAAAAAGGTAAATACTATTAAACTTTATCTTATGACACTCACTCTGTTCAAGAACACTTTTCTTACGCTGGAAGGCAAGTGTACGTGGCCAAAAAGCAACCAAAACCGAATTAACCTTTCTTCTCCTATCTCCAATGGTTGTCGAAGTTTGAATTTCGGGCTGGTCCAATCCTTGGTGAAAGACTGACAGGGCCTGAGATGTAGGGATTTCAGGACATAGTGCTCTGCAGAACGTTTGTTCCCCCGCGTAGCGGGTACTGATTTAAATCTGTGAGGGGTGAGGGATTAATAGTTTCTCACAAGAAATGTGAATATTAGTTTAAGAATGTTTTTACCTGATGACGTGTTCCTGTTTTTTTTTGTTTCTCTTTGTGGCTTAGTAAAAAGAATTTTTCTTTCTTGCGATCTTCCGCGCCAAGAGAAGGAGGGGGGTGAAGGTTAACCCAGCGGAGCGTTTTCGTTTTGATCTGCACCCTCTGGCCACCAGTGCTCTAAATTCATCTCCCCTTTTTACTGACAAGATGGTTTTGACTGTTACCGTACTGAAGAAATGCAGTGTGAGGCTTGGAAATATTCCGTTCCTTAATTAAGTTAAAAGCCGTATAATGGCTTGATCCAGTTGTTAAAAGTTTTTCCCTTCTTGGTAGCAATTACTACGATCAGCAGCTCAGACTCCTGAGTGCAACATTCCACAACTTTTCAGGTTAGGAGAGATAATTTCCTCTAAAATTTCACACTGTCGTTAAAATATGCTCGCTCTGTATGGTGTTACTCCTCCACTTCTTGTGATGCAGAATGAACATGTTGCCTCTTCTTCTTGATTTCCTCAAGGTAGAAGTAGCACGCACATTTCACCTCACAAGAAGTGGTAGTGCCAAACACAGAGTTTCAAATTCACGGGAATGTAATGTCTGGCTCACATTACAACGAGTTCCTCCTCAATAAAGTCAAAATTAGAACTATTTTCTTCCTTAAGCTGAGATGAAGGATCCGTCATATATTCAGTCGCAGCCTTGGTCAATTTAGTGATTTGACCACGATATGAAGAACGAGACGCCATATCCATTTTCTTCTTGGCCACGTTCTCGTTTTAATTATTTTTCGTTCTTATTTTTTACGACACCCCTTTCCCGGGTTTCGGCACCGATTTAAATTTCCCTTTTATTTAAATTCTCGTAACTATTAAAAACTAGAGCGTTTGACAACTGGTTATTTTTTAAAACAAAATTTAACTATTTCAACGAACATAGGCTACACGATGAAATATATCAATATAATACTAAAGTGTATTTAGGTGATTTATAAGAATAAATTTTCAACAATCACTGTTCTCATTTCAATAAATTACAACCCAGATTACGATTACAATTTGCTCAACAACATCAGTTGTGCAAAAACTGTTTGAGTTCAGAACACAATACAGCCGATTGCGGCAGTAAAAAAAGATGTTTAAAATGTCAGAAAAAACATCACACACTTCTACATTTAGAGCAGCAGACTCTACATTCTAGAGAAACAATCTCTAAATCAACTACTAGACCACAGGAGAGGACAATTTCTAACGCAGATATTCAAACTGAAGCATTTTTCTCAACAAATTGCAAACGAGTACTACTGTCAACAGCACTAATTCAAGTGCAAGGGTCAAAGGGAGAGTCACAAGTCCTGAGAGCATTACTCGATTCAGGCTCTCAGGTCTCTTTTATCACGGAAGCAGCATGCCGACGGCTTAACCTGAGGAGAACCAATACTAACATGGAAATAACAGGTCTAGGAAAAACTCCGACTGCCCATGCCACTTCTAAAGTGACAGTTGTAGTCAACTCACTACAAACAAAGTTTCAAACATCTACTTTCGCATTAGTACTAAAGAAAATTACGGACGTCAAGCCCCCGCAGCAAGTCAACATTACAAATTGGACAAAATTAACTAATTTAAAATTAGCAGACCCAAATTTCTGCACACCAGGAGCTATAGACGTATTACTTGGGGCTGACATATACGCACAGATTATTGAAAGCGAAATAATCCGAGGAACAAATGGAAGTCCAACAGCACAAAACACTAAATTGGGTTGGATATTAATGGGTCAAATTAGTGACGTCACCAAACCTAAGTGTGAAACATTTACTATACAAGTAAATGAAACACAAAGACTTGATGAACAGCTGAGGAAATTCTGGGAGCAAGAAGAAATTTCAACAAAAATTATTCATCCAGACGACAAACAATGCGAAGAATTATACAGCAAAACACATTCGCGCTTAACAAATGGACAGTACGAAGAAATGCTTCCATTTCGAGAGTCTACAGGACCAACCTTAGGACAGTCAAGACACATAGCATTAAAACAATTTCCACAACTAGAAAAGCGGCTGGAAAGAAATGACGAAATAGCAGAGCAATACAAAAAATGTATAAACGAATACATTCAACTAAAGCATATGGAGGAAATTCCAGAGAAACAAATATATCAGGACTTAATCTCAAAAGAAGTTGCTCATTATTATCTCCCACATCACGCTGTGTTAAAGGAGAGCACCACTACTAAACTACGAGTAGTTTTTAATGCATCTGCAAAAACAAGCAATGGGAAAACTCTCAACGAGCAACTATTGGTTGGACCAACTATCCAATCGTCACTATGGGCACTCTTACTAAGATGGCGGACATACCGATATGCATTTACCGCCGACATTGAAAAAATGTACAGAATGATGCATATGCATCCTAATCATAGAAAATATAATCGAATATTATGGCGGAATAACCCAAATGAAGCGATCAAAGATTACGAATTGACAACTGTCACATTTGGGACGGCCTCTGCGCCCTATTTAGCCATAAGAACCATTCACCAACTCGCTCAAGATGAAAAACAAAAATATCCATTGGCGGCACAAAGACTTTTATCCGATTTCTATGTGGACGATTTATTAACAGGGGCACATGATATAACCACAGGGAATCCAACTACAGAGCGAACTAATAAGCGTACTCGAAACAGCCGGATTTAATCTCCGCAAATGGACTGCTAATGATACGGAATTAATAGAAAGTGTTCCCTACGAACACAGAGAAATAAAAGAACTTTTAACATTATCAGAAAACGAATCTATTAAAACTCTGAGAATACAATGGCACCCACTGACAGATGAGTTCAGCTTTACTGTCAAACTTCCAGAACGAAAATTTCCACACACTAAACGGACTATCCTCTCGGAAACAGCATCTTTATTCGATCCACTCGGATGGTTAGCCCCATGTCAAAGATTACTAACTACTAGATAACCGGCTCCCTAAAATACCCAGCTTATCTTGAAAAAGTAACACTGGCACCACAGTAAAACGAAATATATTCAGATTTTAAAGTCATAAGAATATACATGCAAATAAAGAGTACAGGTAGTGTGCAGTCATTTATTCCTGTCAAAATTATTTGAGAGAATCATTTATTCCTGTCAAAATTCTGTTCTCATTCGGAGAGAATCACATATTTCTGTCAAAAAAGTACCGCTAAATCTTGTCGAAGAGAGAAATGTAGTAAAAAGTACCACCAATAAAAAGAATTCATGTGAAGCACGTGACTGAGCTAGTTACTCGTGTGCGTAAGAGACTTTCAAACCGTCAATGTATTCTGATATTTTAATGAGTGAAGAACATTTGGCATTTGTAAACAAACATAAGAAAATTATACTTGTCTCTTATCCACAAACTCTCCCGGAAAACAAATTTTTAATTCTGACTGCAGGGTTGCCCGATGCGGGAAATATAAAAAAGCAACCAAATTTTTTTTTTACTAGTTTGTTCGAAGCCGTTTATCTAGTAGAGTAATCTTTGCCCATGTGTTATCATAGCGAAAATATTCATAAAAAGGCTATGGTCGTTAACACTTGATTGGGATGAAGAAATTCCAGAAAATTTGACAGCTGAATGGGAAAACTTCAAGTGTAAATTACCAGAACTGAGAAAAATAAAAATTCCGAGGTGGATTAAATATTCTCCGTCACTGGAAACAATACAAATACATGGCTTTTGTGACGCTTCCAACCAAACCTGTCACTCTGCCTAGATTAGAGCTATGTGGAGCTCTACTATTATCACAACTGATCAGACAAGTCAAAATTGACATGAATTTTTCTAATGTCACTACATATGCTTGGACTGATTCAGAAATAACATTAGCTTGGATCCTAGGTCAACCCACACGATGGAAAACTTTTGTGGCAAACAGGGTGGCTGAAATCCAAGACACAATTCCACCTCATTCATGGCGCTATCTGTCATCCATACACAATCCAGCAGATTGCGCGTCATGAGGTTTGCAACCCAAACAATTACCACAATTTGACTTTTGGTGGAATGGTCCCACATGGCTTAAAAATAACACACATCACGGATACCAACCTAGAAGAAAGAAAAATTAATAATTTTACAAACACTATTGAGGAACCACCCTTATTAAATAGGTTTTCATCTTCACAAAATTAATTCGAGTAACTGCCTATTGTTTACGTTTTATTTATAATACTCGTTCAGAAAAAGACAAACGTTTGACAGAATACCTTACTGTCAAAGAATTACAAAACGCCGAAACAAAAATTATAATAATATTACAACAAACTAGTTTTCCTCAGGAATACAAGGATTTAAAGCAAAACAAAACTATTTCAAGCAAAAGTCGCTTACTTTGCTTAAATCCATTCTTGTCAAATGACAATACTATTCGAGTTGGGGGGCGTATAGAAAACTCCTCACTCACATATAACCAAAAACATCCTATTATTCTTCCTAACCAACATCATGTAACTTATTTAATCATCGATCACATACACAAATACACATTACACGGTGGAACACAATTAATTCTAAATACATTACGCAATAAATATTGGCTTATTAACGCTCGAAATACTATTCGCCATCAAATACACAAATTTATAGTTTGTTTCCGAACTAACCCTAAACCTGCTAAGCAGATAATGAGTAATTTACCAACTCCTAGAGTCAACCAATCACTTCCATTTGAGCATACTGGAGTTGACTATGCCGGTCCAATCGACATCAAAGAATTCGTAACGCAAAAGTTACAAAGGGCTATTTAAGTATATTTACATGCTTAGCAACCAAAGCCATTCATGTTGAAGTTGTTTCCGATCTGACTACAGCTGCTTTTATTGCAGCACTGCGTAGATTTACTGGCAGAAGGGGCATGTGTTCTCATTTATATTCCGACTGCGGCACCAATTTCGTTGGTGCACAAAAGGAATTAGAAAAAGAGCTCCGTAACACTTTAAATAAAGTGCCCGAAAAACTGCCCGAATTAGGAATCACATGGCATTTTAATCCCCCAGCAGCTCCACATTTTGGAGGTATTTGGGAAGCCGGAGTTAAATTAATAAAAACCGCGGTCTGCGCGCAACCCATTCCATAGAATGAGGTGTTCGCCGCGAATCGCAGCTTTCGCGTGCACACAGAAGATGGAGATTGCTTGAGATTTGAGAAAACTCCAGGAGGCAAGATTAAAATCAAATTACAAGTCAAAAGCAGTAAGTTTACCTTTTTCTGTTTTGTGTTGCTGTCGTTCATCTGTCGTTCCTGTTTGTGGAGGCGGGAGGATGTTGAATCCTCAACCTAAAATGAAAAAAATGTTAAAAATGTTCGTATTAACATAATTTACCTACAAATACCAATCCCTACTTCCTAAATTGTTCCGTCCATCCTTCAAATAGTCCAGTTCCTATAAAATAATCAAATTTATTAAAATTCTAAAAATCTTCAATCAAAACAAACTTACCTTTTGACATTCCCTACAAAATAATTGACAGCTATCAGGTGTCTCAGCTAAAACTCATATGAAATACCATTCGAAAAGCAGCTACGAGACTTTTTCTATTTAATCAATGCTTTTCGAATGATATAAATAGTGTGCGCTCAGCAAGCAAAAATCATTCTGCTTTCAGAGTTGAGACCGACTGGTCCATTAAGCTGATTTCGGCTATCAGAGATTTCTCTACAAAGTATTGCTGATTTCAGCCTTTCTATTAATTATATTATATTTCATTTCAGCATTTTTATATATTTTGTATTCGATTTTCCTTTTTTTAGCTAATTTTCCTTTTATTTTTTTCTCTTTTCTTCGTGTGGTTATAGATTTCGTGGTGCTGGTTTCGGCCGTCGTTTCGTGCTGTTTTCAGCAATATATTACTATAATTCTTCCTTTAATACATATAACTAATCTCGTTTTTCTTCTTTTTATTTCTACAGAAAAATAATTGGATTCATCTTCTTTCATCTTCATATTTTTAATTTATCGCTGTATTTATAATTTTGGATTTATTTTTTTTTTGGAATTATTTTGTATTTATATTTTGGATTGTTTTATGATTATTATTTTTATATTTGAATTTTTATTTAGTTTTAAGTGATTTTTTCGGTTCAATAAAAAATATTGAAATAAAAATTTTTTGGTCTTGTCAATTATTGACCCGGCACCCCTTCTTCGTTTAAGTCTCACCATAGGCTTAACAGTGGTCCTTCGAGCCGGATAGACTAAAAAATACACAATATGGATATCGAAAAAATTCTTAAATCTCAAAAGGCTCTTCACGAGCAACTTCGCAAAGCCATTGTGAACCACAAAAAGGCTCCTAAAGCCAGGCGCACGGAAAGCTTTTTCAAAATTCGAATTGACACATTTCAGTCAATATGGAGTCAATTCCATAATAATCACTCTCTAATTTACCAATCCGAAAGCGAAATTAGGAAAAATCTCATTTTGAGCAACATAAAAGCAAAGTTAAGCTTCCGACCATAACAATCCCAAAATTCGATGGGACATATCGCTCATGGAGATCATTCCATGATTTATTCAAATCAATGGTTCATAACGATCCAGCTCTCTCTCCTGTTCAAAAATTTCATTACCTAAAAACTTGTGTCTCTGGCGAAGCCGAACGATTGCTTCGTCAATTTGACATTACTCAACAAAACTATCCAATCGCTTGGGAGTTTTCACACAAACGATATAACAATACCAGAATATTGGTAAACACACAACTAAAATTAATACTCAATCAACCAACAATCAAAGCAGAATCCTCTCAAGCGATCAAAAATCTTCTCGATCAAACCGAAGAATGCTTACACGAACTTCGGGCTTTGGACGTTTCCACAGATTCGTTGGACGCCATTTTAGTGTACACTATTGTACAAAAACTTCCACAAGAAACCCATTGCCAATGGGAACAAGAGCAAGGGAACAAAACTACTATTCCCTCATATTCAGAACTAACAAACTTTTTAGAGTCTCGTTTCCGAACTCTAGAAGCACTCCAAGAGTGCAAGGGCAGCAAACCACAAAACGTAAATCCAAGTGGGAAACACACTTACACACTATTTAACAAACCTATTACATGCATTAAATGCAAACAAAATCATTTCGTCTATCACTGTTGGCCTTTTTAAATTTTAGATTGCAAAATCGTAAATAAAAGAACCGATTTAAATTTCCCTTTTATTTAAATTCTCGTAACTATTAAAAACTAGAGCGTTTGACAACTGGTTATTTTTTAAAACAAAATTTAACTATTTCAACGAACATAGGCTACACGATGAAAAATATTAATATAATACTAAAGTGTATTTAGGTGATTTATAAGAATAAATTTTCAACATCTTCCGGCCGGCGCATTCTAATGTTCACTGGATACTTCTAAAGGATATAGAAGTTGTATCGGTCGTCGGAGTTTTGTACCGTTGGAAAGGCGGACTTCACAGGCACGAATCTTACCATCTCTTCCAGGATATGTCGTCTCGATCCTCGCTAACTTCCAAAGTACACGGGGCGTGGACGTATCGTGGACCAAAACAATATCTCCCTCTTTAAGGTTACTTGAAAAAGTTTTCCGATGTTATGCGCTGATCTTAGCTGAAGAAGGTATTCTGTTGTCCAACGTTTAAAGAAAAGATGTGTGGAGCGTAGACGTGTTTTCCAAGAATTTCGGAGGTCATTGGCCTTTAAATTAGTTACATTTAGAAATAATGGCGTTGTAAAATTGCCCAGAAGAAAATTCGCAGGAGTCAAAGGAGATAAATCTAAGGGATCATCGCTGACGTAAGTTAATGGTCGGCAGTTTACGATTGATTCGGCTTCTGTTACAAATGTCGTTAACTGTTCTGTTGTTAGGATAGATCTTCATATAGTTAATCTTAAAACATCTTTAACGCTCTTCACCAAACGCTCCCAAAAGCCAGTTAATGCCTTGTCCTACAACATAGTTTTGTATTTCCTCGGATGAAAAAATGTTTCCTAGTTGTTTCAGATCTTGTCAAGCACGCTTAAATGTCTTTGCGTTGTCCGAAATAAACGTTCTGGGTATTCCTCTTCGAGATACGAAGCGTCGCATTGCCATAATGCACGATTCGTTAGTTAAGTTAGGAACAATCTCTAGGTGAACAGCTCTAACAGCAGCACAAGTAAATAGTAAAATATAGGCCTTTTTTGACTCGGCCTTTTCATCTGACTTGACATAGAGTGGCCCGGCGTAGTCTACCCCTGTCGTTTCGAATGGCCGAGAAGTAACTAGTCGTTTTCGGGGAAGCGGAGCAAAGGGTTGAGTAGCGGCTTTGCCTTTAAGACGTTTACAAACGCCACAGTGACTTAACGTAGATTTGACAAGTTGACGAGCTCGTATAACCCAAAATTTCTCCCTAAGGCGTACTAAAGTGGCATTAACACCTCCATGGAGTACTCGCTCGTGAGCATCTAAAACAATAAGTTTAGATAAATGAGAACATTTTGGTAAAATTACCGGATATTCTACATTGAAATCAAATTCTGCTCCTTGAAGTCTCGTCTTAACTCTTAATAGACCATCTTTTTTTAAAACAGGGTTTAAAGAAAGACTATTGGAAGACGTAGAAACCGCCTTGCCTTGTCGAATTGGAGTAATCTCTTCCTTGAAAAATTTGCTCTGTATTTGCTTCACCCAGAATATTTCAGCTTTTTCGATTTCGCTAGTTTTGAGGTTGCCATAATAAAGACATTCTTTCCGTCGGGTGAGAAACCGTTGAACATAGGCAGTAACTCGCAAGAGCCTACGATAGTTGCTGAATTTATCAGCTTCGATAGGTATGTCTACCCTATTATTTGTTTGGATTTTTAACGTTTCAGATGATACCATGAGACTTGTAAAATTATTATTATCTTCTAGACTGGATTTAGTTTCTGGCCAGTTTTCTTCTTCTTCGAAAAGCCAAACTGGTCCGTTGAGCCAAGCATTAGATTGAATAAGTTTTGATGAACTGATTCCACGAGTCAGAAGATCAGCTGGGTTTTCATCTCCAGGACAATGTCTCCAGTTCGTAGATTTTGTAATTTTTCGAATTTCCATGACACGATGTGCAACATAAGGTTTCCATCTCTTTACATCGCCGTTAATCCAATGAAGTGCTATTTGTGAATCAGACCACAAAACAACTGCATCGAAAGATAAATTCAATGATGATTGTAGATATTTGAAAAGTCGGGCAGCTATCAGCGCAGCAGTTAATTCAAGTTTGTGAAGTGTAAGCTCAGATTCTCCTGTTGACTTAAGTGGAGAAACTCTATTTTTTGAAATAAGATATCTTACACTGACGTGTCCGGTTTCATCGATACATCTAAGGTAAGAGACTGCTCCGTAAGCGTTTAAACTGGCATCAGCAAATATGTGCAACTGTTGATTTATACGGTTAAATGAGACAAATACACAGCGAGGCAACGTCATTTGTTTTAAAACGATCAGATCAATAAGGTTACATCGTTTAAAGAGTATAAATTTTAACCGCAATTATACGCGCAGAGGGACTACGCCCTGCGGCGGAATATTTCTGCCCGGATGACAGTCCCCCCCCTCGCCGTTCACCTGTTGTATTTGATGGCATCTCTATCTTCAATTTCTCAACCCCCCCAGGGCCTGCAAGACTCCTAAATTCGGGAAGGCAAGGAAAAGATAGACAATGGGGAAAGTAATAGTGAAGCAGGGATCAAGTCACAGGTCTTATAGCTTAAGCATTTAGATAGGTTTTTTTAACTTAAGGGCTTTTTAAGTCATGTTATTCTAAATTCAGCCTTAAAGTTTTCCCGGATTTGACGGCGATCAATTTGTTCCTGGACTCCAATTTTGGCATTTCAACTCCAGTTTAATTCCACTAGTTACAAATTTTGTTTGAATATAGAAATGTTCCGTATAGGTTCTGAGGTGAAAAAGTGGGAAAAGACAAACAGAAGGAATTATAAACGTAAATTACCTTGATTCGGGAAGACGTTTAATTGCTTCATTTTTTTTTGGACGTGTATGTTTATAGATCTCGGACGAGGTAGTAAACTTCTTTACTCTATTTATTTCGGCAACTCGAAAGTAGGTGTAGGTTGTGCACAGCCCCTCCGCCCTTTAGGGTTGCGATATACCATTCAATATTAGTTACAAGTTTTTTTGCGAGGCAATTAGGTATGAATATTAAATGATATTGAACCAGATTAATCTTACCTTTAGGTTGTTTAATTAACTTTATTTGATACGATCATATATAGGCAAATCGCTTTCCTTTCTGTCTGTCTTACAGGTTAAAACGTCATTTGAATTTTTGGAACAATACCATTATTGTACGATTGCTTATTCGAGATGTGTCGGATTCGTTTGATTTAATTTTCGAGTAAATTTTTTGTTCACTGAAGAGTAATAAGTACTAAAAGGTTTCACCTCGTACATCACTCTGTAGGCTTTAAGTAAATTTACGATTAGCAATAACTCTGTAAATAGATAAGAGTATTAGAATTAGATGCAAAAGAGCAAGTTTTGATTTTTGTTATGAATTCCTCCTATAATATATCTTTTTATTGTTTTTGATATTGAAAATGACTTTCTAGTTTAATTTCAGGAAAATCCCCCGATGAAGCTTATTACCAATCTTGATCCCTTCATCCCTTCTCCCCCTTGTTTATTTTTATTTCAGGTTTTTTTTTGCAGGTTGTGCCTACACCTTAGCCAGGTGTAGGAATAGTGGTGGGTTAGTGCCTGAACCATCGCATATGGGGGTAGTCTTTTTCTTGCTTTTGTTAATTTCAAGATGGTACAGTGCGGCTAAGGGTAACAGGTGACACCAGACCTGTTGCTCTTCCTTCTATTTTTCTGTTTATCGTCTTTTTTTCTTTCGTGGCAGACCTGAAGAAAGGATACCACAACCTTTCTTCGCCACAGGCACGCGAAATTCTGTTCGAGATGTGTGAATCGGATGTTCAAGGACTCACACCCCATACCGGCGAGCTAGGACGTGCTGCCAGCTAGGCCACTTGAACATCCTGCGGCAACTTCACGTTGCTCATACGCACACACATACATTACAGTTTGCTTACATTTGCTAAGATCGATTTTTTGCTTCTCCTTAGCTAACCCAGTGGCTCGTGATTTAATTAAAAACTTAAATTCGTGATTAAAATGTTTCAAAGTTTTTATTTAATTTTTTGATATAGATTCGCTACAAAAAAGAAAATCATTCGCAATTTCTTGAGGCAATTGTAAAATGCGATTACGCTCCAATTTCTAATTTATTTTGGCCCACTTCTAGAAATGTCGCTGTTTTACTACTGCCATGACGAAAACAAACACAACTCAACGATTCAACTACATCAAGAAAAGTGCCGAGGTTTTTTGGCTTTAGGGACTCTCCTTATAGTTATATACTCTAAGTTAAATGCCTGGACATTTATTTCGTACCGAAATTTTGACAGTTCTTGAGATTTTGTTGTCATTGTCAAAAGTTTTTCTGAGCTATTTTAAATAATAATAATAATTTTGAGACAAATACACACTTTGAATATTGAACTTAGTGCATTAAGACCAGAACCAAGATTGTAGAACCAAGGATGCACTGATAATGATTTCATCTATAATTTCGTTACTGATGTCCATTTTAACCAAAATTTAATATAATACGAAAATAATAAAAACACTTGCTTGCACTTGTCAAATTCAATTTGTCATTAGGTCTGTTTGTTTGGCTCCACTTTTTCTGCACTGCCTACACTGTGTGCAAAATTTACGTCAAACGGCGTTTGTTTCGCTCTCGGTGTAATTTTAGCGCAACTGCACAGCGTTTGTTTCGCTGCAAAAAAGTGGAAATTTCTGCACTTGCTTAGGATGAAGTGCAATGAGTGCAGGCAGATATTTGACATTTGTCCTTAGAATAAAGAACTAGAGGAAAGGACATCATTCGGAAAAATCTAAGCATTTTGCTATATGTAGTAGAATCCAAGCGATGTGTGCGTTTCGACATGAAAGTAGTAAAATTATGCTTGTATACAGGAGGGGCCAACTCATTTTGATAATATTTTAAATTAGGTGTTTTTAAAATGTATTCTTATAACACTTTTAATATAATATAACTTTGCCCGAACATATTTTATTAATTTACTTAATTTTACTATTTAAAAACACTTTGCTTATGCCCCAAATATTTCAGTATTATTATTATTAGACATTTGACATTTCAGGCGTCATTCCCCCTTAACCCACTCGCCACTTGGCGTTGAAGCAAAAATGCTTATCACACGTACAGGGTTCTTACTTAAGATAGCCTTTCCTCTCGTTCTTTATTCTAAGCATTTGTCAGACAATTGTCAAACAAAGCCGGTCTTAATTGAAGTGATTTTAATTAATTATTAAACGAATCACACCTAATTTCTTTCATTAAAGTCGGCAATATATTATTTTCCGGTTTATTTGTGATATTAAAAAATTTCATTAACCAAAACACGTTCCGTTAAATATAATTGACAGTAAATTGTACTTAAAATGTTTGCTTCGCTGACGTTATTGTAGAGCAAATTGCTACACCTTTGACGTCACATCGATAACACTCTACACTACACTACAGTCTTCACTCAAATTCTACACACTTTTTTTCGTGACGACTTATATGCCCGAGAGACAAGCGAAAATTTTGCTTGAGCTGCATACCGGGCTTTAAGCGAAAGATGTTTTGAACGAAAATCCGGGCACTGCACATTTAAAAAAAATACGCTAAAATCTTAATCGAATTCGAAGTTTTGGCTAATAATTAAAGATATGCTTGAATTATTTCGGCATAGACTTTGAGCCAAATGACTGTCTTTATCGTATCTGATTTGCAGTAATCATTATCTCAGCATATCTGAGATTCTGTACAATCTTTTATCTCCTAAATAAAACACAATTTGGAATAATGGAACGAAATAAAATCTGTACAAAGATTTACACCGTGCTTGTGATATCGCTTACATTGCACATTTTCAGATCACCTTTTTGCTTGCAGTAAAAACTGTCCACTAAAACTCAGTTAGGCACAAGTAGATCACATGAAACCAAATAGTGTATTCATATCCGTTTTGAGGTTAGTAGAACTATTGATCACTTAAGATAAGCTTTATAAAGCCTTGTACTTCTGCGTGCTCTCGTTACTGCTCCTATATACTCTACTTGGACTAGCTACTTTATTTCTTAACTATACCATGCTTACTTGTCTCAAATGCATAAATATAAATATATTAATATGTAAATAAGCCAAAATCCTTATACTCCAGGGGTAGGTATATGAGCTCTCGCTATGATGGAATAGCCAACCCTAATTCGTCTGTCATCTATTTCCATACCTGGGGGTCTATTCGCGTTATGTGAAAAAATGAAATGAAAAAAACTTTTTCACTGAAGTTTTCACCGCCACTTTTTACTGCAACTTTTCATTTTGTTCAGCATGCTTATTCTCGTTCACTTTGTGAAAAGTTCCGCTGAATGCCAGTGCTGAATCCTATATTTTCATTTGAAAGATGTCAGGTGAAAAGTTGTTTCAATAATATCGCAACATTTGTAATTGAGCTAAAATAACACGTATTGTTAAAAAAAGTACCATATTTTGCGAACTTTAGAAGATAGTCATATCTTTGGTGAAATACTTACCCTGTAATTAAAGTGTAATGTGAAATATCAATAAAAGTAAGAATTTTAACAAAAAATTTCTTCAGTTTTCATTCGGATTCTTTTAAGAGAAATTAGAAGAGGTTCTCAAATTTAATCAATATTTGTTACCTAAATAATTATATATTTTACACATGAAAATATGGAAGTAAAATAAAAAATTCCCGACGTTTTTTTTAATCATTTATTATTATTATTTTAGGAAAGCTTATCTATTAATAATTTTAAATTATTAGAAATTGTTTTTAAATGTTCAGAATTTTCTTTCTCAATAGAAAGACGCTGCTTTTTGATTAGCAGTTTCTCCTCCTCAATTTTTAATTTTCGCAGGGCTTCCATTTTGGGCGTTACCACAATCGAAGGGAGATGTCGACGTAGTTGCTTCGTCGCGATTGCTGTTATCTACCTCTTCCACCAGATATACGACATCCTGTAAAATTTTTTAAATTAGTTATTTCTTTAGCTTCGTTAATATATATTTTAACAGCTGCAGAAGCAACAACATGATTAAAAATTTCTTACCTCATAAATATCGGGCTCCACTCCAACTTCCTGCACATCTGCATCTCCGTCAACCGCCACTGGGTTGAGTATCACTAAAACTATCTTCTCCAGATACCATCAACGGCTTAATCTTTTTGGTGCCGTTTACACCACTGCAGCTCTAAATAATCAATTAGATGATTCTTTTGCTGCTCACTCGCTCTTTCTCACCGCTTTAAATTAATTTTATCCATTTTAAAAATTTCTTGCAACTGTAAACTACACTTTTCCAAACTTTTCACAAAAGAATTTGGCGGTGAAAAGTTTTTTCTCGAATGATAAAATTTTGACAGCTGTTTTCATGTTTACACAGAACAGGAATCGCACCGCCGTGAAAACTCTTTTCACAGTGGTTATCACAGAACGCGAATAGACCCCCTGAGCACTGTTCCTTTGCAACTTTGGAGCTCTCAAAGTATACGAAGCAGAAACCTCGAGATCTTCCACTCCTGGCACCAATAACAACGTGCACATTTGTGTTCAGTCGTATAAATGCTCAATCCAAATATTCCTAAACAGCAACTCTTTTGAGGATGTTCCCTTGTTCCAACAAGCCTTCGTCTTTGAGATAAAGGACTACGAGATTATGATTTTCGCCGTTCTTAACTTTTGCGATCGTAAGGTGAGTAAGACCTTGATCGTGATCTGCTGTCTGAGTACTTATTTCTGCACCTTCGTGGTGTTGGAGACTTTGAACGTGACCGATGGCTACTCGAATTTATCGTTTGCCTACAATAAATTAATAGAATATTCCACATAAAGGATGCCGCGGATGAAAAGGGATAAAGTTAAAAGTTTTTCTTTTCACTTACCTCTTGCAGTTGTCGTCTTCAGGCAGCTGTCACGGAATGTATGCCTCTTCTTAACAAAAGCGCAGCATTCATGGCAGCTTACGGAGACGGCAACTACAGAAGTACTTGGTAACTCTAAAATTGTCTCTAAAAGTCACTTCCCATTTCAGCACCCAGATGGCGCGAAATATTACGAATAATGGCTCACATTACAGCGCACTCTTCAGAAAGTCCATGTCAAATTGACATTTCGTTATGGAGAACTTTTGGGTTCCCTTCCCACACCTTTCCCACGAACAAAAAATCGGAAAACACGTATACGGCTTATACACGGTATTGCACTTCCTGTCGTATTCTGCTCTAAGCCTACGAGTAAGAAACTAAATGGAGTGGCCCTAGCGTGTAAAATCCGTGTACATGAGTGTGCCGATTTCTACGATTTTTTTTTGCTCTTATTTTGTTATGTGAGCACCCAGAAGTTGTGTCATCGTAACGCCTGCTAGGTTGCAATCAGCTAGCACGATAATATCAATAACTCAGCGATTATCGCGCCGTCGTGCAGGTATTTCACGAACTTACCAAGAATAAGTGGAAACGAAAAGTGGAACGGCTGGGCAGGGGGCCGAGAAGAAGAAGGAGGACTGCCAAATAAACGTGAAATGTTTACAATTAAAAGAAACTTCTTCTTTAGAGAATTAAACGGACCCATGTTATTAATTTAAATTGTGAATTAAGATAAGAGGTGTTAGTTGTGAAAATTAGTGTTAATAAACTGAGCACCATATTAGTACCTATTGTGGAATAGAAACCAGAGAAAGGCATCCAAGAATTTCGCAAAATTTCACTTATGTCAGCTCGTGTGTTAAATACATGATACTTATATTGAATTTTGTGTTTTGGCTGTTTGAGGGCCTTTTAATGGGCATTGGCTTGTATGCCTTTATGGATAAATGGCAAGCAACTGGATGGATACGCCTGGAGAATTTCTACGATGTTATCCTTAATATTTCTTTGGTAATGGTAATAGCTGGCATCGTTATATTGTCTGTAAGTTTCGCAGGATGTCTGGGAGCTCTGCGAGAAAACACTTGCTTGCTGAAATTCTATTCAATGTGTCTTTTGCTATTTTTCCTTCTTGAAATGGCCGTCATGGGATTTATATTTCCTCAGAATATGCAGACAAATATGGGCATTGGCTTGTATGCCTTTATGGATAAATGGCAAGCAACTGGATGGATACGCCTGGAGAATTTCTACGATGTTATCCTTAATATTTCTTTGGTAATAGTAATAGCTGGCATCGTTATATTGTCTGTAAGTTTCGAAGGATGTCTGGGAGCTCTGCGAGAAAACACTTGCTTGCTGAAATTCTATTCAATGTGTCTTTTGCTATTTTTCCTTCTTGAAATGGCCGTCATGGGATTCTACGATGTTATCCTTAATATTTCTTTGGTAATGGTAATAGCTGGCATCGTTATATTGTCTGTAAGTTTCGCAGGATGTCTGGGAGCTCTGCGAGAAAACACTTGCTTGCTGAAATTCTATTCAATGTGTCTTTTGCTATTTTTCCTTCTTGAAATGGCCGTCATGGGATTTATATTTCCTCAGAATATGCATTCTTTCTTGGAAGATTCATTTACTGATAAAATTATTCATACTTATCAAGACGATCCAGATTTGCAGAATTTTATTGATTTCGCTCAGCAAGAATGCAAGAATTTAAATGTTGCGGATTAAGTAATGCCGGATATCAAGACTGGGATCTTACCACTCAACTCTCAGCAGAAGCAGACGTTGAAGCGACTCTAGTTAAAGCGTGCGTGCAGAATTTATCTTATTATGGCGTTGTTCAACTTTTACCAATTTTAAAGTATAACGACGTCTATATGTGTACAGGAAGTCTTTCAAAAGTGCACAAAAAAATTGTGTACTATATCAAGCCTGTAGAAAATATGTTTATCTAAAACCAGATAAACCCAAGCCAACAATGTAGGTGGTCGATTAATTCCTGTTCCATTTCATATAAGGTACATATTTTGCTATCACCTGAAAAGTCGTTGTAAAATTCCTTTAAAATTTAAAATTTTTAGCACCCATATGCGGGCTTCCGACAAATATGTCAGCCCCCGTAAATTTGGCGGGCACTTACGCCATATTGGTGGGAATGTGGGAGAGAGAGATAAGATCCGAGACAGAGAAGTTTTGGAGTTTGAAGCTGGTCGGTCGTTTGCTTTGAGTTGCGAGATGTCATCGAGTGTAGTGAAGAAACTTTAAGAATTTCGAAATCGTTGACAAGAATAAAAAGTGCTGAAAAGGAAAGAAAAGGGGAAGAAAAGAAAAAAAGGTATACATAAGAATTGTCGTGGTTCTGGAAAGACGCAGGGACCAAGGCAACGTGGTTAACGGTGCACGGAAGGCACCACGCAGCTAAGTAAAATTTAATGAAATTTCTGTTTGTTCCAAATTATACGTTTTGGCTTGGCGAGAGTTGTTTGCTGTATCGTCAGATATAGTTATATTCCAAATTAATTTTTTCTTGAAATTTTGCATGTAAAATATTTTGAAGACTTATAAAATGATGAAGAGAGATGTTGGAAATTTCCACTTTACGTTTTTATGCCAATTAAAAATTGTAACATGAGAAAGTATCTCTTGTAAAATCGAATTTTAATATAGCATCAATTTTTGTTGATGAGCGTATGGTTGAAGTACTCGGAACAGCATTAAACTCATGAAAAGGGGATTTTTCTAAACTGCCGCACGGTAAACATTAATAAAAATCAATAATTATTGAACTCTATTCAGCATTGTCCCTTTTTTCTATTAAATTCAATGCGGAGTTCCCATTTATGTGGAGTTAATATTAAACATTTAGTATGTCGCTAACTTAGCAACATGTACGGTATGGCCGGCTGATTTAAGTACTGCCAAAATGAATTTAGTTTCTTTATGTAATTTAGAATATGAAGAAGTATGGTACCAGACAGTAGTTAGTAGCGTAATTTAGGCCTCTAAGAATTGGAAAAATCAAAAAGGGGAACACAACTAAAAGGTGTCCACACTAGATTAGGCCACTTTGTCTTTTCATTGTGTAGTACAGTAAGGGGATTTTAGAATTATATAAGGATTATAAGGGGATTTTAGAATTATATACTTTTAACATGTTTAATGAATTGACAGCGTTATTCATTTAAATTAATTTACTTCCACGTAAGTCCAACTTAATTTTCCTTAATATCACAAATGTTTAAGAATATCGAGCTAAGTCGCTATTATTTTCGCATAATACATTATTATATTAAACACGAAATGCCAAGTCAATCCACAATATATTTTTCAATATAGTCTAAAAACAAATTTTCGCTTTAAAAACCCTAATAATTATCAAAAAAAATATAACTTAATGAATTAGTTAATGTTTTCCTCCGTTGATTATCAAATCAAATAGTCTGTTCTTCATTCGCCGTCCTTAGGTCTTCAACAGTCCTATACTTTAAAATGATTCGAATTAATTAAGGTAAAGCACATTCAAGGAAAACGGTTAGAATTTATAAATGCGCTTAACCAAGAAAAGTACAAAGCACTATTTGAGATTTTTTTTCTGAGATCGAACACTCTCGGAATTAAAACATTTGCCATCAAAATCGTGGCCGCACTATCCTAATTTAAGATTAAGTAAAAGTTACTGGTATTATAATTACTGAAGTCTCATTGGAAATTTCCTTTAAGATATGTAAATATCTAGTTCATATTTTTACATGTAGTTTAGTAAGTGTATTTCCTCTTGAAGTAATTTTAAATAAAGTATTATATCTGAACTGCCAGCGATTCTTTCTATATACACTGTACGAGCAAAGTGTGTTTAAAGAAAAGAATATATAGATTTTCATAAATTTTACATTAAAATAATTTGATTTAAAAACACTATTAGCCATTTGTTTAAATTAACATAATATTTTTAAGTCGTAAAGTTATTATGGTTTTAATCTCAGAAGAAAAATTCATCTGGACAAGGTGATTGAATTAATGTTACCATTTTTCGGAATTGAAATTGAATTGGTGAGGAAGCTCTATTGTGCTATTGGGGAGTTTATTTTTAGTCAAGATTCGTGAATTATTTCTATATCTACTCTCATAGCAGTTCAATCTACCCTCTACAATACTAGCTAGCGAAACTTGGAAGTTTTCTCTGGAATCTTTTTTTTTAACTGAATATTCAGTAGTTTGCAATGTGTAATATGAAGTTGATTCAAACTACCGGGATTGTCACTAATTGGAATTGAATGATTAGTGACTGAATAATCTAACTTGAAGCCTTCTCAGTCTAGTATAGATGGTGTACTTATGCTCTACACAATGGGATTTCCTATTACTTATGTTTGGTTAGCTAAATCGGTATGACATTGCGATTGTCATTTTTTTTTGTTGGAACAGTAAATAAATGCTTATGGAATAAATTCTATAATATTTTAACTAATTGAAAAGCTTTCTTTAAATGCATAGCTTGGAATATACCCATGAATTCGAATTCCAATTCAAATTGCTCAATGTCGTTTACTAGTTGCAATAATCAAGTCAAAGTTTAGAGTTTTCGTTTCGTGAGTTGGTCCGACTGACTCCATGATTGATAACCTTAACATAGTCAAGTTCTAGTAGACTTTTTATAATAACCCAAATGTGCTAAACCTAGGTCCGATACTCTTCTCGATCCCTCTCTTTCCAATCGTCTAGTTCCGGACAACTGTCCGAGGGTTTAATGGGACTATGTCGCAATTAGGGCTGGACATAGTCATTGGATGGGGAAGGCAAACCCTATAAGCCTCGTGTCATCTGGAGGCTGAGGTTGCTTCTCGTTAGGAACATGACATCGGTTTTTTGGTATTCCTTTTGCTTTTATTCCCCTAAAATATTGTGCATTCCTTTTCTAGAGTCTTCGGTCCGTATGAGGACAATTAAGAGAGCCCGCAATAAAGTTCGGGTGAGTGTACCGAGGAGTGTGAGGCAAGAACTCACACCGATCCGACGAGCTTAGCACGGCTCGCTAGGCGGGCCCCTCACCTCTTCGGTCATCGACCAAGCCTGCACGGCAACTTACGCTCACCCCGGTAGTTCCCATAACCTTTCCTTTATCCCTTGGTTGTGAGCTACGACTAGGTTGTGACAAACAACTTAGTGGTGCTCACAACCCTCAATCCAATCCATGCCCACCTGCAGCCATCTGTTGGTTGCCTGTGAGCATGGATTTCCCTAATTTACCGATAACAAGTTTAACTGAATATGCGGTAAACCTAGTTGGAACAGTCAAATCTATTTTGTTTATGTGTGACGAATGTCAAGAGCAGACTAAACGTTGACGAAAACAATTGAGTGCCTAGTAATAACCATGGAAGAAAATAAAAAAACAATTTTGAAACTGGAAAAAGAAATTAACGCAAACTGGACTATATTAAAAAGATTAATGAAGACAGGAGTGCTATAGTTGGTGAAGCAAAACGGGTGTGTGAAATGAGTTTAAGTGGCAAAAATAAGGAAACATATGCGAGTAAATTAAAAAATGAAGTGCCGGTAATCCTAAAACCAAAAGTGAAACGAAATTGTGAAGTGACAAAAGAAGAATTAAAAAGAAGGTTGATCCTACAGGTTTGAAAAATACGGGTGTATCTGGCAGAAATAACGGTGCGGTTGAAATAAGATGTGAGAATGAGTGTGTGCGTGAGGAAGTGAGAAAAGCGGTTAATGAAAAATTGAGTGTGAATTATGAAATCAAAATTCCAGAGCGTAAAAATAAAATTCTATGTATAAATGGAATGAGTGATCCATTGAGTGAAAATGAGTTAGTCTCAAAGATTAAAGCACAGAATGAGTATATGAGGGAAAGTGTCATTAAATTCTGGAACAGTTAAAGTTAAAAACGTAGTCATCTGATATCGCCGACAGAATTTGTACCTGGCGCTGGCGCGTGGTGCTGGTGCTGGCGCGCACTTTTGCCTTCTTTCAACTTCTTGGTGCGCGCCAAATGTGACATTTCTAAATGAATGGATTTGGAACACGATTTTAGAGGAAAATTTAATTAAAACTATTCGGAAACAACATGTATTCTGGGATTTATCACATTCCGAATATAAAACCTAGAAACGAAGGCGAAATTGTGGAAAAAGATTTCAGAGGAAAGCAGAATAAGTGTTAAGTGGTTTTATTTCTGTTAAGTTGTATTGTTGCTTAACTGAGTTTGAGTTTTTGAAGCAACTTTTGAATAATTAAGGATAACAACGCTACTTTCAGGAAAAATTTCAAAAGTGACAGTGCTACATATTCTGTTCGCTACAGACCGAGCACCAGAGTGCGTGATAGCTCCAAAAGTGAGCGCCAGCTGTAAATTCTGTTTCCCACTTAAGTGCGTTCTCAACTAACAATTTAGAAGAGTAGGGTCTTGGAAAAATTGAAGTAATGCTTATGAAGCTCGTATTAAATTTTTTGGAAAGATATGTTTCGTTTAAAAAGAGTATACACTTAATAAAACTCCTTAGAAGTCAGTTTTTCTTTTATGAAGAAATCTTATTCTGATTACAGTCTTGCAATAGTTTTGTGTAAGTATATTATACGAAAAGTAAGAATCGATTTTGATAAAAGTTCTATTTAAGAATTTCTTAAGTACAATCAACTGGTCGCTGTGGTGCAGTTTCTTTTAGGAGCATTGTAAGAGTAAATTCCAATAAATATTTTGTGCAAAAATTCTATAAGCTTCCGATGACTTATGAAGTTTAAATATGAGTGTTATAAATATAAAGTTTTATTTAAGAATATTTATACAGGAGTAGACTTATACAAGATGTTTTAAAAGCATTATGACAGTTTTGCCATCTTTAGTCATTTCAGTATACGTAAACACATCCAAACACTTTTGATTTACATTTTGCGAAGTAGTACTTATTTCACTTATTTATTCGTTTTATTTCCGGTAACTAAAATTATGAATCCATCCGGAGTTGCAAAGTTGAAAAAGTTAAAAAGAAGTGGTACATTCTGAAGAGCTGTTAAAAAAATTATTTATTCTCTAAAGAATCAGGTGCACAACAATTAAATTTTCAAATACCGGTTACAACTGCAGCTACTCTTGGAAGTAGTAAAAATCAGTATCGCTTTGAAGAAAATGATGTTAGTTGTACTGGTGCCCTTGCCAATATGAATAGTGCGAATGCTACACAACAAAAAAATAGCTCCCATTGAGAGTTGCAACACAAGTGCTTCAAGCAAAAATGTGACTATGAAATTATGTAATAGTGACACGAATCTGATTTTGGCAGCTTTGATCATGAGGTTACAGAAAATAGTGACAGCAATACTGAGGACATGAACAATATAATAAGAAAAATTAATTTCCTAAAAGGCTTAAAAAAGTGGGCAGCAAATTTTAATATAAGACAAACCAGAACGTTATTGCAAACACCAACGTCAATTCAATTGACAACAATTGGTAATAATGGTCAATACTGGCACCAAGGATTATCAGCTGGCCTACATAATTTTTCTCGAAATACAAAAATACCAATGCGAATTGCTTTAAATGTAAATATCGATGGAAGAATTTTGGCCGATTTTGTGCCACATTTACGAATTGCCTAACTCTAAAACGATGGTTATTGGCATTAACTGGTGTTGGCAAGCCTAGCAGTCTTCATGATTTTATCTCGCCGTTTGTTAATGAAGTGAAAGAAATAATCTCGAAAGGAATATGTATAAATGGTCATTTATTAACTGAGCTATAATATGTGATTCTCCTGCAAGAGCATACATAAAAGGGGTTGCAAATTTCAACAGCCAGAATGGATGTCAGAAATGTACAACAGTAGGTGAATATTCATACGAATCGCATTGTAATATTTATCCACGTACTGATTGCCCGAGAAGAACTGATGAAGGGTTTCGTAAAAAGGTATCACTTTGTCTATGGTTTAAAAGAATTGTCATCACATTTATAGGTTGCCAATTTAACATTTGTGAGTTGCACCATAAATGTGTATCACCTTTGAAACAGCTAAATATTGATATGATTCAAGGCTTTCCTATAGGAGACGCTTTATATTTATTAGATCTGGGCATAATGAAAAGGTATAAACAAGTGAATTAAATTTCATTGCGTTAGGTTAAAGTATTAAGTTTCTTAAAGGTCTTTATTTGGTTGGAGAGACGGAAGCTTTAAAACTTTTAGAGCCAAATGGTCAGCAAATGATATTGAAAAAATTTCAAATTTTCTTTTACAATGTCGATTGCCTACTGAAGTTCATAGAAAAGTTAGGGTGCTAGATTCTTTACCTCACTGGAAAGGATTAGAATATCGATGATCTTTCTTCTACTATATAGGCATAGTTGTTCTCAAAGACCATTTAGCGTGTGACGTCTATCAACATTTTTTATTACTTTTCTGTGATGTTACAATTTGCTCTTGTCAACAATATACTTAGAAGAGAAAACGAAAGGAAGTGCAATACCGTCTATAAACCGTGTAGGGGAAGACCGGGTAATAGGAGTCAGCGGGCAATGGTAGTCACACAAAAATTTACAAAACTATACATCCGAGAGTCGCGTAAACGACTTCTCTGCCTCGCTCTGTGCTCTCCGCCACTGTTGCGAATGGCTCGTGCCAGTAGCCACCGCGCATGCCGGAGTGACAGTCGTGTTTTGTTTTTACGCCCCGTTGAAGTAAATATTCTTCGAAATAAAATAAGCGGTAAGTGTCGAAATTCATAATGTACATATATAAGACTTTTATGTGCATTTCGTCTGAAATTCAGAATAGTGATGTGCAACTTATATTGTGATAATAATTTCATTTTTTTTTATTTTTGACTTTTTTATCATTAATGTAGTTGTGGGCAATGAGAGTCAAGTGACTCCCATTGCCCGTAAAGTGATTTATATCAATATTTTTTTCTAGATGCCGAAAGTACGACTCAGAATTACTGGAAAGGCTACCTGGTCTTCTGATAGTCTAAAAAAGGCTGTACAGCTTATTGAACAACAAGGTGACTCCATACGACAAGCAGCTAAAGTTGTGGACATTCCATTTTCAAGTCTACAAAAGAGATATAAAAAAAAATCTAACTTGGGACCACGACTTGGACGACATACTATCTTCAGTTCCAAAGTAGAAGACGATATAGCAAATTTGGTCAAAAAGATGGCCAATATTTTCTATGGATGTACCGCTATACAGATAAGAAAAGTGGCATTCGAATATGCTGAAACTTTGAATTTGAAGCACAACTTCAACAAGTCTTCAAGAATGGCTGGACGTTTGACGATTGGTTGAATGCATTTATGATGAGAAATAATATTTCTGTTAGGAAGCCAGAAGCAACAAGCATAAACAGAATCACAGCTTTCAATAAAACGGAGGTGCAGTTGTTCTATTAGCTGCTAGGAGAACTGATGGAAAAGTATAAATTTGTTCCAAAAAACATCTATAATTGCGATGAAACAGGGATTTCAACTGTACAAACCCCAGGAAAAATACTAGCTACAAAAGGGCAGAAAAGAGTGGGATCCATCACAAGTTGGGAGAGAGGAAAAAACATTACCTTAATGTGTGCAATGAGCTCTGCTGGCGGATTCATTCCGCCAATGTTTATATTCCCTAGGAAGAGGTTGTCTACATTACTAGAGAAGGATGGCCCAACAGGAGCTCTTTACAAATGCTCGGAAAATGGTTGGATCAATGAGAATCTTTTTCTTGAATGGCTTTTACACTTTAACCAGCACGCTAAGCCGTCTGCGGATGAACCCGTCCTGTTGATACTAGATAACCACGCTAGTCACATTTCACTTTCCATCTACGAATATTGCAAGCACAACCATATCCATATGCTGTCTTTGCCACCACACACGTCTCATAGAATGCAGCCACTGGATGTTTCTTTCTTTGGGCCACTAAAAACAGCTTGCAAAAAAGAATGTGACTTATTTATGAAGAGCCATCTCGCAGAAAAGATAACCCCTTACGACGTAGCAGCATTGGTGAGGAAAGCATTTAATAATGTTGCATCTATTAGCAAAGGAGAATCTGGATTTAGAGCAACTGGTATTTTTCCAATAAATCCCGAAGTGTTTTCAGAAGAAGACTTTGTTGCCGCTGAAATTCTCCAATCTGAGTCTATTGCAGTTCAAGCTGCTGCTACTAATGCAGTACAAGGTATAACATCGATTCCTAGCACATTGAAGCAAGTAGATCCATCAGTTCCTGGCACATCAAAACAAGTGAATCCATCATTTCCTGAACCAGATATTGTATCAACACTTCAAACCAAAAGAAGCAGCATGCTACAGTTTTAACTTCAACGGCAATCAAAGAAGACTTGGTAGAAAAAGAAAATAAGAAAATTAGAAAGTCTCAACAAGACGAAGGAAAAGGGAAAGAAAAAAAGAAAATGAAAAATCAGTGCCAAGGAAAGAAGACTAACGTGCAGAAGAAGAGCCCTGAAAGAGCAAATAAGCAAGTTCTCCAGGAATCAACCGATTCTTTGGTATCAGGCGTAAATACTAATCAGTTAAGTCACGATGATGTAGATAACGACGCAGAAAATAGATGTCTAATATGCAGCGAATTCGGAAAAAACAACGAGATGTGGTACAGATGTACTTCATGTGGACAGTGGGCTCACGCGGACTGCACTGGGTGGGATTCTGCCAAAGGTTTTGTCTGCGATATGTGTTAAATTTTGTTTGGCTCTGATTACCCACAGGGTGACCACCTTTGCCCCCACCTTTTTGCAATGGGGGTCAAATTAGTTTTTTTTTAAACTGTCATTATTTTCAAAGTTGATTGCCAAAATGAATAAAGGTGATCTGAACTAATAGCTGAATAAGTAAATTTTGTTAACTAGTTGGATACAATAAAGATTTTATTTGAAAATAAGCTTTTATTTTAATTCCCGCTTAAGTGACTCCCATTACCCTCTTTTACCCTACGTGTTTTTTTGTTCGTGGGAAAGGTGTGGGAAGGTAACCCAAAAGTACGCCTTCCGAAATGTCAATTTGACGTGGACTTTCTGAAAGTGCGCATTCAAAGTGTTTATAGAGTGTTTATTGAATAATTTTCACTGTTCTATTATTAAAAGTGGTGTAATTTTACAAATAAGGACAATTAACATTTAAAAGACTGTTTTTTTAGTTTACTAAGAATCTGAGGTGCTTAATTTGAACATTTTTCGTGATGAAGTATGCGCTGTTGTAAAAATAATTGGGTGTGGAAAATCATTTTTCAGGAAAGTTAAATAATATAATAAGCAATTATACAGCATTTTCTTTGAAATATGTGCAAAAGCTGTATAAATAAATGCTAAATTACCAAAGAATATAAACATTTCTCTTGATGGTGCTCGTTTGGTTACATTTGAGATTCATCAGAGTTTTGGGTCGCCTTGGTGGTTTCACCGATAACTGACGGAAGTTTTTGCCTAGAGGCTCTAATAAAACTTTAAAAATATTAAAATATTTTTCTAATTTTTGGTATTTTAGATTTCCAAAAGATAAAGACTTCAGAGAACTGTCCAGCGGTAGAACTGATTATATACCATCCGATGGTAGTAATGTTTGCGAGGACCACTTCGAATGAGTCAAAAATTTACTACTTCCATGGTGAAAACTAACACATTCACACCTTTCAAACACATTAGGAAAATTCGGCAATTTTTTGAGCATGGTGCACTTCCTTTCGTTTTTTGTTCTAAGGGCATATATAACTAGTAACGTGCACAATCTGCATACACTTAGTAGACGACGTCCGGTTTGGAATTTTGTCGACTATTCATTTCTTTCCATTCGAAAATATGTTGCACAAATAAAAATGTTATTACGTCAAGGATATCGACCATTGTAACAGGTAGCAAAAAGATTGTCCGAAGTTGGCAAATTATTGGACGAAGAAGAAAACAACGAAAATGCAAAGCAATATCCTATCTTGAAGAATCAAGTGTACAGTGAAATACCTGGTAAAGTTCACTATTCCAAAGTGGAAATTTGCGATGGTTTTCTTTTAAGCAATGATGTTGCGAACAGATGGTACCTAATAAATGCATAACATTTTCACAGGGGTACTGCTCGAGCGAATCACTAAATATGAAAAAAATAACAAGCTACTGACAGAATTCCAAGCAGGATTTCGACCTGGCTACGGAACGACTGATAACATATTTTATCTACATACCATAGTCCACCTTTGTTGGGCAGAGGGAAAGAAAAAAGTTTACGCCTTCTTCGTTGACTTTAAGGCTGCTTTTGATTCAATTCCACGGGAAGCTCATCGGTGTCATCAAACGCTTATATTTTAATACGAAAGTAGCAGTTTGGGATGGAATAAACATATCGGATGACTTTGAAGTAAATCAGGGTGTTAAACAGGGTTGTATGCTGAGTCCTATTTTGTTCGCTTTCTACATTAACGATCTACACGAAAGCCTACAGGAAGGCATCAACATAGATGATATTAACATACGCACCCTTAAATATGCAAATGATATTGTGATACTAAGTGATACCCCTGAAAAACTACAAAGAATGATTCATAATCTCGAGTGGTCTCACTGTGGTCTCTGAAACTAAATCTTGCTAAGTCAAAAAGGGTGGTGGTCGGCGAAAGGAGTCAGAGCATTGGTCCTATCAAGAGGAAAATATAGACGTTGTAAACCAGTACAAATATCTAGGAATATTACTTACTCCAAAACTATCGTTTACAAAACACCTAGAAGAAAGATTGGCAGCAGCAAAGACCAGCATAAACGTTTCATGGAGTAATTTCATTAGTAAATCCGGGGTACTCACATCACAAAAATTCAGAATGTTTGAAGCCGTTTCCAGATCTATTATGTGTTATGCTTCAGAAATCTGGGGTTACACAATGCAAGACAAGGCTGAACAACTTCAAAGATATTTTGTTAAAAAGATCTTTGGTCTCCCCCAGCACACACCTAATTACATGATACAAATCGAAACTGGCCTTCCACCTATGTTTATTTTTACACTTAAGACCCACTTCCGTTACTTGGTAAAAATATTTTCTATGAATGACGAAAGACTACCAAAGATGTTAGCCACAAAAGTTATGGCGCGCAAAATAATCTGGTGTGAAAATCTATTACTTTTAGCCGACAGACATGGTGTTGATGTTACTACGATAAATTTTGGAAAGGGAACAAGAGTGAAAAATCCATAGAAAGGGCTAGGCAAGGGATAAGACATGGTTTGTATAGTGACCTAGACTACGATCTTAGTAAGAAGAGCTATTTTAAAGATGAATACTTCATCCAAAAAATTAGATATATATTTAAATGCAGGGGCGCACTATTTTATTTGAACGGAGTTTCCTGGAATGTACAAGGTAGCTCTGAATGTTCTCTTTGTAATCTTCAAGAGGAGGAGAGTATGTTTCACTTCCTTTCAATTTGTCCAATTTTGGCAGGATTTCGAATAATATACTTAAAAAATAAAACTTTAACTAGGCAACAAACGTTGGATATTCTGAACGGGAAAGAAAGTAGTTGGCAAAATTTGTTTAGTTATATAAAAGCTGCACTTAAATATAGGAAGTTTCTGGTAGACGAATTCAACTCTTGATTTAGTTTGTAATAAATATCACATAGCGAATTAGATAAACAATGTCAATCTTTAAGAATTAGAGTTACCCAACTTCAGCAGACGACCTTAAGTCATTGCTGTGGTTTATTAGTTGTTGTTTAGTAGTTAGATGAAATACATTTGTAATTATTGTTATTATTAATTTGATTCCCTTAACGAAAGTAGGTTTGTATGATTTGAATTTATAAATAAACATTATTATTATTATTTATTATTAAATGTTAATGTTTTGTTTCAATATAAATATGCCTTGGTTCGAAACAATAATGTTTATATCTATGGTCACAAGGTAAAACACATTAATAATGTTTTCGAAACTCCAATAAGGTCATCTAATTTGCATATATTTGTATCTACGTGCGAATTAAAAGAAGAGCTAGTATCATTTGGTTTAAGTGAAACAAAATGTTAAATGGTAGCTGTTAATTATAATCAAACAGCAACAGTATTTACACCATTAATTCATACGATAAAATAAAAGATTCTTTATTGTATGTAAATTTGTATATTCCTTGTATTAAATTCAGTCGGACAATATATGTGTAATTGTAAACAGAAGTAAATGTAATTAGTTTTTAAATTAAAAATTAAATAAATTTTTACTGTCAAGATTATCAACAGGACTTACTTTAGAAGAGTTGAATAAAACCTCATTATAGTTCTCTTTCTACATTATACTAATCTTTATATTGGTTACAAGCGTTTAAAGTTTGATGAACTCATCATCAAACTAAACAACTTCAAAATTGTTTATTCTGTCGATAAGTTCATTGAACTCAAATCGCTTCGCGAGAGTTTAAAATATAATTAATGAAAAGATAAGGTAAAACAGGACTATGAGAAGGTTTTAATAAACTTTTCGTATAAACATCACTCAACTTTATTTGTCGCTATCTCAATCGTCATGCTTCTTTATCGTCACTATTGATGGGTAACAACTTACTAGTAGGCAATGTTGTAGTCATATCTGGCGTTAATTTTCCACCATCAGACACGAGGTCATCGTTATTGTCCTCGTTAAGAGCTTTTTCCGGAGCCTTTATTACCTTTTCTTTCTGGCTACGTTGGCGTCGTACCTTTTTGTTGGATTGCCGCACGCAAACTTCACACCTAGCTACAGAGTTTTTTAAAATATGTTTACAAAACAAATGTAGTTCAAGTTCGGAAAAGGTGTTATCGTTTACGATGGCAACTTCAAATAATAAACGCAAGATATTGGTGTAGGCAGAGAATCGTTTCTTAGGATTGTTAGAATCACGTGTACTTCCACTCCATGACAATTACAAATGGTTTAAAAAGAAAATGGCATATATGTATGACACCATATTTTCAAAGTTTTCAATTAAAGATAAATGCCCTGAGCACTTTCTTTTTGAAGGGTGTTCCGTACTTGGCATATCGCTATCCGACTGTAATAAGATTTCAGAAAGTACGCCCTCAGCAACCTGATATGATGATTTATTTTCTCGCTTTTTAAAGCACTGTATTTTAGTCCAATCATCCGAAGGTTTCGAACTGCCGGGGCGCATTTGTTCGGCAATTTTATATTTTGACAACGTTTTGGATGGCCAATATAATTTTCCATTTAATTCCCACCCTTCTGGATTAATGGAAGCAATTTCCTCTTATTTTCAAGAGTCTCTACTATTTTAAACGGCATATTTAAAGAATGCGCAGAGCATGCAGCAAAATTATACCACAAACTACGCGTAGAGCTAGCTTTTAGTGAACTGTCACAACTGAACATTCCGATAATATTCTTATAGCCGCTTTAGCCAAAGGCACATATTAATCATACACTTGTTATAGCCTTAGTTAAGAGTATTATGTGATCAGTCTCATAATATATTTGTAATAGCTTTTTCTAAGAGTAAATGTTGGTTAGTCCCTATTATACCTCTGTAGGAACTTCAGCCAAGAGTACCTTTTTATTACATGCTTATAATATTTTCAGTTATGAACACTTTATGGCCACTCTTTATAGTACTCTTTTAATAACGGTAATGAAGAACAATTTAAGAATAATTTCTTAAAATAGTCGTATTAAAGTAATAGCGAAGTTTTTCTTGCTGCAACAGCCTTGAGAGAGAATTTAATAAGAATAAACTATTTTAGTTTACTAATAAGGGCCACAATTACGAGTAAGTGCGAAAAATAAGCTTATAAAGACTTTAATGTAGACAAAAGATCGACCATATTTTCCCATAAGGGAAGGGGAGGGGTAGCCTAATTTCGTAACACTTGGATCAATTTCGATGATTCTTTGTCTGTTGCGTAGAGTATGTGCCCCGATTGATGCCGCGAGAAAAAAAATGTTGGTTTGATGGGGGGGGGGGGGGGGGGAGCGGGGTAGGGGGTTGTACCTAACTTTTTAACGAGTGGACCGATTTCGATGGCTCTTTTCTTGTTGTACAGAGTAGAAGACACTGAAAAGTAAAAATAAAATAGTTTTAAAAAAAAATTTTACCGACTTCACAAAAAGCACTAAAAAGCATAAAATAATCTTTAATTTTATATCTACTACGACATTTTGAAGTCGGTGAAAATTAAAGAAACAAAACAACTACCCAACCATAATCGAAGATACTATATAAATTTATCTTAACGTTTCAGCTCAAGCGATCATAAAAAGGACGATTAAATACTTTTGTTGTAGTTCGGTTTGTTTCTTTAATTTGCACCGACTTCAAAATGTCGTAATAGATATAAAATTAAAAATTATTTTATGCTTTTTAGTGCTTTTTGTGAAGTCAGTTCAATTTTATTTTAAAAACTATTTTTTAACTCATTGTAACAACTGTATAAAATATTAAATTTTTTTATTTATTATTCCGTGTTGATTTATCCGCAACATTTTGAAAGTACATATGTAGGTATCACACCACATTTTATCAATGTAATTTTTTTCGCAGTAAAATCTATTCCATCAATCCATAAAAATCAAATTGAAATAAAGATTCATTTAATAAAAATGAACTTAGCAGAAATATTATTTGCTTTAACTTTTTTAAGGTCCTTTGAAAGTGAATTACAAGTGCGGGTTCAACATTTCCTATACAAAACAAAGAAGTACATAAACAAAAACGAATATTTCGTGCGTTGTATTCAGGAACACACAATCTTATTTGGCGTATAATGCTCTTCACTTAATTAAGATTCTATAAAGTCGTATAATGCTATTACCCAAGAATATTATAAAAATATACTCGAATAATAATCTTGTATACTTTAGCTCAAGAAGAATTTGAAGGTTGTGTAACACTCCTAACTGAAGTTATTATAAATCTAAGCTCGCATAAGACGCATAAACAAGTAAGTGTTAGGTGTTAATACTTAATATCTTTTATAAGTGAATTCAAGAACTATTCAAGAAATCTTGCAGAGCATTACCAGATCAAGTTTATACGCCACTTCCTTACTAGTAACGTGAAATTTATAAAGATATTCCAGCAATAAATTACGTGAAGTGAAAAGAGACTTTTATTTTGAAACTTTGATTTAGTAAAAACCTAACTACTAACCTACTACTTCTTGATCTAAGAGGTCAGCTATATTCTTTGAAACTCCACTATTTTTATAATACAGCAGATATTGCCTAAAAATCGTTTATGTTGATCGTGCCTGAACGTTTGCAGACAAGTTAAACAGTCTTAAAGGCAGTAATTCTACTTACGGCCTTCTTTTTTTAAGATATTTCATAATAATCATCTGACTCAGTCATTCTCATGCACGTTAAACTCGACTATGCGATTCTTTCTGCATGTGAACAGATCGGCAGGACCCCATTCTTTTATGGAAGTTTTCGATGACTTTATATATATATATATTTATTTATATTACATAAAGGTTGCTCTATTTCCCCAATAGCGAATGACATGATAACCAAGATTTTATTGCCTGAAATTGTTGAAAAGCATCTAGAAAACCTGTGGTTTCATCAAAACGGTGCAACATGTAATACAGCTGGCATGACAATCGCTCTTTTGCAAACCAAATTTCCGCAACGAATAATTTCTCCTTGTGGTGAGTTCAAATGGCCGCCGAGTAGCTCTAGTAGGGTGTCCAATTTTAGTTCGTTCACTTTGTCGATAAGTCCTTCGATATCTCCCATGCCAAGAAGCTTACTTGATTTGATTAAATTGAAGGTGTGAGGTCTTCAAGCGCCGCGGCCACTGGGGCTTATTGTGCTCACCCTCTGAACTCCTTATAGTAAGCCGGTCCCTCTGAAGAGGTTCAACAGCTCCCGCAGTCGGCAGTCATTCAGCTCGCTCGGTACCAGGGTTGGTTTCCCAAATAGGCTAAATCTTTTTCACACAGTACGTGTAGTGGGGTCCCATCATCCTCCAGACAGAGTCTGCAGGTGGAGTCGATGGCTCTGCCTATCCTTGCCAGGTGCTTCCATAGCTGACAGTGACCGGTAAGAAGGCCAGCCAGAGTTCTAACATCCGACCTGCTCAGCTTGAGAAGCTCCCTGGATCTACCCGGTGACGGTGACGGCATAAGGCTTCTTGAGTAAGCGTGCCCCTCAATATTGTTCTAATACAGCCTATGCTCTTCACTTGCAAGTTCATCTGCCTTTTCATTCCCCGTGTAGCCCTGATGTCCCGGTATCCAGATCAAGTATACTTGATTATTTCCACACAGTTCATCTAGGCTCCTTTGGCATTCCCACACCAGCTTAGATCTGGTGGTAGATGAAGCAATTGCCTTGATTGCAGCTTGACTATCCAAGAAGATCGAGATTCTTCTGTTTTTATAGGCTCTTCTTAGGTTCTCGTAGGTACATGTCAGTATAGCGAAGATCTCAGCCTGGAATACCGTGGTGTCCTTTCCCAGGGCCAGTGATAAACTGAATCGAGGAGAGCTACTCCAGACCCCTGCCCCAACACCCGATTCAGTCTTGAATCCATCCGTATACCATACCAGTTCCCCTGGACGAACAGCTGGAAGCGTCCAGGTCTCACGATTTTCCATCTGTATTAGGGGTGGTTGAAATGGTGAGAGTCTTGCCGACATCTGATCGGTTGACATGGCCAACTCAGGTGTGGCTTTAAGAATCTCCTGTATTGTCGTGTGGCCTTTACCTGTGTTTCCAGCAAGGAGACCGGCTCCCTCTAGTAGGCCGCACATAGAACCAAGCTCTACGGCATGCCCAAAAGGACTTCCGAGCTTTTTCCATGGTTATGTCTTGGTGCAGGTTCCAGTATAACTTGGAATCCAGGATCACCCCCAGGTACTTCACCTGATCCTTGAAGGGTAGTGCTGTGCCCAAGAAGGTCGGTTCAGTTAGACCCGTCGTGTTCCTCTTCCTAGTGAACGGAACGAGGACCGTTTTGTCAGAGTTGACTTTGAGGTCAACCTCATTGCACCAGGTTGCAACTACGTCTAGTGCCCCCTGGAGTTGTCTTGTGATGTTGTTCCCCATATCGTTGGATGCCACAACTACAATGTCATCTGCATAGCCCTGCGCGAAGAAGCCCTGCTCATCAAGGCGCACAAGTAGGTCATCGATCACAAGGCACCATAGGAGGGGTGACAGCACCCCACCCTGCGGAGATCCTCTTGTGATGCAGCCCCTGACCATCCTATCGAGGAGACTCAAGGTAAGATCTCGAGACCTGAGCAACACATCTATCCATCGACAGAAGGTCGCCCCAAGGCCTCCCCTTCTTAGGGCTAGGGAGATCACATCAAATGATGTATTATCAAAAGCGCCTTCTATATCCAAGAAGGCTGCAATCGCAGTAAGCGTGCTGCCGGGCGTGAAGTTGTAAGTGCAGAAGGTTCCTCTCACTGATCGCCCGATCAGTCACTTTTTCCATCGTCTTTAACATAAACGATGTTAGACTAATAGGCGTGTATGCCTTAGCAAGTGTGTAATCTACACGGCCTTGCTTTGGGATAAAGGCTATCTTCACAGTCCTCCAGATAGAGGCTATGTATCCTAGTGCAAAGGACGTCCTGTATATTCTGCACAGCACTGGCGAAAGAACATCACAGTCTGGAGCACTGGGTAGTCACCATCCGTGCCAGGGGACTTGAATAGTTCAAAGGATGAAATAGTATCTTTAATGGCTTTGCATGTTAAGACCGAACTGGCAACCCTCCAGTCTGCCTTGGTCACCCTCCCTGCTAGGTGGTTTGCTAGGCTGGGCCTTTATGCCTCTATCGGATCTTCCACCCTCGAACCAGGAAAGTGGGACTGCAACAGAATCTCTAGCGTTTCTTTCCTGGTTTGGGTGTATGTCCCGCCCGGTTTCTGGAGTGTCCCCAGGTCACCCGACGTAGTTTTCATAAGGTCTTTATGAAAGCTCGAAGAATCGCAAGCGCCCTCCACGTTTTGACAGAACTGTTGCCAGCTAGATCTTTTAGAATGGCGCAGTTCTCGGTTGTAGGCACTTAGATATTGTCTGTATGTTTCCCAGCACCCGCCCCTTTTTGCCTTGTTGAACAGCCTCCTGGTAGCAGCCCTTAGTATCGCAAGTTCCCTCGTCCACCAAGGGACGTTTCTGTTCTGTGGGGTAAATGACGACTTAATTACGACATATACGCACTTTGGAAATCCAGAACTGAATGAGTGTCCTTTGAGTTGGCCGGTTCAAGTCGTGATGTCTTCGTGATATCCCTATCTTCAGCGAATGACAGATCGAAGGATATGAGCTGTCATGCCCAAGAGAATCTTAGACTGAAGACTTCTGACTTTTGGCGTCTGAGGACATTTGTGTTAAACCTTACGCACAGCGTTGAGTTCTGGTTATCCAGAATCGAAATTTTGTCCTTAGAGTTGGCGAGTCCAACTCGGATGTCTTCGTGATCTGGAAAATTTAATATCCTTGGTGGGTAATGATTATTACAGGTCTTAATAAGGCCTGACCAAGAGATAACGTTGTTTCCCTAGGATTTTAATATGGTCTTCAATGATGGCTTGATGTTACTGTTGTACAACGTAAAAAACTAGTTAAAAATGAAAAAACGGATTTAAAAAAATAAAAGATTAACAATTTTATTTTTGGAAATTTTTAACAATAATTGATTACTTCTGACACTGTTTGTAAGAACGCTACTCTGACTCTAATCTCAAAACTATTTTTTCCTATCAAAAATAAAAACAAAATTGTGCAAAGTGTACTAAGTTTGAAATGTGAAATGAAACATAGAAAAATTGCAAAGTGAAAACATAGAATTCCAGCAGTGCTCAACATGTAAAAATTGAAAATTATTTCTGAAAGTTGCCACTCCCCCGCCAGCCAAACCTAGGGGTTTATCGGTATCTGACAGGAGGTTTAGTAGTTCGACCAGTCCGATTAGTTCGTTTTGGCAGAATGGTATTACCGTCCGGTAGAAATTATATTGGGAATTTTGGCGGAGGTGGTGAAGTTCGGAATCTGAATCCTGAAGTTCGGCCATAGCCTCGATGTCAATAGTACCAGGGATTCAAATTTCCTCAACTCGAGATAGAGTATCCGCCACCGTATTGAGAGCACCAGGAATGTGTCGAATATCGGTGGTGAATTGACTAATGAAGTCAAGATGTCTGAGTTGACGAGGAGAAGCTTTATCTGGATTTTGATTAAATGCGAAAGTTAAAGGTTTATGGTCCGTGTATAATATGAAAGAGCGACCTTCTAAAAGAAAACGAAAATATTTGATAGACTTGTATGCCGCTAAAAGTTCCCTGTCGTAAGCACTGTATTTGCATTGTGCACTGTATTTGCATTATGCACTGTTAAATTTGGGAGAGTAGAATCCCAAAGGTTGCCAGACATCATCAATTTTTTGTTGAAGTGCAGCTCCAAGTCCGAAGTCAGAAGCATCAACCCAGAGGCCTAGCTCGGCTACACAGGGTTAGGGAATGCCAGGAGACCTCCATCAGCAAGCTGTTTCTTTGCGACTTCGAAAGCCTCAGTAGATTATTCAGTCCAGGGAACCCGTATAGCGCCGTCTTTTTTAGAACCTGTAAGATATCTGTTGAGGTGTTAGTGACAGAACGCTACTTTGGGGAGGAATCTTTGGTAAAAATTCAACATCCCTAGAAACCGACGAAGTTCCTTGATTGTTTTGGGCTTGCCAAAATTGGCAATTGCGTCCACACGATCAGGCAAAGGACGTATTCCTTGTGAAGAGACTAAATGACCTAAAAAGTTGACTTCAGGTTGAACGAATTTGCATTTATCGAGGTTTTTTTTATATATATATATGATGTTGCCAAAGCTCAGGGGATGCCCTATGATGCTAAAGCACAGCCTTGGCAGGAAAGGAATTAAGGTTAAGGGAAATGGGTTAGGAGGTTGAGTGAAGGAGGTGTCGATGTACGCCCCGATTGAAAGTTTCAGGCTCATAAGACGAGGGAAAAACAGAAGATGGTAAACTGTTCCACATTCGTGTTGTTCTGCTAAGAAAAGATTCCCGAAATTTTACGGTACGTCCAAATTTGAACCGGAGAGTATAGGGATGGGAGCGACTTGAAGATCTTGTATCGCGTGTTGTAATGAGTCTACAAGGAATCAGGCTAGCAATTTCGTTAGAACAATGGCCATGGAAATAGTGATAAAAAAGTGAGAGACAACCGACATTCCGTCGATGCTCCAGAGAGTCAAGGCCCTCAGAGATTGAGGAATCGCCAATAAGTTTAACAGCCTTACGCTGAACTTTGTCTAACGCGGACAATGCGGTGTGTCCTGCCCCTGCCCAAATATGGAATTATATTCAAGTCTAGGCCTAATGTGGGACTTGTAGATCAACGCTAAGTCGGGTGGGGTGAAATATTTCTTACATCTCTGTAGAAAACCCAAACATTTCATCGCACTTTTAGCGATTGCAAATATATGATCAGTCAAGCTAAGATTGCTGGATATCTCAATACCCAAGATCTTTTGGGAGGGTGAATTGGGTATATTCACTCCGTCGACTGAAATGGGTTGGGAGTGAACTGGGCGTTTTTTAAGGGACATTAAACAGCATTGAGTTTTGGATGCATTAAACGTAACACGATTTGCTCTGCCCCAAGCGAGGACCATATAAATGTCGTTGTTTAATGATCTAAACATGCGTTCCCGATTGACTTCTGTAGCATTTCCACGTGAATTCATTACAGAATCAAATGAGTACGCGAAATCAAGGGTGCTGTCGTCGGCAAAACTATGAATAGGATTGAGAGTAAGGGATAAGAGATCATTAATAAAAAGAAGAAATAAGGTTGGTGAAAGAACTGAACCGTAAGGTACACCGGCATTTATTTTGTAGGATGCAGATGTAACGCCGTCAATTACTACACGGATTGAACGGCCTGACAAAAAGCTCTCTATCCATTTAACGAGGGTAGGGTGCAGACCAAATGTTTGAAGTTTGGCTAAAAGGGCAGCATGCCAAACTCTATCAAAAGCCTTTGAAATATCAAGGGCGACGATTTCGGACTCACCAAAATTGTGAAGACAACGTTCCGTTAGAGCCGTTAGAGCCGTAAGTCTCCGGGTGAGCGGCCAGTGCGGAAACCGTACTGATAAGATGGTTATTTTCTAGATATTTCAACAACTGAGAGTTGATGAGTGATTCAAAAACTTTGGATATAATCGAGGTAAGTGCAATTGGTCTGTAGTTAGAGGAGTCGCATGCCTCTCCTTTTTTAAGTATCGGCACGACATGCGCAAGTTTCCATACACTTGGAAATATTCCTGTTGAATATGACAGGTGAAAAAGTTTGCGCAGAGGTTTAGCCAAAGCAGAGGCGCAGCATTTTAAAACATAATATAATTTAATATAAGACCGAATTTCTGAAAACGTTCAAAAATAATTTTCAAGTGCCCGTAATGCTCAAGTTGCGTTTTAGAAGCAACTAAAATATCGTCCAAATAAACGAAAGTGAAGGAAAGATCCTGTAAGACTGTATGGATGAATCTTTGAAAAGATTGAGCAGCATTGGCCGAAAGTCATTCGTGTAAACTCAAATAGGCCAAAAGGGGTACAAATAGCAGTTTTAGGGATGTCTTTAGGTTCCACTGGAATTTGATGGTAAGTTTTAGTTAGATCCAAAGTCGAAAAAATTTTACAATTCTGAAGGTGTTAAGTAAAATCGTGGATCAGCGGTATTGGATAGCGATCAGGAACTGTACGGGAATTTAGTCTGCGATAGTCGCTGCATGGTCTTCATTCACCATTCTTTTTGCGAACCATGTGCAAAGGAGAGGACCAGCAACTACTAGAAGGACGGCAGATTCCTTGCTTGAGTAAGAAATCGAATTCTTTTTTAGACGCATGTAGCATTTCCGGAGATAATCTGCGAACTTTTGATTTTCTTTCTAATGTCTACCAGTAACCCATAGTAGCAGAGGAAGTCTGCGCCTATTATAGGTTTGGAGACAGTGGCAATGATGAATTGCCATTGAAAAGTGCGGCGAAGGCCAAGATCCAGAGTTAAAAATTTTCTACCAAAAGTTTTGATGGAAGAAAAATTTGCAGCAGTTAACTGTAAATTTTAAGGATAAAGTTTATCTAGAGAGTTGGCAGGAATCACAGATTTGGAATTTAATCGATTAATAGATAAATTCCTAGAGCGTGAGCGGCTGAATCTGGAGGAATTTTCAACCAATTTTGTAAGCCTGGCAACTTGTTGTGACAAGCGTTCCAATTCAGACGGATGTGTTTTGGCTTCCGATACGGAATTAATTTCTGATTTGAAATTAACTTCCGCAATTTTGTCGGCACATGCGGCTAAGTTCTCCAGGGTTCCTGGATTACTCGAGAGAATGGCTTGCATGTGGGACGGAAGCCTTTGCATCCATTGATTTAAGGACGCTGTCACTTAATTTGTTGCGCGCGAGGGAACGCATTTCCCGAAGAAGAAGCTGAGACGGTTGAGAGTTAACCAAAGTCAACTCATTTAAGGGGTTATATACAAAGTTGAGGGGAAAAAGTGAGCTAAGTTGGTGTTTTTTTTAAGGGTTTTATGCAAATTTTATTAGAAAAAGCGAAAGACAATTTGTTGGTAGTACTATCGAAGAAAAAAAAACAAGTTAAATTATAAAAAAATATTAAAAATTGTCGGAGTTATGGTCCCTCCCCCGAAGCGCGTTTTTTTTCCAGAGGCTTGCGGTGAACACTCTCCAAGGCGAACCGCCTAACTGAAATCAAAAGAGTAAAAAAATTATCGAAGCAAAATGTATTGTACTGTACTTGAACGGTTCGGTTTCGGAAAAAAAATTTTTTTCCAATAAAAAAACCATGTTGACAAAAAAATCGATTTTTGAGATGTTCAAAATTCTAAACAAAAAATCATTGCAAACAACCGAAAATTTTTAGATGAAAAAGGAACCGTTCAAGTACACGAGATTGTAAATATGAACAATTATTATGAAAATCGGTTGAAAAGTTTTTGAGATATCACGTTCACCGCAACGGTATTTTTCAAAAAACTCTATTCCGAGATCATCGCGTTTAAAGTTTTTGGAAGCCGCTCGCCAAGTGCCTATGGATGGAACTAGCGCGCTGCGAACGGCTGTCATTTGAAATCTAGTTCTCCGATCTGGATGAAATTTTACACAAATATTTTTGAAAGTATGTACTTTCAGAATATCCAATAAAAATTTTTTCGATTTTTTGAGCCCCCACTTTGTATATAACCCCTTAAGAGCTGTTTTTGACTCTCAGATCCAGCTAGACGATTAATCAACACTTCTTGAATTTTTAGATATTTTTCACTTGCGGGTGGGCTTGAAACAACGTTACTTACTAGCCGAACAATGCTTTCGTCAAGCGCACTGATTACCGTAAAATACTTCGTTTTGTCCTGAGTAACTCCAGCCAGTTCAAACTGGGTCTCGAGGTGGTTGAACCATAAATCCGGGTTATTCCGCCAGAAAGGGCCCGGTTTAACCGAAACCGCCCCAATATGATTAGTGGAAGAACCCGAAGAGTAGGTGTTGACAGCAGGAGCGAACTGTCAGCGTAATCTGAATCTGACTCAGGCATTTTTCTACGGATCGAAAATAATTGAAAGACATTGTGTAGAGATAAAAGGAAAAGATTGTTGTGTACACTGTGTAAATACATATATATATATAAAGAAAAAGAAAAAGAAAGAAGTCTATCGCTAAAACTAACACTACTCAAACCTGGCTACAAATCACTTGATCTTCCTGATGATGATTTAAAGATGTCTTGACATTTTGAAGCATGTAGTGATGACTTGGGGTTCGTGATGCTGATTTAAAGTTGACTTGAAGTTTCAATCTTGAAGGGTGTCTTCACTTTTTGTTCTTGAAAACGTTCGGCAGTTGTGATTAAAAAAAATCCTGTTGACCTTATGTGTTTTTCCTTGTCGGGGTCACCATTTGTGGGGTAAATGACGACTTAATGATGTCATATACGCGTCAGCCTTCACCGCTTCTTCTTCGCCAGACTTGACTGGCTCTTGTGATTGACGTGCAGCGTCAGAGCGGGTGTCACTTGCGCGTCCCCCCTCCGCGCACAGCTCTACTCTAATCCGAGTAGCAAAACCAGATTGGTTGCAGCAATCCACTCTTATAGCTGACTTTCACTTTGTTTTGAATAGAATTATCATTCAACTCATTTTTAGAAAACAAACCTGTCTCTAATTTTTTTGCTGTATTTGGCAAGCATGTTAGACAAAATATCTTTTCTCAAGATTTCACCATTATAGCTTTATTCATTTTGCAGCACAATACTTTAATTTTAACTTGATTAACAAAAAGTCAAACACATTCAAATCACTCTATCTTAAACGTCAAAAAGCTGCACCTGATTTAAAGCAGGAGCAGAAAAGTTCACTCTAAAGTAATCTAGATTGTTACTCTTTTTTCAAATAACCTTTATTATATATATTATAAATTTCTCTCAGATAAAGATAAACAATATTCAATAAGTAACAACGATATTTTATGTCTTCAAATATAAATTAATAGAACAAGATTTTTTTTCCGTGATGATGAATGGAAGTTTTAAGAGAACTAAGAAACGATACAGAAAAGGCTTTAGGTTAGGCTTCAAGTTAGAAACATTAAGAAGCAAATTAGCTAAATTACAGCTGGAGTTCTGATCTCTACACATCAAAAACTCTCGAATTAAAGATTAGATTCTCAAAAGCCACAAGAGATTTCTTAGTTCTCTTGAGGCTTTTGAGAATCTAATCCTTAATTCTTTACTAGAACAGGCCATAGAACAAGATTCCAAAATGGCAAACTTTGATCTAACAAGGCTATGAAAGCCGTCCCGATAATCGAAGGGAAATATAGCAAATTGAACGCGTTCATAAAAATAGTTCAATATATGCATAAAACACTAAATGATACCGCAAATTTGGGTTTATTGGATTTTGTTTTCAACGTTAAATTATCGATAAACGTGTAAACGGTTTTAGGCGCAAAGGCACTCACTATCTTCGATGAGCTAAAAAAAGAACTTAATGCAAGGTACAAAAGTAATAATACGATACCGCAGATCCACACAACTCTCAATACCTTGTCTCAGAAGAGATCCATTGTATCTTCTTATAAAGATAAAATACTAAACTTGGTGAGTGAACTCAATTAATTGCAGATAGATGCACCCGGCACATCTGCAACACAAGAGAAAGCGGCAGTAAAAACGATTAACGATACGTATGCCTTAACGGTGTTCAAGAACAGTCTCAATGATCAATACAGGAGCACTGTATTTGCATCATGACCAAAAACTTTCCAAGAGGCGATTGAAATGACGCTCGAATTGGAAAAAAACAAACTGCCACCAATTAATAATAGCAGCATAATGCATTTTTCGAGAACCAGCAACAACTATAAATCTCGACAAAACTATAGAAATAATAATAATAGATATATTCGGAACAGTAATTAAGATAATAATAATAAGTCATATAACAACAATTACACTAGGCACAATAATTATAGAACAAATAACAATAATATTAATAACCGTAATAGCTATAGGAATAACAGCAACTCTAGAAATAATATCAGAAATAGAAATGGCAACAACATATTTAACAACTGTAATAATTCTAGACAAACATCTAGGAATGTTAACTATTGAGGACCAGGGAAACGTAGAGTCCTCCAGAGAGGAGTAAACCAGCCGCCCGGAGCAAACAAAATCTACAAAATATCGGATAATTATATAAATTATATTACATTGTATTGCGAAAATGCTAAGCGACATTTAAAATGTTACAGGCGCGGATATTTCTTTGCTAAAAACGGAAAAGTTGAATATAAATAGTTATAATTTCAATCCAAATGATAAATGCAAACTCACCGGTATCACAAGTAAAGCTGTAATTTCATTAGGAGTAATAACAATAAAACTACAAATTGGAGATATCGAAGCAACAAATTTAGTCCGCATAGTAGGTGATGATTTTAAAATAAAAATGGACGATATAATTGGACGGGATATATTACAGGAATTTTTATGCAAAATAGATTATGAAACTTTCACCATTTCATTCAATATTTACGAACAAGAGGTTGTCTTACCAATGGAAACCAAAACATTGAATATCGCACAAATAAAATTGCCAGTAAGAACAGAAATGATAGTTCCAATAGATGTTAATCGAGAAGAAGACAGCATAGTGCTTATAGTGCACGGAGATAAAAAAGGGTGTTTTTATAACAAATACTATAATACCAGCAAAAGGAATATGCCATATAAAATATTGAACACAAATTATATGGAAGTAATGATTATTATTATTATTAAGGATTGGATCAAGGACTAACCGCATCCTTAGTCACTGCGACCAATTTGATCTTTTGTGACCTGATCCAGGTTCAGTATTAGGAAGCCCTGTCAATCTTTAGTTCCCTTATCAGACCCAAAATTTTTCTGGGGGTTGCCTTGGCTATATCTGATGTTGATGGGAAAGCCCCACTAATGTGTCTAAGCCTAATACGGCCGAGGGCCTCACAGTGACAGAGGATATGTTCCGCTGTCTCTTCCTCTTCTAGACAGAATCGACAGGTGTCATCATCAGCCAGCCCCAACTTTTATAGATGGTAGCCCAGGTGACAGTGTCCAGTTAGAAGTCCAGTTATCAGCTTTAAATCTGGTCTGCTGAGTGAGAGCAGCTCCTTCGTTTTCTGTTTTGAGTAGGTTATAAACCTCTTTGCTTGCCTTGACCCTGGGATATTTGCCCAGTGTGAGTGCTAACATTCGTCCTCCCATGACCGGATGCGCATTGCTATTCGGCTTTTTGAGTAGCCACAGAATGGCTCCGGTCCAATAAACTGAGAATCCGCGCCTTTTTGATGCTAGGAAATCCGCCTTCTCATTGCCTTCAATGCCCTCGTGCCCTGGTACCTATGCTAGCGTGATGCTGTTGCTCTGGGCCAGTTCTTTAAGAACAGTGAGACAGTCCCAGACGATTTTAGACTCAAAGGTGTAGGATCCCAGAGCCTTAAGTGCCGCCTGACTGTGGGACATGATATATATTTTAGCACCGCGTATTCCTCTCTTGGTAATTTCACGTGCGCAGATTTCGATAGCATGTATCTCTGCTTGAAAGATGGTTGGTGTAGAACCGAGCGATTTGTACAGCCTTAATCTTGGTCCATAGACCCCAATGCCCGTTCTGTCTTCCATCTTGGATCCGTCCGTGTACCAGACCAGAGATCCCCTTTCAAAGATATGTCTATTATTGAGCCAATAATCGTTGCTCTCAAGGATCAGCTTGAATGGTATATCAAAGTTATGCCTCTTCTGCATAATATCCGATATTGAGTTGATCACCGGATCATCCATGACTTCTTTAAGGATTTCCCTATGGCCAGACCAGTCTCCTGCTGAGAGGAGATTGGTGCCATTCAAGCGCAATAAGCTTGAGGCAGCCTCCTTCTTTAAATTCAAATGTAAAGGGGGAGGTCTAATAGGGCCTCCATAGCTGCCGTGGGGCATGGCACCAGTAACTCCTAGACATGCTGACCTCTGCAGTTTTAGCAGTGTGGATCGCGCTGTCTTTTGTTCTACTTCTGGCCACCACACTAGAGTTGCATAGGTGACCATGGGTCTTATGATTGTTTCATATGCCCAAGGGGCAATTTTGGGCCTTAGTCCCCAGGTCTTTCCAAAGAGTCTTCGGCAGGACCATAGAGCAGTCGTTATCTATCCTGTAATCCTATTGAGTTGAGGATTCCATGTGAGTCTTTGATCTAGAACTACTGCTAGATATTTGACCTAATTTGAGAATTCCATCCTTGTTCCTTCAAGAGTAGGAGCCTCTAGCCTTAGGTCCCTTTTTCTTGTGAATGGTATAATGGTTGTTTTATTAGGGTTGACTCTGAGCCGTTCCCTAGCACACCAGGATTGTACCATATTCAGAGCATTTTGCAGTCTTACTGATAGGGTTCTATCCTGCTTGCCGTTGACCAGGTCATCAGCGTAGCCCTGGCAGTCGTAGCCAGCATTAGTCAGTTTGACCAGCAGATCGTCGATAACAAGGGACCAAAGCAGTGGGGAGAGGACTTCCCCCTGAGGACAGCCTCTAGTGGACCTTACTGTTACCGACTTGTCCCCCAACCTCGCTGTGATGTTCCGGTTACTTAGCATTGCCCCAATCCATCGGACCGTCAGCGGATCAATACCTCTGTCGGTGGCCGCTCCTTCAATGGACGAGAAAGACGTATTGTCAAACGCACCTTCAATGTCAAGGAAAGCGGAAAACGCCAGCATCTTCTAGTTTACCAACCAGATTATGTAGTGCTGTTATGGTTGATTTGCTTGCCTGATAAGTGTGCTGGTTATCATGTAGCGGCGTGTTCTTCAGACAACTGTACCTAATATGTTGGTCAATCATTTTCTCCATTGACTTGAGAAGGAAGGAGGATAGCCTTATCGGCCGATATGCCTTGGGTTGAGCCGCTGGTCGCCCCCCAATCTTGGGTATAAAAGCTACCCTTACCTCCTTCCATGGATTGGGGATATAGCTGAGTTGATAGCTGGCCCTAAATATTTTTGTGAGTATTGGCAACAGTTCATCTAAACCCTGCTGCAGATGCCGTCACCGCCGAGAGATTTGTAGGCTTTAAAGTAGTTAATGGCCCACTTTACTGTCCCGGCTGTGAAGATTTTACCCGACGTGCTTCTCAATCTGCGTGTTGACCCACCGCGCACATTGAGCAATTGAGTCCCTCTGTTTTCTTCTGGCATTGAACACTCAGGGAAGTGTGTTTCCAAGAGTCATTTCAGTGTTTCCTCAGAGTCAGTGGTGTAAGATCCATCAGTCCTCTGGAGGAGGCCTATGCCGTTGGAGTGATCTTTTAAGAGTACTCTTTGGAGGCGTGCTGCTGCAGGTAGATCGTCAATCTCCTCACAGAACTTCCTTCAGGTTTTTCTCTTGGACCTCCTTAATTCTTTGTTGTACTCAGTCCCAGGCTCCTGAGCGCTTGGCTTTATTGAAGAGTTTTCTTGATTTAGCTCTTAATTTGCTTAGTGTCCTGTTCCACCAAGGCACATCTCTAGCTGCCTCTCTGCACCTGACAGGATTACTATTTTCGTAGCTTTGTACGATCAGGTCTTGTAGCTGTTTTGAGGCCCTATCAAGGTCCTCCTGGGATTCTAGCGGAGCGTCATCGAGTTCTTGTATATTCGTCCTGATGTGCTCCCGATAGATGTCCCAGTTGGTTAGCTTGGGAAAAAAAAGGTAAAACCACTTGTTTTACTTCCACATAATCGGAGTGGCAAAAATTTTGGGATGGCGATCGCTCAAAAATATGAACGCTCAAAATTTTTTGATGGATGTTTCGACCTGAAAGTGTAAGCTGGTCATCATCAGCGTGGTACTTACACTTTCCACCACGGACATCCATGACGGAAGGTCAAAACCTCAACTCCTATAAGTACTTAGTTTAAAAACTAAGTACGAATTTTATGAAGAGGATTTTTAGTCCATCAATTTCATAAAATACCAATACTGGTTAAATATTGCTTTGTCAGAAAGTTTCCTTTCAAAAGAAAAAGTTATTTTTCAAAATTAAATAACTTCCACCAAGAGTCTTTTGAAAGGAAACTAGCTTGGGAACCCTGACCTCTTCCAGCTGCACATGAGGGGCCTCCATATCAAATCTTATATGTCTATGATCTGATAGAGAGGGCTCTTCCAACACGTGCCAGTTAGTAATGTTGTTCTCCAAGTTTGGACTGGCTATAGTAAGATACAGAACTTCTTGGCGAACAATGTTAGTAAAAGTTGCTTTATTACCTTTATTTAATATTTCAATGTTGTTTTTAATGAAATATTCTAGAAGGAACTCACCTCTGCTGTTTATCCCGGTACTTCCCCAGATAGTGTGGTGGGCATTCGCATCACATTAAATGATGAACTTCCTATTGTGCTTTTGGCACAATAGTTGCGTAACTTCCCTTGGAGGTGGTGGTTGGTCCGAGTCTCTAGGGAAATAGGCAGAGGCGATAACAACCCCCCTGTTTTCCCCTGTGCGTCGGCACATCCACTAAGGTTGCGACCAGATCCCTAGTAATTAGCTCTGGAATAGGAAGAAAGTTAATCTTTGGCTTGAAGGCCGCACGAGGAGCTCCGTGCTCGCTATCATAGACTAACTTAGCCTGTTTTGATGGAAGTCCCTTTATCAGCCTTCCATGAACCCAAGGTTCTTGTATAAGAGCCACGTCTAGCCCCTCCAGCACGAGGGTGGCAGCTTAAGCATGATGGAGATTGATTTGGAGGAACTTTATAGTGGCTCTATCGGCTGCCCTTGGCAGAGTGTGAAGGGCCTTTACCATTGGGTCCATCGGTCCTTCGGGATTTTGGCCGGTCCGTCGTCCCCTCTTTTATGGGGCCCTTTGATTTGTTGGTGGCGAACTTTTCCCTGCCACTTCCGTTTTCCTGCCTGGTTCGGTGTTGGCCTTGGAGGTCCCTGGTACCACAAGTGTTACCTTGGGTGTTGTTTGAACCAGATCAGTTCGGGTTGATTTCGGTTGCAGCTCTGTGTCTATTGTGGCCGCAGATCATCCCACTTTTTGGCCTCTTGAGGTTGAGGAAACCAGAGCCGTCTGCCCCGCTGGTTGCTTGGCACCATCCGTGGTTATGATCGGTGACGGAGTCGCTCCACCTCTCGAGACCGTGAGATTTGCTTTTGTTGCCCGCCCTGTCGGGTTTTTAGTTTCTTTGGAGCTAGACCCCGCCGAAGACTGGGCCTTAGCAAAGCCACTTTTGGGCCTGAGCTGTATCTGCCCGAACATATAGTTGACCTTGAACAAGGTCTTTTTGAGAGCCTCAGCCGAGAAATCGTCTACTGAGAGGACTATTACAGTGGCTGTGCCCTCTGTATCTCTCTTCAGTATCCTCCAGGCTGAGACCCTCAGTTGATGGTTCTGACCCTCAACTTGGTCAAAGATCTCCTCATTTTTTAATTCCTGGCTATCCGGGAAGTAGCCTACCAGGACTTTGGAACGAGGAAGCTCCTGCTCCTCGACCGCCCTTAGTTTTGCCCCCTCCCAAGGCTGAAGATCAACCACTGACTGTTTGAGCCACTCTGAGGTGGCCTTATCAGCGCAGTTGATCATCAAACAGCCTGGCCTGTGTCCGGTGCCATGGAATGCGGGTTCAACCTTGCTATTCTTATTGTTCCAAATTTTCCGGAGGATCGCCCTTTGAACGAGCACTCCTGCCACGATTTCTTTGTATGAGGGGGCTACTGGATTCTTACTTCCCTCTACGGGTGACTCCTGTTTAGCCTCTGTTGTAGTTTTTGGAGTTCTCGTCCTTTTGGCCTCGATTGCTCCAGTGGGGGAGTCCTCCGTGCGGTTTCTTTTGCCGCTGTCCTGTGCTACTACCCTAGGCACCATGGCTAGCAACCTGGCTGCTTTCGGGTCGTGTCCCTCAGACAGCAGTTTTTTGAACCGCTTTTTGGCAGCTCCGCTGAGGTTTAACCTCTTTGGTCTGCCGTTGTCCACTACCTCCTCGGGACTTTTCCCTGAGTCCTTTGCGACCTCAGGTTTGTCAACCAATTTGGTAATGAATTCCTCATCGGACATTAGTGATACGTCAGACAGCCTGGCAGGACTTACACTGTCCAGATCCATTGGCGTGTCTTCTGTCAAATGAGGCCTTAGATTAGCCACAGAGGTTGGCCCCTTTGAAGAGGTACCACCCTCAGTGTTTGTTGGAAGTTCAGACAGCCTGGCAGAACTTATATTGTCCTGGTCCATTGGCTTGTCTCCCGCCAATTGAGGCCTTGTGTCAGCCTCAGATGTTGGCACTTTAAGAGGAGTGCCACCCTCATCTGTAATATTTTTACTGTAGTTCATTTTTAAGTCTTACGAGTGGGGGAAAAGTTAAAGTCCACCGTGACAGAGATCCCCGATATCACAGCAAGGCTAATTAAAACCGGAGGTCGCCAGGTATCCGGAGTTCGCATACTAACGGCCAAGCTCCCCCTTGACCACGAGTCCCTCGGCGTATGCTGTTCCACCTTGGACTGGGGTATTTTATTTAAGAGAGTATCCTTCTCTCCGCCTGACTACTATTAGCCAGCACTCCTGGCAGAGACATGACCTTACCAGGAGCCTGTTATCAGCCGCCACCACGAGGAGGTTGCAGTCGCACTTCTGTCAGTGTACGCAGTTACGGCGCGCAACCATAGGTTACACGATGATCCCCGTGTGTACCTGCCAGCTGACGGCCATGGAAGTAATGATACCAACATATAAAGTAGAAACAGAATCCTTAAAAAATTATTCCGTATTATCGGGAATAAGAAAAAGAAACGATACTGAACGTATAAACAAACTTCTAGAGATAATAAACATTTAATATGAGGAAATTGAGGCCAAAACGAGTCTGCTAGAGATTGTAAAAGAATACAAAGATATATTCCACCTTAAAGATGAAGTAACTTCTACAAGCAAAAATTGCACACTGTTGATAGCACACCAGTTACATAAAAAATTATCTACTTTAACACACGAGGAAATCAAGAAACAAGTCGTTAGAGTTAGAGTTAGAAGCAAACGACATCATTGAGTCATCCGTTAGCCCGTACAACGCTCCACTACTAATTGTACCTAAGAAAGGCACGGAAAATAAAAAACAATAGTAGACTTCAGAAAATTGAACGACAAAATAGTCAGCGATAAATTTCCTTTAACTAGATTGGAAGACGTCTTGGACGAATTAGGTAGGCCCTACGAGTAAGAAACTAAAGGGAGTGGCCCTAGCGTGTAAGATCCGTGTACATGAGTGTGCCGATTTCTACGTTTTTTTGCTCTCATATTTCTTCTCGTGTTGTCACTTGTTTGACATTTTTCTTTAACCGAGTGTTGTGGTTGAAAAAGTGCTAATTTTATCGTCCTGTAATGTTGAAGTAAGAATTAAATTGATTGCGAAGGACAAAAATATAAAACTATTGCGTGTTGTGTCAAAACTATGTGAAAAAGTTCAAGTTTTAAACGATTAGTGATAATGAAGTGTGTAGTGCAATTTTGCAAAAATTCAAGTTATTTAAAACACCCCCGGATTTAATTTCACAGATAAAGTAGAGAAAATAACTTTCTTTTGTGATAAGAATATTTCAGGCGGTGTTAAACACACTATTAACTTATAAAATACCCACTTTTTGCGTTAAGGTAGACTTTCTTAACCTTTGGCTCAGCAACCATATTTTCTTGAGTTACCACTTACAAAGGCGGTGTAATTAAATTTTGCAAGGAGTTAGTAAATGAAAACTTTATTATTGAAGTGTTTACTGATTTGCGAATTAATTAGTTAAATTTCATAAAAATTACAAATTTTAGTGAAAAAGCTGCTTTTAAATTGCAATTTTAAACAGATTTCTCCAGAAGTTTAAAAATTGCACCAAAGCACCCCCACATAAAGATTTTTTCTTCAGAATGTCCTGGGCTGTTTTTCTTGTGTGCGTGAAAACTCACACATTTTAGGCACAGGCTACGGAAATATCTGCTGTTGAGCCACTGCATTTAGTTACTTACCCGTAGGGTAGGCCAAAATGTTTTTCGACCCTCGACATGACAAGCTCTTTTCGCCAAATTGAGCTTGAAAAAGACGCAAGACCACTTACAGCATTATCGACCGGATACGGTCATTTTCAATTCAAAAGATTACCTTTTGGATTAAAAGTATCTTCTAATGGTTTCCAAAGAATGCTAACCATCGCTCTAACTCTACGAATAAAGAACAAAAGGAAAGGCCGATACGTATATATACGAGAACAAAAAGTGAGTCAAAATTTTCTGCAGATTACCTGTCAAATTGCAGACTCATTGTCAAAATTTGACATTACATTTGTGAAAGTCTATATGCCGGCAAGTGTCCTCTGGAAGAAAATTTTAAATTGTGTGAAATTTGCTAGGAATTTTAACAATTTGTGTAGTGTTGTGAAGTTTACTTACAAAACATTAATTAATTGATAAAATGAAGTGCATTATAAATTTGTGTGAGAACAAAGTGCGAAATAATCCTGTTGGAGTCTTCTTTCATAGGTAAATATAGAACAAATAGTAGTTAAATAGTAATGCTACTTAATTGAAGGCAAATCAATTAGTTTTAGCACGAAAACAAAGCGAAGTAAAAGTAACTTGTAATTTTTCTAGGTAACCATTCGTTTGTTTTCTTTTAAGGTTCAGTGCTATGGTTAATTTTTAATATAAGGGGGAGTTAGAGAAATATTAACTTTTTATTAGTTGAAAAAATTTGAATAGTTTATTTATTTGTTGAAATTTCTCTTTTAAATTTCCTAATCAAGTTTAGAGTATAAAGATAATGTACAGAATTTAATAACTATAAGTATTATCCTAGCCACTAAATTAATGTATAATTATTTTATTAAAATCAAATGAGGAAATTTAAAAGGAAGTGTTTTAAAAATTTGTGTTCAAAGATAAATTTTGCGTTATTTAATTTAAAGCTCGCGCCAAAATTATTAAATTTGTTAACCAGAACCTCTGCTGTAAAATTTTTCTTTGACTACACCAATGTGTTTTTCATTTGGGTTAGTAAAAAACTTTATCATTTTAAAATTTGCTTCAGGAAATTTTCGTATGGGCCCTTCCTTTCGTTCTTTATTCGTAGCTTTTAGGCTTGAAGATATTTGACAGAACGAGTAATTTCCCCTTCAGTACAAATTTTACACACGCTGATGATTGTGGAATAAATAGGTTTGTTCAGGTACTTCTGCAGCTGAAAATTCCTGCACTTTCATTCTTTATGTAGTGGGGTGCAGTTATTAAAAGTACGAAAACATTTTTCTGAAAGTTCCTGAAAAAGTAGAAGAAGAGTGCCAAAAGTGACAAGAAAATAACCTCAAAAATACACAACTCAGCTATTTGACATCAGCCGGTGACAGCAAGGAAAAGTAAGGCAGTTTAAAGCTACTGCAAATTCCTGAACTTTCCTGCAGGTGGGGAAGCGGTGAAGTCAGCTAAAATCTGCTGTCAAACTGAGTACGAAAACGACTTTCTGCAGTTTCCTCCTGCAGGTACGTGAACAGACCTAATGTCAGCAGAGTTTTTCTACTTCCTTTATGGTTGACAACTAACAGCTGATTGATTTTTGGCAAGTTATAGCTTAGAAGTAAAAATTGAAATAAACACGAGGGCTATTGATTTTTCAGTAAATTGTTATTGATTTTCATTTATTTTTACGATTTCTTGCAAACGTACTGATCTTTGCTGTAATGTATGTGTGTGCGGCTGGCAGCACGTCCTAGCTCGCCGGTATGGGGTGTGAGTTCTTGAACATCATCACACATCTACAATCAGAATTCCGCGTGCCTGTGGCGAAAGAAGGTGATGGAATCCTTCCTTCAGGTCTGCCACGAAAGGAAAAAAAACGAGAAACAGAAAAACAGAAGGAAGAGCAACAAGTCTGGTGTCACCCGTTACCCTTATTCACACTGAACCATCTTGAAATTCGCAAAAACAAGAAACAAACTACCCCCATATGCGATGGTTCAGATACTAACCCACCACTTTCCTACACCTGGCTAAGGTGTAGGCTCAACCTGTAAAAAATGCTGAAACAAGAAAACACAAAAAAAATTAAATCAAAAACATTGGGATAGAGGGAGAAGGGATGAGGAAAGCAAGAAGGGAAAGAAGCGTTAGGGAATTCCTGAAACTATATATATATTATAACATATTTAATTCACTAGGATATAAGAAAAAAAACATTAGTATAAACCATACTTAATCAGGTTAACATATACACACTTAACTCTTACGCTACTTGAATTCTTAATTAATATAATTTATAAACGAAATATTAAATATTATTTATGTTGCGAAACTTAAATATATTTTGATTAATAAAATAATTAAGGTTCGATTTATCATTAAGATATTAAGATCTTGTTCGTTAATATTATCTGGATATTTATACGGCTGTCATATTATATACGAATAGTATTCAGTCTTAAATAAGATGATAAAACAATTCTCAAAAGATTCTAGATGTTGAAGTATTACATTTCATTATTATATATAGTCACTTACTGCATTCACGACACCCGATTTAAAATTTTAATTATTGACTTTTTATCCCATTGTAATTAAATTACATCTTTTAGATGTCGGGATGCAATTCTCTACTAATGTTTGTGCACAGACATAATAATATTCACTAATATAAAGGCTCTAGAATCAATTATATTCTATCTAGATATACTTTACAGTGTTAATGTTTAAGTCTCACAAGAATACGGTCATGAATGGAAAATTAATTTGCAACAACATCCATATATAGTGAATTGCTAATAAATCAAAGAATCAAATAACTTCAAATTTTCACTCTAACAAAAAAACTGGCCTGCACGGGTTGAATATTGTAACAATTATGACTTGTTTCTTTGAAAATAACGTAATTTAAACAATTGAAATAAACTTAACTTTTAAAGTAGTGAAAGATGTTTTGAACGAAAATCCGGGAACTGCACATTTAAAAAAACAATACGCTAAAATCTTAATCGAATTCGAAGTTTTGGCTAATAATTAAAGATATGCTTGAATTATTTCGGCATAGACTTTGAGCCAAATGACTGTATTTATCGTATCTGATTTGCAGTAATCATTATCTCAGCATATCTGAGATTCTGTACAATCTTTTATCTCCTAAATAAAACACAATTTGGAATAATGAAACGAAATAAAATCTGTACAAAGATTTACACCGTGCTTGTGATATTGCTTACATAGCAATTTTTATAAAGAAGCAGAAACCTCGAGTTCTTCCACTCCTGGCAGCAATAACAACGTGCACACGTTCGATTGGCCCAAATTTTGAGAAGATCTCCGTACTTTTGTGTTCAGTCGTATAAATGCTCAATCCAAATATTCCTAAACAGCAACTCTGTTGAGGATGTTCCCTTGTTCCAACAAGCCTTCGTCTTTGAGATAAAGGACTACGAGATTATGATTTTCGCCGTTCTTAACTTTTGCGATCGTATGGTGAGTAAGACCTTGATCGTGATCTGCTGTTTGAGTACTTATTTCTGTACCTTCGTGGTGTTCGAGACTTTGAACGTGACCGATGGCTTCTCGAATTTATCATTTGCCTACAATAAATTAATAGAATATTACCTTCGTTCCACATAAAGGATGCCGCGGATAAAAAGGGATAAAGTTTTTTTTTCACTTACCTCTTGCAGTTGTCGTCTACAGGCAGCTGTCACGGAATGTATTCCTCTTCTTAACAAAACCACATCATTCATGGCAGCTTAATGAGACGACAACTACAGAAGTACTTGGTAACTCTAAAATTGTGTGTAAAAATGACTTCCCATTTCAGCCCCCAGATGGCGCGAAATATTACGAATAATGGCTCACATTACAACACAGGTCTCTCTTTCAAGGCCTATAGCTCTAGCGATCCGATGAGAGAGGAGCTGAAGAGAGTGAGACAGGATCTACTCGAGTTCAATGGAGGCACAATGGAGGCGCTGCAGTGGTAGTCCCCGGTACCTCTTCATTCAATGATAAGAGCAAGAACGATAGCTGGTCACTCCCACTTCAAACAGAGAGTCAGATCTTTCCCCTCCAAGATCTAATGAGAAGCTGGAGAGTTCAGATCTTCCTCACTGCTTGATTAAAACAACGTGAGGCACGACCACGACCCTGAGAGTAAGTCCCATGCTCTACCGACTGAGCTGGGCATTCCTGTCTAGGACGGCGGACGGACGGACTAACAAAAAAAAATTTTCGGACGGATTAAGAATGGACGGACGGACTAATGAAATTGAACTGCCAACTATTGGATGACTTTCACTGCCTGATGTCTTTGGCGTGAAAGGTTCCAATGGACTTGCCTTGCATGTCTTCCAGCTGGTATAAACTTTACCCAACACGCTTAACGATTCTGGCTTTGTTGAACTTATTTACCAACTTCGCACTGATGTCGCATGTCGCTCTGAATAAAAACCCTACAGTACACTTCCTGACCGGAAGTGTATGTGACGTAACGACAGCGCGTATTGTAGGCCTTTTCGTGTTTTTCGTGCGCGTTTTGGAGGTGTTCATAAATGCGTGAGCGAATCAACTGGAGACGGTCTGCCCTGGGCAGGACTGAGAATTCCTCAGATTTCAGCTGTTGGCGGAAAAGTGTAAATTCCATGAAATATGGTCATCTTTCAGATATGCACGGATGGCTGACAGAATGGAACTGTTGACTCGCTCGGAGGCATTAGGGTGCGGCGAATACTTAGCGGTCTTGACATGTTTAATGGCTTAGTCGCTCAGCAGTTTCTGAAAGATGCTAGAGACAAACTCCCTGCCATTGTCGGAGAAGATGGTTTCAGGTACCCCAAAGGCAGAGAAGACCTCTTCCTCGAGGAAGCGAAATACTAAGCTTGATCGCTCTGCTCGCATAGTCTTAATTAGGACGAACTTAGTAAAGCCGTTTAATACGACAAATATAACTGTGTTGCCACGTTTAGTGCGGGGATACGGTCCAAGGAAGTCAATATATAAGAATTGGAAGGGACGCTGAGCTTCCATAGGCTTGCCCATGGGTGGTTGTAGAATGGTGTTAGGCGCTTTTGTCTCTTTGCATACTTGACAACTTGTTACGTATGCACGTACATGTGTTACCATGCAGGGCCAGCAGTATTTTTTGCGGAGTCTAGCTAAGGTTTTGTGAAAGCCTCCATGCGCTGACTCAGGTGACTCATGAGCCTCACGAATCAAACCTTCCACCAGACCCGATGGAACCCAAAGCTTCCAGGATAAGTCCTCTTGTATCGAGTCATCGCTTCGGGGTTGGGTCCTCTTGTAAACGTACCCGTCCGAGACACAGAGATCAGGGAGTTGTGTTGGGTTAGCAAGGACAGCCGATTTCAACTGCTCATACTCCTCTATGGAGAAGTATGGCGAGTTTATGCCTACGTCGACTGCACTCACTTTCAACTCCTCTGCCGTTTCAGTGTGTGCTCTGGACAAAGTGCCAGGGACCACATTCCCCGGACCCTTACGATGCTCGATCTGGAAGTCAAAAACCTGCAGCTTTAGACTCATCAGCAACTTCAGACTAGCATGATCAGTAATGATGGTAAATGGCTGGTTGAGCTTTTTGGACATGTAAGCAATAGATCTTTCAGCGCCTGACTCATCAACTTGAAAGAGTAGACTGCCTGCACCCGAGGTGCTAACGTCACACTGGATATAAAATTTCTTGGAGAAGTCAGCGGTTGTCAGAATCAGTGCGCTGTGTTATCGGTTAATTTGGAAATCCATGCTCACAGGCAACCAACAGATGGCTGCAGGTGGACATGGATTGGATTTAGATTTGTGAGCACCACTAAGTTGTTTGTCACAACCTAGCCGTAGCTCACAACCAAGGGATAAAGGAAAGGTTATGGGAATTACCGGGGTGAGAGTAAGTTGCCGTGCAGGCTTGGTCGATGACCGAAGAGGTGAGGGGCCCGCCTTGCTAACCGTGCTATGCTCGCCGGATCGGGGTGAGATCTTGCCTCACACTCCTCGGTACACCCACCCGAACTCTATTGCGGGCACTCTTAAGTCCTTAGAGACTGAAGACAAGAAAAAGGAACGCACAAAGATACTAAGGGGATACAAAAAGGCATAAAAGAAAACAGATGTTATGCTCCTGACGAGAAGAAACCTCAGCCTCCAGCTGTTATGAGGCTTATTGGGCTAACCCTCCCCATCCTACGACTATGTCACGCCCTGGATACGACATAGTCCCTTTGAAAAACCTCGGACAGCTGTCCGGAATTAGATGCTAGAGGAAGAGAGAGGGTCTGGAGGGACCAGGGTAATGTCTATTACCCCATCATTCTAACCAAAAAAAAATTTATCAAACAAAAGATGCAAAGAAAAATTTCGATAAAGATTAAACCGATATGTACCTATACACGCTAAACTAAATCACAGCCTTTAAAAAAAACTACCGGAATCCACCCTCCCTCATCGACGATCCATAACTTAAGGCAAAAGAAAAGTGTGTCTCAATATAAAGTTCAAAATGTTAAATTTTCGAAAGACAAAAAAATATAATTTTAGGAATGGAGTTCCTTTATGGCATTGCAATATTCCTATATTACGTAGTTTCTAATTTGATAAAAGAAAACTTAGATAAGAAATGATATTACTTCAGAATAAACAAGGTTCTATTGGCCGAATAACAATAAAAGATTTAGTAAAAGTATGACTGCTCTCAATTTAACATCAGCCAATATCCCAAACATTAGGCACTTTGCAAAACAGAAACAAATTACTGCATGGAAATAGTAAAATAATATTCATTCAAAATTTTTGTACCAACTTATTACTCAAACTGGTTTATGTGCTTCAAAATATTAAATTTTCGAACGACTTCGAATAATTTTAGGAATGGAGTTCATTTATTGCATTTCAATATTCCTATGTAACGTATTTTTGTTTTATTTGATAAGGAAAATTTAACTAAGAAACGATACTAATTCAAAATAGTAGTAGGGATATGATGTTTCTGGAGGAAATGTGAACATTCAAAATGGTAAAATTGTGAGGGAAATCGAGGTCTGACGTCACATTTTTTCACATTTGGTCCAGAAACCCCATAACAATTTTTGGAGAGAGAGAGAGATAAGGAATGGTTGCGTGAATCCGAAGGTCAAACGTCAAGGTTGGTGATTGTTTAGTAAGATAAGGATGAGTTGCACCTGTCGGCCATCTTGGATTTTTGGGTATTCATTCTTGGAGGCTACAATTGATCTTCTTCTTCTTTGGTTTGCACCTGGACTTGGATCTGGACCTGGACTTGAGTATTCGGTCTTGGAGGCTACAATTGATTTCATTCATCGAGTTTCACAGAAAAGTGCTCTAACCATGGGGCTATCAAGCAAATTGGCAATGCTACTTCTAAGTCGGTGAATGTTGGAGCTAAAAATAGAAAATTGGATTTTTACTTTAATTGGTGGAAAAAGCGATTTAAAAATAGCATCAACAATTTTGTCTAAATTCATTGATAAATAATTAATAAATATCTGGCTCAATTTCTTTTTACATAAAAAATCCGCTGATAAGTAGTTGTAAACATTTGGATTCAATTCGTTGGCGTAAACAATTTGCCGATAAGAGTTGAATGGCCCAGAATGTTTTCGGGTGATAAGAAAAAACGATTCGCTGTAGTAACCTCGAACTTTAAAAGTTTGTCATGCAATTTCTTTTCCAGATCTAAATATAGACATTAATTCGAGGTCATATTATGAAATAATTTCATGTTTATGAAACTAGCAAATAAGTCATTCCACCGATTACGTCATCTGGACCTTGATTACTAGTTAAACTAACACCATTGAGGATACGTATATATACGAGAACAAAAAGTGAGTCAAAATTTTCTGCAGATTACCTGTCAAATTGCAGACTCATTGTCAAAATTTGACATTACATTTGTGAAAGTCTATATGCCGGCAAGTGTCCTCTGGAAGAAAATTTTAAATTGTGTGAAATTTGCTAGGAATTTTAACAATTTGTGTAGTGTTGTGAAGTTTACTTACAAAACATTAATTAATTGATAAAATGAAGTGCATTATAAATTTGTGTGAGAACAAAGTGCGAAATAATCCTGTTGGAGTCTTCTTTCATAGGTAAATATAGAACAAATAGTAGTTAAATAGTAATGCTACTTAATTGAAGGCAAATCAATTAGTTTTAGCACGAAAACAAAGCGAAGTAAAAGTAACTTGTAATTTTTCTAGGTAACCATTCGTTTGTTTTCTTTTAAGGTTCAGTGCTATGGTTAATTTTTAATATAAGGGGGAGTTAGAGAAATATTAACTTTTTATTAGTTGAAAAAATTTGAATAGTTTATTTATTTGTTGAAATTTCTCTTTTAAATTTCCTAATCAAGTTTAGAGTATAAAGATAATGTACAGAATTTAATAACTATAAGTATTATCCTAGCCACTAAATTAATGTATAATTATTTTATTAAAATCAAATGAGGAAATTTAAAAGGAAGTGTTTTAAAAATTTGTGTTCAAAGATAAATTTTGCGTTATTTAATTTAAAGCTCGCGCCAAAATTATTAAATTTGTTAACCAGAACCTCTGCTGTAAAATTTTTCTTTGACTACACCAATGTGTTTTTCATTTGGGTTAGTAAAAAACTTTATCATTTTAAAATTTGCTTCAGGAAATTTTCGTATGGGCCCTTCCTTTCGTTCTTTATTCGTAGCTTTTAGGCTTGAAGATATTTGACAGAACGAGTAATTTCCCCTTCAGTACAAATTTTACACACGCTGATGATTGTGGAATAAATAGGTTTGTTCAGGTACTTCTGCAGCTGAAAATTCCTGCACTTTCATTCTTTATGTAGTGGGGTGCAGTTATTAAAAGTACGAAAACATTTTTCTGAAAGTTCCTGAAAAAGTAGAAGAAGAGTGCCAAAAGTGACAAGAAAATAACCTCAAAAATACACAACTCAGCTATTTGACATCAGCCGGTGACAGCAAGGAAAAGTAAGGCAGTTTAAAGCTACTGCAAATTCCTGAACTTTCCTGCAGGTGGGGAAGCGGTGAAGTCAGCTAAAATCTGCTGTCAAACTGAGTACGAAAACGACTTTCTGCAGTTTCCTCCTGCAGGTACGTGAACAGACCTAATGTCAGCAGAGTTTTTCTACTTCCTTTATGGTTGACAACTAACAGCTGATTGATTTTTGGCAAGTTATAGCTTAGAAGTAAAAATTGAAATAAACACGAGGGCTATTGATTTTTCAGTAAATTGTTATTGATTTTCATTTATTTTTACGATTTCTTGCAAACGTACTGATCTTTGCTGTAATGTATGTGTGTGCGGCTGGCAGCACGTCCTAGCTCGCCGGTATGGGGTGTGAGTTCTTGAACATCATCACACATCTACAATCAGAATTCCGCGTGCCTGTGGCGAAAGAAGGTGATGGAATCCTTCCTTCAGGTCTGCCACGAAAGGAAAAAAAACGAGAAACAGAAAAACAGAAGGAAGAGCAACAAGTCTGGTGTCACCCGTTACCCTTATTCACACTGAACCATCTTGAAATTCGCAAAAACAAGAAACAAACTACCCCCATATGCGATGGTTCAGATACTAACCCACCACTTTCCTACACCTGGCTAAGGTGTAGGCTCAACCTGTAAAAAATGCTGAAACAAGAAAACACAAAAAAAATTAAATCAAAAACATTGGGATAGAGGGAGAAGGGATGAGGAAAGCAAGAAGGGAAAGAAGCGTTAGGGAATTCCTGAAACTATATATATATTATAACATATTTAATTCACTAGGATATAAGAAAAAAAACATTAGTATAAACCATACTTAATCAGGTTAACATATACACACTTAACTCTTACGCTACTTGAATTCTTAATTAATATAATTTATAAACGAAATATTAAATATTATTTATGTTGCGAAACTTAAATATATTTTGATTAATAAAATAATTAAGGTTCGATTTATCATTAAGATATTAAGATCTTGTTCGTTAATATTATCTGGATATTTATACGGCTGTCATATTATATACGAATAGTATTCAGTCTTAAATAAGATGATAAAACAATTCTCAAAAGATTCTAGATGTTGAAGTATTACATTTCATTATTATATATAGTCACTTACTGCATTCACGACACCCGATTTAAAATTTTAATTATTGACTTTTTATCCCATTGTAATTAAATTACATCTTTTAGATGTCGGGATGCAATTCTCTACTAATGTTTGTGCACAGACATAATAATATTCACTAATATAAAGGCTCTAGAATCAATTATATTCTATCTAGATATACTTTACAGTGTTAATGTTTAAGTCTCACAAGAATACGGTCATGAATGGAAAATTAATTTGCAACAACATCCATATATAGTGAATTGCTAATAAATCAAAGAATCAAATAACTTCAAATTTTCACTCTAACAAAAAAACTGGCCTGCACGGGTTGAATATTGTAACAATTATGACTTGTTTCTTTGAAAATAACGTAATTTAAACAATTGAAATAAACTTAACTTTTAAAGTAGTGAAAGATGTTTTGAACGAAAATCCGGGAACTGCACATTTAAAAAAACAATACGCTAAAATCTTAATCGAATTCGAAGTTTTGGCTAATAATTAAAGATATGCTTGAATTATTTCGGCATAGACTTTGAGCCAAATGACTGTATTTATCGTATCTGATTTGCAGTAATCATTATCTCAGCATATCTGAGATTCTGTACAATCTTTTATCTCCTAAATAAAACACAATTTGGAATAATGAAACGAAATAAAATCTGTACAAAGATTTACACCGTGCTTGTGATATTGCTTACATAGCAATTTTTATAAAGAAGCAGAAACCTCGAGTTCTTCCACTCCTGGCAGCAATAACAACGTGCACACGTTCGATTGGCCCAAATTTTGAGAAGATCTCCGTACTTTTGTGTTCAGTCGTATAAATGCTCAATCCAAATATTCCTAAACAGCAACTCTGTTGAGGATGTTCCCTTGTTCCAACAAGCCTTCGTCTTTGAGATAAAGGACTACGAGATTATGATTTTCGCCGTTCTTAACTTTTGCGATCGTATGGTGAGTAAGACCTTGATCGTGATCTGCTGTTTGAGTACTTATTTCTGTACCTTCGTGGTGTTCGAGACTTTGAACGTGACCGATGGCTTCTCGAATTTATCATTTGCCTACAATAAATTAATAGAATATTACCTTCGTTCCACATAAAGGATGCCGCGGATAAAAAGGGATAAAGTTTTTTTTTTCACTTACCTCTTGCAGTTGTCGTCTACAGGCAGCTGTCACGGAATGTATTCCTCTTCTTAACAAAACCACATCATTCATGGCAGCTTAATGAGACGACAACTACAGAAGTACTTGGTAACTCTAAAATTGTGTGTAAAAATGACTTCCCATTTCAGCCCCCAGATGGCGCGAAATATTACGAATAATGGCTCACATTACAACACAGGTCTCTCTTTCAAGGCCTATAGCTCTAGCGATCCGATGAGAGAGGAGCTGAAGAGAGTGAGACAGGATCTACTCGAGTTCAATGGAGGCGCTGCAGTGGTAGTCCCCGGTACCTCTTCATTCAATGATAAGAGCAAGAACGATAGCTGGTCACTCCCACCTCAAACAGAGAGTCAGATCTTTCCCCTCCAAGATCTAATGAGAAGCTGGAGAGTTCAGATCTTCCTCACTGCTTGATTAAAACAACGTGAGGCACGACCACGACCCTGAGAGTAAGTCCCATGCTCTACCGACTGAGCTGGGCATTCCTGTCTAGGACGGCGGACGGACGGACTAACAAAAAAAAATTTTCGGACGGATTAAGAATGGACGGACGGACTAATGAAATTGAACTGCCAACTATTGGATGACTTTCACTGCCTGATGTCTTTGGCGTGAAAGGTTCCAATGGACTTGCCTTGCATGTCTTCCAGCTGGTATAAACTTTACCCAACACGCTTAACGATTCTGGCTTTGTTGAACTTATTTACCAACTTCGCACTGATGTCGCATGTCGCTCTGAATAAAAACCCTACAGTACACTTCCTGACCGGAAGTGTATGTGACGTAACGACAGCGCGTATTGTAGGCCTTTTCGTGTTTTTCGTGCGCGTTTTGGAGGTGTTCATAAATGCGTGAGCGAATCAACTGGAGACGGTCTGCCCTGGGCAGGACTGAGAATTCCTCAGATTTCAGCTGTTGGCGGAAAAGTGTAAATTCCATGAAATATGGTCATCTTTCAGATATGCACGGATGGCTGACAGAATGGAACTGTTGACTCGCTCGGAGGCATTAGGGTGCGGCGAATACTTAGCGGTCTTGACATGTTTAATGGCTTAGTCGCTCAGCAGTTTCTGAAAGATGCTAGAGACAAACTCCCTGCCATTGTCGGAGAAGATGGTTTCAGGTACCCCAAAGGCAGAGAAGACCTCTTCCTCGAGGAAGCGAAATACTAAGCTTGATCGCTCTGCTCGCATAGTCTTAATTAGGACGAACTTAGTAAAGCCGTTTAATACGACAAATATAACTGTGTTGCCACGTTTAGTGCGGGGATACGGTCCAAGGAAGTCAATATATAAGAATTGGAAGGGACGCTGAGCTTCCATAGGCTTGCCCATGGGTGGTTGTAGAATGGTGTTAGGCGCTTTTGTCTCTTTGCATACTTGACAACTTGTTACGTATGCACGTACATGTGTTACCATGCAGGGCCAGCAGTATTTTTTGCGGAGTCTAGCTAAGGTTTTGTGAAAGCCTCCATGCGCTGACTCAGGTGACTCATGAGCCTCACGAATCAAACCTTCCACCAGACCCGATGGAACCCAAAGCTTCCAGGATAAGTCCTCTTGTATCGAGTCATCGCTTCGGGGTTGGGTCCTCTTGTAAACGTACCCGTCCGAGACACAGAGATCAGGGAGTTGTGTTGGGTTAGCAAGGACAGCCGATTTCAACTGCTCATACTCCTCTATGGAGAAGTATGGCGAGTTTATGCCTACGTCGACTGCACTCACTTTCAACTCCTCTGCCGTTTCAGTGTGTGCTCTGGACAAAGTGCCAGGGACCACATTCCCCGGACCCTTACGATGCTCGATCTGGAAGTCAAAAACCTGCAGCTTTAGACTCATCAGCAACTTCAGACTAGCATGATCAGTAATGATGGTAAATGGCTGGTTGAGCTTTTTGGACATGTAAGCAATAGATCTTTCAGCGCCTGACTCATCAACTTGAAAGAGTAGACTGCCTGCACCCGAGGTGCTAACGTCACACTGGATATAAAATTTCTTGGAGAAGTCAGCGGTTGTCAGAATCAGTGCGCTGTGTTATCGGTTAATTTGGAAATCCATGCTCACAGGCAACCAACAGATGGCTGCAGGTGGACATGGATTGGATTTAGATTTGTGAGCACCACTAAGTTGTTTGTCACAACCTAGCCGTAGCTCACAACCAAGGGATAAAGGAAAGGTTATGGGAATTACCGGGGTGAGAGTAAGTTGCCGTGCAGGCTTGGTCGATGACCGAAGAGGTGAGGGGCCCGCCTTGCTAACCGTGCTATGCTCGCCGGATCGGGGTGAGATCTTGCCTCACACTCCTCGGTACACCCACCCGAACTCTATTGCGGGCACTCTTAAGTCCTTAGAGACTGAAGACAAGAAAAAGGAACGCACAAAGATACTAAGGGGATACAAAAAGGCATAAAAGAAAACAGATGTTATGCTCCTGACGAGAAGAAACCTCAGCCTCCAGCTGTTATGAGGCTTATTGGGCTAACCCTCCCCATCCTACGACTATGTCACGCCCTGGATACGACATAGTCCCTTTGAAAAACCTCGGACAGCTGTCCGGAATTAGATGCTAGAGGAAGAGAGAGGGTCTGGAGGGACCAGGGTAATGTCTAGTACCCCATCATTCTAACCAAAAAAAAATTTATCAAACAAAAGATGCAAAGAAAAATTTCGATAAAGATTAAACCGATATGTACCTATACACGCTAAACTAAATCACAGCCTTTAAAAAAAACTACCGGAATCCACCCTCCCTCATCGACGATCCATAACTTAAGGCAAAAGAAAAGTGTGTCTCAATATAAAGTTCAAAATGTTAAATTTTCGAAAGACAAAAAAATATAATTTTAGGTATGGAGTTCCTTTATGGCATTGCAATATTCCTATATTACGTAGTTCCTAATTTGATAAAAGAAAACTTAGATAAGAAATGATATTACTTCAGAATAAACAAGGTTCTATTGGCCGAATAACAATAAAAGATTTAGTAAAAGTATGACTGTTCTCAATTTAACATCAGCCAATATCCCAAACATTAGGCACTTTGCAAAACAGAAACAAATTACTGCATGGAAATAGTAAAATAATATTCATTCAAAATTTTTGTACCAACTTATTACTCAAACTGGTTTATGTGCTTCAAAATATTAAATTTTCGAACGACTTCGAATAATTTTAGGAATGGAGTTCATTTATTGCATTTCAATATTCCTATGTAACGTATTTTTGTTTTATTTGATAAGGAAAATTTAACTAAGAAACGATACTAATTCAAAATAGTAGTAGGGATATGATGTTTCTGGAGGAAATGTGAACATTCAAAATGGTAAAATTGTGAGGGAAATCGAGGTCTGACGTCACATTTTTTCACATTTGGTCCAGAAACCCCATAACAATTTTTGGAGAGAGAGAGAGATAAGGAATGGTTGCGTGAATCCGAAGGTCAAAGGTCAAGGTTGGTGATTGTTTAGTAAGATAAGGATGAGTTGCACCTGTCGGCCATCTTGGATTTTTGGGTATTCATTCTTGGAGGCTACAATTGATCTTCTTCTTCTTTGGTTTGCACCTGGACTTGGATCTGGACCTGGACTTGAGTATTCGGTCTTGGAGGCTACAATTGATTTCATTCATCGAGTTTCACAGAAAAGTGCTCTAACCATGGGGCTATCAAGCAAATTGGCAATGCTACTTCTAAGTCGGTGAATGTTGGAGCTAAAAATAGAAAATTGGATTTTTACTTTAATTGGTGGAAAAAGCGATTTAAAAATAGCATCAACAATTTTGTCTAAATTCATTGATAAATAATTAATAAATATCTGGCTCAATTTCTTTTTACATAAAAAATCCGCTGATAAGTAGTTGTAAACATTTGGATTCAATTCGTTGGCGTAAACAATTTGCCGATAAGAGTTGAATGGCCCAGAATGTTTTGGGGTGATAAGAAAAAACGATTCGCTGTAGTAACCTCGAACTTTAAAAGTTTGTCATGCAATTTCTTTTCCAGATCTAAATATAGACATTAATTCGAGGTCATATTATGAAATAATTTCATGTTTATGAAACTAGCAAATAAGTCATTCCACCGATTACGTCATCTTGACCTTGATTACTAGTTAAACTAACACCATTGAGGAATAGCCAAAAGAATTTCTGTAATTATTGGAAAAAATCTGATGTTTAAAAATAAAATGCATCGCTTTGCATAAATCCGTTGATAAGTAATAAACGTCTAGTCAAGGTAGCTGGAATGGCTTCTTTCGGTTCTTTGAAGAGGTTTATCATGTGAAGAACTTGAAAAGAAAATAAATATCCTTTCATAGCCTTAAACTTCGTTTCTTTATGGTTCAGCCGTAATAATCTTAATAAGGAAAACCATTGATTCTTTAAATTTATACCAAACTAGCAGCTAATTACCCATATAACAACCTTGAACTTCAGGTGAAATTAACATGATCATTGCGGTCCTTGTAGCACTTTCTAAAAATAGCCTCAAAACTGTGAATTTAGTGATGATGAAGGAAATTTGGATCCAAAACAATTTTTCTACAAAATCAAACCTCAAGTTATAAATCTTCTTGAAGCAAGTTTACAGAAACACAATGCTATTAAGTTCCATTAAATAAGGAGCGCTATGTGTCAATCTCGAAAAGAATTTATGTTGCAAGAAATCAAAGTATAGAAATTATAGATTTTTAGATTCATATAGAGTTATGCCCTCTAGCGTAGACAAATTAGCGAATAATTTATCTGATGAAAACTTAATATTAACCTGATCCTTTTATAAAAATCACGATTTATTTAATTTAATGTTGGGAAAAGGGGTTTTAACTATGAATATCTTAATTGCTTTGAATAATTTAGTGAAAATTTCTTGTCTATGCAAAAGTATTTTGATAATAAATTTACAGATACGAAGTGTTCTGATAATGATTATGCGCATGCAACAAACGTTTATAAAGCATTTGAATGCAAAATTATTGTAGACTATTTATATTTTCATTATTATATAGCACCAGGATTATTTTGGGATGCTATGCTTAAGTATACAAAGATTGAATTACAATAATTATTAACTGACGTTAATATGTATAACTTTATATGTTCTCGCAGGCATTCTACTGCTAATAATAAGTGTATGGAAAATGTTATCCCATCACAAAGCTCAACATATTTAATTTACCTCGATACCAATAATTTATATGGGTGGGACATGTCTGAATTCTTACCATATGAAGAAAATACATGTTTATACTTGCTAATGCAAACAAAGTAAAAGACAAACCAAAAATAAAGTTAATAATTTTTTAAACTGTGATAATTTTAGTAAACTGAACTGTGCTCCAACCAAAAGATTTAATGGTGATATTAGAATAAGCCTTGACAATAGTAAGCACCTGTTGAACATTTGAATATACTTAAGAACGCAAAATTAGTGTCATTCATCGTGATAAATACAAATTCCATCATAAGAGCTGTCAAGAACGAATTTACTGTAGGTGAAATACAGCGTCAAAGCTTAAGATCGGAAAGTGTTAACAGCTTTTGATCTATGCAAAGCACAAAGATATTGTTTTAATCAATTCGATTGTCTGAATCAAAGAGCTCTATGAATGCATGAAAACTTCAATCCATACTTTAAACATTTTTGAAGATTTCTATAATGGATTATGTAATGAAATGATCTTCTAAGTCAGCTTTCAATTTCCTTGAACCTAATTCAGGGTTTTTTATATTATTTGGGCAAAATGGTAGTTCATTGTGTAAGACATGAAGGGATTCTAGATAAGTTAAATCTACTTCAAATATATATATCCAATTTCTGAACTTTGAGGAATGCTCATTATATCGATATCCGTATTTTCTATCCCCCTGAAATTCCTCATATAGTAAGAATTCAGACATGTCCCACCCATATAAATTATTGGTATCGAGGTAAATTAAATATGTTGAGCTTTGTGATGGGATAACATTTTCCATACACTTATTATTAGCAGTAGAATGCCTGCGAGAACATATAAAGTTATACATATTAACGTCAGTTAATAATTATTGTAATTCAATCTTTGTATACTTAAGCATAGCATCCCAAAATAATCCTGGTGCTATATAATAATGAAAATATAAATAGTCTACAATAATTTTGCATTCAAATGCTTTATAAACGTTTGTTGCATGCGCATAATCATTATCAGAACACTTCGTATCTGTAAATTTATTATCAAAATACTTTTGCATAGACAAGAAATTTTCACTAAATTATTCAAAGCAATTAAGATATTCATAGTTAAAACCCCTTTTCCCAACATTAAATTAAATAAATCGTGATTTTTATAAAAGGATCAGGTTAATATTAAGTTTTCATCAGATAAATTATTCGCTAATTTGTCTACGCTAGAGGGCATAACTCTATATGAATCTAAAAATCTATAATTTCTATACTTTGATTTCTTGCAACATAAATTCTTTTCGAGATTGACACATAGCGCTCCTTATTTAATGGAACTTAATAGCATTGTGTTTCTGTAAACTTGCTTCAAGAAGATTTATAACTTGAGGTTTGATTTTGTAGAAAAATTGTTTTGGATCCAAATTTCCTTCATCATCACTAAATTCACAGTTTTGAGGCTATTTTTAGAAAGTGCTACAAGGACCGCAATGATCATGTTAATTTCACCTGAAGTTCAAGGTTGTTATATGGGTAATTAGCTGCTAGTTTGGTATAAATTTAAAGAATCAATGGTTTTCCTTATTAAGATTATTACGGCTGAACCATAAAGAAACGAAGTTTAAGGCTATGAAAGGATATTTATTTTCTTTTCAAGTTCTTCACATGATTAACCTCTTCAAAGAACCGAAAGAAGCCATTCCAGCTACCTTGACTAGACGTTTATTACTTATCAACGGATTTATGCAAAGCGATGCATTTTATTTTTAAACATCAGATTTTTTCCAATAATTACAGAAATTCTTTTGGCTATTCCTCAATGGTGTTAGTTTAACTAGTAATCAAGGTCCAGATGACGTAATCGGTGGAATGACTTATTTGCTAGTTTCATAAACATGAAATTATTTCATAATATGACCTCGAATTAATGTCTATATTTAGATCTGGAAAAGAAATTGCATGACAAACTTTTAAAGTTCGAGGTTACTACAGCGAATCGTTTTTTCTTATCACCCGAAAACATTCTGGGCCATTCAACTCTTATCGGCAAATTGTTTACGCTAACGAATTGAATCCAAATGTTTACAACTACTTATCAGCGGATTTTTTATGTAAAAAGAAATTGAGCCAGATATTTATTAATTATTTATCAATGAATTTAGACAAAATTGTTGATGCTATTTTTAAATCGCTTTTTCCACCAATTAAAGTAAAAATCCAATTTTCTATTTTTAGCTCCAACATTCACCGACTTAGAAGTAGCATTGCCAATTTGCTTGATAGCCCCATGGTTAGAGCACTTTTCTGTGAAACTCGGGGTCCGCTGTTCAAATCCAGATACCTCTGCTTTTTTAATTCAATTACACGTACTTCGCTAACAGATGACTAGCCAACATGTGACGTCAGGGAGAAGCCCTACTATTCAAAATGAAAACGCAAAGATATAAAAATTAAGTTTCCTTAAGTACGGGAGTATTAAATGCTTTCACAGGTATAAATTCACAGGAAACGCTGAACCTTGTGAAACATCTTTAAAAATGCTCTGTTGGCCGAATAACAATAAACGATTTAGTAAGATTATGACTGCTCTCAATTTAATATCAGCCAATATCCCAAACATTAGGCACTTTGCGAAACAGAAACAAATTACTGCATGGAAATTCGCCCATGTTCAAAGTGGCCTATGGGTGTTACAAATGAAGTATATTTAATGGATTCATTCGCTATCTTTATATGGTGACATCCACTACATAAGTCTAGTAACATAAAGTAAATGGTCTTCAACAAGAAGTAAAGGATAATTATCCTTTTGTGTAATACTATTAAGCTCTCGGTAATCTATGCACAATCTAAATTCACCTGTTTCTTTTCTAACTAGAACGATAGGTGAAGAGTGAAGCGCTTTCGCGAATAATCCCTCTTCGAAACAAGACATCTAAAATTTTCTTTAACTCAATGTTATGAGAATAAGGCAACCTTCGTGGAGTGCAATTAAATATTTATTCTTTTTGTAGCATTTACTCATATCGTAGTCGATTAATTTTAATTTTTTTTAAATTCATTTTCAAAATTTTCTTTAAAAATTATTTCTTTTACTCTTTCAATTACAGTATGCGGTATATTTTCATTATTCTCTTTGTTAACAATATTTATATTAAGAATGTTATTTGAAAAATTATTTGCATTGTCTAATTTATTGGATTCACGTGTGTATAATATTATCTTACCTTTCAATAATCTTTGTTCATCAATTTTATTATTTTTCAATCTCCAAATTCATATTGCTTAATTTAAAAAATTTCGACGTAATACTACTGAATATTATCTCTTACAATAATTATCTTAAATTTGAAAAATTTATTATTAAAAACTACCTTCCATTTATACCGCCAAAAACCTCAGCTCGACGTCTCAGAATCCAAAGGTAAAACGAGATAAGATGGGACGCTGTTCATATCACAATCTGCGCCACAAGAAAACATCACAAATGGATAACCTGCTATTTTTACCCAAAAAGGAAAGCGCCAAAACCACCAGTCACATGTGGTTCTGTGGCGCGCCATGCCGGCGGTGTTCTTCTAATCCTGCGCTGGCGTGTCCACCAGAAAATTCCTTCGCCAACGTTTTCGTATAAATTTTGCTGCCTGCTGTTTCTTTTTCCTCGCCTTTATATAAAAAAAAACCAGAACTTTTCACTATTTTAAATGTTAACACTTGCTTTTGCTTCTTTCCTCGCGGTGCCTCCGTGTTTTCCTCCGCTGTCACTCACCAAAAAGAAAGACCAGCCGCCAATTTTCTCTCCCTTCTTCCTATACGACTATTACAGAAACCCCTCGCCGGTGTACTTTTCTTGTAATTTATCAGATTTACCGCATTGCCAGGCGAACATCCATAACAGCATGGATGCTGCTGACTGTATCAGATTGCACATCCACGGCAGCATACATCAATTCGGAGTTAGAAGGAGAGTTGGTCTTGCTGCCCGCGAGATGGCTCTACATAGTTGGAACTAGATATGACTAGGCAGCAAAATTTTTCCCCCTTATCGGTTGTGTCACTGCTTCGGATTTGGTTATATGCCTGAAACATGACAGACGGCAGCGCCGTGGCAGTGCAGTGCTGTCTGGTCGTCGTCTCAAACTCTAATTGAGCTACCGCTGACTCGATTCAACCAACGCCATCTTGATAACTACAGGCCGTAAGGTAGAAACAATGACGTCACACAAAATGGAAATCAAGATGGCGGTGATCCATCGCCATCTATACGACCAAACGAAAAGTTGTTATCAGCTGTTCAAGTGACAGCTTAGAAAAAATCTTATCCAACTTTTCAATTGCATAATTTATTAATATATGTATCCCCATTTACCAACAAACTATTACAATTGCAAACCACTATTTTCACATATTTTCCCAAATAAATTTTTAAATCAGATCACTTCATATTTATCGTACAATTTGTTGTATAATACCAGCAATTAGAGAAAAATCTAAGCCAACTCTTCAAATGTAAAAGTTGTCAATAGATTTGTCCCCATTTACCAACAAAACTCGAAGCACTAGTACCACATATTTTCAAAACATCACAAAACTATTATATTATTACTTATAATAGAGTTAAACATAATTTCTTTCACTTTTATAAGTAATTGAGAGTTGTTTACATCTGCTTGATTGAAGGGCGGACGTCATTACTTCCCTTCCATTTGACATTTCTTCTGGATATTGCCAATATATTTTGACCGACGATAACTCACACATAATTAAATTGATCTAAACGAAACTTTTATCACGACATTATCTCACAAGTTAATTTTATCATACGCTAATTATTTCATTTAAATAATGTCTGAAACTCACACAATATTACTTTTAAGCCCGAGGCGAATTAGCCGAAACTTTCACTTTAACTAAAAAATTTATCTACTTGACCACTTAAATGTTACAAAACTTTTACCACAAATAACTCTTTATACAGTTCACTCTCAGTCTTTGCTTAGAATGAGTTTAAAACTTTATCACAATTCTTAAAATTAAACAAAACTTGGGATGACAGAATCATGACTTTTTCAACTTTTTCCATTTATCGTGACGTCGCGGCCAAAAACTGGCTCTACCTTACGGCCTGTAGTTATCAAGATGGAGTTGATTCAACCAACTGAATCAGGGAATATCAGCTCACCCAATGTAGTAAAATCAAACAGCCAACCTATCTGGCTCACAAAACAGGGCAGATTCTCTTCCATAAAGCAGAAAGATTTGTGTGAAGGGAAGCTGAAAAGGTGAGCGAGACAAGGAAAAGGGATGGGAATTTAATGGGAACAAAATTTTGTCCAGCTGAAAGAAACGTTTAGTTAATCCATTCGGAGCCCAACGTGTGGCTCGACCATTGCCCTGAGATAAATTGTCTCATGTCTCACGCTAAGTTAGCCGGGCTTATATTGTTTGAATGTGTACCGATATATGATAACAAGCGGAGCGATGTGGTTCAGCCCTTTTTCGTATATCGAGGTGAGACTGGTGCAATGTATTTATACTTGGTGACTATGATATAAATAAGTAGGGGGTCCTTCAAGACTCCTAAGGGATCAATATGCAGTATGCGATGGATGCGTGTGAAGACACTGCAGACAAGATTTGGGTAAGGGATCTACCTGATACTTCGCGTTAACTATACCTGTTGATCATTGAATCTATTCCATTTACCTACTACATTGTTCCTAATCGTGAAATTAACTACGACTACCGGTTTGCTAAGTTACAGTGTACTATGCCTTTGCTCAAGTAATTGTATTACTATGAATTAGTCTATAGGTGTTTAGCTACATGATTGACACAATATCTTATCATATACCTTCTAGATTGTATTGTAAACCGATAATTAATATGATGGAAAATAAACAAAAACTTAGCTAACGTAATTCGTTGTTCCTTATCGCTAAAATTGTTGTTGTTTACATGTTGTTCCGATTTTGGTACCGGTCTTTTGATGGGGCGCTTGTTGGGTCCTCACTTTCAAACTGGATTTAGCCTTTGAGGGTATCTACTGGGTACTCTCGGTCTGGCACGCTTCGCAGCATTCTTCATCTATAATGAGTCGTATTTTGTTTGATTCTTAACGTAGCCCGAACTTTGTCAGCTGATGTCAATTAGGTTCTTGGTACGTAGAACCTTACGCGACTTCGTAGGTGTGATGTCTGAAAATGTTTGTGGTATTCTCTTCGATGTTCTATCGTATGCTGTAATCAATTGATCGCTCAGTCGGTCTATGCTGAGACACGGCAAAATTTGATCTTGAATCAAATACGTTGTTAATTGTCGTAGATGGAGTCTGACTTAGCTGAGATTACTGAATCACGACTTCCATTTTTAAATACTATAACTGTCAAGTTACTGTACAGATTCGGTGTCGGATAGTTTTCATATTGTTGTCAGCGCTCCACGCTTGGTTTCGCAAACTCTTGCGGTAACCTAAAAAGGTCATCTGTAGTTAGATTCAGTTGGGCAACAAGAGTTTCCATACATTCCTTGGTTGCACATATCAAAACCTTGCATTAGTTAATGTCATTGAAGCATATCTACGTAGGGTTTGCAACACTTGATTTTGGTCCATGTGCATCATGGTTGAGGTGAACTAAACTTACTCTTGCTTGTAGGACACAAGCTGGTGGCTTGTATGTATATGTTCTTTGGCGGAACCAATTAGCATAGACCAGCGGTAGCAGTAAGTTCATCAACATTCTTAGAATGCACCTTTGAACTAGAAGAGAACCACATCCAGACCACCGTATCGAAGTACGTGTTCCAGTGGATCAGAATAGTTCCAGAGATTATGTTGACCATAACAGACTAAATACGAGACCCAGGCGTTGTCCGGATAGCAGAAGACCTTTTCGATATGTCACAGGTTCCAATATTTAAAGTTTACAGACTGATGATGTCTTCTTCAAGGAAAAGGAAGTTTTTGTTTTTGTTTTGTTTTTTTTTTCTAAAGAAGTTTTTGTTTTTTTTTGTCAAAAGTTTTTTTTTTCTAAATGTTTTTTTTTTCAAGGAAAACGTTATAAAGCGGATGAGAAATACAACTTAGAGAAATTATCATGGAATTCATAATGAAAAATGTATAATAAAATATAAGAAAAGAGAAATCATAACAAAGAAAACAATAAAAAAATGAGTCTTAGAGGAAAATATAATAGTAGTAAATTATAATAATAAAGTTCAAGACAAAAAAAACTATAATAAAATATAAGAAAAGTAAATTTAAAAAAAATCATAATAGTAGATAAATTATAACAATGGAGTACATAACAAAGAAAGTATAATAAAGAAAAAAATGAGTCTTAGAGGAAAGTATAATAGTAGTAAATTATAATAATAATGTTCAAAACAAAAAAAACTGTAATAAAATAAAAATAAGCTTTCAGTAGATTATAAAAGAAAATTTTACAAAATAATAACGAGGATAAAATCATAATCATAGTAATAAGTACTCGGGAGGTGGAAGGAGATTATAGAGGGGAAGAGACAACATTGAGGAGCCTGGCTATATTCTATTGCCTAATTTGACTGACTTTTACCTAATATTCAGTATCATTCATTCATATTTCTATGTATTCATTAGAACTATGCATTGTGTCTACTTTGATTTTTCTGCAGCAGTGGTAGTATGTAATATTTATATTTGTATCGGACCTGTTATCGATAACGTCATTTTCTTAGTGGTTGAAGAAAAATTATTGTCTGCAATTGTCACAACGCACATACGAAAGGCAGAACCACACGCAACGATTGTGTCATTAGGCAAAAGATTTAATGATATATTCAAAACAGTGTAAGTCATAAAATAGTTGAGTTTCGTAAATATTATGTATTCTATTATAGGGTAAAGAACCACGGACGGGGATTCGTTTAATAAAGGAAGCATGAGGGAAGGTTGGGTGTATAAACCCGACGAGAGATCTTCTCCTGTCATGTGCTAGCTGGATAACATGATATTGCTGTGTAATTGTAATAAGAGATGCATGAAATATGCTTTAGAATAAGGCACAAACAAAATGTTTCCACCGGTAAAATTTGCTGAGGGCTCGGCGCTTATCAGAAATTTGTAGGTGAAGGGAAAATATACTTGGGGCAACCCAGATCTCTGTTAATCTGAATGGCGCGATCGGTTCGTCATCTCGGCTTGCTCCGTCAGACTCATCGGACATACTCCTTATGAGAGAGCAGCCGGTGAGTCTGAGCTCAGCCTTTGTAGTAGTTTCACCCGGACTTACCCGACGTCCTGATGAGAGACGCGTGCACCATAATGATCCCCCACACAGTAGCCGAGACGCTTCTCCACACGAAAAGGAATTGGTATGAGTCCCGCCGTGCAAACTGGACCTTGGTGTAGGTGTACCTCCCTCCTTCAGCTCAAGTCTACACTTCCTCTTCCTTGTAAGAGGAAGTTTCGTTACGTAGACATTTTTTCATCATTAGAAGGGGAACACACACTCCAGTGTGGCCAGACTCGCCATACCACCCCTAGCCGTGTTGTCGCTTCAGTGGCGGATATCTTTGGCATGGTATATTCCGATTAGTTGCCCTTGTAAATCTTCTAACTCGTACAGATTATTACCCTTTCTTGTTCGTATTCTGCTTTTTAGGAACTTCTTCGCAAGTTTGGCGTTCGTGCCCTTCTGAAAATCACTAAGCGTAAAATTACGCCGATAGATTGGCCTGGCTCTGGTGTTGTAGTTTCGTTCGCCCTGGTCAAATGCACGGTCTAGGTTAGCTTTAACGTGTTCTCTAATAAGGACGATTTTATCCGACATGTCTATTTGCATATCCGTTTCTACCCAGGTACCAAGCTTACGCAGGAGCTCGTACAAAACCTGATACGGGGAAAATCCTGTCGCCTTGTGGGTGGAGCTTCACAACGAGCTCGCGACGGCGCTCACACGTTCTGCGATTAACACGTTCTGCAGCATTAGCTTGCGGAGAATAGATGGCCGTGTACATATGATCTATTCCATATCGCTTCATCAACAACCTAAAGTGGTTGGATTTAAACTGTGGGCCATTGTCCGTGACCACTGTTTCGGGCACCCCAAAAAGGTGGAATATTTCTTCCTCTATATATTTAGTTATGAGCGAGGAGCTTGATTTTCGCAAAGGCTTGAGTATGGGAAAGTTGGAGAAATGATCTAACACGATGAGTATCGACACGTTTCCACTTCTAGATCGAGGATAGGGACCAAGAAGGTCAATGTATAGCCGTTGCCAGGGGCGTTCCGACTTTGGCTGCTGTCCTATAAGTGGACGAAGAATAGTATTGCGTGCCTTGGTCTCTTTGCAAATTTGGCAGCCATTGACATAGGCTCGGACTTGTGTGGTCATTTAAGGCCAATAAAAGTATCGACGAATCCTCTCAAGCATTTTACTGATTCCGCAGTGCCCAGAAAGGGGTGGATCATGAGCCTGTCGCATTGTCTGCTCGATGAGTCCCGAAGGGATCCACAGCTTCCAGGCCTCATCTTCCGAAACAAGGTCGCCGGTACGGGGCAGTTTGCGTATGTATACATATTTATCCAGTATGATTACATCGGGAAGTTTGGACTTATAAGTGAGGATGTCTTCTCTTAGATCCTTATATTCAGAAGATTCGAACTCTGGGGAGTCGAGGTCTATTAGTGGAGCTATGTCGATCTCTGAGAGATTGGGTTCATGTACCCTGGAGAGGGCATCTGGAACAATATTCTGACTACCGCATCGGTGCTCGATTTCAAAGTCGAAGGCCTGTAACTTCAGACTCCAGCGGGCCAGTCGACCCGACAGCTCTGTCACGCTATAGTTGCGTTGGGCGGAGTTGAGCTTCTGCGACATGTAAGCTATAGGGAGTTCAGCACCTTCTTCATCAGCTTGGAGGAGAACTCTTTCAACGCCTTCCTGACTGGCATCGCATTGAATGATGAACGGCTTGCGGAAATCAGGGCTAACGAGCAAGGGGGCCGTTATTAGCTTTTGTGTGAGGGCCATGAATGCATCATTGGCTTCGACGGTCCAGGTGAACTTGTCACTTTTCTTTAAAGTATCCGTGATCGGGGATGATACCGCTGCGTAGTTCGAGATGAACTTTCGGTACCATCCAGCCATACCTAGGAAACGACGTACCTGTCGTACCGTCTTCGACGTGGGGTAGTCTACAATCGCGGATACCTTATCTGGATCCGTCTTGATACACCCATTTCCGATCAAATATCCAAGATATTTGATTTCCTTCAAACAAAATTTGCTCTTTTCTACGTTAATTGTTAGTCCTGCCTTCCGCAAGCATTCCACCACTCGCGAAAGTGTAGCCAGGTGTTCCGAAAAGTTCTTCGACACCACAAGAAGGTCATCCAAATAGACGAAGACAGATTCCTTCAGGTCAGATGGTATGACCCTGTCCATCAGCCTGCACATGGTCTGCGTATCCGGGCACAGTAAATGCGGTCTTTTCGCGGGAACGGCTCTCCAGTGGTATCTGCCAGAAAGCATCCTTCGGGTCCAGTCCCGTTATGAATCGCGCAGGTGAAAGCCTTCCGAGAATGCCGTCAATGTGGGGAAGGGGATACGCATCCTTTTACGTCACCGCATTGACTTCCCTCGCATCGAAACATAGTCGGACCTTTCCGGGCTTCCTGACAAGTACCACTGGGGAGCTCCAGGCACTTTTACTTTCCTCGATGACGCCTAGACTCTTCATACGTGCTAGCTCTGCGTCCATCAGTGCCTGTACCGCTGGAGATACCGGATAGTGTCTCTGTTTAATTGGGGTGGTCTCTCCTACGTCGATGACATGTTCTAACAAAGGGGTGTTCCCTAAGCCTTGCTTTGCATATCAGGAAAAAAAATCTTCACTAGTTCCAGATGAGCTTGGTCTTCCCCTGACAGGCAGTTGGTATTGTTTTCAACGGGTGTTCCATTCGCGGTGGACGGCGTGAGAGAGCTGATGATGTCTGGGGCCAGCTGGAAAGCTCTCCAGAAATCTACGCCCACATATAGGTCTTGTGCCAGACTCGGTATGACATATAACCTAATAATATGTCTGCTGTCACGAAACTCTACATCGGGATCCAAATGACCGCATACCTGCTATGAGGTTAAGTCTGCTGTTTTGACGGAAGTTGCGAACTTCTTATATGTCATCTAGCCTTCTTGAAGGAGCTTTCGGGCTGCTTGTCCTCCCAGACAACTCACGCTTGCTCCACTGTCTAACAACCCATTGATTTCTTGCCCCAGTACTTTCACACGAGCATAAGACCTTATGTCATGTGGTATTGATGATATACCTGAGACTAGTCGGCGTCTGTCAGCTTTCACTCTTTTCCAGAATTCGCGAAGCCTCTTCGTGGATCGCTTAGGCTTAGGTCTTATTGTTTGAATTGAGCCAGGGGTAATACTTTCGACAGACTCTGAGAAAATGCACTCTCTGGCGGCTTGATATTCTAGAAGACGAATGTGATAAGGCTTGCGGGGGGTCACTCTAGGTGTTCTCGGTGTTGGAGTATCTCGCGGTGTTATCACCATTCGTCCCACATTTGGAGTCTCTGACGAAATCGTTATGGTCTTATCAGGGATATTTAAATCACTCGTCGAGGTTTCTAGTGCTGGTCTATTGCTCGGCGATTCGAGCTGGCTGTCGGCTGGTTCCGGCGAGAATTGCTGGCGTTGTTCCCGGCTCTCCACTGGTTTTTTCGACTGCACGTCTGACAATTATTTATGTAAACGTCTCGCAATCCGCATCCATAGCAGTAGACGCCAGTGTTTGGACTTGGACATTGTCGATGCCGCTGAACATTCTTCAGCCTGCGAAGCTGTACTGACCATCTCATTGCCTAGGGTCGTAACAGGCTGGTCTGTCTGCGAACTTGTAGGTGGTACTATGTCTACCTCCTCCAGCCTTCTGACGTTGTGATGCCTCATAGCTCTTGTCCTATGAAAGACTCCTTCTATGGACATGACTATAGCTTGTAGTTGGGCAATGCTGTATGCAGGGTGGAGGCATATTTGCTGTTGGGTAGCAGGCAATAAATTATCCTTGACAATTTCCACAAATTCCGACTCCAGCATTCGTAGTCGGAGTCTCTGTCTGAGGGACAATAAATCCTGTAGATAAAACTGGAACGGTTCTCCTGGGAGAGCATCTGTCGAAGTGTATCGGAGTCATGCACCCCTGGGCACCTGGGCTCAGGATGGTATCTGAGATACTGCCAATACCAGTCTAAGGGATTGTCTTTCAGGAGGGTGGCAAAGTTTTCTGCCATCAGGTTATAATCTCCGGCCAAGGTATTTCGTGCCATAACTTCCAATCGGAAAATAAATTCTTCGGCCCGCAGCCTCGAGTTGTCCCCATTGTAGGTTAAATTCCAATGCCTCATGAAACTAGGTGACCTTCTTTGGTACCGCGGAGTGTTTTGCCGGTGTATATGAGCATCACCGAAACGGGCTTGTCTCTGGTTCGGTGGTCTATAACCGGTCTGGGGCCTCAGGTTGTTTCAGGTGTATATTCTGCATCTGCTGACTGATTTGTCGGGTTATCAAGTCAGATTACTCGCCTCGTAGACCAGCCAGCAGGGCCTGTACATTATATGACGCTTGTCCTCCTGGGCTAGACTCCTGTGTTCTAGGCTGTGGCAGTTCTAATGTCTGCGTTCTGTCGAGCGGCTGAGTTGGCGATACTGCTGGGGTTTGAGGTCGCTGGTTAGCCTGCGATCTCGTTACCACGCCTAGGGTATTCGTGCGTGTGATAACTCCACTGCTAGGGTTATATGTTCTAGTCTCCGCTAACGAACACTCTCGCCAACATATCGGACAGCTTGGTTGTCGCTCCAACCATTGTGCCAAACACTTGTTATGGAAGGTGTGTGAGCAGGGGGTAATCACTGGCATAGTACTGGGACTGAAATCAGTGCCCTAGCACACCGTACACACTGGTGAAGTGGCCGCCGCGGCCGCTGCATGTTCTGGTGGCGACCGAAACATTTTTTTTTAAATAAAAATGTAAGTCAAATAGCTGCAAGTCGCGCTCTCACTACTGTGTGTTTGGTATTCCCACAAATAAAGCAAGTAAAATTTTTGGGCTTGACCTAAACTAAAACAATTTTAAAGAGGTTGCGATGAATACCCAGGTGTGGAGCGGCTCACAGCCTTAATAGTTCAAAATACGGGAATGGCAAATTTCTTTACTCCATATCGAGGAGCCGCAAAAAAAAACAAGATAAGTTTTCATAAATTTTTCGTTATTTCAAACCTATAAAACGAGCAAAGGGAAAATATATATCAATTCAATAAAAGGATTTCGCTCTTATTCTGTATCCCCAAATAGAAAAAAAATGTTGAGGCTTGAACCCAACTCAATCAATCTGAATGGAGTTTGGTGGATACAGAGCTAGCCAAACACAACAGAAATCTAAAATGGTGAAGAATAATTTGCAGAAAAAAAAGGAAAATATTTATTTGAGAAGTAGGAAGGGTCAAAAGTTGTTGCCCTCCTCGACCCGCTCTCTCCTTGTTATCCCGACACTGCTGTTGAGGTGCCTCCTCGCCAGGAACAGATGGTAAGCAATTAGTTAGGACGGGGTAAAGTCGTAAGCCAAACACTTACCCGAATTTCGACCGACTACTATGAGCGCTCAGAACTATCCCGGACAAGGTCACTGGCTATCAAGCCAGGGCTCGTAAACTCCGGAATAATCTGAACACTCGAATCGATCGTCCTTCGAATAAGACTGACTATCAGGATGGGAATCAATCGACTAGAATTGCCAGCCCAAGGAGAGGGATCCAGGAACAGATGGTTGCTCCGAAACTTGGAAACGATCTCCAGAGACATTCCATTGGCTAACATCATAGCCAAAGGATATCACTCTCTGGAGTGCTCCAACTTCGTAGGCCACTAACCTGGATTCATCCATCGCACTGTCAACCTGAGTCGATGAGGGATAGGGAAAGAAAGAACAAACAAAAAATTGAAACAGGCCGTGAAGGCAACTAGGTAGCATATGAATACCAAAAAGTCCGTTCAGGAAGGTTGAAGAAATACTATGGTAGAGCTATCCGTGAAGGAATGTGCTCTAGAGGAAGTGGAAAAGGGTGGCCGTTGAAGCCTTGTGGAATATGAGTCCATTTATCCACTTAGGGAATGGTTCGAAGACCGGCCGAAGCATATAGGTAGACGTAAAGTCTCCTTGAGATTGTGCCTACTGGAAAAAGGAAGGTTGGTTCCTTTCTCAGTCCTTTAAGCAGGACTGCGCACAAACGTTGGGCGCCATTTTGTTATCGGTTAATTGGGAAATCCATACTCACAGGCAACCATCAGATGGCTGCAGGTGGACATGGATTGGGTTTGGGGTTGTGAGCACCACTAAGTTGTTTGTCACAACCTAGTCGTAGCTCACAACCAAGGGATAAAGGAAAGGTTATGGGAACTACCGGGGTGAGCGAAAGTTGCCGTGCAGGCTTGGTCGATGACCGAAGAGGTGAGGGGCCCGCCTTGCTAGCCGTGCTATGCTCGCCGGATCGGGGTGAGATCTTGCCTCACACTCCTCGGTGCACCCACCCGAACTCTATTGCGGGCACTCTTAAGTTCTTAGAGACTGAAGACAAAAAAAAAGGAACGCACAAAGATACTAAGGGGATACAAAAAGGCATAAAAGAAAGCCGTATAGGGCTCCTGACGAGAAGCAACCTCAGCCTCCAGCTGTTATGAGGCTAATTGGGCTAACATTCCCCATCCTACGACTATGTCACGCCCTGGATACGACATAGTCCCTTTGAAAAACCTCGGACAGCTGTCCGGAATTAGATGCTAGAGGAAGAGAGAGGGTCTAGAGGGACCAGAGTAATGTCTAGTACCCCTTATTTCTAACCAAAAAAAAATTTATCAAACAAAATATGCCAAGAAAAATTTCGATAAAGATTAAACCGATATGTACAACTTGGTACGCATATATACGGGAATCCACCCTCCCTCATCGACGATCCATAACTTAAGGCAAAAGAAAAGTGTGTCTCAATATAAAGTTCAAAATCTTAAATTTTCGAAAGACAAAAAAATATAATTTTAGGAATGGAGTTCCTTTATTGCATTGCAATATTCCTATATTACGTAGTTTCTAATTTGATAAAGGAAAACTTAGATAAGAAATGATATTAATGATCGAATAACAATAAAAGATTTAGTAAAAGTATAACTGCTCTCAATTTAACATAAGCCAATATCCCAAACATTAGGCACTTTGAAATAAATTACTGCATGGAAATAGTAAAATAATATTCAATCAAAATTTTTGTATCAACTAATTACTCATACTGGTTTATGTGCTTCAAAAAATTAAATTTTCGAACGCCTTCGAATAATTTTAGGAATGGAGTTCATTTCAATATTCCTATGTAACGTATTTTTGTTTTATTTGATAAGGAAAACTTAACTAAGAAACGATACTAATTCAAAATAAAGATGCAAAGATATAAAAATTAAGTGTCCTTAAGTACGGGAGTATTAAATGCTTTCACAGGTATAAATTCACAGGAATCGCTGATCCTTGTGAAACATCTTTAAAAATGCTCTGTTGGCCGAATAACAATAAACGATTTAGTAAGATTATGACTGCTCTCAATTTAATATCAGCCAATATCCCAAACATTAGGCACTTTGCGAAACAGAAACAAATTACTGCATGGAAATTCGCCCATGTTCAAAGTGGCCTATGGGTGTTACAAATGAAGTATATTTAATGGATTCATTAGCTATCTTTATATGGTGACATCCACTACATAAGTCTAGTAACATAAAGTAAATGGTCTTCAACAAGAAGTAAAGGATAATTATCCTTTTGTGTAATACTATTAAGCTCTCGGTAATCTATGCACAATCTAAATTCACCTGTTCCTTTTCTAACTAGAACGATAGGTGAAGAGTGAAGCGCTTTCGCGAATAATCCCTCTTCGAAACAAGACATCTAAAATTTTCTTTAACTCAATGTTATGAGAATAAGGCAACCTTCGTGGAGTGCAATTAAATATTTATTCTTTTTGTAGCATTTACTCATATCGTAGTCGATTAATTTTAATTTTTTTTAAATTCATTTTCAAAATTTTCTTTAAAAATTATTTCTTTTACTCTTTCAATTACAGTATGCGGTATATTTTCATTATTCTCTTTGTTAACAATATTTATATTAAGAATGTTATTTGAAAAATTATTTGCATTGTCTAATTTATTGGATTCACGTGTGTATAATATTATCTTACCTTTCAATAATCTTTGTTCATCAATTTTATTATTTTTCAATCTCCAAATTCATATTGCTTAATTTAAAAAATTTCGACGTAATACTACTGAATATTATCTCTTACAATAATTATCTTAAATTTGAAAAATTTATTATTAAAAACTACCTTCCATTTATACCGCCAAAAACCTCAGCTCGACGTCTCAGAATCCAAAGGTAAAACGAGATAAGATGGGACGCTGTTCATATCACAATCTGCGCCACAAGATAACATCACAAATGGATAACCTACTATTTTTACCCAAAAAGGAAAGCGTCAAAACCACCAGTCACATGTTTTCGTATAAATTTTGCTGCCTGCTGTTTCTTTTTCCTCGCCTTTATATCAAAAAACAACCAGCACTTTTCACTATTTTAAATGTTAACACTTGCTTTTGCTTCTTTCCTCGCGGTGCCTCCGTGTTTTTCCTCCGCTGTCACTCACCAAAAAGAAAGACCAGCCGCCAATTTGCTCTCCCTTCTTCCTATACGACTATTGCAGAATCCCCTCGCCAGTGTACTTTTCTTGTAATTTATCGCATTGCCAGGCGAACATCCATAACAGCATGGATGGCAGCAAAATTATCTTGCTGCTGACTGTATCAGATTGCACATCCACGGCAGCATATTTTTATTATCGAGCAAATGACGCTGCACGAGACATCAATTCGGAGTTAGAAGGAGAGTTGGTCTTGCTGCCCGCGAGATGGCTCTACATAGTTGGAACTAGAGATGACTAGGCAGCAAAACTTTTTCCGCTTATCGGTTGGGTTACGGCTTCGGATTAGGCCATATGCCTGAAACATGACAGACGGCAGCGCCGTGGCAGTGCAGTGCTGTCTCGCCATCGTCTCAAACTCTAATTGAGCTGCCGCTGACTGTATTCAACCAACTGAATCAGCTGAATGAGAGTAGGAATTTCAGTTCACCCAATGTAGTAAAATCAAACAGCCAACCTATCTGACTCACATAACAGCTGCACATAGCTTGTTTGAGGTCTTCAAAGGCTTGTTGTGCCTCTTCAGTCCAAACAAAACTTTTGCACTCTTTTAAATAGTCCGTGATCGGAGCTGCCAGGAAAGCATAATTGGGGATGAACCTCTGATACCAACCCGTCATTCCGAGAAATCTACGGATTTGTTTAGAAGAGCGGAATATGGGGAAATCCGCCACCACTGCTACTTTCTCGGGGTCAGTTTTCAGAGTTCCATCTTCAATCATGAAACCCAAGTAGCGGCTTTTCTCGACGTTAATAGTTAGTTTCGCGCTGCGCAGACAATCAGCTACTTCTCGTAAGGTTTTAAGATGGGAGTCAAAGTCATGTGATACGACTAATAAATCATCCAAGTATACAAAGACGTGTTCGCGTAAACGACCAGGAATTATCTTGTCCATAAGTCGACACATACATTGAGGGGCATTGCACAATCCAAAAGGCATGACGGTGTATTGGTAAAGCGGTCTGCCGGGCACTGTTAACGCTGTTTTCTCCCTTGACTGCTTCTCCAAAGGAATTTGCCAAAAGGCGTCCTTCAAATCGATGGACGAAATGAAGTGGTCCTGCAGTCGACCAAGCAATCCGTCGATGTGGGGTAAAGGGTAGGCGTTCTTCCTTGTTACTAGGTTCACCTTGCGAGAGTCCAAACAGAGCCCTTCCCAGGTTTCCTTACAAGTACAACTGGGGAATTCCAGGTACTCTTGGACTCCTCAATTACCCCTTCGTTGTACATCGGCTTTTGGATCGCTGGAGAAATGGGAAAGTGCTTCTGTTTTATTGGCTCTTCTAGGTGGGTCTTTCCCAAACCTAGAGCTGTAAAAGAAGGAAATTGAGCAATGACTATGTCTAGTTTTGTTCTGTCTGAGTTATTCAGGGAGTAAAAGTTCGTCTCGACCGAAGAAGAAGGCTGTACATCGGGAGAGGAGAAGATGTTTGGTGCGAGTTGAAAGACTCGCCAGAAGTCTACGCCTAGATATAATTGTTGGCTAAGGCCAGGAACTATAAACAAGGTGAGGATTTCAGACTGTCCTCGAAAGGTGACTGTAGCTCTTATTGTGCCGGGGACTGACTGGCTAGCACCATCGGCGGTACGAACTGAGGCTGACAATGCGGAGAACTTTAAGCCTGAGCGCTGGACAAACTCTAGGGCTGATTGTCCTATGACTATCGTTTTGTGTATCGAAAAGCCGCATTAATTAAATTCCAATTGACGTAAATAATAGCTGTCATTTGTTGCAAAAATTAAACTTAAAGTGAAATGAGTTAGTGTTTTTACTTATATAAAAGCGTGTTAGTGCAAAATGTTGTCGCGGCATTTATTAATGAACTGCAACAGCTCCAGTAGCGAAGATGAATGGGAGATAAATCAGCGTGTGCGTCGAAGAATTTTAAGAGATATGTTAAATCCATTAGATTTGCAAGAAGAAAGGTAGTATAATTGCAGAAATTAAATTTTTCAAGTAAAAAAGTTTTGGATAATTTTAGTTTTATACAGAGATTTCGATTGTCCAAAGATGCGTTTACATTTGTAATGAAAAATATTAATCTTTCAACGATTAAACGAAGTACATATGCACGAAAAATTATAAGATTGGCAGCAACATTAGAAGTGTTGGCTGGAGGAAGCTACCAGTGGTCAAGTGGGAACGATTTCATCGCTCCATTTGCTCAAAGCACATTGTCAAATATATTTCGCCAAACAGTGTGCGCTATGGAAGTCTTTGCCCTCAGTGGATCAAGTTTAGTGGGGATTTTCAAGAAACGAGAAAGCGGTTCTATAATAAATACAAAATTCCTGGTGGTAAGACTTTGAAATTATAATTGCACAGCAAAATTGAAAAGATTATTTGCAGTTATTGGGCTTGTAGATGGAACGCATATAAGCCTTCTAAAACCTCACATAAATGAGCATATTTATTTTAATAGAAAAGGAAGGCATAGTATTAATGCAATGATTGTAAGTATAGATAAATACGGATATTTACTCTATTTTGTTATGAATAATGGAAATGCTTCATTTAGAACATTTTGACTGATTGATTAGATTTTTTAAAATAAACGAAAATATTTTTATATTTGAATATTTCAGGTTTGTGATCATACTATGATGATAACAGCTATGTACGCAAAATATGGGGGCTACTCACGATTCCTTTGCATGGAAGAATTCCCACGAAAGGAAGAAGAGACTCGTGGTTATTAGGTAACTTTAAGACATACTTTTTTCGTAAATAAGAATTATTTCTATTGTATTCTTAGGTGATTCCGGATATGCCCTTGAGCCATGGCTTCTTACCCCTTATTTCCAATTAAATGAAACGGATAGGAGGAAAATACGTTTTAACGACGTACACAGCAAGGCAAGAAGTCTAGTTGAAAGGTGTATAGGTATTTATAAAGGTTGGTGATAAATATTATCTCAAAATGAAAAAATTTAATGCTTTTGTTTTTATTTTCAAACAGGTCGTTGGAGATTATTGATGGAAGAGCGTAAAGCCAGATATTCACCAGAATTAGTAGTCAAATGTGCCAACGTTTGTGCAGCTTTGCATAACGTATGTATGCACTACAACGTACATCAGCAGGAAGTAGTAGTAATAGATGAGCAGAGTGAAATAAATGTGGGCGCCATTTCGTCTGTACGTAGCCTTAGGACTTTTGCGGAAAGAATAAGGGATAGAATAAGTGAAAATTTATAATTAAAAAAATAGTCGTTGAAAATATATTTTGTTTGCAACGTAAATATGTTTTTTAATAAAAATAAGAACATAAAGTTTTCCATTTCTAAATAAAATACATATCACTTTTCTTTTATAAGGCCGTCCCACACTTTTTATGCTGCCGCACAGTTTGTGAGACAGTTTGTGGGCAGAAGCATGACAAGTGTAGAATGACCCATATATAGCTTCTATAGCTTTCTGTAATAAAATAAATTCATGTTAAAGCATAATACCTTCATTTACAGAAATATTTTTAACACTGACGTTTTGGCTGCAGCATATCAATTTCCATTGAAATTTTCTTAATTTCTAATTCCAGTCTTATCATTTTCTTTTTTTTAAACCCTATTTCAGTTTTCAATTGGCTTTCTAATATTGCAATCTTCTTCTCTTCTAATTCATTTCTTTCTTTTAATACTTTTAAAAGTTTTTCCTGAAATTCCTTTTGATTAGCAACTTCTTCTTTTAAAATTGCTGTTTGTTCTTCTCTGTTTTTGTTTTTCGTTCCTCTGCTGTTTTCTACGCGGCTTTCTATATTGCTTCTACGTTGACTGCTTGGGATGGGATGTTGAGTAATACTTGTGAAAGAAGCCTCAGTCCTAGATGCATTACTTTCTAATTCAGCTAGCAGATATTCAATATCTTGTGTTTGTGGAGATAAATTCACATTTCTATTATGAGGTACGGTATTTTCATAGTCTGTATTTTCTGGTTCTGCTACTGATGCTGTAGGTGACATTGAAGAATCTTCATGATTCACTCCAAAAACGTTGGCACTTGGTACTCCAGCTACTTGTGCTTCTATAGAAGCTGCTGTTATGGCTCTTTTCTCTAAAATTGAAATAGAAATGTCCTCATTTGGCCCACCTCCTGTCTTCAACATGTTTTTTCTATTTTGCACGAGCTTCCTCTTCGACTTATATTTAAAGTCTGTCCATACCTATAAATTATAATATGGAAATATTCAATTTTCATATTTATTTACAAGACTGACAAACCTTCTGCATTGATTTTAATGGTTTTTCTGGCGGTCCATTACTATTTAATAAATTACATAATTTTCCCCAAAGTTTTTGTCTTTTATCCCTTCCCCTTACGCATTGCTGTAAAGCATTTTTGCCAGTGCAGGATGTTTTTCCATATACTCGACTAATAGCCTTAGTTGTGTTTGATTACTTTGTGAAGACCTACAACAATTATGTATAATAAATTACTTTATATAATACAAAAATTTACTTAAATTTTCTCCTTCTTTATTCTAAATATTTAGTCACACAGCCACTTCCTTACAAGCACAACTCGATACCAAAAGTCTTGTCGAATTGTACTTATCGACAGCTCGACATAAATCGGTCGACATATCGAATTACATGAAGCAAAAACGACATCAAAACGACAGTTTTTGCTCGGTATCGAATTACGTTATTCGGCCCCTGGCTAGTTATTACCGTAGAGACTAAAGACTGTCGAGTCTTCTTCAATGCGCGTTTGCTCTCTCGGAATCTTTTCCAGTGTCGTCTATTTCGATTGAGAGGAAGAGTCACTTCCTCTGCGAAGATATGAGCTCTTACCTTATCATAATTTAGTTGTCTCTCATGCAAGGACATTCCTCTCATGAAAAGAAAAAGATCTGTCTGGGTACCGCATTATTGATGCGTTGGATCAGCCTGTCTTGATTGTGTTTTGGCAAGGAAATTCAGGGGGTTGTCGATGTCGCCTTTCTTATCATCTTCGGCGAGTGGGGTCCCCTGTGTCGACCACTCGTCCTGGCGTTTTCCGGGTTACATCTGGAGCACTTAGGTAACACTACTCCAGGCTGTCCACAGGTATAGCAAAAGAGTCTCCTAGTCTCACTGGGGCAGGAATGGAAGGAGTGACCCGCAGCTCTCCGAACTCTGACGGAGTTCCATTATAGTCGGCATCAGGCTTAGGTCTGTTTCAGTAGAGCCGAACTCTTGCCTGATGCGAGCTCTGAATAGCTCCCAGTCAAAGTCCGGTGAGGTGCGGCAAAACTGGTTCCAGAACCATTATTCGGCATCAACTTTAAGTAGGAGGTGAATGTTGCCACAGAGTTCTTCATCAGAAACTCGGAAGCTGAAGGCTAGTCGCTCTATACGAAACAGAAAATCATCTATATTGAAAGCAGGGTAACGGTCACTGAAATAAATCCCCCAGGACGCTAAGATGGAAGGGCGTCTGCAGTTCTAGTTGCGGGCGTCTTTCTAGGTGGGGGCGGCTGAGGAGGGTCACTCACAAAAGCCTGCACTGAACGACCTCTGGAAGCGGGTCGTTCGAACGGGGCTAGATCGTTCTCATGATGACGAGGATTTACTGAAGGGGCTTGCCCTGCATATTCAGCACCTCCAGGACTACTGGCCGAACCTGACCTTTCCAAAATGGATTGAGCCAAGTTCGTCCTTAACAGACCCAGTATTTCCTGCTTGAGATCCGCCATGTGTGTGGCCAACTGCTCAACAGTAACTACTGCTGTCTCTAAGTTACTAGGGGCTCCAGTTTGATGGGGAGAAAGCCAAAACTAATGCAAGTCTTAAAGCTGTCGAGCCTGCTCCGGAGGGGGAAACGCCCAAGCCCCGTCTAACGACTGGCTTGATCCAAAAACAGGTAGCGCAGGATTATTATTCCGGCTAGGTAATGTTCTGGCTGACTCGCTTGGAGGCCTACTAACGTTGTACTCAGGTGGGGGCTTAGAGAAATCGGACTTTGACGCCTGTACAACACCAGTGGCAGAGTCGGTCGACAGTCTCTCCTGTGCAAAAGTTACGAGGTTACGAGGCTACTGTCTCTTGCTTCTAACCGGAGGAGAGGAGTGAGCTGTTGCCTGTTTCGGCCTTGCACCACTACAGTCCCTGGCTTTACCACGGGTGAACGAAACATTATATAAAAATTTCTTTTCAAGGAAGCTACTTAGCTAAAGTCCACCAGCTAGCTGCTTATCTATTCTAGTTTGCTTTTCAATTCGTTTTAGCTTTGTGTTTTCTATCAAACTTCTTGCTTTCGCATTGGTTAGTGTTTAATTCGTTTGCGTAGTTCTCCAAATAGTTAACAGTGCTGTTGTTATTAATTATGTCCAAAGGTTAATACGGTAGTTTGCCAAAAATTAACTTTACATGCGGTGTAGTATTGTAAGAAAAAGTATAATATGGTATCCATTTGTCCCATCCTAAATCGTCGGCAAATGATAGCATATATTCATTTAGAACGCGATGGTTTCGATCTGCAATGCCCATTGTTTGATGATGATACGGAGTGCTGAAAAGTTGCTTAATTTCTAGTAATTTGCATATTTCCTGCATTAGCTTGTTTGTAAATTCCGTACCTTGATCTGTCTTTAAAATTTTAAAGTGTCCATATTTTAGGATAAAGTCATTTATTATTGTGGAAGCTACAGTATTAGCATCTTTAGTTTCTAAAGGTGATGCTATCACGAATTTCGTTAGCTCACATTGCATAGTGAGTATGTATCTAAAATTGTTGGAGATTCGCAATGGTCCTACTATGACTATTGCTATAGTTTCGAAGCTCGTTGTGGGTGTGTCGGTTTTAATCATTTTCTCTTTGGTATGTCTTTCTTGTTTGCTAAGTGCACATTGTCCACAATTGTTAACGTAATTCTTTACCATGATGTTCATATTTTTCCAGCAGTGTCGTTGTTTTAGTTTTAGTATGGTTTCCTGACTCCTAAATGACCTCCATGTGGTGAGTTGTATGTAGTTGAGTATTCTTCTATTATTCGATTTTTCGTTTCGATGTCGAGTATTCTTTTAGGGGGTTCGTATATTAATATCTTAAGTTTCGTGCGATTATTATTATCTTTTTTCTTTTGCAACGTGTTAAATATGTTTTTAAATTTCTCTTTCTAGATGCATTCAAATATATTAACTTTATTTAATAGAGCTAGCTCCTGTATATTCATTTCTTGTTTAGCATTTAATAGCTTCTTCATGATAGAAACGTATTTCATATCAGAATTATCGCCGTTATTTCGTTTATTGCTACGTCGTGGCTTCTCCATGATAGAATCTGGATTCATATCAGGATTATCGCTACAATGTACTATTATTTCGTTATATGTACGTACAATATCGATATTTTTCTTCTTGTTATTTTTGCTATTATTTTTGTTGTTGCGCAACATAATAAATTTTAATAACATGTACACAATGTACGAAATAAACACATGACCCAAGCAAATTTTCAATTTTGTGTGGATCACCATCTAGTTTTTGGTTTCTTTCGAAGGCGTCCACCAGCTAAAGAAAAGCTAAACCTTTGGTCAAAGATTACTTACTACTAGATAACCGGCTCCCTAAAATACCCAGCTATTCTTGAAAAAGTAGCACTTGCACCACAGTAAAACGAAATATATCCAGATTTCAAAGTCATAAGAATATACATGCAAGTAAAGAGTAAAGGTAGTGTGCAGTCATTTAGTCCTGTCAAAATTATTTGAGAGAATCACTTACTCCAGTCAAAATTATGCTCTCTTCCGGAGAGAATCACATACTTCTGTCAAAAAAGTACCGCCAAATTTTGTCGAAGTATTAAAATGTACCAAAAAGTACCACCAATAAAAAGAATTCATGTGAAGCACATTTGTTTGAAAACAAAAATTAACAGATTAAAGATTAAATAATTTTATATTGAAGTGTATAGTGATTTACTTTCGGGCTGTAAAGAAATAAGTGAAAGAGTGAGGGAACACTTAACTGATTTAACATTAGTTTAAACTGTTCTAATAAAAGAGTTTAATTTGGTTTACTGTTCAGTATGTGTTGTAATTTTTTAATGTTAATTATATATGAAATTTATTATTGTTTAACATTTTATTGTGTTGTTAGTGGATGGAGGTAAATTTGTAGATGATTTATTATTTGAATAGTCATCTTTTATTTTCCTCTATCTGTGACAGCTTTTCAACAAAAGTGCAAATATTAGTGTTTGTAATTGTATTTAATTTAAAATGTATTCTTGTTCTTAAACGTGAAGCTGTTTTCTACTAAACTGGAAATTCAACGCATTACCATTTGGCTACGGTATGTTTTAATGGGTAGGACGACGTAAAACCTTATACGTTTCGTATATTATTTTAAAAAAATCAATGACGAAAAAAGCAGCCCATTTGAGTTGCCTTCCTGGTACAACATTTAGTCATACCTATTTAACATTTTAATAAATCCACTGTAATATCTCTTGGAAGAAGACACTAGCAAAAAATGTTTCATACAAAAATTGCTCCATTCAGTCTTTTGATGATATGGGTTTTTAAAATTTATAAGGTAATGGGGTACCTTTTTAATGTAAGTAGTAACATAGTAGTACGATTTACAGGATGCCCCAATTTTAAACAACTCACAGTAATATATCCTCAGAAGGGATATGCTTTGGGTAAAAACTTTTGTCCTAAAAATTTTATTGAAAACGTAAATTTGAGTTTTTCGAGGAAAAAAATTCAAGAATTTTGTAACAAAGTGAAAAGTGCTTAGATGTTTATAGGGAATCTGACGACATTCTGGAATTTTCTTTATGCACCTCCTTTTTCTTCCGAGTAAAATGCTCAAAGTTCCAATTGTCAAAATCCAAACAAAATATCAATTTCATTGTCGACAGTACCGAGTGCGACCGACAGATTATAGAAATAGAAATGGGTATCGACAAAAATTTGTTCGAGTCCTATATATCAAGACACTAAAAAGTAAAAAATAAAATAGTTTTAAAAAAAAATTTGAACCGACTTGCGAAGCGCTAAAAAGCATAAAATAATTTTTCGTTTTATATCTATTACTTATAAAACTACCTCAACGTGTCAGGTCACGGAATGATAAGGAAAGACGATTAAATACTTTTGTTGTAGTTATTTGGTTTTTTATAAAAAACCATTTATCAAGATATAAGGATTTCAAATTACTTGCGTTACACTCAGATCCCGAACTGGAATTTCTAATTAAACGACATTATCACGTCAAAATTATTAAAAATAAATAACAAAGTAAGTAAAAATAAGAAATGTTATAAGTAAGACATATATTTAATTAGTGGCCCAGTTTATACCGCACTTATACTGATATATACAATTAATTTTTATACAAGACTTATACTTATACCGATGAAATAAGGCAATGAATGAATGATCCCTATTTAGAGTTTTTTTTATTTATTATTTTGCTTTAAATTCGAAGAGGTATGAGACAAATCTCTTTCAAATTCGACTTGCACATGAAGAACCTATGGAAAGTTTTAAAATTGTGAAAGAAATACCTAGTGCGGCTAATGTACCTAATAGCAAACAAAAACAATAAAAGTATTTTCATTTTGCAAAAATAGTTTGAATTTAATGAGTAGTTCACACGTGCGATTTTTGATAAACAAATTAGTAATAAGTAATACTTTATGAAAAGGAATTGATGCCAATTTGCTTTGGTGCTGATGTTGAAGACGAGCCAAAGGAATTTAGCTTTTCTTTATTAGAAACGCCGATCGCGTTAAGAAATATTTTAATATTTCTTACTTCGCTCGAGTTTGAACGGTTTAGTTCGGAATTTGCAATTCCAAGTTATAACAAATTTTAAAATTTTAATAAATTTTAAACTTTTCATATTCCTGACATCTTGCAGTCTCAAGTGTAAAGTTGATCAGGCTTTGACTGTGGTTGGGGAACATTTCCAATACCTTTGCTTTTGGTTTCTCTATCATGCCCCTTGTTAACGCTAGTACTTTGTTCACTGTGAGGTCTCTTTCTTTCGGAACCATATCTTTCAGAGTGTCGGAGTCTAAATTTATTCTTGACAATGCGTCAGTGTTAGTGTTTATTTTGCCCTTTTTGAATACAATATAGAAATCGTAATCCGCTAGATCTAGTCTGATACGTGTTACTTTTGACGAAGGATTTTTGTGTGTAAATAATGATACTAGTGGTCTATGGTCGGTGACCACAATAACTCTTTTTCCGTAGAGGTAAGATCTAAAGAAATTTATGCCCCAGTGTATCGCTAGTAATTCTTTTTCAATAATGGGTTTGTTGATATCATGTTTCTACAAAGATTTGCTTGTGTACGATACGGGTAAATCTGAACCAATCTCACCTTGCGAGAGAACTGCTCCTAGAGCATAATTTGATGCGTCGGTGGTTAAGATGAAAGGTTTGTTGAAGTTTGGATACTGAAGTATTGGTGGTTGTATTAATTTCTCTTTTAATGTTTCAAATGCTATTTGACAAGATTCGTCCCATGTCTTCTTAAGAAGAGAATTTAAATTTTTAGTGATTTCTGCCAAATTCGGAATAAAACGTCTGTAGTAGTTACAGAAAGCTACGAATCTGCGTACTTCATCAGCATTTTTAGGCTTTGGGTAATTTTTGATTACCTCGTATTTGAAAGGGTCTGTTTTTATTCCTTCATTTGTTATCAGATGCGCTAGATACACAACTTCTGTTTTGAGGAATTGGCATTTGGCCGGATTAAGTTTTAGATTGTATTTACGCAATCTTTGAAATATTTTGGTTAAATTGGTATTATGATGTTTAATGCTACAACCAAAGACAATAATATCGTCTACATAAAGAAATACTTCAGAGCTAAGTCCAGTTAGAGCTACGAATAAAGAACGAAAGGAAGGGCCCTTACGAACATTTTCTGAAGAAAATTTTAAAATGGTATGGGTTTTTACTAACCCAAATGGAAAATTACATTGGTGTATTCAAAGAAAAATTTTACTGCAGAGGTTCTTTTTAACAAATTTAATAATTTTGGCGCGTACTTTAAATTAAATAACGCAAAATTTATCTTTGAACCCAAATTTATTAAAACACTTGCTTTTAAATTTCCACATTTGATTTTAATAAAATAAGTCAATTATACAAATTCCTTCAGCCGAGTTATGAGAACATTTGAAATGTTTAAAATAGACTTATTTTATTAAAATTAAATGTGAAAAATTTAAAAGCAAGTGTTTTAAAAAAATTGTGTTCAAAAAAATTATTTTAATTTACGGCCTCCCTCCTCTTTTTGCAACCGGGCTTCGGACCGGATTCGGCAGAGTTGGCGCTTTGGTTGCTTGAAATGATTCTTGCTGCACTAATTTAGTGGCTAGGATAATACTGATAGTTATTAAATTCTGTACATTATCTATATACTCTAAATTTGATTAGGAAATCTAAAATAGAAATTTCAACAAATAAATAAACTATTCAAATTTTTTCAACTAATAAAAGGTTAATATTTCTCTAACTCCCCCTTATATTAAAAATTAACCATAGCACTGAACCTTAAAAGAAAACAAACGAATGGCTACCTAGAAAAAGAAGAAGTTACTTTTACTTCGCTTTGTTTTCGTGCTAAAACTAATTGATTTGCCTTCAATTAAGTCATTCAATGTAGCATTACTATTTAACTACTATTTGTTCTATATTTGCCTACGAAACGAGACTCCAACAGGATGATTTCGCACTTTGTTCTCACACAAATTTATAATGCACTTAATTTTTTTTTGTAAGTAAACTTCACTACACTACACAAATTGTTAAAATTCTTATCAAACATTCCGGACTGTACCTGTGACAATAAGGAATACGTGTGTAGACAAGGGCGAGAAAATCGTGTTTTTTCCTAGGTATTAAGCGAAATACAAAGTAGAGAAGTGAAGAAATAGTGAAATAGACACTACAGAAAATGGAGACATAGAAAACGGAAGTGTAAATTACGGAAAAACTTACATTAATTAGCAAAAATAGAAAGCGCAACATAACCACAAAAGCAAAGTGCAAGTTCATAAAATTCGGAGAATTCGGATCTCCGAAATACCGAAAAGTTGTTGGTGTATGAGATAACAAACCAAAAGGACAGGTCAGAAAAAAATTTTTGGAAGAAAACAAGATTCCGAAAACAAACATTCACTAACCTCAAAACTGACTAATGACATTTCAAAAGATCAAAACAAAGACAGAAAACTCAAAAAAACAAGACAATTAGCTAAATATTTAAGGATAGGTTATTATAAATTAACACACTAATAGGTAGAGGGTATAATAAGAATAAGAATTAGCTTAGGATAGGTTACGAGATACTAAACTTACAGAAAACTTCTCTACAAAGAAGGGCTAGTTAAAACATAAAAAAGAAGGTACTCCTAGAGAAGGGGGCCTGCTAGGCAGGCAAAATGGGGCCGGAAGGCCGAAATAACTTCTTTGCAATCCTGGGACAACCCAGGGGTGCAAAGACCAACCAAAAAAAAAGGGAATATGCCAGCCTAGAAGGCGATTTTCCTATTTTAAAGGTAGCTGAAAGGTTGGAAGTGGACCAACCAAGGTATGTCTCAATTCAAAGTGCGGAAGAAGGCAAGACCATGGATTCCTACAACTTGTTCTTGGTAGCCAAGTGTGTAGACTCCATCTCCACGCTCTATAAGAAATGCACCCACTTGAAAAATGGAAGCCTTCTGTTGCTATGCAACAATTCCAAAATCGCAGAAAAAATTTGTAAATACGAAAAAGATGGGCCCCATTCCTGTGAAGATTGAGCTCAACACTAAGCTCAACTTCACAAAGGGGACAATCTATAATAGGAGACTGAACTCAATGCCAGCTGAAGAGATTGTGTCAGGCCTAGCCAACCAAGGGGTGGTTGAAGCCTATAAGGCAAATAAAACGATCGATGGCAAACAGACATCGTCAGGCCTAATAATCTTAACCTTCGATAAGTATAAGTAGGGTCCCTGTACAAGGAAGGCCTGAGTGAACTGCAAGGTCGAAGGACACGCATCAAGTGACAGGAACTGCCCTAAATATCTATTGCAAAAAGAATTCTTGAGGTTAAAGCAGCAACACCACTGCACCCTCAATGAGGCCAAAAAAATGTTCTATGCCTTAAACCCAACTTCAACCAAGCCTCCATTTGCACAAGTCACTAACGCCGTCCAGCAGCCTTCTAATACAGGGTCCACGGGCGGTTTTGATTTTTCACAGATCAAGAACAACCTACCAACAAAGGAACAATTTGCGCAAATCTTCGCAATGGCACAAAAAGCCCTCAACGTTAATACCCAAACTCAAACGACACAAAACCCGCCCACACAGGCAACAACAGAAAACAACACTCAATGGCCCACATTCCAAACGGACAAACAAAACAAACTAAAAACGTTAACATTCCAAGCAGACACACCAAACGAACAGAAAACACAAACACAACAACAGAACGAACAGACCCCAGAAACGACAAAACCAAATCAAGAGGAACAATAAATACAGCAAAACGACAAACATTCAAAAGAGCAAGAAGCACCTAAAAACAAAAGTATTAACATTCCCACAGAAAAACTCAAAAAAATAAAAGTTCAAAAAGCCATGTACAATCCTTTGATTGTATGAAACAAGTTGATATCCGGATTATAAGTTCTGGTTCAAATAAAAACACTCAGCAATTTGCACTTATAATTTCACGTCTGTATTAAATATTCAAATCGCATTACATACTTTGTATTTTAAAAACAATAAATCGAATTTAATGTAAATTTCTATTAATCGCTCGCGTGGTCGAACTGTGAGGTGTTGATCGGTCGATAACCAGAGTCAGAATCACTGAGAAAAGGTAGCGGACCCCAATAGATGCAATCTAGCTGGAGATTATCAACCGTTGATTTGGTGATGCATTTCTGCTGATGTCATCGAGATGACGAAAATGTTCTGTGGCAATATGTGCTACTCGATCACTTCTCATCTGTAAAGAATTGCGTTATTACCGTAAGCTTTGCTTTGATTTGCTGAGAGAATGGACAATTCTCGACATTCTGGGCCGCCTTGAAGCACTCAGTACCATAGTGCTTCAACTAGTGTTTGGATTATTATTTCGATAAACGGCTGCTAAAGATGCATACTGACGACTGGCAGAACACGGCTAACCACAATGACATCCAGTACAACATATAAATTCAATTCAATAACACAAAAAAATTGTCCCTTTGGTTTTTTTTTTCCGCTTTAAATTCTGCTTCTTACATTGATTATAAACACTTTAATCACATTAATTTAGTTCATTCTCTATAAGTCATTAAGGATAAGTCTCTAACACACGCGCAAGAGGCCACCTCATAGGGGGTAAACGTTCATCTCTCACTAGGACTAAATGCCCAGTACAAATATTTGGCTGCTTATTAGCCCACTTGGGCCTTTCTTGTAATCGGCGCATGTACTCGTCGCTCCATCGTTTCCAAAAATGTTGAATGAGTGACTGCAAATGTCTCCAACGGCTGAGTAGACGTGGTTTAACGTCCAGTAAGCATTCTTCGGGATGCGCTTGCAGAGAATCTCCGACGAGAAAGTGCCCCGGTGTTAAGGCAGACAAGTCATTGGGATTGGAGGACATGGGACTGAGAGGTCTGGAGTTAAGACAGGCCTCTATTTGTGCAAGAGCTGTTGGCAATTCTTCATAGGTTAGAACTTCATTTCCCATTATTCTTTTGAGGTGATATTTCGTGGACTTCACTCCCGCTTCCCAAAGACCACCGAAGTGGGGTGACGCGGGGGGAATGAAATGCCATTGCACTCCTTGAGCTTCGTAGATACGTGCTGTGTCGGTAGAAACCCTTCTGATAACATTTTTTATATCTGAGTCCAATTTTGATTTAGCTCCCACGAATGTAGTGCCGCAATCCGTATAAACGTGAGAACAAAAACCTCTCCGTGCTATAAACCTTTTAAAACATGCAATAAAGGTATCAGAAGATTGATCCGAGACCACCTCAAGATGAATCGCTTTAGTGCACAAGCATATAAAAATAGATATATACCCTTTATATGATTTTCTGCCCCTACCCCTGGAACATAAAATATTGAACGGGCCAGTGTAGTCAATGCTGGTATGAAGAAAAGGACGGGTTGGATTTGTTCTCGCTTCCGGTAGACTTCCCATCAATTGAGATGAGGCTGTGGCGTTGTGTCGATAGCAGGTGACACAACGATGTATGTGTTTCCGTACTATGTTTCGTATGTTAAGAATCCAATATCGCTTACGAAGATATGCCGTAACCAACTGTGGTCCACCGTGAAGAGTTGTACTGTGAGCATCTCTAATCAGCAAAGTTGAAAGATGATGAGTGGCGGGTAATAATAACTGATGCTTTTCTGTAAATGTAAGAGGGGAATTCTGTAAGCGACCACCGACACGTAGTAACCCATCGTCCGTTATAAAGGGGCATAGCTTAGCCAAGCGAGATGTTGGAGATACATGTCCATATTGTTTAAGGTAGATAGTTCATTTGAAAACTCAACTGCTTGAACTTGTCGTATCCAATAGTGAGCTGCTTCTTGGATCTCACTTGTTTTAAGCCACTCAAATCTCCTTTCTTTAGATTTAGACTGACAGTTTCGCACAAACCTAAAACACCAAGCTGTAACTCTGAAGAGACGACGAAGAGATGAAAAATTGTCAATGTCTAAAAGACCAGCTTCCACGGTTCCGACGTGAGAGACCGTAGATCGTAATTCCTCTGACGTGTTATAGTCTCTAATAATGCGCCCCGAGCCCCATGGGCTTTGATTGTCGTAGAGAAACTCAGGTCCTTTCCACCATAGTGAACTGGATAGTAAATCATTAGGAAATAATCCTCGAGATCCTATGTCAGCTGGATTGTTTTTTGACGCTACATAACGCCAAATATTAGAATTGCACTTCAAATGAATCTGCGCGACACGATTACAAACAAAAGGCTTCCAAGGTCTTGGTTCTCCTCGTATCCATGCGAGTGTAATTTGTGAATCCGTCCACTCGTAAACAGGAATATCAGAAAGTTGCAACTGTTCTTGTACTTGGAAAATAAGACTGCTTAGCATAACTGCTCCGCATAACTCAAGTCGGGGTAAGGTTACGGGTTTTAGAGGTGATACCTTTGACTTTGAAGTTATTAACTTAATTTTAATAATGCCAGCTTGATCTTGGACTCGGAGAAAAACAACAGCAGCATATGCACTATTCGACGCATCGCAGAAACCGTGAAGCTGATATGACTGGTTAGTTGGTGTTGTGCCAATCCACCGTGTTATTTTTACTTCCTCTAAAGCAGGCAATTCATTCTTATACTGCTGCCATATTTTATTGAGTGTTTCAGGAATTGGGTCATCCCATTGCAGGCCGAGAATCCAAAGCTGCTGAATTATAAGTTTCGCTTTAATAGTAACTGGTGTAACAAAACCAATGGGGTCGAACAGCTTTGCGATTTGTGATAGAAGGGATCTTTTCGTCGGCAAGCTGTCCGAAACGTCTATAGATACTTTAAATGTTAGTATATCATTTGCTGGAAACCATCGCAAACCCAGTGTTTTAACCGAATCTTTTTCATCTAGACTGAGTGGTAAGTTAATCTCTCGTTGTTCTGCAGGAACGTTAGCTAGTACCTCTGAGTAGTTGCTTGCCCATTTAGATAGCTGAAATCCGCCTGACCTTAAAAGCTTCAGAAGTTGTGACTGAATTACTAAAGCATCATTGACGTTGTCAGCTCCGGATATGACGTCGTCTACATAAAAATCATTTTCTAAGATTGTTGCTGCTAGAGGGTAGTTATTTCGTTCTAAAGTTGCTAATGTCCTTAAGCATTTAATTGCCAGATACGGGGCACTGGCTGTGCCGAAAGTTACAGTATTCAGATTATAATCTTTTATAGGCTCTGTTGGATGACTTCTCCATACAATGCGTTGATACTGGTGGTTGGATGGAGCTAAACGAATTTGTCGATACATCTTGGTTATATCGGCGCTGAAACCAACTTTATGCTTTCTCCACCTCATTAATAACGCATGAAGATCTGATTGTAGTTTAGGGCCTATTAATAGGATGCCGTTTAGAGACTTTCCATCGGAGCTTCTCTGAGATGCATTGAAGACAACTCGAACGTGAGTAGTGGAACTCTCCTTTATCACTGCGTGATGAGGCATGTAATAACATGTATATATTGAGTTATTTTCTTCCTTTGAAATTTTATGTTCTGCTTCTGGCTTGGTGCATAAAGCCATGTGACCTAACGAAACATACTCGTTTAAACATTTGTAATACTCTGACCATAGATCTGGATTTTTAATAAAGCGTTTCTCCAGTTGTATTAGACGAGAGATAGCCACATCGCGAGAGCGCCCAAACGTGACAGGAATGGTGGACTCGCTGGAAAAAGGAAGTTTAACTTCAAAACGACCATCTGGTAGTCTTATGTAACTCTTTTCGAAGAATTTTTCGCATTCTAATTCTTCTGCGGTGCACGGATCCTTTTCGGGACGCTCTTCTATTTCCCAAAATCTTTTTTTTAAATTTTCAATATCCACGCAACTATGGAAATTTACGACTACTTGGGGATTTAAGGGAGTTGCTTTGGAAATTTTGCCAAATAAAATCCAACCTAGATGGGTATGTTGAGCCGTGGGAGTGTTGGCAGGACCTTTCTTGATTTCGGGGAGTAAAATCTGCGCGTAGACATCAATTCCAAGCAGTAGATCTATTTGTCCTGGAATATTATATGATGGGTCAGCAAGATTAAGGTGCCGTATATGAACCCATTCATTTTGATGTTTCAGGAGTCGAGGAGGTAACAATCCTGTAATGGATTTTAGTACTAACGCATTGACCTCCATTGTAAAGTTTTCATTATAGCAAGATCGTAACATAAGATTGGTTTGGCTTTTGCAATAACCGGCTGATTTAGATCCTAACCCAGATACTTGTGCAGAGACTTTAGTACGGTTAAGCTGTAGCAACTGTGCTGCTCTTTCTGTAATAAAGGAGCTCTGGGACCCGGTATCTATTAAAGCGCGTAATAAATGTGATCCTGTTTTTGTTTCAATCTTCACAATGGCTGTACACAACAAAATGTCTGGGGTCGACCTTGTAGTGTCACACATGAGGGAAATTTGATCTGCCCTGACTAATTTGGATGCACCACTTGTCGAAGTATTATTAGGGCCTTCACATGATTGAGATGTTCCAGCTGAAGAGGACGGGATAGAAGAGTCATGAAGGAGTGAGTGGTGGCGTTTTCCGCAAAAGTGGCACGATTTAGGACTGGTGCAGCCTTTAGTATAATGACTGTATGCAAGGCAGTTTTTACAAATTGGCCTTTTAGAAACAAACTCTAATCTCGTTTTGGCATTCATTTTTAAAAACTGGGAACAAGTTCGGATTGCGTGAACTTTTGAACATAGAGGACAGCTGGTTTTCTTTGAAGTGTGGAAATTACGAGTTTCGTGTTTGTTGAGAGATCGATGCGATGACTGTTTAGTTGATGATAATAATTTTACGCTTTCGTCGTTGTGATGGACTTTTTCCAGACTTCTAAATCTTACTTCGAGGAAATTAAGAAACGTCGTGAGCTTTGGTAGCTCTTGTACTTGATCTAAGGATTGCTCCCAAGCTAACTGAGTATGCTTCGGAAGTTTCTGCGCTAGTATGAAGATAATAATAGCGTCCCAGGTTTTTACCTGTAAACCTAGACTTTGTAACGCATGAGTACATTCATTTGTAATATCAATTAACTTCTTTAACCCTTCGGAGTTTTCAAATTTGAGACTTGGTTGCGATGTTAGAATTCGCAGGTGAGTATCAACTAACACACGTCTATTATCGTATCTCCCGACAATGATTTTCCAAGCTGAATCATAGTTTTGATCAGAAACACTTAAATGACGAATAAGCTTATCTGCCTCTCCTTCTAGGCTAGTTTTCAAGTAGTGTATTTTCTGAACCCTTGAAATGGCCTGATTTTCATGAACGAGGGACCGAAATAAGTCATAAAATGAACTCCACGTTTCATATGAGCCAGAAAATTTAGGCAATTCAATACGCGGAAGTCGGATTTCATTATTGTTTTGATGAGAAGTTGATTGATTTAAATTGATGGATTCTGACCCGGGCGAACTCGAATCCAGGGATTGTAAAACATCTTTTATTCCTCCAACAAAATCATAATATAGTTCTTGTGTTTTATCATACACTTCCTTTTTAAAGTATTCGTGTTGTTCAGCGTCAATATCATCGATTTGGCACATAATTTGTATGTGCAGATCACTAAAGTTTGTCCATGCTACTTGAGCACCTTCCATTTTGGTTTGCAAATATCCTTTCGTTATACGATCTTTACTAGCTTTCTTGTAATTTCTTTTTATATATTCGAGTTCTTTCGCGAAAACTTTCTGTTTTTTCATTAAATCGTTTACACTCATTTTAATTTGTGGTACTGATAATTAAGTACAAATAAAATAAATATATTTTACTAATGATGTTAAAGAGTTTTGCAAATTATCTCAAGAAAATAGTATTAGTAGAAAATTAAGAGTCACTTACGGCACTTGATGTTTACGGTTATTAATGAAACCGCTATGTATACCTACTGGCAAATTTTATGTCATGTGGTTAGCTCGTGTAAAATCACTTACATACTGGCAAAATTTATGTCATGTGGTTAGCACGTGTAAAATCATTGTAATCCCTTTTTCCGTAGCTTGATACAGGTATGCTGAAGATAACAGGTGTAAATCGCTGATCCGGCTCGAAGGACCAAATGTACAATCCTTTGATTGTATGAAACAAGTTGATATCCGGATTATAAGTTCTGGTTCAAATAAAAACACTCAGCAATTTGCACTTATAATTTCACGTCTGTATTAAATATTCAAATTGCATTACATACTTTGTATTTTAAAAACAATAAATCGAATTTAATGTAAATTTCTATTAATCGCTCGCGTGGTCGAACTGTGAGGTGTTGATCGGTCGATAACCAGAGTCAGAATCACTGAGAAAAGGTAGCGGACCCCAATAGATGCAATCTAGCTGGAGATTATCAACCGTTGATTTGGTGATGCATTTCTGCTGATGTCATCGAGATGACGAAAATGTTCTGTGGCAATATGTGCTACTCGATCACTTCTCATCTGTAAAGAATTGCGTTAATAAATCAATTATTACCGTAAGCTTTGCTTTGATTTGCTGAGAGAATGGACAATTCTCGACAGACATTTCCAAAAAGCAAACATATACGGAAATAAGACCAACTGAAACACTTACAGTAACGTGCGAAGAAACGTTACACCGAAATCCTACAATACACAAGCAACAAGCAACTACGAACTGCTAACATTAACACAAACACAACATACGGAACCAATACATCAAACAGAAACAAACAAACAAAACACTCAAATCAACGAACAAACCCCAATTAATGCAGAAATAACACCAAACACGATGACCAGAGTCATCCTAGAGGCTCTAACAGGCCGGCCCAGTTCAGTTAGTTCAAGGCAAAGAAGTCATGAGCTGTGCAGGACCTAGCGTAAAGCTGGGAACAGGGACCGGCAGGTTAGGAATTGAGGAGGACGAATCAATGTCCGATTAAAAGATCACAACCCATAAACCCTAACCCAAATTCCACGGAAGATATAACCATACTTCAATGGAATATCAGAGGGATATATAATGGTCTCCCCCAACTACAGTTGCTAGTTGAACGTTATAATCCCCAAATTATTATCCTACATTAAACAAACATCCTGGTAGGGGAAGAGCCTGAACGGCTAATAGGATACGAATACGTTGGTACAAATAATGAGAGGCAAACCAGGCACGGCGGTACTGCCATACTGGTGCGCACAGGTCTCTCCTTCGCAGAAGTCCAGTTGGCATCCACACTGACATGCTGTGCAGTAAGAGTTCAAACTAAACCACAATTAACAATAGCATCCCTGTACATTGAGTGTGACCGAGAGCTAAGCCAGGCAGACCTCGAGCGACTATCAGACCAATTACCGGGACCGGCAATCCTTGGTGGCGATTTCAAGGCACACAGTCCCATATGGGGCTGTGTGGATTGGAATTGGAAAGGCAGGGTCGTCTCGGACTGGCTGGGGGACGCCCCCTTGGTACTGCTCAATGATACAACCCCAACCTACTTTTCCAATTTTAATACCTTTACATTCATTGACCTCTCCCTATCCTCTCCTAGTATCACACCACTACTAACTTGGACCGTGCACAGCAACCCAGAAGGAAGCGACCACTTCCCGATTGTGATAAAACTTGACAAGGCTACGGCAAACGTAAAACCCATTGCTAGATACCACGAAAATAAAGCAGACTGGGAAAGTTTCCGCGCAATAACAGCGCAGAAAGCACTGGAAATACCCACTGCAGAAAATGTCAATCAAGAAGCGGCAATAATCGGGAAGGCCATCAGGATGGCATCATCTCAGTGCATACCATTTGGTCACCCAGCCACTCACAAACAACCACACTGGATGAGCAGAGATATAAAAAAAACAAATCAGGGTCAAAAACATAGCCTGGAGAACGTTTCAGAGGCACCCTACTACAGAGAATGCTATCTCGTACCGTAGGGAATCGGCAAAATCCAAGAGGATGATAAAGATCGCCAAAAAAGAATCTTGGGAGAGATTCGCAAACTCCGTCTATCAACCTCGTCGATGCATGGAAAAAGGTCAAATCCTTCTATGGTAATAAGACGCCATACTTAATTTCGAACATTGAGTTCAACGGCCGAATAATTCACGACTCTATGCAAATTGTCACCGATCTAGCGAACTCATGGTCACAAAACGCAGCAGACAGCAACTTCCCTTCAACTGTCATTTCCCAAAAACAATCATTCAAAATAAGTGACCTACCATACGCTCTGGACCCGAATAAAGTACTTACAGACCAGATCACCTTCCATGAACTAAGTAAGACACTTAGTAAATGCAAAGGTAGCGCACCTGGTCACGACAGAATTTCCTACGGCATGATAAAAAACGCCGATTTGTTACTCCAGCACAGAATTCTGAATCTGTATAACAAAATCCTAGCCAAAGGATATTATCCTAGTGCGTGGAAAATTGCGATACAGATTCCACTAAGGAAAAAGTCGATCACCTCTTCAAGTATAATAACGTCAAAGGATCTTAGACCTATTTCGCTACTACCCTGCATATCGAGGCTTCTCGAAAAAGTCCTGGGGGAAAGACTGGGACAACTCTTGGAAGGGCATCTGTCGACACATCAGCATGGTTTCAGGAGGAAACGAGGGACAACCTCTCTCCTCCTGGAATTAGAGGCGTGTGCTGGGCGGGCCCTATCAAACAAAAAGGAAGACCACGTACTATCCTTGGACTTGGAGAAAGCTTACGACAGAGTATGTAGCCATATCATAATTAAACAACTGCTCATCTGGGGAGTCGACAGAGCATTCTGTCACCTCATCCAGGATTTCCTAAAAAACAGATCTCTTCGTGTTAGGGTAAATGGGTTCCTATCTGGAACTCGGACACTGAATAACGGCCTACCTCAAGGCTCACCTTTATCAACGGCGCTTTACAACACCTATCAACACGGACTGACTACACCTTTGGACGACCAACACGACATGGACTATTTTACGTACGCAGATAATATAATCCTCGCAACGGCGTCGGAAAATGCAAACCAATCCTTTAGAAGGGCTCTCTTCAAAATACAAAAACTCCGAAACAGGGGCACATCTACCCATAGAAAAAAGCCAAGCGATCACCTTCAGTAGGAAAAGGGCGCCAACTTCTAGGCCCATAAACACTTTCGACGTAGAAATAAGTAGAGAAGAAACATTAAAAATATTAGGACTGACATTTGACAGAAGACTGACGTGGACAGCATACAGAAGCAGTAAACAAAAAACTAGCGCGCGTAAACGGCCTAGCCAAATCAAAGGCGCAACGTCCTCAAGTAATGTTAGGATAACTAACCCACTAATAACAGGGCATATAGGGTACGGACTGCTTCTGTATGGTAGGACAGGACAAACATACTTAAAACGAATACAGACCAACATTAACAAAATTATCAGGACAGCAACAGGTATGTTGAAAACAACGCCGATACCAGCACTCACTACCGAAGCTGGAGTCAACCCAATAATAGATAGAATAATAAGGACAAGTATAAACTTCACCGCGAGGCACTACATGGCCTACCAAGGACCACATAGTGATACTATAAATAGGTACATGGATGCAAGAGGCCAAGGTAGAACGACACCAAAAAATGCCATCGAAACAGCAATTAGTATAATTGATAGGTTAAGTATTCCCCTAACACCCCCACCTGACCCCCCTCCTGAGACTCACCGAAGAATGGCCCTCGCAGCCGCACACTCGGGGACGAACGAACGCAAAACAAGACAGTCATACGGACCAGAAGAGCACCGCCAAATCCACTTAGAAACCCTGAATAAATACAAAGGAAGAACTATATATTACACGGGTGGTTCAAAATCAGAGTCACAAGTTACGGCAGCAATGGTGACGAAAACACCAGGAGAAAATCAACCATATGCAGCAAGGGGAATCATTATGCATCCTGAAAGCTCGGTTTTCGAGGCTGAACTCAAAGCTATAGCGATGGCGGTAGAAAGAGCTCAAGAAGAAAATGAAGCAGTAGTGATTTTCTCGGACTCTAAGAAAAAATGAAATAGAATTTTAAAAAAATATGTAAAAAGGAAAGCAATATAAATCGAAGTAAATTGAGTTGAAAAAGAAAATGAAGAAATAAATAAATTGAAATAGAAAACAAGATGTAATATGAAATAGGAAAAATATGTAAAAAGAAAAGTATAAAAGAACACAACGAAAAACAAAGAAAAGATAGTAAAATAGAATAACATTATATCAAAACAGTAAAATCAAATAAATGAATGATGTAAATGATTTGAATTGGATTAGAATTATAATGTACATGTTCAATCAAATAATGATAATTAATCTAAATCTTACAATAAATAAAATAGTTTTTAAAAAAAAAGTTTAACCGACTTCACAAAAAGCGCTAAAAAGCATAAAATAATTTTTAATTTTATATCTATTACGACATTTTGACAAACAACTATAACAAAGGTATTTAATCGTCATTTCTTATGATCCCGTAAACTGAAACGTTCAGGTAGTATTAGGTATTATTTTCAATTGTGGTACTGTAGTTGTTTTATTTGTTTAATTTGCACCGACTTCAAAATGTCGTAATAGATATAAAATTAAAAATTATTTTATGCTTTTAGCGCGTTTTGTGAAGTCGGTTCAACTTTTTTTTAAAAACTATTTTATTTTTCACTTTATAGTGTCTTCTACTCTATACAACGAAGAAAGAACCATCCAAATCGGTCCACGCGTTAAAAATTAGTTTTAACCCCTACCTCACCCCCATTCCACTTAACTTTTTTTCTCATGGTACCAATCAAGGAACATACTCTACCGAACATAAAAGGAATCATCGAAATCGGTCCACGCGTTACGAAATTACCACCGCTCCCCCTCCCCCACCCCTACCATAGGACCAAATTATTCTCCTATTAGCAATGGGGGATCACACTCTATACAACAGCAAAAGAATCATACAAATCGATCCACGCGTTACAAAGTTAGGTTCCACCCCCCTTCTCCCACCTCTACCCCAGCAACATTTGTTTTCTCGTAGTATCAACCAAGGATCATATTCTATCCAATAGAAAAAGAAATATCCAAATCGGTCCACGCGTTACGAAGTTAGACTACCCCTCCCCCACCCACACCTTTCACCATAGGACCAAATTATTCTCCTATTAGCAATGGGGGATCATACTCTATACAACAGAAAAAGAACCATCGAAATCGGACAACGCATTACAAAGTTAGTTAGGTTCCACCCCCACCCCCCACCCACAACCCCCCAAAATTTTTTTCACTTGGTATCAGCCACGGAACATACTCTACCCAACAGAAAAAGAATTATCCAAATCGGTCCACGCGTTACAAAGTTAGACTACCCCTCCCCCCTCCCCCACCCTAGCCCAAATTTTTTTCTCCTATTAGTAATGGGGGATCATACTCTGTACAACAAAAAAGAACCATCCAAATCGGACCACGCGTTAGTTAGGTTTCACCACCACCCCCCACCTTCACCATACCAAAAATTTTTTTGACATGGTACCAATCGGTGAACATATTCTACCCAACAAAAAAAGAATCATCAAAATCGTAAACATAATGTGTAAATAAAAATAGTACGATACCAAATAAGGAACTTGTAAACTATCCATGAACAAGGAAAATGAAAACAATGAAAACAGTAAACAAGAATAAATAAGAATAAAATGTAAATATAAAATTAAGAAATTGGAAAAATCTTTAAAAAAAAAACCTAAAAATAAAATACACTAGTTCTTTAAATGTTACAAATATCACATAAAGAACTACAAAATAGACCAAAAATTGTGAAATAATAATATAGTTTAATATAGTTATTAGAAATGAAAATAGGTAGTATTAGATTAAGATTAAGCGCTTTATGGACTCGCTTCCCAAGCGCATAAGAGTTGGGTTATACCTAGTCAACGCCATCTTGATAACTACAGGCCGTAAGGTAGAGCCAGCTTTTGGCCGCGACGTCACACAAAATGGAAAAAGGTGAAAAAGTCATGATTCTGTCATCCGCAGTTTTGTTTAATTTTAAGAATTGTGATAAAGTTTTAAACTCATTCCAAGCAAAGACAGAGTGAACCCTATAAAGAGTTATTTGTGGTAAAATTTTTGTAACATTTAAGTGGTCAAGTAGATAAATGTTTTAGTTAAAGTGAAAGTTTCGGCTAATTCGCCTCGGACTTTAAAGTAATATTGTGTGAGTTTCAGACATTATTTAAATGAAATAATTAGTGTATGATAAAATTAACTTGTGAGATAATGTCGTGATAAAAGTTTCGTTTAGATCAATTTAATTATTCAAAAAATGAAAAGGAAAACACTTGTTTTTCTTCCACTAGGAGTGAGATGGATGTTTCGACCGGAGTGCAAGTGGTCATCATCAGCGTGGTGCTTGCACTCCTTACCACGGACATCCATGACGAAAAGTCAAAAACTCAACTCCTATAAATACTCAGTTTTAAATCTGAGTACGAATTATATGAAGAGGATTTTTAATCCATCAATTTCATATAAAACCACAAATGGTTAAAAATTGTGTGATCAGAAAGTTACCTTTCAGCAGCACTTGGTGGAAGTAATTTTCCAAAAAATGAAAAGGAAAAACACTTCTTTTTCTTCCACTAGGAGTGAGATGGATGTTTCGACCACGCTGATGATGACCACTTGCACTCCGGTCTTTTCGTCATGGATGTCCGTGGTAAGGAGTGCAAGCACCACGCTGATGATGACCACTTGCACTCCGGTCGAAACATCCATCTCACTCCTAGTGGAAGAAAAACAAGTGTTTTTCCTTTTCATTTTTTGAAAAATTACTTCCACCAAGTGCTGCTGAAAGGTAACTTTCTGTTCACACAATTTAATTATGCTTGAGTTATCGTCGGTCAAAATATATTGGCAATATCCAGAAGAAATGTCAAATGGAAGGGAAGTAATGACGTCCGCCCTTCAATCAAGCAGATGTAAACAACTCTCAATTAAAAGTGAAAGAAAATATGTTTAACTCTATTATAAGTAATAATATAATAGTGTAGTGAAAATATGTGGTACTACCCGTTGAACATTTTACCAACGAAAAGCCGAAAAAACGTTGGCGCCCCCAACGTTTTCCGTAGGCTTTTTAGCGGTTCGGCTCATGAAACTCAACGCTGAAAACGTCTGTACGCACGTTCTGGGACTGAGTTTACGCACATGTTACGGCGATTTCACCAACGAACGCAAGTCGGTGAGCCTCACGCGTTACGCATACTTCACTTCTTTTTACTAATTTTTCCACCTACTTTTTACGGACACTTTACTAATGTTTTACCTATGAACTAAAAAAATTTCAACGAAAATTATTACACATTGTTTAAAGCATGAAATAGTTTAATAATAAGTTTTGTAAACAATATTAAAAATCTGGCTCTGGGGACAAGATGACTGCGAAAAAAGTGATGATTTTGAAGACTGTGAAAACGTAGGTGATGAATGTTTCGACGAGAGAGAAAGAGACCTCACATGATGCATGATTTTTTGAGGCGTTGGTGGGAGATCTGCGAGGAGATTTCGAAATTCCTCTGTCTGTGTTGTACCCTACACGAGTCCCATTTGTGTTTTTTATCCAATCATGAACCACGTTGGTTGCTGTTTTTTTACACTTAGTAAGTGTCGTTGCGTAATTTGAACATTATTCTTTGGCTGCAGTTTGCAATTTTGGTTAGATCCTCATAAAAAGTCCCCGACAAACCTTGTTGCAGCTGATTTGCTGCCGATAACTTTGGACAAAATTTCACAACTCGTTGCATGTATTTGCTCTGCAAATAATAAAATTAGATGTTTAGTAGCCGGGATCTGATTTTAGTCGTTCGCTTAAAAGTTCAAGTCCAGCTGAAGTTTTCATCGAAAACGTTGCCGTACATCACATTTCTCTGGCAGTCTCTTCCTCATTTCTCGTGGGATCTAGATGTAGATTTAGCGCATCAATATTTTTGGCAAGAATATTTGCACTGATCTCCGCTACCGTAGAGCACAGCAATGGCAAATTGTCAACTTTTTGCTTGATCGTTTCTGCAACAACGTACATACAAGTACAAATATATTTGTAAAGAGGATAATGTTATTTTTATGAGTGCAGAACATATTTACTAATATCATCTTGTAAATGGTGGAGATCCATTCTTTTGTTCTCTATCACATCTGAAATATAAACAGAAATAAATAACTCGTGATTAAAAAGTATTCCTACTAGTCAACAATATTTTCAATTAGCCTACATGTTATTTTCAATTTACGTACCTCCAGACAAGTTTTTCGTTGCAGTCTCGACCCGGCAAATAATATTTTCACTTATTTGACCCTCTACGATTCTCCATTTTTCATTAACTAAACGAAAAATATTATTATATTAAGGATATACAGAGAGGAAATAATAAACTTGATTTAAATGCTTGACAATATGTAGGTTATGTTTATGAAGAAGCACCAGAAAGGCATAAGTGACAGTGGACATGAAATACCACCATGTGCTACTGGGTGGTATTTCGGTGGTGCACCAACGTTCTGCACATACTCACACAAGCCTCGTTATCATCAATGACGCTGCGCGTGCAAGTGTATAAAAACGTGGGTGCTCGATCGTTGGTAGCGACGACATACCAACTCCGGATTGTTCAACGGGTAGTGCTTCGAGTTTTGTTGGTAAATGGGGACAAATCTATTGACAACTTTTACATTTGAAGAGTTGGCTTAGATTTTTCTCTAATTGCTGGCATTATACAACAAATTGTACGATAAATATGAATTGATTTGATATAAAAATTTATTTGGGAGAATATGTGAAAATAGTGGTTTGCAATTGCTATAGTTTGTTGATAAATGGGGATACACATATTAATAAATTATGCAATTGAAAAGTTGGAGAAGATTTTTTCTAAGCTGTCACAGCTGATAACAACTTTTCGTTTGGTCGTATAGATGGCGATGGATCACCGCCATCTTGATTTCCATTTTGTGTGACGTCATTGTTTCTACCTTACGGCCTGTAGTTATCAAGATGGCGTTGACCTAGTGTATAAGTTCAATAAAAATATTGAATTTGAATTTGAATTCTTATCAAATTTCACACAATTTAAAATTTTCTTCCAGAGGACACTTGCCGGCATAAAAACTTTCACAAATGTAATGTCAAATTTTGACAATGAGTCTGCAATTTGACAGGTAATCTGCAGACAATTTTGCTTCACTTTTTGTTCTCGTATATATACATATCGGCCTTTCCTTTTGTTCTTGATTCGTAGTCCAAAAGTGGGGGAAAGTCGGGTAGCCCGGACGGCGGGTAACCGCGGACATTTCAATTTCTAAGAAACTAAACGCGTTGCGTAGCTATAGCAGTATTGTAATGGTACGGCCTCTAGAGTAGAAACAAATGCAGTTCAGTTGTGAGTGAGTGTTTTGTTTCGGCGCAAAAATTTTCGTCGCTCCTGTCAAATTTCATTGGAGGTTATTAAGTACAATAGATAAGTATGCATACTTGCCTACTGTTCAGTATTTTGGGAAATTTCATATATTTTAAGGTTCTAATAATATTTATAACAATTCTTGTACAATTTATGAGTTTTGTTTAAAAATTTTGCATGATAACAATCGGGTACCCCCGGACACGATAATGTCGTGGACATGGTTTTAAGTTTTTAATATCGAAAATTATTTTTAAGTAAATTGTAATTGTCAGTTTACTTATTTATGGAAAGTACCTTAAAATGTTGTAAATATTGTTGCAGAAAGACTTGAAATATGCCAAAATTCAAGGGAAGAATTAGATCTAAAAAGATGTTGAAAAGCAAGGAAAATATTCAAATTCTTTCTCAAAAAGAACGAGAAAAAGAGACTGATTGCATTATATGCGGAGAAACGTTTGATGAAGACTGGATTCAGTGTCAGGAATGCAAAGACTGGGCCCATGAAGATTGTGTTTATATAGGTGCGTCGGATGTGATGTTTGCAAGGCCAAAAAACGATTGGACCATCTGTAATGTGAGCCATTTAAAAATTGTTTGCGCCATCTGTGAGCTAAGAGTATAAAACCTCTTGACCAACTATCGTGCGCCTTTTTTCTTCTTCTCATGGTTGCCTCCCCTGATTGCTGCCACGGACGTGATCTTTTGGGAAAGAAGAAGAGAAACTTGTTGCGTATTTTGGTGCAGAGACGTCGTAAATATTCGGTTTTGAGAGGCCAAAATTAAATTGGTTATCAGTATTATAGAAATATTGTTTAAAGCGTTTAAAATAATTTAATTTTTGTTATAGATTCCCAAGAGTAAAATATATAAATGTCATATGGAATTGGTGGTGGTGGAATTGGAAAATACTAATTATCCGAAGAATTTTAGAAGGAACCCCCACTTGAAAGAAAAAATGTACCACTGCCATGATGAATATGTGCGTGTGGTGGAAAGTGTTTCAGTATTTGTGTAATGCTTCACGATATTTTGCGTTGAGCCTTTCCTTCAGTTCTTTATTCGTAGGTGACAGCTGCCAGAGGTGAGACCAGCACATGAGGTAGCAGAAAATAAAATTGCACATAATTTTCTAGATTTATCTAAGCCATCCTGGCTTGGATAAATCTCTAATAAGGCCTCTTCCTTCAGAAACAATTAGGTCCACGACCAGCAGTCTGAAGTTTGTAAGTTGAAGGCAAATCCATAAACAACTTACAGGGCGGAAATTTTATGTACAATAGCCCCGTACCACATAGTTCAGCGGGTTCTAAACTAGAATATTTGTATCCAGGAACAATTAAGGGTAAACACTTTGTGATATCGAATGAAATATTGAAACAATCTAAATGAAATGAAACTATTTTAGGGGAAGAAAGAAATTTAAGACGGGACGCTAAAAAAATACAGAACTTCCGCTCAAGTTCTACATTGCGCCTAGCTTACAAATTTACATTGCATCTTTTGGAACACGTCTCAGAAATAGGACACATCATCAAAGTATACCGATGAATTTTCGGAATGGCTATGTACACCAAAGAGTCAGCATAGGATAATACCTGTATTATGTGGCTTGGGCATATTTATTTTCTCCTGGATCCTGGTTCACATGGACAGGAATATCCCGTCAATATTCCAGGCAGAGTTAGCTGTGATTGCAGTTTCTCGCCTAGCTTACAAATTTACATTGCATCTTTTGGAACACGTCTCAGAAATAGGACACATCATCAAAGTATACCGATGAATTTTCGGAATGGCTATGTACACCAAAGAGTCAGCATAGGATAATACCTGTATTATGTAGCGTGGGCATATTTATTTTCTCCTGGATCCTGGTTCACATGGACAGGAGTATCCCGTCAATACCACCGATAGCACCGCTTCCACAAAATCCAACCAAAGGTACCATTACAAACTAAAAAAGCAAACAAAAATATATGGATTATATTTCAAGTAAGTTTTATATATATGTGACGTACAATGACATTGAGTGCGATATAGCTGTTACAGCACTCAATTCTTTTTATATTTCCTAAATATCGACAATTTTTACATAATCCTGTAGTCAGGCCATTTCACTAGTGTTAAAGATACAAAAGTGTACTTTAATAACTTGCTAATGAGTGCCATGTCATGCCTTGGAGCGTATTTTTAAATTCTTTTTGAACTATTTACCTTTGATAATGTTTAGTTGTTCTTATATTGTTTAAATGCTTAGAATTAGTTTAATGCATGAATTAGAGAAGTGACATCAGGTATATTTTTTTTTGTTCATTGAGTAGGGATACTTTTGACTTTGGTTACGAAATTTTAATTGTCTAACTGCATAGAATCTGTCAAGGTAGAGAAATTTTATTGTAACAAGGAAAAAATTAGCACCTGCAATTAGTATTTAGCGAAATTACAGTTTAAAACTATTTTGTTTATGTACATTTAGGAAGATGTAGCATGCTAATTCTGTTTAACCAACTATTTTGACCTATATATATATATATATGTAGGTAAATGGAATCCCACATAAATGTTTAATATATATATATATATATATATATATATATATATATAAGCAGCCTTCAATATAACTTAATTTATTAACAGTGCAATATTAAAAACTTCACAACACAACGCGTTGGCGTTTTTGAAAATGGACCCTAAGCTGTTTGATGAAATCGTCAGGATTAGTATCGCTTCCTTGTGTTGTGGGTACGAAATATTCTCCTGGTATTTTAAGATTTTGCCCGTATACTAATACCGCGGGGGAACATTGGAGGTCTTCTCGTATGCTCGTTCTAATACCTAGAAGTACGAGTGGCAGTTCGTTACTCCAATTTACTGTGTTTCCCCTGGCTAATAGAGCGGATTTGATTTGACGATGGATTCGCTCTAAAATTCCATTTGCTTGGGGTTGGTAAGCCGTTGTGTGTATGTGATGACTTCCCAGTAATTTAGTGAGTTCCTGGAAAAGTTTGGATTGAAATTGTGATCCTTGGTCTGTTGTTATTGTTAATGGGGTCCCAAATCGGGGGATGTAATGTTGCACGAATGTTTGTGCAATTGTAACTGCGGAAATATCTTCAATTGGAATCGCTTCCGGCCAACGGGTATACCTATCAATAATTGTCAGTATGTATGTGAATTCTTTTGAAGGTGGCAAGGGTCCAACAATATCCATATGGATGTGTTCGAACCGATTTGCAGGTGGTTTGAACGTATGTAGTGGTGATTTAATATGCCGGTTTATTTTTGACTTCTGACATGACAGGCAGGTCTTGGCCCAAACGTTGCAATCTGTATTCACGTTCGGCCAGAAATATTTGGAGGTGACCATTTTTCGGGTTGCTTTTATCCCAGGGTGGCTTAGGTTATGTAATTCCTCGAAAATAGATTTCCTTAATTGTTGTGGTACAAATGGGCGGTTAGCATCGGTGCTAACTTCGCACCACAATTTCTCGTTTGTGTTTGGTACGCGAATTTGTTTAAGTCTAACTTTCGATTTTGGCGGAATATTTCTTATTAAGGACTGCAGTTCTTCGTCCTGTTCTTGTGTCTGGCTAAGAGAATTTAAGCCAAATGTACTAGTGTTTTCTTTTGCACTTTCAACTACGCTGCATCGCGATAATGCATCTGCCAGTACATTGTCTTTTCCGGGAATATGCTTAATGTCTTAAGCAAACTGTGCTATATAATCTAACTGTCGCGATTGTCTAGGACTGCGTTCGGTTTTTGCACTAATTGCTCGCGTCAGTGGTTTATGGTCCGTGTAGACGATTAGTGTTCTACCTTCGATCAGGTAGCGGAAGTGTTTGATCGAGAGGTATATAGCCAGCAGCTCTCGGTCGAAAGTTGAATATTTAGTCTCCGGTTTTGTGAGCTTCTTTGAGAAAAAACCTAGCGGCTGCCAAGTGTCCCTGTTCCATTGATGTAGAACTGCTCCGACGGCTTTATCGGAGGCATCACTTGTAATAGTATATGTCGTATCGTCCAGCGGATGTGCTAGAAGCGTGGCATCTGCTAATGCTATTTTTATTTTTTCGAACGCATCCTGACAACTATCAGGCCAGTAGAGGGTTTCTCTAAGTTTACTCTTAGTTTGTGATTCGGTTAGTAATGAATAAATTGGTGTTAGGATATGTGCTAGCTTAGGTATGAAACGATGATAATAGTTCACCATTCCTATGAACTGCTGAACTTGTCTGATAGATTTTGGTGGGTTAAGCTTTAGTATGGCTTCAACTCTGGTTTTTGACGGGAGTATGCCTTGCGAAGTGATATTATGGCTGAGGAACTCTAACGATTTCACGCCCAAAAGGCATTTCGGAAGTTTTATTGTCAGTCCAAAATCGGTTAATCTTTTAAATAGAGTGTCAAGATGCTTTTCATGTTCCTCCTTGCTCTTGCTTGCGACCAGTATATCGTCGATGTATACGAATATGTAATCCAAGTCACGTGTGATCTCGTTCATAAACCTTTGGAACTTTTGTGCCGCGTTCCGTAGGCCAAAAGGCATACGATTAAACTCGAATAAACCAAAAGGGGTTGTGATCGCCGTTTTATGGACATCTTCCGGTGCCACTGGTATTTGGTTGTACGCTTGAAATAGGTCGATGATCTTAGAAAAGTAAGTGCATCCGTGAAGCTGGGAAAAATTATGAATATGTGGCAATGGGTATCTATCGGGTATCGTGACTGCGTTTAGTCTGCGATAGTCCCCACATGGTCGCCAATCGCTGGTATCCTTTTTCTGTACTAGGTGAAGAGGAGATGAAATTGGAGAAGACGACTGTCTACAAATGCCTAATTTTATCATGTGTTCGAACTCAATGCGTGCAGCTTTGAGTTTAGCGTGGTCTAGTCGGCGTGGTTTTGCAACTGGCAAGTGGCCTTTGGTCACGAAATGGTGCTGTACGGAATGTTTCACCTCTTGACTAAAAGATAGAATTTAGGCGATGATATTTGAGTTTTCGTTTCGATTGTGTTCACTGAAAGTTGTGTTTGTTTGTCGATTAAACGTTTGTTACGTACATCGACCAGGAGTTCATATTTTGTTAAGAAATCTGCGCCTAGAATGGGCTGGTTCACGGCTGCTAAGATAACCTGATGCGTATACATTCGTCGTAGTCCTAAATCTAGTTGTAATAACTTAAAACCATAGGTTTGAATAATGGTACCATTTGCTGCCGTAAGCATGAAGTGATTGTCCTTCTTGGCGGTTGGTACAACGTGTTGAGGAAGGACTGAAAGGTCCGCACCTGTATCTATTAAGAAATTTATTCGATTGGCGCGATCGTAAATAAAGAGGCGACGAATCTTCTTGTTTACCTGGCTGTGTGCCTCTGTCACAGCTGGTTTGAGCGGTTTTTTGACTCATTATATTTGCTTACTTTTTTTTGTTCTCGATTGAATGTCTACTAACAGATCTACTTCGCGGCAGGTTTGTAGGAAGACTATGTTTTGAGTTAATATTTATTTCGCGGATCATAGCTTTGATATTTTCTATTTCGCATTTAAGTTCCGATATGGTAGTATCGTTCGAGCGTTTTTGATATGAAGTGTCCGCTCTGTTTATTTCGGAAATGCTCGGTTGCGAAGTTTCCCATATTTTGTCTGCTAAAGCCACTAGGTCGGTCGGCTGAGGGTATCAGAGCTAAATTTATAACCTGCGGAAGTCGCCTACACCACAGTTTTCGTATCAACTTGTCGTCGATGGTATTTCTAGCAAGTTGTTTAATAGAACGTAGGACTTCAGAGGGTTTTCGGTCCCCTAGATCTTCGCGCGATAAAAGTTTTTCGATTCGCCGTTCTTCGCTTAGCGAATGTCTCTCTATTAATGTTTCTTTTAATTTAGTGTAAAGGTTTGTTTCCGGTGGGCTCTGCACAATATCTAGAACTGATTCAAGAATATCTTGTGGTAGCGAAGAAAGTATATGATTGTATTTAATTATATCTTTGGTAATTCGCGCTATAGCGAATTGAGCTTCGGCCTGTATGAACCATGTACTCGGGGAATTTGACCAGAATGCGGGTAATTTTATAAGTACGGAAGCTGCTACGCTGGAGGGTTCGTTGTAGATTGGCTGGGAAACGTTAGTAGCTTTATTATCTGTCTCTATATTTATCATTTTGTGTTTCGAGGCTTGCTATTTTTAATAACTTAGGCTTCGGTCGAGTACGGAGAACTGACAACTTATTATACGATGACAAATAATTGAATTATTTATGATAAGTTAAAATCTTTATAGTATTTTGAAATTCGTAGTGTTGCGCGTACGGTTGATCCCCTACCGTTACAAATGGTGATAGGTAATTAATTTGTTATAGAATTAAATCCTACGAGTACTTATAATATTATTATGAAATATTAATTGCCTTGTTTTATATAATTTGTGAAAATATAAAATTCTGAAATTTTTAATTAGCGTTTTCAAACTGTGAACGGTACACTTGGTTACACGTTGTTGATGGTTGTTCATTTGTAGGGAAACTATTTAACACTTTTAGCTATTGTTTTTTTTTTGGATTTTTTATAAACCTGGTAAAAAAACTGTTCTTTCTCGTTAATTGCGAGTCCAAATGGCTACTTTCTCGGGGTCACCACTGTATGTAGGTAAATGGAATCCCACATAAATGTTTAATATATATATATAAGCAGCCTTCGATATAACTTAATTTATTAACAGTGCAATATTAAAAACTTCACAAGTAATTTTAAAATTAAACTTCAGTTTCAAACTAAATAACTTTGCTTATGTAAACTAACGTACACAACGCGTCGGCGGTTTGAGATCAACTGGATTCGCTTATTATCGTATTGTTCGCTTCTCTCTTCATAACTTCTGCAAATTGTAAATTCTTATAAATGTGTTTATGTAGATAAGTTGACAAAGCTGTTTGACGGTGTTGCCGTACGCTACATATACAGCCAGACCCATTCCAAATTTTAATTCATTCCAGTGCTTCGAAATGTTGTTGTGTATAACGAGAAAACATAGCGTAATTTCAATTTTCATGTTTTCGACTCGTGCATTGCTTAAGTTTGATTTACAATGTTAGGAAGGTATAGCAATCAGTAGCTATCCAGCTTTTATGTTAAGATTCCCTTTTTTTGAGTGGAGAGCGCTTTGCTAAATCCCATGCTTGTCATTTATGCCAAGATTTAATTTTATCTTAACGAACAGAGGATAGCTTCCTATTTTAAATTTTTTGTTCTTTTGAATGGTGAAACAAGATTGCGGCAATATTTCGGCTTTAAATATGAGAACACGAAATTATCTATATATAGATAACCTTGTTGCAAATTAGTTGGTTGCAAAAACCGAATGTTCGATTTGTGCCCCGCACTTTAGTACGCGATATCTAGCTAGATACCAGCGTTGGTAAGTTTTTGGCTGAATAAGAGAAAAAGAAACGGAAATCCCCAACGTCGAATATGCATTTAATATATAATCTCCATTAGTTTGATTGTGTGTTTTTATAACAATTTATCAAAATTGAATTTCTAGTTTTAAAAGTTATACCAACATAGTTTCCTTACACGATTGTAGTTCATAAGAATAGTTAAGTACTCTAGGAAATATAGTAATTAAGTAGATTTTTTGTAATGTGTGCGCATGATGAGCAACGTGAAGTTGCTGCGAGATGTCCAAGTGGCACGCGCTAGCTGGCAGCACGTCCTAGCTCGTCGGAATGGGGTCAGGGTCCTTGGACATCCTATCACACATCGCAAACAGAAGTTCGCGTGCCTGTGGCGAAGAAAGGTTGTGGTATCCTTTCTTCAGGTCTGCCACAAAAAGAAGAAAAACGAGAAAAGCAGAACTTGAATTAGGAACCAGTTGTTCCTAGCCGCGCTGAACTGTCATGGAAAATACTCAAAAAGAAAATCTACCCCCTAGACTGACAGTTCAGGCTACAACCCACTCCATCCCTGTACCTGGCTAGGGTACAGGCCCAACCTATAAAAGATGCTGAAACACGAAAAACACAAAAAAATTAAATCAAACACATTGGGATAGAGGGCGAAGGGATGAGGAAAGCAGATGGTGAAGAAGCCTCATAGGGTTCCTGAAATTAAAATATCAAAATATCACTTCATTCAAATATTATAATAAAAAAACCAATATTACATGTACTTTTGAAAGACTTAAACCTAAACATCATAGTTGTATATTTCGGTAATATTAACTAGTGCTATTGTCATAACCAACCTGACAGGATTAAAAATAATATTTAAAGCAATATGAGCGGAGCTAGTACTTAATTACAACATCTCTTCAAGAGAGTTATCGCTAAACTTCATACTTGAGATTCCTGAGAAAGGAAAGGAAAAACTATTAAATATAAATTCTTTTATGACAAAATTTTGATGTGAACATATGTCTATCGTAGCATTTATTCCCCGGATCGCGAATGTTGAAGTGTGCACAGCTCAACTATATGCGGAAGTACGGACTAATATATACATCGCCTCTCAGGAGAAAGAACAAACAAGAAATACAAAAAGGAAATTTAACTAACTGAACTTAAAGAGGGTATATTCATATCCGCGCCTTCTCTGAACATAATCAAAAAGAAACTTAACTGAATTTTGTCCACTCGCAACACATTTAAAATTGATTACTTTACTCCGAACAATAGTTATAATTGAATTTTGGATGTGGGATTTAATTAATTCTTTAAAACAACGCCCGATTCGAGCCAGTAGGTTTTGTCATGATGAAACCATATCAAAATTTAAAGGAACTCCTGTGACTAATTAATGTTTTACACAATATTTTAAAATTTTTCTTTTGAACGGTTTGAGAAGCTTCTTGCAGTTCTTCCCCTTACTTTAAATTAATCTTGATATCAAAAGCTTATTTAATTCTTAAATCTGGGGCTAATCTTTTTAATAAAAAATTTTGTTTGGAATCGGAATGTTCCAACAAATGAGCTACTACTGAGGAGCAGTCTGCATCTACTGGTAAAATAAAAAAAGAGAACTTAAGCTAGTGAACCTGTTCTTCCTATATCAGCTGTAGCCCTTTTAGATTGTTGACTGGGGAGGACTATATCAGTAGTTTCCTTTTTGTCTACATCCGTCCCCTTTGTTTCGTTGTCTCATTTAGACGACCAACGCAGATTTGCCGTGCCTGAAGCAAAGGAGTGGGGTACTGGATGACTTGAAGTGCACCTATAATTTTAGGCGAGTCTTCTATTTATCATCTAGAGAATCTGGGATATAATTTTTTGTTTAATTTTACTACACTGGTGGCACTTTCTAAGTAAATAATTACCTGTTTATGGTGTTTTGAGGCCAGGTAAGCAGAGTTTAGGAAGGCCTTCACGAGAGGATTTCTGTGGTGGTGGTTGAAAGTAACAGAAACTAGCAAAAAGGAGCGTCTTCACGGCGAGCCTTTCTCGTTCTTTTTGTTTTCCACCTCATCGTTTAATCCACTTGGCAGATAGCCGCTATAGGGCTAGAAATTTGGGGTTCACGTTGCGGGTTTTAAAATTATCCGCGTACTTCAGTGTATGCCGCTAAAAAAAGGGTGGCGGAGCACTTAGCAGTTCCAAATATATAACGATGTACCCCGTTCGTTGGCGTGGGCAAATATAAAAAGGGTTCCTGCGATTTCTAATTTTCCACTTTTAGCGGACCCGTGCATTCCCAACATGAATCACCGCTATCAGTGCCCGCAGTGTTAATCCAATTTAACGATAAACAATCTATGATATGAAAAAAAATGCACTTAATATATTTAAATCATCGTCTCACTTCGGATGATTTAGATAATTTTGGAATCTTTAAAATCGCTCACCTTTTTGAAGTCTTCAATCCGACCTGCTGACAACATTTGACTCTTAGAATATATAACTAGAGGAAGTGCACATCGCTCAGAAAAGTTAAGCATTTTTCTTCATGTGTTAGAAGTGTATCTTTGTGGTAGTTTTCTCCATAGCAGTAGTAAAAAAACGGACTTGCGCTTGACGGGGCAAACATTAGTTTTGAACTTAAACTCTATTTTGGCTGACCACCACTGAAATCGAGTTGGGGGACAAAAATTCCAATTGCTCAGATGTAAACAAACTGAGAACGGGGACAAAAACTTTCATTTTTCTAGTTTCCTAAATTAAGTCTTAGCAGTTTAAATTAAATAATATAATATTAAATATATCATAAAACATATTTTTAATAGCTACTTGCCTAAAAAAAGATATTCCACGAGTTTATCGTCGATTATTTGTGCAACAATGAACAGCACACTTCATTTTAAAAATCTGTCTTTTAAAGTCTATAAATTATCTCAAAACTTATAAACATACATCACTCCACTAATATAGTATCGATTTGTGATGTTATATTTGCAGAAATAACTTTTAATTCCAAATAAATTGAAAACAAAATTCACACAGAATTAATGACAAATGTTTTGCATTGGGATCTGTCAAAGATAGGGGATCTGTCATCGAGATAGGGGACACGTACCTCACCTTGCCTACAAGAGAAATGCTTAAAACATGTACGAGGTTTTTACAGGCAAGGGCACTTCCTCTAGTTATATATTCCTACGAGGAAGAAACTAATGGAGATGCCCTAAACTCGAAAAATCGTGGCAAGTTTAATAGTGTGCGATAATCTTTCCCACACTAAGTAAAACGGCATTGCAGGCGGCGCAAAGTTATTTTGCTTGAGAGGGTTCTTTGCGCGTTTTTTAAACAACTTAGATACGTTCAAATAAACAAAATGTAAATACAAATTTTACCATATAAAATTGGAAGTTCGTCTTCTCAATCTCAGAATTATTTAAAAGAATAATCAGTATACCGATTTTGGAATAAAATATCAAGCTATAAAAATTGCCTAATATTACGACTTCAATTAAATTTGATGAATTTAATTCGCCCAATAACTCAATGGTTACAATGTTTTCCCTCACATTTAATGTGTGTGGATTTATTCAGAAAAGATTAGATTAGTTGTAAACAGTATTTCCAGTTATCGAAACTATTCAATTTAATTTGTATCACTTCCTAGGATCATTCGTTGAGCTGAAATAGGTTTTGATTTAAAAATGCTCTGAACAAATCACTTTCCCCTTTCTAGTATGAAAATCTAACTTCCAAGAACTTTTGCTACTGAAAAAAAGCATTTCCAGTTATTGAAAATATTCAGCGCTCGTTGAAATAAGTCTTCGTCTTGAAAATCTTCTTCCAAGAACTTTAAACCACTTTTGGCGTAAAACTACATATTTTGGGAATCTAAAGTACAAGAAAACTAATCTATGTCAATATTTCTATTTTATTAACTGCATAATTCATAGTTACATATATATAAAACTTAACAATCAAAAAATCTATAAATATTGATATAATAAAAATTGGCGGAAACCCCTGCCAGATAAACTTTTCTCCATCCACCAGTGCAGAATATTCACAGAACAGCTGGTGATCTCTAAATGAAATGTAAATAAAGTTTCATTTTTACGTAAATTATGAATATTTCGCAAATAATTTTAAAACTTTGCTCATTTCTAGATAACTGATTAATAGTAGCTTGTAATAGGTGTGATAGAATATTCCAGATAGTCGACACAGGGTGTTATTTGGACAAATTTCCACTATGCACTTCACAATAAGTTTTCACTAAAACCTTGGTTATTTAATTAACAATTTCAGTTAAAGTGTATAAAAATCTTCTTTCACTTCAACAATATAAATTTTTTAATGATATATATTACACCAAATTCATTTAATCAGAACTTTTAAATCGGTCAACAATTTTATCACGTCAAGTAAACAGAAAAGTGACAGAACTTCGTTCATTTGACAGCACAACGATTAATTTTGACATCACACGCATTAAAATCTGGCCAGGGAAAATCAGCGTATACATATACGTAAGGGCATCTCCATTAGTTTCTTCCTCGTAGATATCTTAGAATAAAGAACTAGAGGAAAGGACATCATTCGCAAAAATGTAAGCATTTTTCTAAATGTGTAGAACCCAAGCGATGTGTGCGTTTCGAACATGAAAGTAGTAAAATTATGCTTGTATACAGGAGGGGCCAACTCATTTGGATAATATTTTAAATTAGGTGTTTTTAAAATATATTCTTATAACACTTTTAATATAATATTACTTTGCCCGCCCATATTTTATTAATTTAATTAATTTTACTATTTAAAAACACTTTGCTTATGCCCCCAAATATTTCAGTACTACGGAGACGACTTTGATTCCTAGGCGACATTCGGTACAATTTGACATTTCAGGCGTCATTCCCCCTTAACGCACTCACCACTTGGCCAGGAAGCAAAAATGCTTATCACACGTACAGGGTTTTTACTTAAGATAGCCGTTCCTCTCGTTCTATATTCTAAGGTAGATATATTCTAAGATTTGACTTTTCACAACAATATGTGAAGTTAGTTGCAGTTGGTAGGGTTGAAAATCTTCGAAGTGCATGAACGCATTCACAAATTACTAAGGCTGCATTTACATGGCAAAGACATCGTGCTGCTCTACCAATTTCCTAGGTGGCGCTAGTTATGCCAAACGTCAATGGTCTCACATTACATTTTGTTAGCTTACATGAACTTTACTCTCATTAAGATTTCAGGCAATATGTTTAACATTTTTTTTATTCTTAGAATTGCAGCCAATGATGCTAAAGAAAAACTTTTGAAACTTAAGATATCTAAGATGTTGTTACTATATGGATTATATGAGTTAAATTTTGTTCTTTTGTTTCAGAAAACCCTACGAAGCTTCTTCCTCCTCTCATTTCCCTCATCCTTCATCCCTAATCCCTTACCCTAGATCTTCTTATTGATTATTTTAAATTTTTGTTCTGATTTATTTTTTTTCAGCACTCTTCTTTTAGGTTGGGCATGCATCCTAGCCAGATGCAGGATAGAGGTGGGTTAGTTCCTGAACTGTAAGTAAAGGGGGTAAATTTTCTTTTTGTGCAATTTTCTTCACAGTTCAGCGCGACTAGGAACAGCAGGTGACACCAGACCTGTTGTTCTCCCTTTCTATCTGTTTCTCGTTTTTTTATCCTTTGTCAGACCTGAAGAAAGGATACCACAACCTTTCTTCGCCACAGGCACGCGGAATTCTGTTGTGGATGTGTGATGATGTTCAAGGACTCACACCCCATACCGGCGAGCTAGGACGTGCTGCCACCTAGCGCGTGCCACTTGAACATCTTGCGGCAACTACAACTAAAAAAGAAAATTTGAAAATACTAATTATCCAAAGAATTTAAGAATGAATCCCCACTTGAAAGAAAAAATTGTACTACTGCCATGATGAATATGTGCGTGTGGTGGAAAGTGTTTCAGTATTTGTGTAATGCTTCACGACATTTTGCGTTGAGCCTTTCCTTCAGTTCTTTATTCGTAGACTAAAATGCTTTCCATTCGAAACTTAAATGGTCTCTTATTCTTATTACATTTTTCTGAAATCTAGTTAATGTTTTCACTAGCATCGTCTTCAATAAATTCTTGTAAATAGCGATGACTTTACGAAAAGTGTATGCACTGTTCAATAGCAAATATGATTTCGAGTATAAATTCCACAATATTGTGTACTTTTGAAACAGTCTTGCAACGGTGAATACCACTTGATAGTTTGGTAACAAAATTCCCACAATACTGCAGTAGATATTTAAGCCCCTTATACTATCGGAGATTTAAAAATTCAATACTAAACCTTATCATTTGCGCGTACTTCATATTTATAAATATAGCATTAAGTTTAATTCGGACAAATCATTAAAAGAATTCAAACGAGTAAGCTTGCCTTCATTGGTTATGCTTCCAGTATACTACCCAACATCAAAATAGTTCAGCCGATTTGTTTGAGTTTAGTGAAACGAAATAAATTAATAATTTTGTATAACTTAAAATGTATTTCATTCAACGAAATTCTTTTATTTTATGTACACAAGAGTTTCTTAAATACATGCCAAAAAGAGTAAAAGAAAATATCTCAATTTAAATTCAGGAAAAAAAATAAAAAATACAATTTCACTTCAAAATAGTTCGGTCACAGGTTACAGTGCGTCAAAATAGTTCGGCCACGCACATTTACCATTGTGCAACATCCTCGTTATTCTTGATAACAGCCTCACAGCGCCTAAACATGGTATTCACAAGTGTTGGACATTCGTCGGGGCTAATTGTGCTCCAAATTCTCTGCAACTTTTCCTCAGTGATATTTCTTGCTGGATTCTTACTCAATTCCCTTTTCATTTTGCCAAAAAGAGACTCTATTGGAGAAAGATCAGGGCTACTAGATGGCCACTGCATCACGGGGATATTGTTTCCTGTAAGCCATTTTTTTGTCAATTTTGCCGTATGACAGGGTGCGCCATCCTGCTGGAACGAATACTCTCCTTCTGATGTTTGAAGATTTGGAATTGAAGGTAATAATTGATTTGCTAGTATTTCTTTGTACATAGGCGCATTAACTAGACCATCAACGAAATGAAGATTTCCAACTCCTCTGGAGGACATGCATCCCCAAATCATTACCTTGGCTGGGAACTTCAAAGTTCTCTTCAAACAATTCCTATGGAATCCTCAGATCTTTTTCGAATAACATTTTTTCGACTGTCTCCGAAACACACTTCAAAAGTCGACTCGTCGCTCCAAATAACTGAGCTCCATTGCCGATGGGTCCAATTGAGGTGCTCCTTGGCCCATTTTAATCGCCGTTTCTTTTGAACAGGTGTTAGAAGGGGCTACTCCTTTGCCTAATAAAATAAACAAAGCTTAAATGTCATCGCACAATATGAAAACATGCCTTATAACATTTGTATTTTAGCTTTTTCACAGCTCTATCAGTTGTGCTGACGGAAAATTTCTTTTTTGTTGCTTCATTCCACTTTACTGATAGCTGAGTAAAGCTGACACACGACGATTGTTCATAATCACTCTTTTTAAAGAACGTAAATTTTTGCGATGATATTACCGGTCCTTTTAAACAGATTTATAATATCCTGTGGCAAGATGTTATAACATCACTTCGAAAGCGATCATCGAAGCGAAAATATCGCTTTGGCGGTATGTTGCAACCTTAGAACATAAAGCTAAACAGGAATGGCAGTATCGCGTATATGTGCTGTAGGTGTAATAGGTATCTGAACGTATGAAGAGGTGTGGAAGTGGGGAAAGTTTTGAGGTACTGTCCCCATATCGAAGTGTGTTGCTTTAATTTTCGGAAATGTCAAAGTTTAAGTTGTGCTGTGAAAGTTTTGTGAAAACAGGAATTTATCGAGGTGATTAGTATTAACGATTGCTAATTATAGCCTAGTAAAGTGCAAAAATACCTTGTGATAGCTTGTAACGAAGCATTTTGCTCCGTACATAAATTTACGCCGTCGCCCATGTCATTTTCCGGACATTTCACTTTTGTGCAAACTCTTCGTTGTACATGTCCATGAAAAACTCCAACGCTCCATGGCATGCAGGTGGGCATGATGTAATCCAGAAATATGAAAACCGAATTATTCCCACTAGCTGCGTTGTCATATTAAGTTCTTGGCACATCAACCCATAATCAGTTGGGTGTGTGCGTCTCCGTTGTAAACCAGTTGTTCAAGCAGTACAAAGACGCCACTCACAAATGTTCCAGTGAAAGGGCATGAAAATGTGCGTGACGTCATCCGTCAGCCGAGTCATAGAGAACTTGTGCACAATAACCAGATATTCTACTGGCCGCGTGGGTTTGTCAATGCATACATTGTTCTTCTCTGCACATCAACCCATAATCAGTTGGGTGTGTGCGTCTCCGTTGTATGAAATTAATTCATGGTAAAAAGACAGAAAATAGTGGTGGGGAATAATTCTGGGTCTCGCCAAAAGTATAAAAGCGAGCATCACCGTACAGAAATCGAGCAGTAGTATCTCGAAAGGGATCACGTTCAGATCTAAGTGCGCTTAGATCAAGAAGCTACTAGCTCCACACCGAGAAGCACTAGTGGCTTAAATCGGACGATAAAGTCCAGTAGTTAGCAGTAGATAGTTTTACCTGTCCCAACCCGTAGACTTTCTGTGGCGTAGCCTGTCAGTCTAAATCCGTTCCTATAGACCTTCTGTGGCGTAGCCTGTTGGTCATCCCGCTCACTCACATAAACCTCCTGTAGTTTGTTAGCCGTTTCCGCTTACACCGACTTTCTGTGGCGTAGCCTGTTAGTCGTTACCGCATACACTGACCTTCTGTGGCGTAGCCTGTCGGTCATCCCGCTTACTCACACTAACCTTCTGCAGTTTGTTAGCCGTTTCCGCTTACACCGACTTTCTGTGGCGTAGCCTGTTAGTCGTTACCGCATACACTGACCTTCTGTGGCGTAGCCTGTCGGTCATCCCACTTACTCACACTAACCTTCTGTAGTTTGTTAGCCATTTCCGCTTACACCGACTTTCTGTGGCGTAGCCTGTTAGTCGTTACCGCATACACTGACCTTCTGTGGCGTAGCCTGTCGGTCATCCCGCTTACTCACACTAACCTTCTGTAGTTTGTTAGCTATTTCCGCTTACACACACCGACTTTCTGTGGCGTAGCCTGTTAGTCGTTCCCGCATACACTGACCTTCTGTGGCGTAGCCTGTCGGTCATGTGGCGTAGCTATCATCATCTCTCTCTCTCTTCAACAGTGTCGACTTATCTTTTCCTCCAGCCATCATACCAGTAGAAATAGAAATTAAAATATAAGAATATATTGGAGAAAATTGGATGTTTAGAGAATAAGAAAACAAATACCTGAGTAAATAAAGTATAAATTTATTTTGTAACTGAGTCTTTTCAATATAAAAGAACCTTGGACGACTCCAGAGCTCCCGGCAACCCCTCTATTGAGGAAACCCCGAAAAGACCCATTACAAAATTGGCGCCCGAGCAGGGACTATAAGTCATACCGAGGGACCGAGAGAAAAGATTCGACTTAGAGAGAGAGAAGCCGGCACTAGAAGCAGGAAAAGAAAGAAGCATTAAAATAGACACCAGTGCTCGACGTCGGCAAAAATCAGTTTGCTATACCAGAAGCCGTACCGAGAAGTCCGTAAAAAAGTTTTAACCAGCAACAGAGATAAACACATAAAGAGAATGTCTACCAACGCAATAGAATGGATAGCGAACAAATCCACCGATGACCAAGACCGTTACTACAAACCGACCAGGAAGCAAGAACTCCGACATTAAAGGAGAATACACCGTAAAAGCACATAAGAATAGATCGACCGAAACCAGAAATGAAGCCCAGTAAAATGTCTTCCGTAGAGCTAATGGACCGTGTTCGTAAATGGAGTACACACTACGATGGCAACCACGACGTATTTGGATTCCTAGAACGTATAGAGGAATTAACCGCAGCATATGAAATACCCAAGGATAGCCTTATTAAGGCCCTACCAGAATTGCTACGAGGAAAAGCACTTCTGTGGTACCGGAATAACCGAGACAGTTGGACAACGTGGAAAGAGTTCAGTGATCACCTGAAACAGCACTTCTTGCCGCCACGATATCAGCTGAGATTAGAGGAAGAGTTTCGTTATCGGAATATGAAACAGAATGAATCAATCCGTGATTATTTAACCGAGATGCAGACGTTAAGTAGACGAATAGGGGTAACCTCATCAGAGTTGCAACTGGAGCGAATATATTCAAACCTCAGACCAGACGTCCGCCTGTATATCCGCCGAAATGATTTTAAGAATATCACAGAATTGCAAAACTTAGGAGAAGAATACGAAGCAATTCAAAAAGAATGCAGCAGTCGTCGAATCCAACACAAGGGTGCAATGGCAATGATGCCTATACCAGAGAAGGGATACCGCCCGCAAACTAAAAGCAATGGATGTGTTACCAATACCAGAAAAGGGATGACGCCCTCAAATCCGATATATGGATGTATTGGAATAATGACCAATGGAAGAAAGAGATACCGATCTCTAACCGAGCACAGGAATACAACGGAACAGCTACCGATACCAGAAAAGGAAAACCGTCCTCAAATTAACCAGAACTGTCCATTGTGGAAGTGTGGACAACACGGCCATTCGAGACTACAATGCAACAACCGTCCCAGATTATTCTGCTCAAGGTGTGGAAAATTAGGAGTTTGGAGTAAGAATTGCCAGTGCCAGGCAAAGAAACAGCGAAACAACCCCGAACACGAAAACCCCGGCGGATCAAACAAGAAGGTAACCAGAAAGCCAGTCCTAGAGAAACGCATAGAAAAAGACAACCGACCATTCCTGCCCATTAAAATTTGCGACCAGGAATATACCGCATTATTAGATACCGGATCTATGCTTTCATATATAGGAAAAGAGATATTGGATTTGTACGAAATGAAAAACGGACAAATGAAAAGAGTATCAAAGCATAATCTCCAAATGGCAAATGGGACATTGGATAAAGTCTCCAAAGCCATAACGATAAATTGTGAAATCAACAACTGGAAAATGATTCATGAATTTCACATACTACCGTTTATGCCAATAAAAATCTTGATCGGTATGGACTTACTACGTAAGTGTGGGTTAGAAATACACCTCACCAATATACCGAGTCAAGTAAGTAAAGCACCGGAAATCACAAGTGTGCAACCGAGTCCGATTTCGAAGTGCCATTTATTCTGCAGACCAATGCCAACAATGAAGGCCTAGAGACGTTACCCTCACATGAGATAAGGAAAGAACCTCAGATTTCCTTCCTCACAAAATCCTTCTCCGAAAAATTTGCCGAAACAAACCAGATGAGACCGTTCCGGAAGGAGACCGACCGAGACAGAAATAATAATCTGTCAAACCAGATGAAACCGTTCAGAAGGAAGACCGACCGAGACAGAAGCCGTAATCTGTCAAACCAGATGAAACCGTTCAAAAGGAAGACCGACCGAAACAGAAACCATAATCTGTCAAACCAGATGATACCGTTCAGAAGGAAGACCGACGGACACAGTAACAATCTGTCAAACCAGATGAAACCGTTTCTAATGAAGACCGACCGAGACAGAAATAGCAATCTGTCAAACCAGAAGATCCCGTTTCGAAGGAAGACCGACCGAGATAGAAGCCGTAATCTGTCAAACCAGATGATACCGTTCCGAAGGAAAGCCGACATAGACAGAAGCCGTAATCTGTCAAACCAGATGAAACCATTCCGAAGGATGATCGACCGAGACAGAAGCCATAATCTGTCAAACCAGATAAAACCGTTCCGGAAGAAGACAAACCGAGACAGCAGTAATGAACTGCCAGACCAGAGAATGCAGTTCCGAAGAAATACCACCCGAGACGGAAGAAGTTGCCTGTCAACCCAGATGATACCTTTTCGAAGGAAGACCGACCGAGACAAAAGAAGCCGCCTGTTAACCCAAACGGTAATGAAGACCAAAGGAGGCTAGACAGTAGGCAAACCGTAAAGTCATCAGTAGATTAAGTTCCTTATATGTATATATTTTATTAGATTATATTGTTTAGTATGTATTGTTAGATTAAGCATTGGAAAACTCCTTGTATATATGTTTCGTTATATTAAGTTTAAAAAGAAAAGAAAGTAAGTAGAGTTCCGAATAGAAAATAAAAGTCCCTTCCCGTTGTAGTTCATACCCGACGTCGACCACTACCGAAGAGAGGGGGAGATGTAACGAAGCATTTTCCGGACATTTCACTTTTGTGCAAACTCTTCGTTGTACATGTCCATGAAAAACTCCAACGCTCCATGGCATGCAGGTGGGCATGACGTAATCCAGAAATATGAAAACCGAATTATTCCCACTAGCTGCGTTGTCATATTAAGTTCTTGGCACATCAACCCATAATCAGTTGGGTGTGTGCGTCTCCGTTGTAAACCAGTTGTTCAAGCAGTACAAAGACGCCACTCACAAATGTTCCAGTGAAAGGGCATGAAAATGTGCGTGACGTCATCCGTCAGCCGAGTCATAGAGAACTTGTGCACAATAACCAGATATTCTACTGGCAGCGTGGGTTTGTCAATGCATACATTGTTCTTCTCTGCACATCAACCCATAATTAGTTGGGTGTGTGCGTCTCCGTTGTATGAAATTAATTCATGGTAAAAAGACAGAAAATAGTGGTGGGGAATAATTCTGGGTCTCGCCAAAAGTATAAAAGCGAGCATCACCGTACAGAAATCGAGCAGTAGTATCTCGAAAGGGATCACGTTCAGATCTAAGTGCGCTTAGATCAAGAAGCTACTAGCTCCACACCGAGAAGCACTAGTGGCTTAAATCGGACGATAAAGTCCAGTAGTTAGCAGTAGATAGTTTTACCTGTCCCAACCCGTAGACTTTCTGTGGCGTAGCCTGTCAGTCTAAATCCGTTCCTATAGACCTTCTGTGGCGTAGCCTGTTGGTCATCCCGCTCACTCACATTAACCTCCTGTAGTTTGTTAGCCGTTTCCGCTTACACCGACTTTCTGTGGCGTAGCCTGTTAGTCGTTACCGCATACACTGACCTTCTGTGGCGTAGCCTGTCGGTCATTCCGCTTACTCACACTAACCTTCTGCAGTTTGTTAGCCGTTTCCGCTTACACCGACTTTCTGTGGCGTAGCCTGTTAGTCGTTACTGCATACACTGACCTTCTGTGGCGTAGCCTGTCGGTCATCCCGCTTACTCACACTAACCTTCTGTAGTTTGTTAGCCATTTCCGCTTGCACCGACCTTCTGTGGCGTAGCCTGTCGGTCATCCCGCTTACTCACACTAACCTTCTGTAGTTTGTTAGCTATTTCCGCTTACACACACCGACTTTCTATGGCGTAGCCTGTTAGTCGTTCCCGCATACACTGACCTTCTGTGGCGTAGCCTGTCGGTCATCCCGCTTACACACACCGACTTGCTGTGGCGTAGCCTGTTAGTCGTTCCCGCATACACTGACCTTCTGTGGCGTAGCCTGTTGGTCATCCCGCTTATATATAAATCATCGACCACGATACAAACGTGAGACCTACGTGTAAAAGCCAAATAAAGTTAAGCAAGCTATCAGCATCTCTCTCTCTCTTCAACAGTGTCGACTTATCTTTTCCTCCAGCCATCATACCAGTAGAAATAGAAATTAAGATATAAGAATATATTGGAGAAAATTGGATGTTTAGAGAATAAGAAAACAAATACCTGAGTAAATAAAGTATAAATTTATTTTGTAACTGAGTCTTTTCAATATAAAAGAACCTTGGACGACTCCAGAGCTCCCAGCAACCCCTCTATTGAGGAAACCCCGAAAAGACCCATTACAATCTTATTGTGTCCTTTTATTGTGTAAAACTCCACACAAAATCACAAATTTAGTGATGAAGTGTGCTGTGTACTGCTGCAAACATTATCGCCGGAGAGCTCGATGAAAATCTTTTTTCAGGAAAGTATATGTTATAATTATAATCTCTAAGGTCTCTTTGCTTAAATTACTGCGATTATATTAAGTGACAGTGACTTGTAATAGTAAATATTCACTATTTTCCTGGCCGTAGAACTTAGTTTACATTTGTAATCTAGCCAAATATAGCTTTGCCCTTATTGTCACTGTCGGCTCGCGAACAATTTTTCAGAAGGGGTCAGAACATATTTTTCGATTCAAAACTAAAAAATTTTAAGTAAAATTATATAGGTTTCCCAAAAATAGCAAATAATATACATAAGTACTTACAATAAATAATTTTAAATGCAATAGACAAAAGACAAACCGCTACATAAGTTATAATATCATATTCTAACTTATTTATCTAAATCACCTATCTCAACCTCCACGTGGTGGTCCCTGGAAACAAGTTAGCACTGTCTGTATTCAATTACAATGCTCACTTGGCTAAAAGAGAAGGTGGAACAGTTTAAATGCATAAATTATTGAAAATTTCAAAGCATTTCGCAACTGTTTTTCTAAATTGTGTTAGATCTTATTATAATTAGAAAATCAATTTCATCTTTGCGCACATTTTTAAATGTAATTTAATAATAAAATTTTGAAAATAAATATTTATTAATTGTGATTTAATACAATTTGTAATTATTCAAAAGATATATCAACCCCGCTTCAAAAAATCTCAAATTTGACTACTGTCATGGGCTTCAAACACATAGAAAACCCTAACCTCTACAGAAAGGAAAATGCCGACGTTTTTCTGGCTTACTGCCATTCCTGTTTAGCTTTATGTTCTAAGGTTGCAACCTTAGAATAAAGAACTAGAGGAAGGCCATCACTCGGAAAAATCTAAGCATTTTTCTTTATGTAGTAGAGTCTGAGCGATGTGTGCGTTTCGAACATGAAAGTAGTAAAATTATGCTTGTATACAGGAGGGGCCAACTCATTTTGATAATATTTTAAATTAGGTGTTTTTAAAATATATTCTTATAACACTTTTAATATAATATAACTTTGCCCGAACATATTTTATTAATTTACTTAATTTTACTATTTAAAAACACTTTGCTTATGCCCCAAATATTTCAGTATTACGGAGACGACTTTGATTTCAAGGCGACATTCGGTCCAATTTGACATTTCAGGCGTCATTCCCCCTCTACGAGGAAGAAACTAATGGAGATGCCCTTACGTATATGTATACGCTGATTTTCCCTGGCCAGATTTTAATGCGTGTGATCTTAGAACAGAAAACGAAAGGAAGTGCACTATGCTCAAAAAGTGTCCGAATTTTCCTTATGTGTTTGAAAGGTGTAAATGTGTTAGTTTTCACCATGGAAGTAGTAAATTTTTGACTCATTCAAAGTGGTCCTCGCAAATATTACTACCATCGGATGGTATATAATCAGTTCTACCGATGGATTTTAACCAGAGCTCTCTGAAGTCTTTATCTTTTGGAATCCTAAAATACCAAAAAGTAGAAAAATATTTTAATATTTTTCAAGTTTTATTAGAGCCCCTAGGCAAAAACTTCCGTCAGCTGTCGGTGAACCACCAAGGCGATCCAAAACTCTGATGAAGCTCAAATGTAAACAAACGAGCACCATCAAGAGAAATGTTTATATTCTTTGGTAATTTAGCTTTTATTTATACAGCTTTTGCACATATTTCAAAGAAAATGCTGTATAATTGCTTATTACATTATTTAACTTTCCTGAAAAATGATTTTCCACACCAATTGCGCCGATTATTTTTACAACAAAATACCGCACACTTCATCACGAAAAATGTTCAAATTAAGCACCTCAGATTCTTAGTAAACTAAACCAAAACAGTCTTTTAAATGTTAATTGTCTTTATTTGTAAAATTACACCACTTTTAATAATAGAACAGTGAAAATTATTCACTAAACACTCTATAAACACTTTGAATGTGCACTCTTCAGATAGTCCACGTCAAATTGACATTTCGGAAGGCGTGCTCTGGGTTCCCTTCCCACACCTTTCCCATGAACAAAAAATCGGAAAACACGTACACGGTTTATAGACGGTATTGCACTTCCTTTCGTTTTCTGTTCTAAGCGTGTGATGTCAAAATTAATCGTTGTGCTGTCAAATGAACGAAGTTCTGTCACTTTTCTGTTTACTTGACGTGATAAAATTGTTGACCGATTTAAAAGTTCTGATTAAATGAATTTGGTGTAATATATATCATTAAAAAATTTATATTGTTGAAGTGAAAGAAGATTGATATACACTTTAACTGAAATTGTTAATTAAATAACCAAGGTTTTAGTGAAAACTTATTGTGAAGTGCATAGTAGAATTTTGTCCAAATAACACCCTATCTGGAATATTCTATCACACCTAAGACAAGCTACTATTAATCAATTATCTAGAAATGAGCAAAGTTTTAAAATTATTTGCGAAATATTCATAATTTACGTAAAAATGAAACTTTATTTACATTTCATTTAGAGATCACTAGCTGTTCTGTGAATATTCTGCACTGGTGGATGGAGAAAAGTTTATCTGGCAGGCGTTTCCGCCAATTTTTATTATATCAATATTTATAGATTTTTTGTTTGTTAAATTTTATATTTATGTAACTATGAATTATGCAGTTAATAAAATAGAAATATTGACATTGATTAGTTTTCTTGTACTTTAGATTCCCAAAATATGTAGTTTTACGCCAAAAGTGGCTTAAAGTTCTTGGAAGAAGATTTTCAAGACGAAGACTTATTTCAACGAGCGCTGAATATTTTCAATAACTGGAAATGCTTTTTTCAGTAGCAAAAGTTCTTGGAATCTAACTTTCAGTAGCAAAAGTTCTTGGAAGTTAGATTTTCATACTAGAAAGGGGAAAGTGATTTGTTCAGAACATTTTTAAATCAACACCTATTTCAACTCAACGAATGAGGCTAGGAAGTGATACAAATTAAATTGAATATTTTCGATAACTGGAAATACTGTTTACAACCAATCTAATCTTTTCTGAATAAATCCACACACATTAAATGTGAGGGAAAACATTGTAATCATTGAGCCATTGGGCGAATTAAATTCATCAAATTTAATTGAAGTCGTAATATTAGGCAATTTTTATAGCTTGATATTTTATTCCAAAATCGGAATACTGATTATTCTTTTAAATAATTCTGAGATTGAGAAGACGAACTTCCAATTTTATATGGTAAAATTTGTATTTACATTTTGTTTATTTGAACGTATCTAAGTTGTTTAAAAAACGCGCCAAGAACCCTCTCAAGCAAAATAACTTTGCGCCGCCTGCAATGCCGTTTTACTTAGTGTGGGAAAGATTATCGCACACTATTAAACTTGCCACGATTTTTCGAGTTTAGGGCATCTCCATTAGTTTCTTCCTTAACGCACTCGCCACTTGGCCTTGAAGCAAAAATGCTTATCACACGTACAGGGTTTTTACTTGAGATAGCCTTTCCTCTCGTTCTATATTCTAAGCTTGCAACATTTTCGTTCGACAGGCGATTCTATCATTTTCGAAATATTTTCCGAACTTGTTGACATTCCACATATATTCAGCATTACACATTTAGCTCTTTTAAATTTTTATACAATACTAATTATGGATTAAAATGATGAATTTTTGTAGTGGAGTTTGTTTATTTGTGGAAGATAGCTATAGTTGGTTTATTGTGGAAGAAAGGCGATTCTTACGGCAGCGTTAAAATTATATGGATATGCCAAGCAAAAAGTTATTTTTATATATTTTGTGCACGAAAAAGTTCATTTTTATGACAGTTTTATAGTTCTGGGTTTCAAGAATCTTTCCGTGTATCCAAAGAAGCTTTTTTGGAAATATTGGAGGAAATAAAAAGTGAATTTGAATGTGATACAAGTTCAGAAAAAATTCATGAATTCCTCTCTCTTCAAAACTGGCAGCATTATTAAATTTTTATGCTACTGGTTCTTATCAAAGATTTATTGTCGATTTGATACTTGACTCAATGGACCAGTCTATGGTTTCTAAATCTATAGATGAAATAAGTAGCGCCTTGGAGAAGAATTTATGTCCTAAATGGATAAAATTCCCGATTGGTGACGAAAAAAAAGAAAATAAGAGTAAATTCAAGAGGGTTTTAAATTTAATTTGTATTTTCATTACAAAACTTATGTAACATATCTAAAATACTTTTATTATTTCAATTTTATTCCTCTTAATTTATAATTTTATAGATTACAGCAAATAATATTTAAAAAACTTACATTTTAACTATATCGCTTCTCGTATCACTATCAACAAACCGGAGTGAAGTTTTAACGAAAATATCGCCTGTCGAAAGTGTTACAACATACCAATTATCGACAGATGATCGAACTTCGAAAATTTCGATGTTCTAACATCTTGCCAGTGAATTGTAGATCGTGGAATATAAAAATCAATTGCAATTTTACGGCAGGACTTGCCAATTTTATATGAATCAATTATTAATTGCCTTATATCACAAAATATTGCGGTGAAGGTAAAGCAAACAACCCCAGGGGGTGGAAGTGGTGGGCGTGGCCACCCTCGACCAACCATGGGGTGGGAGGTGGGGGAAGTGGCGGGACGCTAAAGTGGTTGCCGTCTTTCAGAAGCGCAATCAATGTTTTATTAGACTTTCTGGGAGAAAGGTGTTTTAATCAGGATTTTAGTTGCTTTATTTAATCCTGATTAAAACACCTCTTCCTCCCAGAAAGTCTAATAAAACATTGATTGCGCTCCTGGAAGGCGGCAACGGAATGGAATTGCGCGCCTGGAAGACGGCAACGGAATAGAATTTTGTGTGAAATAAATGATGTCACCCAATGGTTTTATTCTAGCATAAGATGCGCTCCCCAAGAGAACAAGAATGTTTGATGTCCACCATAAAAATGACTTTTGTTCCCTGTACCAATTTGTAGCAATTATAGTTTGTGCACAAGCCTTTGAAGTTCCTGATACATTGTGTGTGAGCGGGGACGTTACCTGAAATGATTCTATATAGCATTTGAGCTACTTAATAAATAAAATTACTTTAATCTGTAAGGCTGTAACAAAACCAATAGAAAATCCGCAAACACCACCTATTATCATACCTCAATAGGCATTTGCGAGGTCCCGCTACTTCTCCCGCCTACCCCATGGTTTAAGATGGGGGTTACCACTCAACTTCAACCAACGTGGGGTTATTTCCTTAACCTTAACCCATATTGCTTTACCACGAGGCATCTTTTTGCATTGAGATTAAAATTCCGACTAAATTAGACATCCAATAAAAATTAGCGTTGCAAAAAATTAGCGGGAAAAATTGCAGAGGATTTGGAATGCAAAAGGACGAGATGAATGATCAACAGTTGTGAATACCATGTTTAGGCGCTATAAGTCAGTTATAAAGAAAAACGGGGTTACACAATGGCAGATTTGCGTGGCTGAACTATTTTGACGCAATGCAGCCTGTAGCCGAACTACTTTGAAGCGAAATTGTATTTTAAAATTTTTTTTTCCCGAATTTAAATTAAAATATTTGCTTTTACTTTTTGCGGCATGTATTTATGAAGCCCTTGTGTATATAAAATAAATTATTTTCGTTGAATGAAATACATTTTAAGTTATTTAAAATTAAGAATTTATTTAATTTCTCGAAACTTAAACAAAGCGGCCGAACTATTCTGACGTTGGGTAGTAGGTACTATTTGCATAACGTCTGTTTTGATAAGGCGAAGCGATTGAGGAATGGCCCTCAATAAGACATAAATTTTGCTATAAACGGAGAACTATATGTAGAAGGGACCTCAGGGAAATATTAGCTAAATATAACTTAATACTTTTAATCGAATGTATATTGTAAGAATGAACATAACACAAAACTATATTTTCTGCGCTATAATAGATCTATGATGTTGATCCTCTAATTCTAATTGTTTTATTCTAGCATAAGATGCGCTCCCCAAGAGAACAAGAATGTTTGATGTCCACCATAAAAATGACTTTTGTTCCCTGTACCAATTTGTAGCAATTATAGTTTGTGCACAAGCCTTTGAAGTTCCTGATACATTGTGTGTGAGCGGGGACGTTACCTGAAATGATTCTATATAGCATTTGAGCTACTTAATAAATAAAATTACTTTAATCTGTAAGGCTGTAACAAAACCAATAGAAAATCCGCAAACACCACCTATTATCATACCAATCCAAAACCACGTTTCTTTCAAATTCTGATATTTTAGGATATCATCTACCTCACCGCTGATTATTATAAGAGGTGCAAATAAAAAAATGGAATAAAAATTATTGTAGTAACTCAAAAGCCAAACCTCCTGGTTAACACGAGGTAAAATTATCTTTGTATAGATAGAATATAGAGATAAAGTTAAAGACCCTAGTACACCGTATAATGTTCCCTTCCAGGAAAATGTATCTGTAAAAAATAAATAATAACAAGCATTATTCTATTGATCATTCGACTGACCACTTAAGCTTTCTTGATCAACACCCAGCCAGAATCCAAAAACAATTATTGCACAACAGGAAATACACTTCAGGCTAGTTTTTTGGCCAAGCAAAACGTATGTTAAAGAAACATTAAACACAGTCGTTAAAGATCTTCCGACGTAGTAAAATGGTACACTTACGTACTTTAAACAAAGATTGTTTGTAGCTATCATTGCAGTGAAGAGAATTGACAATGGTAACACCTAAAATATATAAATAACGGACATTTAAAAAATATAAATAAAGATACCTTTCTGACTGTATCTAAACGCAATGGGTTTCCCGCCGGCAATTTTATTATTTCAGGAAACAATCCAGATAAATAATTCATAACGAAGCATATCTGCGTTGAAACTACACACTGAAACCAGGTGAGAAAGAGTGGCGCATTCAAATTTACAGTGGAACTGCTCAGTAAAGTCTTATTTACAAAAACGGTCACTATAGAAATAATCCTAAAAACTTAAAATGTGAGACTATTTTACAGATTTTTTCATTTTACCAATATGTTGCTACAATCAAAAATATTCGAAAGTATTTATAGAAAAGTGTTGATTCCCTGGTTTTGTACATTTATATACTTGTTCTAATTCGATAAATTCTTAAAGCACAAAATATTATTGTAAATTTCCCTCTAGTATTTAAAGAAATACGTGCACCTTTTTTGACATTTCTATTTGCACAATTAAGTCCGGAACACAATAGGTCTGTTCGTTGACGCCACTCAAAGTCAAAAAAAGTCATGAAACACAATTGCGACTGCCGACGTCCAACGCATGAAAAAGTTCGCTGTCAAAAATATGAAAGTGCTACGTTTAATGGGTATGCACAAAACTAGAACTGCCACCTGCCAGCATCCGACGAACTGGTCGTCGGAATAGAGCAATTTTCTAATTTGGCAGTCGGACGTTCAGTATTGCCAAAATAAAAGTGATATTTGAAAATAGCAGCCAATATAAAAGTCGTACAAGAATCCTTTTTGAATTTGAAATTGTTTGGTGTCAGTAATAAAAGAGTGATAGTGAAAAATAGATTTTGATGAAAAATTAATTGAAGTGCGAAAAAATGAGGTGTTATACAACTTACAATATGTACAAATGTTTTAGTCTCTACCAATTGCTCAGTATCAAAAACCATTTTAATTGTTTTGTTTAAATGTCTATATATTATTTTTCTAATTCAATAATATAACTTAGTCTATTCAAATTCACTAAACAGCATTCGTAAATAATACTTCATACACTTTTGTCACAAATTTGCCAAGATTTCAACAAATGTCAAATTCTTCTTTTTCGCTATTCGTCGCCGCCGCAATTGTGTTCGCTGTCAAAAGTTGCAGTCAGCAAAGTTGGAACACAATTGCGGCGGCGGCGAATAGCGAAGAAGAATGGCTTCAGGTACCAATTTTATATTGGCTGCACTCTTAGAATAAAGAACGAGAGGAAAGGCTATCTTAAGTAAAAACCCTGTACGTGTGATAAGCATTTTTGCTTCATGACCAAGTGGCGAGTGGAGTAAGGGGGAATGTCGCCTGAAATGTCAAATTGGACCGAATGTCGCCTACAAATCAAAGTCGTCTCCGTAGTACTGAAATATTTGGGGGCATAAGCAAAGTGTTTTTAAATAGTGAAATTAAGTAAATTAATAAAATATGGTCGGGCAAAGTTATATTATATTTAAAGTGTTATAAGAATATATTTTAAAAACACCTAATTTAAAATATTATCAAAATGAGTTGGCCCCTCCTGTATACAAGCATAATTTTACTACTTTCATGTTCGAAACGCACACATCGCTTTGTTCTACTACATATAGCAAAATGCTTACATTTTTCCGAGCGATGTCCTTTCCTCTAGTTCTTTATTCTAAGGCTGCACTTAAAAATATTTTAAAATATCATTTTTATATTGGCAATACTGAACGTCCGACTGCCAAATTAGAAAATTAAGTATGAAACACAATTGCGACTGCCGACGTCCAACGCATGAAAAAGTTCGTTGTCAAAAATATGAAAGTGCTACGTTTAATGAGTATGCACATAACTAGAACAGCCAACTGCCAGCATCCGACGAACTGGTCGTCGGAATAGAGCAATTTTCTAATTTGGCAGTCGGACGAAACACAAAATTCCAAAATTGTTTTTAACACTTTGATTTTAATAAAATAAGTCTTTTTTAAACATTTTAAATGCCGTAATAACTCGGCTGAAGAAATTTGTATAATTACCTTATTTTATTAAAATCAAATGTGGAAATTTAAAAGCAAGTGCTTTAAAAAATTAGTGTTAAAAGATACATTTTGCGTTATTTAATTTAAAGTGCGCTCCAAAATTATTAAATTTGTTAAAAAGAATCTGTGCAGTAAAATTTTTCTTTGACTACACCAATGTATTTTTCCATTTCTGTTAGTAAAAACCCATACCATTTTAAAATTTGCTTCAGAAAATTTTCGTATGGGCCCTTCCTTTCGTTCTTTATTCGTAGGAGATGGCGGTCCAATGTGTAGCTGGCGCTGTAGCGCAAAGTTCAATATTTCTAAATTTTGGCGCGCGCCAAATTTGACATTTCCGAGTTAGCTACAGCGCCAGCCTTAGAACATAAAGCTAAACAGGAATGGCAATAAGCTAGGAAAACGTCGGCATTTTCCTTTTTGTAGAGGTGAGGGTTTCTATGTGTTTGTACACCATGCCAGTAGTCAAATTTGAGATTTTTTGAAGCGGGGCTGATATATCTTTCGAATAATTACAAATTGTATTAAATCAAAATTAATTAATATTTATTTTGAAAATTTTATTATTAAATTACATTTAAAAATGTGCGCAAAGATGATATTGATTTTCTAATTATAATAAGATCTAACACAATTTAGAAAAACAGTTGCGAAATGCTTTGAAATTTTCAATAATTTATGCATTTAAACTGTTCCACCTTCTCTTTTAGCGAAGTGCGCATTGTTTTTGAATACAGACAGTGCTCACTTGTTTCCAGGGACCACCACGTGGAGGTTGAGATAGGTGATTTAGAAAAATAAGTTAAAATATGTGTAATGCGTAATATGTGCGCGGAATTTGTGCAACGTGAAGTTGCCGCGAGATGTCCAAGTGGCACGCGCTAGCTGGCAGCACGTCCTAGCTCGACGGTATGGGGTCGGGGTTCTTGGACATCTAATCACACATCGCAAACAGAAATTCGCGTGCCTGTGGCGAAGAAAGGTTGTGGTATCCTTTCTTCAGGTCTGCCACGGAAAGCAAAAAAAACGAGAAAGCAGAACTTGAAGGAGGAACAACAGGTCTGGTGTCACCAGTTGTTCCTAGCCGCCCTGAACTATCTTGATCATACAAACAAAAGAAAAATTACCCCCATAGCAATAGTTCAGGTCACTAACCCACCACTATACGTACACCTGGCTAAGGTGTAGGCCCAACCTGAAAAGGGTGCTGAAAAAAAAATCTAATTAAATAAAAATCAAGCAAAATTAAAACATGAGGAAGGAACAAAAGAGGGAAGGATAGAGAGAGAAGAAGCTCCATGGGTTTCCTGAAATCAAAATACGAAATTCAATGCATAATTATAGAGTTCATATAATATTAACATAGAAATCTAATATAATGCTAAACATGAATGATGGCTTATTGATAACTTAAAAGAATTACAACTTAATCACATGATTGTGGCGTTTACTTTGACAAAGGAGGTCAATAATAATAGTATCTTATTTTTCATTATAATTCTTATTCCGTACAAATAATTCTATGCGTTATACAACTGTCCTAAAAAGTTTCCTGATACGATTTTATCTTAATACTAAAGTAATTCTCTTCTCCTCAGCATCTATTACAGCAAATATTGATTGTCTCTTATATGTTACTAACGGGATATCAAGCTCATTGGGCACAACAGTTACTGTTCGGATCTACTATATTATGGTTACTCAAATGCGATGAGTTTACTGTTAGGAGGCCGTGAAACTTCACAAGAATAAAAGATCTTTTAATCTTAATCACGAACTTTATCTCGTTAACTAATATCGTAAGAAGGATTTCGGTTCATTGAGCCGATATATATATATATATATATATATTTGTTCTTTCTTTTGTTTCAGAGTATACGTTTGATACAATCCTGAAGTAACTAAAGAGAAGAGATGTTTTTCAAACAAAAATTATCTTTATAGCATCTAAGCAAATATATATATAGTAATATAAAAGCAAATATATATCTAGTAATAAAAAAAAGCAAACATATATCTAGTAATATAAAAGCAAATATATAATATATAGGTGACTCTAAAAGTATCTTAACCACCTTTTTGTTTAATCAACTATTAAGACAAAAAAACTTGATTGAAACAATCTTTTTCACCCGATCCAAAGGATTTATGACTTGTCTTTAGGTTTACATAGCTTTCAAAAAAAACATTTGTCTTTAATTAACAAAATGAAATTGATTATCAATTTAAGAGACCTCGATGTTGACTAATTTACTAATTACTGGCATAAATAAACCGCAAGATTCCACAGCGAGGCGTTTAGGACGTTCCGTAAGAGAGTGCCTAACAGCACTGTAGCTGACCGCAAATAGATTTTCAACCGGAAATAAATGGGCCATCTGTCCTTACTTTCGTTTACAATCCTACTAGAGGACAATTGACGGACTTGACGTTATGTGTATGTATAAAATTGGGTGTATTAGCATTCAATATTTGACTAAAGATATTTGGCAAAACACGGCTTATACCATTAAGATTATCACTACTGATGAAAACTATTACATCTCGGACAGTTGCTTGAACTAATCAATTTTACAGCAACAAAAAGAATTTTATTTTGGGTTTGTACTTACTCGTCTAATCCGAGCTATTTATATGCTTGATGGCTGTAATGTTTGAGGGCTGAAGGATTAAGCCAAGCGATTTCCCCCAGTTGCAATTCTTCCGTGATATTTAGGGCCGATAAAACGGGAGGTACTTAAAATTGGTGGCAGAGGCTGGCCAGTTTTGAGTATATTTCCCTGTGTAGCAGCGACGAACTTAACCAGCACTTCCACATATGGGTGAACAGATCTACGTTGCGGTGTTCCTTTTTCTTTCTTCTCCTCTAACCACAATTAACACTAGGACTATCCTAGCCTTATTGGAACTTCCCCGGTAAAACCGTCTTTAGACATCAAAGTTCGGAGATGTGCAATGTATTTCCCAGCTTCTTTGGTTGGATTTTCAGATAGGCCACCTCTTTAGGGAAAAGTGACGCTGGAGTGGTTATGCTTTTCACAATAGCAGTTCATCCCTATCACATGGGATGAAATTGGGAGCTTGAGGCAATCGTGACGAGTAGATACGCCAGTCAACTTTTATTTCCAGAACGAGCGATAAAAATATCACCGCTTTTGTATAGATTCACTGGCTCTCTCTGTAGATGTGGTGCCTCTGCCTGCTGTCACGTAATGATGTCTTCCTTCTTGTCGGAAGTGTCAATTCATCTCGTGGCAGAAAACAGGGCGACCAACCTCAGAGACGCAAAGTCACATTCACGTAAGAATGTTCGTAGCCTAAAGGCATGTTTATATTATGGGAGAGGTACGTGTCTTGGGTAGGAAGCAATGTCTCACATTACAACACAGGTCTCTCTTTCAAGGCCTGTAGCTCTAGCGATCCGATGAGAGAGGAGCTGAAAAGAGTGAGACAGGATCTACTTGGACTCATCAGCGGCACAGGATTACCCCAGGATCTGGCGCTGGCACGCTGCCGCTCTAATGAGAAGCTGGAGAGTTCAGATCTTTTTCACTGCTTGATTGAAACAACGTGTGGCACGACCACGACCCTGAAAGTAAGTCTCATGCTCTACCGACTGAGCCGGGCATTCCTGTCTAGGACGCGGACGGACGGACTAACAACAAAATTTGGACGGACGGACTTATAAAATTGGACTGTCTATATCGGATGACCTTCACTGCCTGATGTCTTTGGCGTGAAAAGTTCCTAGGGACTTGCCTTGCATATCTTCCAACTGATACAGACTTTGTCCGACGCGCTTGGCAATTCTGGCTTTGTGGAATTTGTTAGCCAATTTAGCACTAATGCCTTTCTGCATGTCGCTCTGAATAAAAACTCTACAGTACACTTCCTGACCGGGGGTGTATGTAACGTCACGACAGCGAGTATTGTAGGCCTTCTCATGCTTTTCGTGTGCACGCTGGAGGTGGTCTGACAACCGAGAACGAATCAACTGGAGACGGTCTGTACTAGGTAACATAGATATATCACCAGTTTTCAGCTGGTTTAGCTGTCGCAGGATTGGATAGGCTGAGCCATGCTGTACCATGTGGTGACCAAAGAGAGCATAATACGGGTCCATGCCAATAGACTGGTGTACCGAAGTGCGTAACGCGCTTCCTATGGCGGGGAGGTGTAAGTCCCATGCACTATGATCATCTTGCAAGTATGCACGGATGGCTGACAGGATGGACCTATTCACTCGTTCCGAAGCGTTAGGGTGGGGAGAATATTTGGCAGTCTTTACATGGTTAATACCATATTCAGTCACCAGCTTCTGGAATTTATTGGAGACGAACTGTCTGCCATTGTCAGAGAAGATCGTCTCGGGGACTCCGAAGACAGACAAGACATCTTTCTCCAAGAAAGCATTGACTAGATCTGTTCGCTCAGCACGCATAGGTTTGATCAAAACAAACTTAGTAAAGCCGTCGAGTACAACAAAAATTACCGTGTTTCCACGTTTGGTGCGAGGATAAGGTACGAGGAAGTCGATATAGAGAAACTGGAAGGGACGTTGTGCTTCCAGTGGCTTGCCCATAGGCGGTCGCAAAATGGTGTTAGGTGATTTCGTCTCTTTGCACACTGGACAACTTGTTACGTATGCACGTACATGTGTTACCATGCAGGGCCAGTAGTATTTCTCGCGGAGTCTGGCTAATGTTTTGTGAAGGCCTCCATGCGCTGACTGAGGTGACTCATGGGCTTCACGGATCAAACCTCCACCAGTCCCGATGGTATCCAAAGCTTCCAGGCTATGTCCTCCTGTATCGAATCACCGTTTCGCGGTTGGGTCCTCTTGTATACGTAGCCGTCCGAGACACAAAGATCAGGGAGTTGTGTCGGGTTAGCAAGCACAGCCGATTTCAACTGCTCATACTCTTCCATGGAGAAGTATGGCGAGTTTAAGTCTACGTCGACTGCACATACTTTCAACTCCTCTGCCGTTTCAGTGTGTGCTCGAGACAAGGTGTCAGGGACCACATTCTGCGAACCCTTACGATGCTCGATCTGGAAGTCAAAAGCCTGCAGCCTTAAACTCCATCGAGCCAATCGTCCGGAGAGATCGGAGTGACTCATCAACCACTTCAGACTTGCATGATCCGTGATGATGGTAAATGGGTGTCCTTCAACGTAAGCTCTGAATTTTTGTACACTCAGCACAGCCGCATAGCATTCGAGTTCCGTAATGCTGTAATTGCGCTGCGCTGGATTTAATTTTTAGACATGTAAGCTATGGGTCTTTCCGCACCTGAGTCATCGACTTGGAACAGCACGCTGCCAACACCAGATGTACTAGCATCGCATTGAATGCAGAACTTCTTAGAGAAGTCAGGTGTCGTTAAGATTGGTGCGCTGCACATAGCTCGTTTTAGATTTTGAAAAGCCTGCTGCGCTTCTTCTGTCCAGGAGAAGCTTTTGCTCTTCTTTAAGCAGTCCGTAATAGGAGCTGCTAGGGTTGCATAACTAGGGATGAATCTCTGATACCAACCCGTCATTCCGAGAAATCTACGGATTTGTTTAGCAGAGCGGGGTATAGGGAAATCTGCCACCGCTGCTACTTTCTCGGGGTCAGTTTTCAGAGTTCCATCTCCAATCATGAAACCCAAGTAGCGGACTTGCTTGACGCAAAAGCGGCTTTTCTCGACGTTAATCGTCAATTTAGCATTGCGCAGACAATCGGCTACTTCTCGTAATGTTTTCAGATGGGAATCAAAGTCAGGTGATACGACTAATAGATCGTCCAAGTACACAAAAACGTGTTCGCGCAACCGACCTGGTATTATTTTGTCCATTAATCGACACATTCTTTGAGGGGCATTGCACAATCCGAAAGGCATGACAGTATATTGATACAATGGCCTGCCGGGCACTGTAAAAGCAGTTTTCTCCCTTGACTGCTTCTCTAAAGGGATCTGCCAAAACGCGTCCTTCAAATCGATGGAGGAAATGAAGTGCGTATCCTGCAGTCGACCAAGCAATCCATCGATGTGAGGCAAAGGGTAGGCGTCCTTTTTAGTAACTAGGTACACCTTGCGAGAGTCCAAACAGAGCCTGACCTTCCCAGGTTTACGTACGAGTACGACTGGAGAATTCCAAGGACTTTGGACACTTCAATTACCCCTAACTCCAACATTCGGTCCAATTCTTCATACATCAGCTTTTGGATTGCTGGAGAAATGGGATAGTGCTTCTGCTTTATTGGCAAAGTGTCGCCAGTATCAATAACATGCTCTTCTAGGTGGGTCTTTCCCAAACCTAGAGCTGTAAATGAGGACAATTGGGCAATGACTGTGTCTAGTTTTGTTCTGTCTGACTTATTCAGGGAGTGAAAGTTCGTCTCAACCGAAGAAGAAGACTGTACGTCGAGAGAGGAAATTATGTTTGGTGCGAGTTGAAAGGCTCGCCAGAAATCTACGCCCAAATACAATTGTTGGCTAAGGCCAGGCACTACAAACAGAGTGAGGATTTCAGTCTGTCCTTGAAAGGTAATTGCAGCTCTTATAGTGCCGGGGACGGACTGGCTAGTACCGTCGGCGGTACGGACTGAGGCTGACAATGCGGACAGTTTTAAGCCTGAGCGCTGGACAAACTCTAGGGCTCCTTGTCCCAAGCAACTCACACTGGCACCGCTATCGAGCAAACCCAAGATGGACTCGTTGCCCATCTGTACTCTTACATAAGGTCGACCGTCGTCTTGACTAGTGATAACCGTCGAGACCAACGACTGTCGAGATTTTTTCAATACGCGTTTTCTCTCTCTAAATATCTTCCATCGTCGTCTTTTTCGATTGAGAGGAAGTCTCACTTCCTCAGCAAAAATGCGAGCTCTTACTCGGTTATAATTAAGTTGCCTCTCATGCAAGGACATTCCTCGCATGAGGCAGAAAGGATCTGTCTGGGTGGTACTCTCTTTATGAGTGGGATCAGTCTGGGTATGTTGTGACAATGTAGGGTAATTAAGGGTGCCGTCGAATTCGCCTTGCTGATCATTTTCGGCGAGTGGGGTCCCCTGTGTCAACCACTCGCCCTGGCGTTTTCCGGGTTACACCGGGAGCACTTAGGTGACACTACTCCTGGTTGACCACAGGTGTAGCAAAAGAGTCTCCTGGTCTCACTGGGACAGGAATGGAATGAGTGTCCCACTACGCCGCAGTTCCAGCAAGTCATGCGACCGGCAGCTTCAGGGGTGCGCCTCACTTCATCCACCCCACAGGAGTAAGTGGTGGTATCACTGCAGGAGTGGAATGAGCGTCCCACTACACCACAGTTCCTACAAGCCACACGACTTGCCGCGTCTGGGGTGCGCCTCACTTCTTCCGTTCCCGCCCCAGGGAAACCAGAGAAATCCGATGCATCTTGGGCTGCGTCACCGTCCAGCTCATGGACATCTGGTCTTGCAGTTCTCCGGTACATGTCACGGCGTTGTAACCAACGTTCGGCCATACGACATAAATTTTGCAATTGATCCATGGATCTGATAATAGCAGTTGAAAACTGCTGACCTATCTTGGGGTGTAAATTATCTCGTACTATTTGTACTATATCCGCTTCACGTGGTGGCACCCTCATGCGCCCCATAATCGCCCAGGCCTTACGGAGGTAGCTGTCGCAGCTCTCCGAACTCTGACGGAGTTCCATTAGAGTCCGCATCTGATGCCTGATGCGAGCCCTGAATAGCTCCCAGTCAAAGTTCGGAGAGGCGCGACAGAACTGGTTCCAGAACCATTGTTCGGCCTCTTCCTTGAGCAAAAGATGTATGTTTGCACAGAGCTCTTCGTTCGCCACGCGTGAGCTGGTAGCCAACCTCTCTAACCTGAACAGGAAATCATCCACCGAGAAAACGGGATTACGGCCTGAAAAGTGAATCCCCCATGAAGCTACAATAGATGGGCGTCTAGGCTGGTATACAACAGCTCTAGGAGCGGGCCTCTGCCTAGGTGGGTGTGTCGGAGGGGGCTCTCGCTCGTAATCATGGAGTTGCCATCGCGTATTATCATTGATTAAGCGATCTCGGGAGGTTTCTCGCTCGAATGGGGCTGAGTTCCCCTCGAAGCAGTGAGGATTTGCCGAAGGAGCTGTACATGCGTAGTCGGCCCCAGGCGGACTACTGGTGGCACCGGACCTTTCCAATAAGGATTGGGCCAGGTTTGTCCTAAATAACCCCAGCAACTCACTCTTGAGATCTGCCATGTGGGTTGCCAGCTGATCAGTCGTAACTACTGCCTTTGTCGGGTGGTGATGCTCTCCAGCTGGAAGAGGGGAGAGACGAAGTTGGTTTACATCCCCGGACTTTTGCGACTGCTCTGTACTGTGTGGACCTACCGAAGGGCGTCCGATAATCTCAAGCCGGCGTAGGTCTTCTACCGCCTGAGCCCGCTCGGGTGGAAAAAAAGACCAGGCTCCGTCCAGTGACTGGCTTGATCCGAAGATCTGCTGAGCACGGCTCACAGACTGATCAGAAAACCTTTCTTGGCAGGCTGACTGTCTGCTGGAGTGGAAATCTGGAGGAGGTTTTGACATGTCTGGCTGCAACACAGCTGTACCCCCTGGAACTGAGCCTGAGGACATTTTTGGGAAGGCATATGTTCGGTCAAGGGCTTGTTTCGCCTTACTCCTCGTTCTTGGAGGCGTGGGCGGAGCTTGTACCTGTTTAGGCTTGGCACCTTGAGTTTCGGAAGTAGTGGCTGCCTTACAGACCGGAGATCGAAACATTTCAAAAGAAAAATCAAACTGTATTCAGAATTTTATTTCGGCTATATCGCCGCTTATATCAACGGAGATTTCAGACAAAAGAGACTGAAGGTCTCGGCAATTAGTGCGGGAGTAACAACTCCAAAGGTTTAATAAAAAACTTATAATCAGGGAGACTGAGGGTCTCAGCAATCAGTGCGGGAGTCTCAGCTCCTAAGGCCGTAGCCTAAAACCAAGTCTACGGGCGGCAAAAGAAAATAAAAAAATATCGCAACACAAAATCAAATTTGAGCGCGGAAAACAAAAATTCAAAAGAAAAGGTTGTCGCTCAAACTCAAGGTTGCAGGTAGCAAAAGAAAGAACTCAAAGAAAGAAATAAAAGGACAAAAAAAAAAAATCAGAGATATGATAAACAAAAAGGTAAGTATGAGAACAAAATTCAAAAAAACCATAAGCAAAACTGAATAAAACTTAATCAGGCAAAAATCAGAATAAAAAAAAAAGAAATGAAAAAATCAAAAAAAATTCAGAAAGAAAAAAAAAAAAATGTTAACCTAACCGGAAACAAAAAAAAATCAAAGAAATAAAAAAAAAAATCGATCAAAATAACTCCAGGTTCCCCCAGAAGCTTCTTCTCCATCTTGCTAGGGATGAGGGAGGGTGGGAGAAGGTAGGAGGAATGGAAACAAACACAAAAACAAAATCCAAAGAAAAGAAAACAAAAAAATATCAAAGAAAATCGAAGGAAGAGAGGGGGGGGGGGGGGTTTTAAGAAACGAATAATAAAATACAAGTTCTTTGATTCACCAAAGAAAGTCTTAAGGAAATGGATAAAAAAAATGTATTAAGATAACTCAAATAGGAGAACAAGAATGTTCCCCAAGGCCCACAACTTCTGTCCTGCCTCCGAAGCTAGGAGAAACCCTGAACCTAAGCAAGCTCAGTGAGCACTTCCACTAACCATACTCAAAACGACATCGAGATCGTATATGGTACTCGATTAGTGGCGTGACACACCAGCCACTGCTACGGTCAGGTCTTCGTCTGACTCACCAGCTTCCTACGACATGAGACAATAATGATCCCAAAGATTAGGCATGTCAGTGCAACATCGGACATCGCTAAGGACATACGCACTAATCCCGAGCATCAGTTCTCTCATGCCGAGGACAGAGCAGAGTTGGCTAACGTGTGTCCCTATTGCTAAAAGCTGACATGCCTATGGACACTCTTAGACATGTCAGGACAGAGGCACTAGACCTCGAAGGTGCTTTAAAAAAAAATAAAAAGGTCGAGATGACTGCCGTTCAGGCTAAATATCGCCTAAGTCCGAGAAGGACTAGCAGATCAGCCTAAGCTGACAAGCCATCTCTTCAGAGGCGCAAAGCCTCCAGAAGATGCTGGAGTGTCTTCCCTAGGGAAGACGTGCTTCGCGTTGGGCGCCATGTAATGCGTAATATGTGCGCGGAATTTGTGCAACGTGAAGTTGCCGCGAGATGTCCAAGTGGCACGCGCTAGCTGGCAGCACGTCCTAGCTCGTCGGTATGGGGTCGGGGTTCTTGGACATCTAATCACACATCGCAAACAGAAGTTCGCGTGCCTGTGGCGAAGAAAGGTTGTGGTATCCTTTCTTCAGGTCTGCCACGGAAAGCAAAAAAAACGAGAAAGCAGAACTTGAAGGAGGAACAACAGGTCTGGTGTCACCAGTTGTTCCTAGCCGCCCTGAACTATCTTGATCATACAAACAAAAGAAAAATTACCCCCATAGCGATAGTTCAGGTCACTAACCCACCACTATACCTACACCTGGCTAAGGTGTAGGCCCAACCTGAAAAGGGTGCTGAAAAAAAAAATCTAATTAAATAAAAATCAAGCAAAATTAAAACATGAGGAAGGAACAAAAGAGGGAAGGATAGAGAGAGAAGAAGCTCCATGGGTTTCCTGAAATCAAAATACGAAATTCAATGCATAATTATAGAGTTCATATAATATTAACCAAGAAATCTAATATAATGCTAAACATGAATGATGGCTTATTGATAACTTAAAAGAATTACAACTTAATCACATGATTGTGGCGTTTACTTTGACAAAGGAGGTCAATAATAATAGTTTCTTATTTTTCATTATAATTCTTATTCCGTACAAATAATTCTATGCGTTATACAACTGTCCTAAAAAGTTTCCTGATACGATTTTATCTTAGTACTAAAGTAATTCTCTTCTCCTCAGCATCTATTACAGCAAATATTGATTGTCTCTTATATGTTACTAACGGGATATCAAGCTCATTGGGCACAACAGTTACTGTTCGGATCTACTATATTATGGTTACTCAAATGCGATGAGTTTACTGTTAGGAGGCCGTGAAACTTCACAAGAATAAAAGATCTTTTAATCTTAATCACGAACTTTATCTCGTTAACTAATATCGTAAGAAGGATTTCGGTTCATTGAGCCGATATATATATATATATATATATATATATTTGTTCTTTCTTTTGTTTCAGAGTATACGTTTGATACAATCCTGAAGTAACTAAAGAGAAGAGATGTTTTTCAAACAAAAATTATCTTTATAGCATCTAAGCAAATATATATATAGTAATATAAAAGCAAATATATATCTAGTAATAAAAAAAAGCAAACATATATCTAGTAATATAAAAGCAAATATATAATATATAGGTGACTCTAAAAGTATCTTAACCACCTTTTTGTTTAATCAACTATTAAGACAAAAAAACTTGATTGAAACAATCTTTTTCACCCGATCCAAAGGATTTATGACTTGTCTTTAGGTTTACATAGCTTTCAAAAAAAACATTTGTCTTTAATTAACAAAATGAAATTGATTATCAATTTAAGAGACCTCGATGTTGACTAATTTACTAATTACTGGCATAAATAAACCGCAAGATTCCACAGCGAGGCGTTTAGGACGTTCCGTAAGAGAGTGCCTAACAGCACTGTAGCTGACCGCAAATAGATTTTCAACCGGAAATAAATGGGCCATCTGTCCTTACTTTCGTTTACAATCCTACTAGAGGACAATTGACGGACTTGACGTTATGTGTATGTATAAAATTGGGTGTATTAACATTCAATATTTGACTAAAGATATTTGGCAAAACACGGCTTATACCATTAAGATGATCACTACTGATGAAAACTATTACATCTCGGACAGTTGCTTGAACTAATCAATTTTACAGCAACAAAAAGAATTTTATTTTGGGTTTGTACTTACTCGTCTAATCCGAGCTATTTATATGCTTGATGGCTGTAATGTTTGAGGGCTGAAGGATTAAGCCAAGCGATTTCCCCCAGTTGCAATTCTTCCGTGATATTTAGGGCCGATAAAACGGGAGGTACTTAAAATTGGTGGCAGAGGCTGGCCAGTTTTGAGTATATTTCCCTGTGTAGCAGCGACGAACTTAACCAGCACTTCCACATATGGGTGAACAGATCTACGTTGCGGTGTTCCTTTTTCTTTCTTCTCCTCTAACCACAATTAACACTAGGACTATCCCAGCCTTATTGGAACTTCCCCGGTAAAACCGTCTTTAGACATCAAAGTTCGGAGATGTGCAATGTATTTCCCAGCTTCTTTGGTTGGATTTTCAGATAGGCCACCTCTTTAGGGAAAAGTGACGCTGGAGTGGTTATGCTTTTCACAATAGCAGTTCATCCCTATCACATGGGATGAAATTGGGAGCTTGAGGCAATCGTGACGAGTAGATACGCCAGTCAACTTTTATTTCCAGAACGAGCGATAAAAATATCACCGCTTTTGTATAGATTCACTGGCTCTCTCTGTAGATGTGGTGCCTCTGCCTGCTGTCACGTAATGATGTCTTCCTTCTTGTCGGAAGTGTCAATTCATCTCGTGGCAGAAAACAGGGCGACCAACCTCAGAGACGCATAGTCACATTCACGTAAGAATGTTCGTAGCCTAAAGGCATGTTCATATTATGGGAGAGGTACGTGTCTTGGGTAGGAAGCAATGTCTCACATTACATATGATATTATTATAACTTATGTATCTGTTTTGGTCTCCAGCGGTATGTATTTTGTCTATTGCATTTAAAATTATTTATTGTAAGTACTTATATATATTATTTGCTATTTTTGGGAAATATATATAATTATACTTAAAATATTTTGTTTTAAATCGAAAAATATGTTCTGCCCCCTTCTGGAAAATTGTCCGCGAGCCGTCAGTGACAATAAGGGCAAAGCTATATTTGGCTAGATTACAAAGGTAAACAAAGATCTAAAGGCAAGAAAGTAGAGAATATTTACTATTATAAATGACTGTCGCTTAATATAATCGGAGTAATATAAGCAAAGATACCTTAGAGATTATAATTATAACATATACTTTCCTGAAAAAAGATTTTCCTCGCGCTCTCCGGCGATAATGTTTGCAGCAGTACACAGCACACTTTATCACTAAATTTGTAATTTTTTGTGGAGTTTTACACAATAAAAGGACACAATAAGATATCACAAAGTATATTTACACTTTACTAGACTATAATTACCAATCGTTAATACTTATCACCTCGATAAATTCCTGTTTTCATAAAACTTTCACAACACAACTTAAACTTTGACACTTCTGAAAATAAAAGCAAAACACTTCGTTCCTCACTTCTTCATACGTTCAGATACCGATCACCCATACGGCACATATACGCGATACTGCCATTCCTGTTTAGCTTTATGTTCTAAGGCGCCAGCGCCACATTGTGTTCCAGCCTTTAGAGCCATTTTGTTAGGGATGGGGGATCGAACTGAGAAAATCGATTCAGTGCGGATCGATCTGTAATTTTTTTCTGATTTCGAAGATCGATTAATCGCCCTAAAAAGATCGATGGTCATAGGTCGAAAAGATCGATTTCATTAAGCGGAATTTGTCATAACCACTGAGATATAATACTGGAGTGACTGGTGCCATGAAATTTCTTCAAGAAAATGGTATCACTTTTCGCTAGTTGTCCCTTTCTGGGTAAGCATCTTTTTTTTTCAACATGGTTTTCTTAATTGCGAACGCCATGTCGCCTATTAAATGCTGGCGTTAGAAATAGATGACAATATTCACAATCATCTTACTTCTCTTTCTGGGTAAGCATTATCCAGACTAAAACAACCTTTTATTTATAATTTGTATTCCAGTAATTCCAATGATTTTTACATTTTCCTTACAACAATATAGAAGATTAAAATTAAATATGTCTCTTTGTATATATTTGGTTATTATATTCTACTCTGAATGGCTGCAAATTCACAGTAAGCGTTGCAGATTAAAAATTGTTTTCCTCCACTGAAAGTAAAATTGTACCCATATGAGATGCTTATAAGTCAGTCCAGTTTAATACATGTCAGTGGTCATAACTAGCAACACCCGGTGGACATCACATGACAATAAATTATATTTTCTTAACTAAGTGATTAATTTTGCAATTCTAAACAACTGAAAATGAGTTATGATAGTTCAGAAGAAGACCTTGCTCAAGAATGGATACCATATAACGGAACGACGGAGAGGACGCAGGTAACACCTACCAAACAGGACAATAGAGAGAACCCAGTAGGTGTAATCGTATATAGTGAAAGCTGTAAGGTGATTTCGCGCGACACGTCTCAGTTGATCAACTGAGACGAAACTTTGAGCAACCGTCTCAGTTATATCAATTCAGGAAATGTCAATTTCTATAGCTGTTAATGTAATGAACTTTTCCAATTTGAAATTTAGAAAATAATATTGCTTTCTGTTAGCTAAGGACTCTATTTCGTCCGTTGGCACAAATAGCAGCTACCAAAATATAAATAAATACAAACACTTTTAAAAAATTCACCGATACTAGTTAATATTCTTTAACTGAGACGACTGAGGCATGAAAACCCAGTCTAACTTATGGAATTATTTGTGGCTCCAAATGAACTGAGACGGTTTCGCCAAAGCACATTTTAACTGAAACAACTGAGAATCCTCAGTTATCTTACTTGTCTCAGGTCGTGCGAAAGCTCCTGTATTCAAGGTTTTCTTATTATGAGCAATATACATATTAAGAATGAATTTTAGTTAAAGAGGTTCCCAAGCACACTGCCAACGCCATCTTGATAACTACAGGCCGTAACGTAGAACCGATGACGTCAAATTATGAGGAAACAAAAGCAGCGCCATCTATACGACCAAATGACAAGTTGTTATCAGCTGTTAAAGTGACAGCTTAGAAAAAATCTTATCCAACTTTTCAATTGCATAATTTGTTAATATATGTATCCCGATTTGCCAATAAATTGTAAGAATTGCAAATCACTGTTTTCACATATTCTCCCGAATACATTTTTAAATCAGATCACTTCATATTTATCGTACAATTTGTTGTATAATGCCAGCAATTAGAGAAAAATCTAAGCCAACTCTTCAAATGTAAAAGTTGTCAATACATTTGTCCCCATTTACCAACAAAACTCGAATAACTAGTACCACATATTCTCACAACATCACAAAACTAATATATTATCACTTATAATAAAGTTAAACGTAATTTTTTTCACTTTTTAATGCAATTGAGAGTTGTTTTCATCCGCTAGGTTGTGTAATGTGAGCCATTCTTTTATACCATTTCCCATTTAAGTACAACCATTTCCCAATTAAGCAAAACTAAAACCCAATTGAAAAGACACTTTTTCTAATTGAATTAAACTTATCCCAATTAATTTGATATTTTTCTCTAATAAATTAAACTTTTCCCCATTTGAAAAAAACTTTATTTCATTGTAATTAAACAATTTTTCAAATAATTTAACCCATAATTTAAATATATAAAACTTTTTTTTTTAACATAATAATTATTAAGAAAATTGAAGAAAACTCTTGAGAATCATTGTATATAAAATATTTATTTATTTAATCAATTAAGCTTAATACAAGCTATAACATAATAATAATACTAATACTACAAGCTATACTAGATGATAAATGATGGAATTATAAATAAATTGAAAAAGCTACAATATGAGCTCTCATTAAGGAACAAATTGGCTGGAAGGAAAACGAATTAAGAAATGCGATCAGGATGGACGGGGTCGAGATATAAGGATTTGTGAAGGGATGATTTACTCAGATGGAAGTCAAAGGAGGAAAGGTCGTTGACTTTTCGAAGCATCCTGGTAATTGGCTCGCTTTGACCGTAGTTTGTGCGATGGCGGTCGAGTCGGAAAAGGGGAGTGGACCTAAGGTTGCGGGGATTAGTATAGATGGGTAAAGATTGCAGGATTGAAGGGCAGTCTATGGCTCCACTTAATAGCTGATGAATGAAGAGAATGTCAGAAACATCACGACGTTTACTTAAGGGTTGTAAGTCAATCAGTTTCAGACGGTTTTCATAGGGTGGAAGGTTGAATCTGTCTGCCCACGGGAGATCACGTAGAGCGAAGCGAACGAACCTACGCTGGACGGATTCAATCCTATTGATATGGGTTGTTTGTGTAGGTGACCATACCTGGCTGGCATATTCAAGGAGAGGTCTAACGAAGGAGATATAGAGAGATTTGGAAACATATGGATTGGAGAACTCTCTAGACCAGCGCATCACAAACCCTAGCGCGGAGTTAGCTCTGTTAATTATGCTGTCAATATGAGAACGGAAGTTGAGTTCCCTATCACAGATTATTCCAAGGTCACACAAAGAGGTAACAATAGGGACCGGTACATCGTTTAGCATGTAAACTCTCGGGGTGATGGTAAGACGCTTGCGGGAATAAGAGATGGACTGGCATTTGGAGACATTGAGTTCAAGAAAGTTTTTCATGCACCACGTGGTGAAGGAATCTAGATCTTTTTGCAGGAGAAGAGAGTCGGTTGTGGAGGAGATATGTTTAATTATTTTCATGTCATCAGCATAAATGGACAGCTCTGAGTGATTGATGACGCATTCAACATCATTTATTGTAAGGATGAAGATCAGTGGACCGAGGTGGCTGCCCTGGGGGACGCCGGAACGAGCGACAATAGGGTTAGAAATGGATGAACTGAAAAGAACATTGTAGCGACGGTTGTTGAGGTAGGATTGAATCCAGGAGATGAATCGGGAGGGGAAGCCTAGGCGATCAAGTTTGAACAAGATAACAAATCGGTGGCTTTAACATCAACATCTTTACCGTTTTCCAGAGCACATAGTGTCTTGGAGACGAAGTCAGTAAGATTGGTGATAGTAGATCTTCCTTTGAGAAAGCCATGCTGGGAGAGGGAGAAGATAGACTTACAGTGGAAGAACATGGAGTCATAGACCAATTTTTCGAATAGTTTAGGTATGGATGATAATTTAGCGATGGGTCTGTAGTTGGACACATCGTTTTTGCAACCTTTTTTGAAGATGGGAATAATATACGAGTTTTTCCATAATTGAGGGAAAACCCCTTGAGTGACCGATAGGCGGAATAGCAAGGTAAGGGGTTGAATGAGATGCGTGGCACACTTTTATAGAACGATGGCCGGAATGCCGTCAGGACCTGGGTTGAAGTCGTCCTCAAGCCCGTTGATACTGGCGGCGATTAGTTCGGGATCAGGGTCGAAAGACGTAAACGACGTTTGAGTGCATTTGTCCAAGAATGAGAAGTAGTTAAGGTCAAGTTGTCGGGAATTGTCGCTGAAAGATTTACTGAAGAAGTTTGCAAAGAGGTTGGCGATAACTTGAGGATCAGATGAAGAGGTATTCTCAAGCTTTAGGGTAGAGGGGTAACCATTGGATTTCTTTTTGGAATTAATAAAGTGATAAAAACGCTTGGGGTCGGATATAAGGCTAGCTTCCATCCGTTGGAGATACTCATGGTAGAGGGTATCACAACGTTCGGAAAAAGAGATATAAGCAGATAGGTAGGAAGAATAGTCAGACTCGGTTTGGGATAGAAGAAAAGTTTGCCAACGTTTATTCCTCCTGTTGCGGAGAGAGCGTAATTCTTTGTCGTACCATACGGGGGATGAGGAGTAGTTTTTACGAGGAAAAAGGGGAATAGATTGTGCAAGACAAGCGTGTATTTCCGAATAGAACGCTTCTATAGCAACGTCGACTGGAAGATGATGAGGTATAGTGCCAATGTTGAGGAGCAAGTGATTTAATTTTTCAAAGTCGCCCTTGCGAAAATTGAAGGAAAGAGAAGACTCGGAGCTTGAAAGTGTATGAGGGTGTTCGTAGGAGAAAACGAGGAAGAGGGGAGGATGGTGACGATCGAGAGAGGAGAGGAGATGGTTGCTTTCCACGACAACCGAGTTAACTGGGTCTGAAGAAAAGATTAAGTCTAATTGTCTGTCCAGAAAGTTCCTGACACCACTTACTTGAAAGAGACCAGAAACGGAGAGCTGATCAGTAAAATAGGTTTCTTTGGCCGAAGAGGCGTTAAGGGGTACATAGTGGGAACAGTCCTCAGACAATGACCATTGAATACGGGGGAGGTTAAAGTCACCCAATAAAATAATTTCATCAGAGGCGTTAGCGTTCTCAAGCAGGGTGTCGATCGCTTCAATTAGGGGCTCGTAGGCTTCTAGAGGTTGAGAGGGACGAATGTAACAGCAAAGAATGTACAGAAGACACTTATTTAGTGCTAATTTGATACATACAAATTCTGATATTGTAGTGTCGGAGGTCTTTAGCAGGGTAGCGTCATAACGGTTGTGAGCAGCTATGAGAACCCCGCGACCTGGTGGATCATTGGTGCCTATACAACCGTCGACACGGAAGATAGTATAGTTTGAAGGGAACAGTTCGTTGTCCAGAATTCCTGGTGTTAAATTGGTTTCAGTTAAGGCAAAGATATCGTGCGGGAATTTGTGGGAGTTAAGAAAAATGTTAGATGTTTTAGTGCGAAGTCCTCTGACGTTCTGGTAATAGACTGACAAGCTGCTGGGGAGAGGTGCTTGATCGGAGACCGCAGATGCATTAAGGGGGAGGTCAGAAATTGGGAAAGCGGGGGGGTTAGGAGCGAAAGTAGTTTAAGGAGTCGTTGCGACTTTTTTGGAGATGGGAAATGCGGCGAGAACTGACGTACGCAGCATAGGTGGATAGATCTTCTGAAACCTTATGGGAAGGAATATTGAAGGATTCATGGAACTTAGTGAAAAGTTGGTGTAAGACGGTTGGGTCTGTGGGCAGGCCTTCCTGGTGTATACTTAGCATGACGTTGGTACTGGTTTTACCGTCGATGCAGACGGAATTCGGTTTGTCGTGCAGATAGGCTAGAAATAGCCGAACGTTTTCATAAATGCGGTGGTCCCGTAAACGCGATAAGAGATATCGTCCATCGGTGGAATCCGCAGAGCGTAAAGTCAATTTGACTGTAGGTGGGATTAGCGGATCGATAAATGAGTGATGTTGGGATGAAGTAGTTTTGGTTAGCGGAAGGGGCGAATTAGTGGAGGTGCCAGGTTTGGTGTATACAGTGGAGGGGTGGGACTGACGGAAATCGAAGCAGAGGTGGTGGGGTGGTCGGAAATTGATGGCATGTGGTTAGGTGGACACACGGAAGAAGTTGGATGTGCATGGTTAGGTGGGTGCGCTGGATGTACAGAACTCAAATCAGTGGTGGTAGGGTTGACGGCTGGGATGGAAGTGTTCGAGGGCTTCGATGTAAGTGGAACCGAGGGGTTAAGAGTGTGAGAATATATAAAGTTAGGATACTTGACTGGGGTACTTAGATTAAAGTTTGGAAATACTCCCATTTTGAACTGCCAATTGGAGTTAGGATTACTAGGTTTATGGCTAAAGGTGAGAGGTGCGGAAGAGTGATGAGAGACTGTGTTATTACTAGTACTAATGTTCTTACGATTAGGCTGAATGCTAAATTTAGGTATGGGAGAAGGACGTTTGGAATTACCTTTGGGATAGTTAGTCGGATTTGGTTTATTAATATTTAATTTAGACTTAGATGCAGAGGGCTTAGGGTTAAACTTAACATACTTCCTAGTCCACTTGGAAATTTCGATCTTCCCGAGAGTGAAGATTTTGCTGGAGGGGTTAGTGATGAGCCACACGTACTTGTTCGGGATGGAGATCTTGAAGTTGCTGAATTTCTCTGTGTCCGAGAGTAACTTCATGCAGCTAACTGGGATGAATGCAAAATTCCGAGTAAAAAAGCTATGTACCCAGGAAACGTTGGCGTTGTGAGGGGCACCCTTAAGAAGGAATGGAGTATAGTCACTTGATGAAGATGTGTATTTGCTTCCTAGTCTTAGTAGTCTTTGTTCCCAGTCCGTTATAAGTAGTATAAATATGTATGTTCTGGAGCAAATGTGCAATGTGCACAAGGTCAAAGGTCAAGGTTGATGATTGTTTAGTAAGATAAGGCACCTGTCGGCCATCTTGGATCTTGGGTTTTCGGTCTTATAGGCTACAATTTAGAGATAAGGAAGAGAGATAAGAATGTCGGCCATCTTGGATTTTGGGGTTTTCGGTCTTATAGGCTACAATTGAGAGATAAGGATGTCGGCCATCTTGGATCTTGGGTTTCCGGTCTTATAGGCTACAATTGAGAGATAAGGAAGAGAGATAAGGATTGTCGGCCATCTTGGATTTTCGGTATTCGGTCTTGGAAGCTACAATTGGTCTTCTTCTTCTTCTTTGGTTTGCACCTGGACTTAGATCTAAACCTTGGATCTGAACCTAGATTGCTTAGTAAGATAAAGCACCTGTCGGCCATCTTGGATATTGGGTATTCAGTCTTGGAGGCTACAATTGATGTTGAAGATAAGAGTTTGTTGTTTTGAGTCTTTAATTACGAAGTACAGCTTTATCAGCTAAATGAAATAACATGATGCGAATTTAGTTGGAAAAACAGAATATTGCGTAATAAAAGATTTCACCACTTTGAGTAAATAGATGAAGAGTATTTTTTAATTTCTTTTGCAAATTCTTATTTCTATGATATCATTTGTTTTCAAGCAAGTTTTAACATGTTTTTCTGGTCGAGCTGTGATTGATAAGCGAGCTGGTGACTGCGTAGAAATTAATAATTTGGCGACAATGTTAAGGTCGTTGGGTGATAAGGTTTTGTAGATGACCTGACCTCGTGCTGAAGATAAGAGTTTGTTGTTTTGAGTTTTTAATTACGAAGTACAGTTTTATCAGCTAAATGAAATAACATGATGCGAATTTAATTGGAAAACAGAATATTGCGGTTTCCTAAATTATAATTGAATGTGATAAATTCGCCTAATAAAAGACGCGTGCTGCTGACATTTCACTCTAGTTCTATTTCTAATTAGATGAGAGTTGGACATAAATCTATATAAATCTAAAAATCGTATTTCTATACTTTGATTTCTTGCAACAGTTTCAGTTTTCTAAACTAAATCAAGCGTGGTTTATTAAATGTTTTTAAGACTGTGTTTTCTAAAGAATAAGAAAACTTTATTTTAAACTTTTAAAGTGTGCATTAATACTAAAAGACTACTTAAGAACTCTTTATAATTGTACAAGAAGTGGAATATAATAGAAATGAAGTGTTTTTTGTGTGAAGTGTGTGGAAAGACCTTTAAAAGGAACTTCACCCTACAGAGGCATATAAAAAGTATACACATCAGCACATTGAATACAAGATCGCATCGTCCAAAAGAAGATACTAAGGATATGTCTACATCTATATCGGTATCAGTTTCACCATCAACATCATCATTAAAAACATCATTAACGGACGCTTTAACACATATGTTTTGTCAGGCATGTAATTCACAAAATAAAGTAAAAGATTGGACGTATCATTTACGCACCAATGTTCATAAAAAGAAAGCGTCTATACCTATAAAGGAACATCTTAGGTGTGTTAAGGAAAATTTCGGGGGACGAATTGAAACATTTATTCTTGAAAATGGAGATGAAGGATTACTCGATATAAATAAATTCTTACAAGAATCTAATCATCAACTTTTGGAAGTGTTAAATATGTCGTTAGAAAAGCATATTTCTTATAAGTTCAATATTGAGCTTTTTGCAGAATATATCAAAGTTGTACACTCAGAAGACGAAAATGAAATTATTTCTTCAATAAAATCATTTCAATCCAAAATGACTGTCATATTCAACAACAGCGATTTACCAACTTTATGTAAGAATATGATTAACTGCATTAACACCAAATCAGAAGAATTTCAAGAGAAAGATAGTGGATGGTCGTTGATTCGAATGATTCATTTAGAAATCAACATTAACCAATATCACCCGTTAAGAGGTTCTTCCTACATACCTTTACCAAAGGTTATAATGGACAAGAAAGCATGCGTTAATGTGAAAAATAATGATAATTACTGTTTTAAGTGGGCTGTTATATCAGCTCTACACCAACCAATTTATAGTTCTGATAGAACATCTTCATATTCAGTTTCTGATATATCAGATAGCGAAATAGAGGTTATAAATGGAGTGAAATTAGATTTTACTGGGTTGGAATTCCCCATGACTTTGCGTGATATAAAAGTATTCGAAGAGATCAATCCAAATATAAGCGTGAATGTTTTTGGCTACGATTTTATACAAGGTAGTTGTCAAATTGTGGGACCTTTTTATTGTACATCAAATGAGAAAGAAAATCACATAAATTTGTTGCTTCTTCAAGATGAAACTCTAAATCATTATGCTTAACGAGCAACTAACACAGCATAAAAGACAAATTAACTTTTGTAATTCGTGTTTTCAACATTGTTCTAATATAGAATCTTTTGCTAAACATAAAAATGAATGCTGTAAAATAGTGACTTCTATGCCTACCTCGGAAAAAGCTTTTTTGGAATTTGAGAAGTATGAACGCAAGTTAAGTGTGCCATTTGTTATTTATGCTGACTTTGAATGCGTGCTAAAGGAAATTAGAACGTGCATACCTAATCCTATGCTGTCTTCAACAACCAACACTCAAGAGCACATACCCTGTGCTTTCTCTTATTTTATCCATTGCCTTTATGATGACGCTTTAAGCAAGTTCAGGATTTATCAAGGTGAAGATGCTGTTAGTCGATTTGTACATTTATTAGCAGACGACGTAAAAGACATCTATAAAAATCATGTTTCAAAGTGTAAGCCGCTTGTTCCCATGTCACCAAATGAAATAAGGATGCAACGAGAAGAGCAATACTGTCATATTTGTAAGCAATTATTAGCGAATGATAGGGTTATTGATCATTGTCATCTTACTGGAAAGTACAGGGGTCCAGCTCATAATAAATGCAATCTAAGGTATAGAGTTCCAACATTTTTCCCAGTTTTTTTACACAATTTTTCTGGTTATGACAGTCATTTATTTATTAAATCATTAAATGAAATTGAAGGTTCTATTAACGTTATTCCCTTAAATAAAGAGGTATATATATCAATGTCAAAGAAAATTTTCTTTGAGTATAAAACGATTGAATTACGGTTTTTAGATTCCATTCGTTTTATGCCTGCGAGTTTAGATACTTTAGCAAAAAATCTGCCTGATGAAGACTTTAGAATAATCCGTAATGAATTTAAAGATGATGAATATTTTAATTTAATAAGGAGAAAGGGGGTTTTTCCATATGATTACTTAAATTCTTTTGATAAATTAAATGAAACATGTCTACCTCCTCGCGAACAATTTTTTAATAAACTTACGAACAATGAATGCACAGAAGGAGAATATCAACATGCTGTTAACGTATGGAACAGATTTAATTGTAGAGATATTTCCCAATATTTGCTTTTATATTTAAAGTGTGATGTTTTGTTGCTAGCAGACATTTTTGAGTATTTTAGAAGAGTATGCATAAATATCTATGAGTTGGACCCATGCCATTATTACACAGTACCAGGATTGTCGTGGGATGGGATGGTGGGATGGTATGTTAAAACATACTCAAATTAAATTAGAATTGTTAACAGATATTAATATGTATAATTTCATGAAAAGAGGTATTCGAGGAGGTTTAACACAATGTTCCTTAAGACATTCTCTAGCTAATAATAAATATATGAAAAAGTTTAATCCTGCAATCGATTCAAAATACTTGGTTTATCTTGATGCTAACAATTTATATGGATGGGCTATGTCGGAATCACTTCCATATGCAGGTTTTGTTTGGATAGATAACTTTGATAATATAGATTTCATGAAAATTCCTGAAAATTCAGAAGTAGGATATATTTTAGAAGTTGATTTATTTTATCCAGATTTATCTCATGACGATCATAATGATCTTCCCTTTTGTCCTGAAAATAAATTACCTCCTCAAGCCAAGATTAAAAAGTTGATTGCTGATTTAGAAAATAAATATAATAATGTTATACACTATAGAAATTTACAACAGTGTGTGAAGCACGGATTAGAACTGCAGCGTATTCATCGAGTTTTAATGTTTAAACAATCAAATTGGTTAAAGAGCTACATCGATTTAAATAATTTCCATCGAACTGCCGCAAAAAATAATTTTGAAAAAGACTTTTTTAAATTATTAAATAATTCGGTGTATGGAAAGACTATGGAAAGATGTAAAAATTGCAACAGAGTGGGAAAGCCGTGGTAGACATCAGGGTTTGCGTGCTCTTATAGCGAAACCTAATTTTCACAGTCTTTCTCATTTTACATCAAATATGACTGCAGTTCAATTAAAAAGAGTTTACACAATTTATAATAAACCAATTTACTTAGGCTTTACAGTCTTAGAGCTATCAAAGCTAAAAATGTATAACTTTCATTATGAATATATGAAACCTAAATACAAAGATATGGTCTCCTTAAACTATATGGACACAGATTCTTTTATATATTCTATTTCTGCTAACGATTTTTATAATGATATTATTTTAGATATTAATGAAAGATTCGATACATCAGAATATCCCCACGACAATCCTTATAATATACCGTTAGTAAATAAAAAGGTTTTAGGTTTAATGAAAGATGAGAATAAAGGAAGAATTATGACTGAGTTTATAGGTTTACGATCTAAGCTATACTCTTTAAGTATTGAAGAAAAACCCGAAATAAAGAAAGCTAAAGGTATTAAAAAAACAGCTGTAAATACTTTAACTCTAGATAATTACAGAGATTGTTTATATAAGAAAAAATTATTTTATGTCAACATGTTAGGATTTAGAAGTAAATTTCATACAATATATACGGAATATATTAATAAAGTAGCGTTGAGTCCATTTGACGATAAAAGATTTATAAGAGAAGATGGTATTCAAACATACGCTTGGGGACACTATAGATTATCTAAAAATTGTTAAAATAAGAATTATGAATAAATGTATGTAGAAGGAAAATAAATGAGTAAATTAATAAAATGCTATTTTAACATTAACAGAAAGACTTTTATTAGTATAAAATTATAAGACATTTATTTATTATTTTTCTAGAAAATTTCTTAAAAGATAAACATTTTCTTGAGCGCATTGTCCCTGATGAGTTAAACAGCATGGTACTTTATAAAAAATTTTAAGAGAGGATAATTTTGGACACTGCAATTCTTCTTCCATATTATATACTATTACACCTTCACCAAATGTATTTTTGATCCAGCAAACTTTTTCACAACCTTTCACATACAGTATTTTGTTTCTAATTAAAGGTATCACTATAGCACGTAATTGATGATAGGGAATATATCCATCGGTCCATCTGAATCCATGATAATTATCATGCAGCCATTTCGCTTCTCTTCTCTTTGCAGGTGTTATCCTTTACCAGGTTTACAAACAGCTCTTATCATGTCTATGAACAGCTTTATTATGGTGTTGGCGTTGGGGTTGGTGTTGGTGTTAGCGTTGGTGTTGATGTTGGCGTTGGTGTTGATGTTGTTGTTGGCGTTGGCGGGAGTAATAAGTTATAAATATCGATTTCAACAGGTCATTTTTAGTGTTTAGATAACCACCAATATGTTTAAATGCATAGAATGCAACAAATTCTTTAGCTGGAAAGATAGCCTTCTAAGACATAAGAGACGGTCAACACATTTATTGAAAGATAAAAATCGTGAAGAAGAGATTTTATCAGATGAAAATACCCATTTATTAGCACCCATCAATGAAACCGGTTTTGATCCCGTTAGCAATACTATTAGAAATCAAATTATACAGCTTAGAAAAAATTGGGGACATTCTCAAAAATCTTTAAAGGGTGAGAATAATGGATATTTTAGCATCGCTGGTAGAAGAGTAAATGAAGATGTGAACCCAAATTCAGTTAAAGATGCCGCGTTTGAAGATGATAACCAAATTTGTGGGTGTCCGACCTTCTTTTAGTATGGATTTCATAGCTTGAGTAACTTCGACACCAGTCTTTCTTTTAATAGGAATTACCCATGCATATTTAGAAAACCCATCTATTACAGTTAATAAAAAATTATGCCCATTATTGCTTGAAGTATAAGCACCCATTTCAACTAAGTCGGCTTGCCATAGATCATCTATTCCCTTAATTATAACACGTCTTCTTATAAAATTTTTTCTGGCTGGTTTATGAAGCTCATTAACTACTTGTGTTTTATTCATTTTGAAATTGTCAGAGATTCTACATTAATTAACGCCTTTAAAGTGTCTTTCATTTCTTATATATTTAGATCTATATATTTCATCAATTTCTCATTAACGTCAACAATTGCTTCATTTGCATATAATTCGGCTGCTCTCTTCAATCGCTCTTGCAGATTCGTAATTGTTTCATTCGTATACAATTGACTAGTGTTTTTATCTTTTTCACTTGTTATATTGATTATGTTGTATAACTCCTTTAATTCTCTTTGTAGTACAGCACTTTCCTTATGTATTTGCTCAGTTAGATTGTTGCTGACTAACTGGATTTTTTCATTAACGTAGGAATTACTTAAATGTATGATCTTGTCAGCTACATCGTTAACATATGTTTTATTGGTTGCATCATCCCTATCTAGAGGGCTCTTAAGGTATTTCAAATTTTTAAAACTTAGATTGAAATCTCCACTTTCAGTGAGCTTAAAGCCCACACCACTTAGACCTTGTATTCCTTGTTCTCCTTGAGGACCAGGTTCGCCTGGTAAGCCTCTAGGACCAGGCTTACCAGTAGATCCTAACTTTACCTTTTTAGAATATCTCCCAAACTTGTCGACACTCATTATTACATTAAAACTGAATATGATTAAAGAATTTTTCACATTTTTTTCTCATCTATAAAACTTATTTGTTGATTACCCATGAAACTCTCATAAAACTTATTTTTTAATCATTCCATAAAACTTCCTTCAAATTTAATTAAACGATCCCCGCTTATCTCTATATAATTTCGGTAGCAGCTAACTATCGATAAGCATTTTTCATATTTTTTGGTCACCACAATTCCTTTCAAATCTTATGTAAAGAATTTAAATTTAAATTTAGAATTCTATAAAGATAAGCGGGGGTCATTTAATTAAATTTGAAGGAAGTTTTATGGAATGATTAAAAAATAAGTCTAATGAGAGTTTCATGGTTAATCAACAAATAAGTTTTATAGGCGAGCAAAAAAATGTGAAAAATGAATAGAGATAAGCGGATACTATTTAAGCAATGAATCACTTATGAGTTTTAACATTCACCAAAATGGAGAGAATTATAGAAGAAGTTCTTAAGGTGTTGAATATCCCAGAGGATTACGAGGATCCTCATGAGCGGCTGCAGGAGCTGGTAAATTCTCCGCTAACCCCGATAAACCTGGTTTATAGGTTAGGATGGGAGTCTGAGTGGTGCGAAGTGGCCACTCCATATTCGGAGAATTTGACGGGGTTGCGAACGGTTAGTTTTTAAAATTATTTTACATGTTATTTTTATTATTTTCTTCTTTATAGATTAATCACTCAGTTAGCGGAAGGAGGTGTGTTATATCAGTTTTCAGCGTCGAAGCGCTGGCCCTCGAGATGAGGACCCGGCTTGATGCTGCTAATCATTTAGAGGAGGATTGGGATAGCCCGGACGATGTTAGACTTTAAACCTATAAATTCTAATTTAATTTTGATATTTCAAAAACTATAAACCCTAAATAAACTGGTTTGTTATACGTCACTTTTATTTTGTTTAATTCTACTGCAGCCATGTTTATTGTAAATTGCGCAGTACTATGAAAATTGCGTTTTGCAATTAAAACACGAAGACCTAAATGGTTACCTCAACTTTCCCATTCTGTAGCTATCTTAATATCCCTTCTCCATGTTAAAGCATGCTGGGGAAATAAAAAAATATTGAATTTATATTATTGAGAACACGTTAAAAGATATTTGGAAAATTTCTCAATCCTAATCTTCAATATCACAATTATCTATCCAAACAAAATCTGCATATGGAAGTGACTCCGAAATAACTCATCTATATAAATTAATAACATCAATCTAAACCAAATATTTTAACCCTTTTAAAAAAATCAAAATCTCTCATTAGATAGAGAATATCGTAAGGAACATTGTGTTAAACCTCCCCGAATACCGCTTTTCATGGAATTATTTAATACATTTCTATAATTCTAATTTAATTTGGATGTGTTTTAACATAGCATCCCATGACAATCCTGGTGTTGTGTAATAATGATTCGGGTTAAACTCATAGATATTTATGTATACTATTCTAAAATTCTCATATATTGTTTTAATCAATTCCATTGTCTGAATCAAAGAGCTCTATGAATACATGAAAACTTCAATTCATACTTTAAACTACTTTTTGGAGATTTCTATAATGGATTATGTAATGAAATGTATCTTCTAAGTCACATATCAATTTTCTTGAGCCTAATTCAGGGGATTTTTATATTATTTGCGCAAAATGGTAGATCATTGTGTAAGTCATGAAGTGATTCTAGATAAGTTAAATCTACTTCAAATATATATATTCAATTTCTGAACTTTGAAGAATGATCATTATATTGATATCCGTATTTTCTATCCCATTGAAATTCCTCATATGATAAGAATTCAGACATGTCTCACCCATATAAATTATTGCAGTCGAAGTAAATTAAATATGTTGAGCTTTGTGATGGGATAACATTTTCCATACACTTATTATTAGCAGTAGAATGCCTGCGAGAACATATAAAGTTATACACATTAACGTCAGTTAATAATTATTGTAATTCAATCTTTCAATACTTAAGCATAGCACCCCAAAATTATCCTGAATCTATATAATAAATCGTCATTTTTATAAAAGGATCTGTTTAATATTAAGTTTTCATCAGATGAATTATTCGCTAATTTTTCTATACTTGAGAAATTTAATCTATATGAATCTAAAATGCAAACAAAGTAAAAGACAAACCAAAAATAAAGTTAATAATTTTTTAAACTGTGATAATTTTAGTAAACCGAACTGTGCTTCAACCAAAAGATTTAATGGTGATATTAGAATAAGTCTTGACAATAGAAAGCATCTGTTGAACATTTGAATATACTTAAGATCACAAAATTAGTGTCATTCCTCGTAATAAATACAAATTCCATCATAAGAGCTTAAGATCGGAAAGTGTTAACAGCTTTTGATCTATGCAAAGTACTAAGATCAATATATTGTTTTAATCAATTCCATTGTCTGAATCAAAGAGCTCTATGAATGCATGAAAACTTCAATTCATACTTTAAACTACTTTTTGAAGATTTCTATAATGGATTATGTAATGAAATGTATCTTCTAAGTCACATATCAATTTCCTTGAGTCTAATTCAGAGGATTTTTATATTATTTGCGCAAAATGGTAGATCATTGTGTAAGTCATGAAGTGATTCTAGATAAGTTAAATCTACTTCAAATATATATATTCAATTTCTAAACTTTGAGGAATGCTCATTATATCGGTATCCGTATTTTCTATCCCATTGAAATTCCTCATATAGTAAGAATTCAGACATGTCTCACCCATATAAATTATTGCTGTCGAAGTAAATTAAATATGTTGAGTTTTGTGATGGGGAACATTTTCCATATGCTTATTATTAGCAGTAGAATGCCTGCGAGAACATATAAAGTTATACATATTAACGACAGTTAATAATTATTGTAATTCAATCTTTCAATACTTAAGCATAGCACCTCAAAGTTATTCTGAATCTATATAATAATGACAATATAAATAGTCTACAAATATTTTGCCTTCGAATGCTTTACAAACGTTTGTTGAATGCGCATAATCATTATCAGAACACTTCATATCTGTAAATTTATTATCAAACTACTTTTGTATAGGCAATGAATTTTCACTAAATTTGTCAAAGCAATTAAGGTATTCATTAAATTAAATAAATCGTCATTTTTATAAAAGGATCTGGTTAATATTAAGTTTTCATCAGATGAATTATTCGCTAATTTTTCTATACTAGAGAAATCTAATCTATATGAATCTAAAATGCAAACAAAGTAAAAGACAAACCAAAAATAAAGTTAATAATTTTAGTAACCTGAACTGTGCTCCAATCAAAAGATTTAATGGCGATATTAGAATAAGTCTTGACAATAGTAAGCATCTGTTGAACATTTGAATATACTTAAGAACACAAAATTAGTGTCATTCATCGTGATAAATACGAATTCCATCATAAGAGCTTAAGATCGGAAAGTGTAAACAGCTTTTGATCTATGCAAAGTACTAAGATCAATATATTGTTTTAATCAATTCCATTGTCTGAATGAAAGAGCTCTATGAAGGCATGAGTTTTAATCAATTCCATTGTCTGAATCAAAGAGCTCTATGAATGTATGAAAACTTCAATTCATACTTTAAACTACTTTTTGGAGATTTCTATAATGGATTATATAATGAAATGTATCTTCTAAGTAACATATCAATTTCCTTGAGTCTAATTCAGAGGATTTTCTGTAAACTTGCTTCAAGAAGATTTATAACTCGAGGTTTGCTTTTGTAGAAAAATTGTTTTGGATCCAATATTCCTTCATCATCTTTTTTCAATAGAAAGCTTTCAATACGATTATTAAAGCCCTGTTTAATGCGCTTTAAATTTCTTTCATTGGTTCAGCTGTATTTCTCTATAAATTTTGAAAAGATCATTGGGATAGTAGTTTTTCGTTTGTTTGACTTGGTGAGATCACAATTTGGGTCTATTGTTGCATGACGCATACAAAAATTAAATTTTAAATGTTATATAGGGTTGTTAGCTGTCCGTTTGGTATAAATTTAAACCATAATTACGATTCAAGAAAAATATGGTTTCCTTATTAAGATTATAACGACTGAAAAAAGAAGAAACCAAGTTTAAAGCTATGAAAAGAGTTTTATTTTCTTAAGTTCTTGCCATGATAAATCTCTCTAAATTACCAAAAGAAAGCCATTCCAGCTACCTCGATTTTGTTTGTTCTATCGGCCCAATTCAAAGTTTTTGAGTCTATTTTTATAAAGTGCTGCAACGGCAACAAACCCGGAAGCTGACATTTGCCAAAATTAGATGACAAACTCAAAGTAACCTGAACTCTGTGAAATCACAATTTGAGTCTGTTGTTACATGAAGCATATAAAAAATTTATTTTCTTATGTTCTTCACATGATAAATCTCGTTAAAGTATCGAAAGAAGACATTTCAGCTACTTCGATTTTGTTTGTTCTAGTCTAAATTCACAGTTTTGAGGCAATTTTTAGAAAGTGTTACAACAACGCCAATGATCTTGTTCATTTCTTCTGCAGTTCAAGGTTGTTATATGGGTTTGGTAGCTGCTAGTTTGATATAAATTTAAAGCATAATTACGAATCAATGGTTTCCCTTATTAAGATTATCACGGCTGAATCATAAAGAAACGAAATTTAAGGCTATGGAAAGATATTTATTTTCTTTGCAAGTTCTTCACATGATAAACCTCTCCAAAGTACCGAAAGAAGCCATTCTAGCTATCGACTAGACGTTTATTACTTATTAACGGATTTATGCAAAGCGATGCATGTTATTTTTAAACATCAGATTTTTTTCCTTAATTACAGAAATTCCGTTAACTATTCCTCAATGGTGTTATATTAACTAGTAATCAAGGTCCAGATGACGTAATCGGTGGAATGACTTACTTGCTAGTTGCATAAAACACGAAATTATTTAATAATATAACCTCGAATTAATGGCTATATTTAGATCTGGAAAAGAAATTGCATGATAATCTTTTAAAGTTTGAGGTTACAATATTCTGCTTCCAATTAAAGTCGCATCATGTTATTTCATTTAGCTGATAAAGGGGTACTTCGTAATTAAAAACTCAAGACAACAAACTCTTATTTTCAGCACAAGGTCAGATTCATCTACAAAACCTTATCACTCAACGACCTTAACATTGCCGCCAAATTATTAATTTCTACGCAGTCACCAGCTCGCTTATCAATCACAGCTCGACCAGAAAAACATGTTAAAACTTGCTTGAAAACAAATGATATCATAGAAATAAGAATTTGCAAAAGAAATAAAAAATAATCTTCATCTATTTACTCAAAGTGGTGAAATCTTTTATTACGCAATATTCTGTTTTCCAATTAAATTCGCATCATGTTATTTCATTTAGCTGATAAAGCTGTACTTCGTAATTAAAGACTCAAAACAACAAACTCTTATCTTCAATCCAATTAAATTCGCCTCATGTTATTTCATTTAGCTGATAAAGCTGTATTTCGTAATTAAAGACTCAAAACAACAAACTCTTATCTTCAACATCAATTGTAGCCTCCAAGACTGAATACCCAATATCCAAGATGGCCGACAGGTGCCTTATCTTATTAAACAATCTAGGTTCAGATCCAAGGTTTAGATCTAAGTCCAGATGCAAACCAAAGAAGAAGAAGACCAATTGTAGCCTCCAAGAACAAAAACCGAAAATCCAAGATGGCCGACAATCCTTATCTCTTTTCCTTATCTCTCAATTGTAGCCTATAACACCGAAAACCCAAAATCCAAGATGGCCGACATTCTTATCTCTCAATTGTAGCCTATAACACCGAAAACCCAAGATCCAAGATGGCCGACAATCCTTATCTCTCAATTGTAGCCTATAAGACCGAAAACCCAAGATCCAAGATGGCCGACAATCCTAATCTCTCTTCCTTATCTCTCAATCGTAGCCTATAAGACCGAAAACCCAAGATCCAAGATGGTCGACATTCTTATCTCTCAATTGTAGCCAATAACACCGAAATCCAAGATGGCCGACAATCCTTATCTCTCTTCCTTATCTCTCAATTGTAGCCTATAAGACCGAAAACCCAAGATCCAAGATGGCCGACATCCTTATCTCTCAATTGTAGCCTATAACACCGAAATCCAAGATGGCCGACATCCTTATCTCTCAATTGTAGCCTATAACACCGAAATCCAAGATGGCCGACATCCTTATCTCTCAATTGTAGCCTATAAGACCGAAAATCCTTATCTCTTTTCCTTATCTCTCAATTGTAGCCTCCAAGACCGAAAACCCAATCATCAACCTTGACCTTTGACCTTGTGCACATTGCACATTTGCTCCAGAACATACATATTTATACTACTGTTATAGTCCAGGTGGTGCCAAATTTGTTAACCATGGATGCGGTGGATGTGGACTGAGATGATACTGGCGGAGAGTTTATCATAACACCAGCTTGACCAGAGTTGATTATAACACCAGAACCCGTCGCCATGTCGGCCTTGACCGGAATAACAGTAGCATCAACGACTGGAGTAGGCTGCACCAAGGAAGAATGCAGGTCTGTAGGAACCGGTTTCTCGGTTGATTGAGGAGGAGCTGCAGATGATGAATCCTGTAGAGTGAGACATTTCCTTGAAGTTAGGCTCCTGACATCAGAGGCAACTGAGTCAATGAGTTGAAAGTTTCTCCCAATGGCTGTACAGCATGAATCTAGGTCCCGCTTGACGTGCCGAACACCACGCCTAATATCGTCTATGACCGGCATTATAGATTCAGTAGATTGTCCGTTGGAGGAAGATGGTGAACCAGTCGCAGTTTGCATTGTCCGACAATCATCCAGGGAAGCTACCAGCCCGCTAAACTTCGATGAAACCTCGCAAATCTTGTTGGACAGCATCGACGAATCACTATTTAAGACTTCAGTGATATGAAGCAGCTTGTCCAACTTTGAATTTAACCCGGCGCAGTAATCGGACAAAATCTGAAGACCGGCCAAGTTTGAGGATATCTCTTTGACCTTATCCGCAACAAATGTTTGTTCGGTGGAGAGCGTAGCGACGACTTCTTTCATCAGGCGTAATACATGACATGGCCTAATATTAAAGCAATCCTTACAGGTTGATAGACCAGTGGCGGCCTTAAGACAAGTGTCATGGAAAATATCACCACAAATGCCATCACAAGCCACACCAACATTGATCAACTCATTGGAGCACGCTTTGCAAAGTGCCATTACGCGTGAAAATTATTGTCACAGAAATATAAAGTTAAGTAGATTAAGAAGATTTACACCAGATTAAAGCAATTTATTACGCCACTTATGAATTTTTTGGTATCCGACTGGAATTTTTACAAAATATTCACCCATGTTAAATCCCATTGAGAAAGTTTTCTCCAAAGGAAAATCATCAGCAAAACGACTTCATAGTGATCCTACCACTGTTTCACAGGACGACTGCACCAACTACGTACTGAATATGATGATGAAAATTGGGCCAGCTTCCACCGGAGAGCCACTGCAATGAACTCTTTAATTAGAAAACAAAAAATTTATAAAATGCAACAACAGTGTCGTAATATTGTATATACAATGATTCTCAAGAGTTTTCTTAAATTTTCTTAATAATTATTATGTTAAAAAAAAAGGTGAATTTAGGGTTAAATTATTTGAAAAATTGTTTAATTACAATGAAATAAAGTTTTTTTCAAATGGGGAAAAGTTTAATTTATTTGAGAAAAGTATCAAATTAATTGGGATAAGTTTAATTCAATTGAAAAAAGTGTCTTTTCAATTGGGTTTTAGTTTTGCTTAATTGGGAAATGGTTGTACTTAAATGGGAAATGGTATATAATTACACGTCATCTGTGTGTGAGGTAGCAAAACATTTCTGTACCCAAAATGAAAATGTACCAGGTACTTCCGTGATTATCATCTTATAGGCTATAGGCCTCTTATAGGTTATAGGCCTCCGTCATTCTGCGGCTATCCCTGCTTTCTGCCATCGGCTTAGCAAGTTTTGCAACGTCCAGGAAGTCTGGTAGGATATATTTACTGGCGTGTCCTTCACATAAATTAGAAATTAAAAAGGGACGCAAATTAGCTCCGTTTCGTTGGTCATTGGACAACGGGGAAGTATTTTAGTTTGCCCCCACATGCCACAGGACAACGAAACCCTGTCGGCTGTACCTAATCAAGGCCCTGCAAAGGAAGAAAGAAAGAAAAACATCAAGATCGAATGGTAATTTATATTTCAAAACCCTCGCTTAGACTAATAAGTAATTTTTGTAGCTATTGGTTGTGGCGCTTAACTTTTTGTGTGCCTAGTCACTAGGGCATCCAATCAGCGGCCGCTTTAAAGCAGGGTTCCGAATCGATACGAAATTTCGGTCCAAATCGCTCCGGATCGGATCGGTGCGATGTCTGGATCGATTCAGCCTGGAGCGTTATAAAAATTTCGAACCGCTCCGGAGCGGATCGTTATTTTTCAAATCTGTTATCGAACCGCTCCGGAGCGGATCGTTATTTTTTAAATCTGATATCGAACCGCTCCGGAGCGGATCGTTATTTTCCAAGTCTGTTATCGAACCGCTCCGGAGCGGATCGTTATAATTTTTAATTTCAATCGATCCGAACCGCTCCTGGAGCGATATTGAATCGATTCGGAGCGTTATTGAATCGATTTGGAGCGATAAGAATGTCGCTCCACTGAACCAAAGAAAGTAGTATGGTAATTTTTAGTGCTTCTCACCTGCAACTTAATTACAAGGTATCTTGCACTGAGAGAGGCTTTAGAGTTTATTATTATTTATTTGGCCGTTTTTCATTCTAATCTGCGTGTTAAAAATGTCAACCAACACTTCACGGCTTTTCATTATTCTAAGAATTTTAAGTGAAGGGTTTCCTTTTTCTTTTGAATTTTTAATTGATGAACCCAAGGGAGCTTGTCTGATGCTAAACTATTTGAATTATTTAGCCAAATCAGGGAGCTGACTACAGAAGTTGAGTAAACTTCGCTTGCTTGAAATGTGCATAGGAATCCAAAGTAATAAAACAGAAAAATCAAATGTAGGTTGATTTCCAGTTTCAGAGAATACAATTTTATGAGGGTAAAGTAGGCCTTTGTGTTTTTCAGAGCAATATAATTTTTGAACATGCTTTTGTGTGAATAAAAAACCTTAATACTCGGAAAAAAACGCGAGCGAAATTTGTTCGACTTCTTTAAGTCGGCCAAAGGCGCGGCACAACGCACAGCGATATGCAAACAGAAACTTCAATTGTCCAAAATAAACATCAATTGTTTCAATTAAACGAAATATTCAAGACCGTAAATTTAAATATACCTTTAATGATCCCATGCACTTGGTGTTTTCCACATTATAATGATTATCACTCTTAGACTGATAGTAGCACATAATTTTGTCGTCCGATGCGCACTTAATATATGCCTCTTATTTTATTTATTCCGCTGTTCTCTCATAATTCAGGTTAACTACAGCAATTTATCTAGTTCGAAAGTTTTTAAAGTATTTATATATATATCAAATCTTGGTTATTTGATTATATTACTTTAAGCCTTCTCATTGCCTTCCCTTTACACTTCTCCAACATCTAATTACCCTAACACCCGCTGCCCCCTTGCTACTAATAGCCCCACATCCCGCCACTCGCTCCTACCCAGCACCTATTCACCACAACTCTATAAAACCTATATATATATAAGTCTGTACAAGACACCTTGTAATTAAATGTCAGGTGAGGTACACTTTTTGAAAATTACCAGTCATATTCCAGAATAAACGCCTTATCCATCATCTCCCACAACCCACCAATCAACCACACACACCACACACCCTACTACTCACTCCTACCCAGCACCCATTTACCTAAACTCTAAAAGCCCTCTCAGTATAAGGCACCTTGTAATTAAGGTGTAGATGTGGTGAACTTTATAAAAATTCTTAGAATAAAGAACTAGAGGAAAGGACATCATTCGGAAAAATGTAAGCATTTTGCTATATGTAGTAGAACCAAAGTGATGTGTGCGTTTCGACATGAAAGCAGTAAAATTATGCTTGTATACAGGAGGGGCTAACTCATTTTGATAATATTTTAAATAAGTGTTTTTAAAATATATTCTTATAACACTTTTAATATAATATAACTTTGCCCGAACATATTTTATTAATTTACTTAATTTTACTATTTAAAAACACTTTGCTTATGCCCCAAATATTTCAGTATTACGGAGACGACTTTGATTTCAAGGTTAATTCGGTACAATTTGACATTTCAGGCGTCATTCCCCCTTGACGCACTCACCACTTGGCGTTGAAGCAAAAATGCTTATCACACGTACAGGGTTTTTACTTAAGGTAGCCTTTCCTCTCGTTCTATATTCTAAGTAAAAATTCCTAGATATATTCCTTTGATTCAGTGGAGCGATATTCTAATCGCTCCGAATCGATTCAATATCGCTCCAGGAGCGGTTCGGATCGATTGAAATTAAAAATAATAACGATCCGCTCCGGATCGGTTTCATAACAGACTTGGAAAATAACGATCCGCTCCGGAGCGGTTCGATATCAGACTTGGAAAATAACGATCCGCTCCGGATCGGTTATTTTCATAACGGTTCGGTTCGACATTTTCATAACGCTCCAGGCCGAATCGATACGTGGAGCGGAGTGATATTTTGCATCGATTCGGAACCTTGCTTTAAAGCCTCTGGAGCCACGAAAAAAGAACGGTTTCCCTCACCATTTTCCCAAATATAAAAGGGGATTTCGCCGAAAAGAAAAAGGTACGATGAAGTGGTAAAGGCCCAAGTGTCAGTACAGGAACCGTTGCCCCATGAATTCTTCAAATTGTTTTCGTTATTGTATACTATACAGGCACTATTTTGTTTACTTCAAGGGTTATAATTACTTTTGTGTCACTCCTAAAGTAAAGAAATAAGACTCTTGTCACACCAGACCCCCACTTTACGCCTAAATTAGTCATTCTGCTGGCAGCGGACAGTAAAGACATTACTTTAGTGCAGACAGGAATCAGGAACTCGAATAGATTCAAATTCAATTCATTTTATCTTCGTTCGTTTTTTTAACATGTTCGAGTTGGATACTGAAAAAGAAAAAACCCTGTGAATAAATTATCGAATTGGTAGTAAACTGTTTCCTTGTCTTTGAATTTATAAGCTTGCCGACAGCTAACTTGTGTGAAGCAATTTTATTTTGGTTATACCGAGAATTCCTGATTCCTTACTAATTGACTTAATGTTCATCCTCCATTAGGAACTAGACAAATTACGACGGATAACATAATAATTGAATGAAAATACTATTGTTATATTAGAAGTAAACATCAGACTAAATATATGCCCATACATAGAACAGATATCTTAGAAATGTTACTAGAATTGTTACTTTTTTTAAAAAGAAAAGGAGAGCATATCTGAACTATGTAAAGAATAGCTCGGTTCATTCTTTTTTTATCTTCATTTTTGTCCTCAATAATCAAAGTAAGTACATCGTTATCGCGCGTTATTCCAGAATTATGTCTAGCGCTAGATAGAAATGCCGGTAATCGTCGAATTTATAACGTTTTTTTAGTAAAATTCTTTTTTTCATCGATCCTCACGCTCTAAAGGAAAATTTGCTTTCGGTCAAGTTCCTTGATACCCATTCCGTTAGTAGCGAACCCAGCTAGTCCTCACGAAGCTAAGTAAATGAATTTGTTACAATTGAACCTTTAGTTAATATTGTATTATTCAAGGGCAATTTTTTTTTGATAATAGTAAGTTTTCCGTTATTATGATGTTCTAGGTAAGCCATATGAATACTGAATAGTGTGATTAATGAATATATTGTTAATATGATGAGTTAAATAATTTTTCTTAATTTCAGGAACCCCATGAAATTCCTCCATCTTGCTTTCCTTGTTCCTTTTCCCTTGTTGAATATGTCTTAACTTTCGATTCTTTTGTGGTTTCTTTTTCAGCACTCCCTTTATAGGTTGGGCCTGCATCCTAGCCAGATGCAGGATAGAGGTGGGTTAGTTACTGAACTGTTAGTCTAGGGGGTAAATTTTCTTTTTGGTACAATTTTCATGACAGTACAGTGTGGCTAGGAACAGCAGGTGACACCAGACCTGTTGTTCTTCCTTTCGTCTGATTCTGGTTTTTTTTTAGTGGCAGACCTGAGAGGAGGAGTCCACAACCTTCTCTCGCCACAGGGACGCGAAATTCTGTTTGTAAATGTGTGAATCGGATGTTCAAGGATCTTCACCCCATACCGACGAGCTAGAACGTGCTGCCAGCTAATGCGTGCCACTTGAACATCCTGCGGCAACTTCACGTTGCTCATACGCACACGCATACATTGCATACATGGCGCCTAACGCGAAGCACGCCTTCCCTAGGGAAGACACTCCAGCATCTTCTGGAGGCTTTGCGCCTCAAAAGAGATGGCATGTCAGCTTAGGCTGATCCGCTGGTCCTTATCGGTCTTAGGCGATGTTGGCCTGAACGGCTGTTGTTGCGCCTCAAAAGAGATGGCATGTCAGCTTAGGCTGATCCGCTGGTCCTTATCGGTCTTAGGCGATGTTGGCCTGAACGGCTGTTGTCTCTTCCTTTTTTGTAAAGCACCTTCGAGGCCTAGTGCCTTTGTCCTGACATGTCTAATAGTGTCCATAGGCATGTCAGTTTTAGCAAATGGGACACACGTTAGCCAACTCTGCTCTGTCCTCGGCCTGAGATGACTGATGTTCGGGATTAGTGCCTGTGTCTTTAGCGATGTCCGATGTTGCTCCTGACATGCCTAATCTTAGCGATCATTAGCATCTCATGTCGTAGGGAGCCGGTGAGTCTGACGAACACCCGACTTAGGCAGTAGCCGGCGTGACTCTTCACTTGGTCGACTACACATGAACAGCCCCGATGCCGTCTCGGTAAGACCGTGAACTTGCTCGTCGAGTTCGTCTAAGTTCAGTGGTGATTCCTAGCTGCACAGGCAGGACAGATGTTGTGGGCAAAAATTTTAGATTTTTTTTCTTTTCCTTCTTTTTCAAAAATTATTCTTTGTTGTATACCGTAAATTCTTTTTAGTTTTTTTTAAACCCCTTCTTTTTTTTCTTCTTTTTACTTTTCTTGATTTTTTTTCTGTTTTTGAATTCTCTTTTTTTGTTTGATTCCTTTCCTCCTTTCCCTCACACCCCTTCTCATCCCTAGCAAGATGGAGAAGAAGCTTCTGGGGGAACCTGAAATTATTTTGGTTGATTTTTTAATTCTTTTTTTCAAAAATAATTTGTTTTGTTTTTTTGAATGTGTTGAACATTTTTTCTGATTTATTTTTCAAATTAAAAATTTTTTTTTGAATTCTGATTCCGGCTTGAGTGAGTTTTATGCAGTTTTGCTTATGTTTCTTTTTGAATTTTATGCTTACACTTATATAAGTATTTTTGATTTATCATAGCCCTCAAAAAAATTTTTTTTGTCCTTTTTTTTTCTTTCGCTTTTTCTTTTGAATTTTTTTGCCACGCTTAAACTCGTGCTGCGACCTTTTGTTTTTTTTTTTTTGCTGTCATCGAACTTGGTTTGGCGCAACGACCTTCGGAGTTGTATCTCCCGCACCTTTGGCTGAGACCTTCATTTAATTCCTTTTTTTAAAGAAATCTTTAGGAATTGGACTCCCGTATAAATTGCGAGAACTTCCGTCTCATCTAAACTTTCTGTAGAAGCGGTTACAGTGTCGACTTTAGTTCATTGCGTACGCTTTCATTTAAGGCGAACGTTTTTATAATGTTCCGTTCTCCAGTTGTAAAGCCCGTGGCTGAACCCGAGGACCGAGGAGCAAGACCTAAACAGGCGCAAGCCCCCTCTACACCACTCAGAACGAGAAGTAGTCCCAGGTGCTACATCTGTAGTGCAGCTGGACATGTCCAAGCCTCCACCTGCCTTCAACCCCGATAGACTGTCGGCTAGCAACGGAAGAGTTTCCGATCAGCCTGTAGATCGCGAACAGCAGATCTTTGGGTCGAGTCAGTCCCTAGACGGAGCTTGGGCTTGCCTTCCCACAGAGCGGACTCAGCCGTTAGAGGACCGCAGACGGTTTGAAATTACTTCTCTTCCCGTAGTAGGCCAATCCATCGCAGAGCATTTGCGAAGGCCTCAAGAAGGGAGTCAGCTTCGACCTTACCCTCAGGCAACAAGATCCCATCACCGCCAAGAGCCTGCAATGGTCACTGCAGACCAGCTATTCAGAGATCGCTTCAGACAAGAGTTCGGCTCTGCCGAAACAGACTTGGACCTGATGCGGACTCTGATGGAACTCCACCAGAGTTCGGAGAGCTGCGACAGCTACCTCCGCAAAGCCCGGTCGATTGTGGGACACATGAGGACACCACCACCCGAAATCGATCTAGTCCAGATTGTCAGGGACAATCTGCATCCCCGTATCGGTCAGCAATTCTCGACTGCTACAGTAAGATCCATGGATCAACTGCAGAACCTATGCCATATGGCTGAACGTTGACTGCAAAGACGCGAATTATATAGGCGCTCAACAAGATCGGACGTACACGAACTTAATTTTGACATAGCCCAGGAGGCTCTCTATCTTCCCTGGGACGGGAATGGAAGAAGTGAGGCGCACCTCAGACGCGGCAAGTCGTGTGGCTTGTAGGAACTGTGGCGTTGTGGGACGCTCCTTCCACTCTGATAGTGGTACTTGCACCTGCACTTCCCACCCCAGCGGTCATCATGGAGTGGAAGAAGTGAGGCGCACCCTTGAAGCTGCCGGTCGCATGACTTGTTGGAACTGCGGCGTAGTGGGACACTCGTTCCATTCCTGTCCCAGTGAGACCAGGAGACTCTTTTGCTACACCTGTGGTCAACCAGGAGTAGTGTCACCGAAGTGCTCCAGGTGTAACCCGGAAAACGCCAGGGCGAGTGGTCGAAACAGGGGACCCCACTCGCCGAAGATAATGATCAGCAAGGCGACTTCGACAACCCCCTGATTCCCCCTGCTAAAACACAATCAACTCAGACTGATCCAACGCATCAAGAATGCGGTACCCAGACAGATCCCTTTTGCCTCATGCGAGGAATGTCCTTGCATGAGAGACAACTTAATTATGACCTCGTGAGAGCTCGTATCTTTGCTGAGGAAGTGGGGCTTCCTCTAAGCCGAAAAAGACGACTATGGGAGATATTTAGAGAGAGAAAACGCTTAATGAAAAAGTCTCGACAGTCGTTGGTCTCGACTGTTATCATTAGCCAATATGACGGTCGTCCATATGTAAAGGTACAAATAGGCCACGATTCAATCCTTTGCTTGCTCGACAGCGGTGCCAGCGTGAGTTGCTTGGGACAAGGAGCCCTAGAGTTTGTCCAGCGCTCAGGCTTAAAACTCTCCGCATTGTCAGCCTCAGTTCGTACCGCCGACGGTACTAGCCAGTCCGTCCCCGGCACAGTCAGAACTGCTATAACCTATCGTGAACAGACCAAAATCCTTACCTTGTTCGTTGTTCCTGGCCTCAGCCAACAATTATATCTAGGCATCGACTTCTGGCGAGCATTTCAATTAGCACCAAACATCATCTCCTCTCTCAATGTACAGCCTTCTTCTTCGGTTGAGACGAATTTTCACTCCTTGAGTAATCCTGACAGAACAAAACTCGACACAGTCATTGCACAATTCCCTTCGTTTACCGCTCTAGGCTTGGGAAAAACCCACCTAGAAGAGCATGTAATTGATACTGGCGACACATTGCCAATAAAGCAGAAGCACTATCCCATTTCTCCAGCAATCCAAAAGCTGATGTATGACGAATTGGACCGTATGTTGGAGTTAGGGGTAATTGAAGAGTCCAACAGTCCCTGGAATTCCCCAGTTGTACTCGTACGGAAACCTGGAAAGGTCAGGCTCTGTTTGAAATCTCGCAAAGTGAACTTAGTCACAAAAAAGGACGCCTACCCATTACCCCACATCGACGGATTGCTCGGGAGACTGCAGGATACGCAATTCATTTCCTCAATCGATTTGAAGGACGCGTTTTGGCAAATCCCTTTAGAGAAGCAGTCAAGGGAGAAAACTGCTTTTACAGTGCCCGGCAGGCCATTGTATCAATATACTGTCATTCCCTTCGGATTGTGCAATGCCCCTCAAAGAATGTGTCGATTAATGGACAAAATAATACCAGGTCGGTTGCGCGAACACGTTTTTGTGTACTTGGACGATTTAGTAGTCGTATCACCTGACTTTGATTCCCACCTCAAAGCATTACGAGAAGTAGCTGAGTGCCTGCGCAATGCTAAGTTGACAATCAACGTCGAGAAAAGCCGCTTTTGCGTCAAGCAAGTCCGCTACTTGGGTTTCATGATTGGAGATGGAACTCTGAAAACAGACCCCGAGAAAGTAGCAGCGGTGGCGGATTTCCCTATACCTCGCTCTGCTAAACAAATCCGTAGATTCCTCGGATTGACGGGTTGGTATCAGAGATTCATCCCCAATTATGCGACCCTGGCAACCCCGATTACGGACTGCTTAAAGAAGAGCAAAAGTTTCACATGGACAAACGACGCGCAGCAATCGTTCGAGAACTTAAAAGAAGCTATGTGCAGCGCTCCGATTTTAACAACACCTGACTTCTCCAAGAAATTTTATATCCAATGTGATGCTAGCACCTCAGTTGTAGGCAGTGTACTCTTTCAAGTTGGTGAGTCAGGCGCTGAAAGACGTATTGCTTATATGTCCAAAAAGCTCAATCCAGCACAGCGCAATTACAGCATTACGGAACTCGTATGCTATGCGGCTGTGCTGAGTGTGAAAAAATTCAGAGCTTACGTTGAAGGACATCCGTTTACCATCATTACGGATCATGCTAGTCTGAAGTGGCTGATGAGTCACTCGGATCTCTCTGGACGATTGGCTCGATGGAGTATGAAGCTGCAGGCTTTTGACTTCCACATCGAGCATCGCAAGGGTTTACAAAATGTGGTCCCTGACACCCTGTCCCAAGCACACACTGAAACGGCAGAGGAGTTGAAAGTAAGTGCAGTTGACGTAGACTTAAACTCGCCATACTTCTCTATGGAAGAGTATGAGCAGTTGAAATCGGCTGTGCTAGACTCCGCGAAAAATACTACTGGCCCTACATGGTAACACATGTACTTGCATATGTATTAAGTTGTCAGGTATGTAAAGAAACTAAATCACCTAATACCATTTTGCGACCGCCGATGGGCAAGCCTTTGGAAGCCCAACGTCCATTTAATTTCATATACATCGACTTCCTCGGACCTTATCCTCGTACTAAACGTGGCAACACGGTAATTTTTGTTGTACTAGATGGCTTTACTAAGTTCGTCTTAATTAAACCCATGCGAGCAGAGCGAGCAGGCTTAGTATGTCGCTTCCTCGAGGAAGATGTCTTCTCTATCTTTGGGGTACCTGAAACCATCTTCTCCGACAATGGCCGGCAGTTTGTCTCTACCATCTTTCAGAAACTATTGAGCGACTATGCCATTAAACATTTCAAGACCGCCAAGTATTCGCCGCACCCTAATGCTTCCGAGCGAGTCAACAGGTCCATTTTGTCCGCCATCCATGCATATCTGCAAGATGACCATAGTTCATGGGATTTACACCTTCCTGCCATAGGAAGCGCTCTACGCACTTCGATACATCAGTCCAATGGCACAGACCCATACCATGCTCTTTTCGGACACCACATGGTACAACATGGTTCAGCCTACCCCATTCTGCGACGGCTTGACCAGCTGAAATATGTCGAGGTAGCAGTCTTACCCAGTGCAGACCGTCTCCAGCTAGTTCGCTCTCGCCTATCAGACCATCTCCAGCGCGCACACGACAAACATGAAAAAGCCTACAATACTCGCTGTCGTGAAGTAACATACACTCCCGGACAAGAGGTGTATTGTAGAACCTTTATTCAGAGTGACATGCAGAAAGGCATTAGTGCGAAACTGGCAAACAAGTTTATGAAGGCCAGAATTGTCAAACGCGTGGGACAGAGCCTGTATCAGCTCGAAGATATGCAAGGCAGGTCCATTGGAACTTTTCATGCCAAGGATATTCGGCAGTGAAAGTTGTCCAATTCTAGACAGTACAATTTTAACCGTCCGGCCGAATTTTTTTTGTTAGTCCGTTCGTCCGCCGTCCTAGACAGAAATGCCCGGCTCAGTCGGTAGAGCATGAGACCTGATCTCAGGGCCGTGGTCGTGCCACACGTTGTTGCAATCGAACAGGGATGAGGATCTAAACTCTCGAGCTTCTCATTAGAGCTTGGAGGAGACGGCTCTGACTCTCTGCTCGAGGTGGAAGTGACCGGCTATCCTTCTTCCTCTCATTAGGGAATGAAGTGGTACTGGGAACTACCACGGCAGCGTGCCAACGCCAGACCCTGGGTGTAGTCTTGTGCCTCCATTGAGTTCGATCAAATCCTGTCTCACGTCTTCAGCTCCTCTCTCATCGGATCGCTTGAGCTACAGGCCTTGAGAGAGAGACCTGTGTTGTAATGTGAGCCATTCTTTTATAATTACACGCCGTCTGTGTGTGAGGTAGAAAAACATTTATGTACCCAAAATGAAAATGTACCAGGTACTTCCGTGATTATCATCTCTGTTAGTGCCATGAATGTTGCACTTCAGGAAGAAGGAGAGCACATTGCATGTCATTTGCCATCGAGGATTAACCACGGGAGGTAAGTGAAACTTTCTATCCGTCCTTTTTACCTATTTATTCACGCCATCCGAGCTTGAATAAATAGAGAACTAATCCGAATATACTTTTTTAGCCACTGCCCAGACGAATTTACAAAGGGTTATAGGCCTCCGTCATTCTGCGGCTATCCCTGCTTTCTGCCATCGGCTTAGCAAGTTTTGCAACGTCCAGGAAGTCTGGTAGGATATATTTACCGGCGTGTCCTTCACATAAATTAGAAATTAAAAAGGGACGCAAATTAGCTCCGTTTTCGCGGGAAATTTTTTTTTTGGTCATTGGACAACGGGGAAGTATTTTAGTTTGCCCCCACATGCCACAGGACAACGAAACCCTGTCGGCTGTACCTAATCAAGGCCCTGCAAAGGAAGAAAGAAAGAAAAACATCAAGATCGAATGGTAATTTATATTTCAAAACCCTCGCTTAGACTAATTAGTAATTTTTGAAGCTATTGGTTGTGTCGCTTAACTTTTTGTGTGCCCAGTCACCGGGGCATCCAATCAGCGGCCGCTTTAAAGCCTCTGGAGCCACGAAAAAACAACGGTTACCCTCACCATTTTCCCAAATATAAAAGGGGATTTCGCCGAAAAGAAAAAGGTACGATGAAGTGGTAAAGGCCCAAGTGTCAGCACAGGAAGGCAGGAATAAAGGAACATCTGCGATCAGGCTGACTCTCTGACTAATTCCCTTGTAATCCATCAAGAACCCATATCCTATAAGAATTAAAGATCTTATCTCAGGTAATAAGACGTTATATGCTAAATTTAGTTAGTTAAATTAAGTGATAATTAAAAGAAAATAAAAACCTAGAAGGGTTACTGAGTTAGCTAAAAGCTGTCATGTAGGCAGATCACATTCAATTTTTCCGACTGCATATTACCAACCATATGTCATGTGTAGAGTTCAAAAAAGTTAGTTTTGTTGGTGATAATTCATTCCTATTGCCTGAGTGACAGGACTCGTACGCAAGGCACCGTTGCGCTAAATTTCATCAAACCGTTGCCCCATGAATTCTTCAAATTGTTTTCGTTATTGTATACTATACAGGCACTATTTTGTTTACTTCAAGGGTTATAATTACTTTTGTGTCACTCCTAAAGTAAAGAAATAAGACTCTTGTCACACCAGACCCCCACTTTACGCCTAAATTAGTCATTCTGCTGGCAGCGGACAGTAAAGACATTACTTTAGTGCAGACAGGAATCAGGAACTCGAATAGATTCAACGATAAATTCATTTCATCTTCGTTCGTTTTTTTAACATGTTCGAGTTGGATACTGAAAAAGAAAAAACCCTGTGAATAAATTATCGAATTGGTAGTAAACTGTTTCCTTGTATTTGAATTTATAAGCTTGCCGACAGCTAACTTGTGTGAAGCAATTTTATTTTGGTTATACCGAGAATTCCTGATTCCTTACTAATTGACTTAATGTTCATCCTCCATTAGGAACCAGACAAATTACGACGGATAACATAATAATTGAATGAAAATACTAAAACATCAGACTAAATATATGCCTACATATACATAGAACAGATATCTTAGAAATGTTACTAGAATTGTTAATTACTTTTATCTGAAGGGCGCAGTTCATGATTAGTCGTTACACATGTTTGAGTTTATTATTTACATATTTTTTTTGTGTAGTACAAACCCTTGTGTTTAAAGTACGGTAATGTTTTTTTATAACAAGCTCTGTAAAAGTTGTCGCAACCGAATTGAGGCATGAGGCAATAATTATTGGTAGTTGTTAGGAATATATATAAGTCAGAAAGATTAAAGGACATTGTAGTAAATCGATAGTTATAGGATTTTTATTCGTATAAGATTATGGTCATTTGTAATAGGATTTTTATTCGCATAAGATTATTACCATTTGTAAAAATGTTACGTATATCATATTACTTTTTTTAAAAAGAAAAGGAGAGCATATCTGAACTATGTAAAGAATAGCTCGGTTCATTCTTTTTTTTATCTTCATTTTTGTCCTCAATAATCAAAGTAAGTACATCGTTATCGCGCGTTATTCCAGAATTATGTCTAGCGCTAGATAGAAATGCCGGTAATCGTCGAATTTATAACGTTTTTTTTAGTACAATTGTTTTTTTCATCGATCCTCACGCTCTAAAGGAAAATTTGCTTTCGGTCAAGTTCCTTGATACCCCTTCCGTTAGTAGCGAACCCAGCTAGTCCTCACGAAGCTAAGTAAATGAATTTGTTACAATTGAACCTTTAGTTAATATTGTATTATTCAAGGGCAATTTTTTTTGATAATAGTAAGTTTTCCGTTATTATGATGTTCTAGATAAGCCATATGAATACTGAATAGTGTGATTAATGAATATATTGTTAATATGATGAGTTAAATAATTTTTCTTAATTTCAGGAACCCCATGAAATTCCTCCATCTTGCTTTCCTTGTTCCTTTTCCCTTGTTGAATATGTCTTAACTTTCGATTCTTTTGTGGTTTCTTTTTCAGCACTCCCTTTATAGGTTGGGCCTGCATCCTAGCCAGATGCAGGATAGAGGTGGGTTAGTTACTGAACTGTTAGTCTAGGGGGTAAATTTTCTTTTTGGTACAATTTTCATGACAGTACAGTGTGGCTAGGAACAGCAGGTGACACCAGACCTGTTGTTCTTCCTTTCGTCTGATTCTCGTTTTTTTTAGTGGCAGACCTGAGAGGAGGAGTCCACAACCTCAAATTTTCTCACGATATTATCTTACAAGTTAACTTTATCACACACTAGTTATTTCACTTAAATAATGTCTGAAACTCACACAATATTACTTTAAAGTCCGAGTCGAATTAGCCGAAATTTTCACTTTAACTAAAAAATATATAAACTTCGCCACTTGAACGTCACAAAACTTTTACCGCAAATTACTCTTTATACGATTCACTATTAGTTTTTGCTGAAAACGATTTTAAAACTTAATCACACTTCTTATAATTAAACAAAACTTCGGATGACAGAAATTAAACTTTTTTACGTTTTTCCTCATAGTGTGTCGTCACGGGTCAAAACTGGCTCTACCTTACGGCCTGTAGTTATCAAGATGGCTTTGACACTGCCAACTACACTGTTTTGGTGGTGTAGGTACTCATGCTACTTACTGATACAGATAACACTATCATATTATAGAGATCCGAAACGCACTTATCTTTTCTTATCTTTCGGGATTATACAAATTAATGATGATGCGAAAAAATTTCGTCGCGTCTTTTGTGTTCAAAAATCGCCAGATCGAAGGCTAATAGATCGATCCGTCGAGATCGAATCGAAGATCGCCCATCCCTACATTTTGTACTCAACATGTGTTATCTGAGAAAAGAGTAGCAACCTTCTTGCGCTTTTTGTGTTCCTCCTTTTGTGTTATTTGAAAAAAGAGTGGCAATCTAGATTAATTTAAAGCAAACTTTTCTGCTCCCTACGAGTTAGTAACTAAATGGAGTGGCCCAACAGCAGAGATTTCCGTAGCCTGTGCCTAAAATGTGTGAGCTTACACGCACACAAGAAAAACAGTACAGGACAGGCTGAAGAAAAAATCTTTATATGGGGGTGCTTTGGTGCAATTTTTAAACTTTTGGAGAAATCTGTTTAAAATTGCAATTTAAAAGCAGCTTTTTCACTAAAATTTTTATTTTTTATTACGGCTTTTCATCACAAGAAATTTAACTAATTAATTTGCAAATCAGTAAACACTTCAATAATAAAGTTTTCATTTACTAACTCCTTGCAAAATTTAATTACAACACCGCCTTTGTTAGTGGTAACTCAAGAAAATATGGCTGCTGAGCCAAAGGTAAACAAAGTCTACCTTAACAAAAAATGTGGGTATTTTATAAGTTAATAGTTTTATATTTTTGTCCTTCGCAATCAATTTATTCCTTACTTTAACATTACAGGACGATAAAATTAGCACTTATTCAACCACAACACTCGGTTAAAGAAAAATGTCAAACAAGTGACAACACGTGAAGAAATATGAGAGCAAAAAAACCGTAGAAATTGGCACACTCATGTACACGGATTTTACACGCTAGGGCCACTCCATTTAGTTTCTTACTCGTAGTCTGCTCCTGCTTTAAATAAGGTGCAGCTTTTTGACGTTTAAGATCGAGTGATTAGAAAGCTTAGAACATAAAACTAAACAGGAATGGCAGTATCGCGTATATGTGCTGTAGGTGTAATAGGTATCTGAATGAATGAAGAAGTGTGGAAGTGGTGAAAGTTTTGAGGTACTGTCCCCATATCGAAGTGTTTTGCTTTTATTTTCAGAAGTGTCAAAGTTTAAGTTTTGTTGTGAAAGTTTTATGAAAAAAAGAATTTATCGAGGTGATAAGTATTAACGATTGCTAATTATAGCCTAGTAAAGTTTAAAAATACTTTGTGATATCTTATTGTGCCCTTTTATTGTGCAAAACTCCACAAAAAAGCACAAATTTAGTGATGAAGTGTGCTGTGTACTGCTGCAAAATTATCGCCGGAGAGCTCGAGAATAATCTTTTTTCAAGAAATTATATGCTATAATTTTAATCTCTAAAGTATCTTTGCTTATATTACTCCGATAATATTAAGCGACAGTCATTTATAATAGTAAATATTCACTACTTTCTTGGATATAGATCTTTGTTTACATTTGTAATCTAGCCAAATATAGCTTTGCCCTTATTGTCACAGTCGGCTCGCGGAAAATTTTTCAGGAGACAGAACATATTTTTTGATTTAAAACTAAAAATATTTTAAGTATAATTATATATATTTCCCAAAAATAGCAAATAATAAATATAAGTACTTACAATAAATAATTTTAAATGCAGTAGACAAAAGACAAACCGCTGGGGACCAAAAAAGATACATAAGTTATAATAGTATCATATTTTAACTTATTTATCTAAATCACCTATCTCAACCTCCACGTGGTGGTCCCTGGAAACAAGTGAGCACTGTCTGTATTCAATAACAATGCTCACTTGGCTAAAAGAGAAGGTGGAACAGTTTTAATGCATAAATTATTGAAAATTTCAAAGCATTTAGCAACTGTTTTTCTAAATTGTGTTAGATCTTATTATAATTAGAAAATCAATTTCATCTTTGCGCACATTTTTAAATGTAATTTAATAATAAAATTTTAAAAATAAATATTAATTAATTTTGATTTAATACAATTTGTAATTATTCAAAAGATATATAAGCCCCGCTTCAAAAAATCTGAAATTTGACTACTGGCATGGTGTACAAACACATAGAAAACCCTCATCTCTACAGAAAGGAAAATGCCGACGTTTTCCTAGCTTACTGCCATTCCTGTTTAGCTTTATGTTCTAAGTTTGAAAGTAACTCTTTGTTAATCACTTAGAACAGAAAACGAAAGGAAGTGCAATACCGTCTATCTTAGAGTATGTAACTATATATATATTGTTATATATTCTAAGCCGTCAATTTTTTTAAATTTTTTTTGTGGGAGCGGGGAAATGCGTTTACGCACCTAGGTGGCCAAAGCCACCCGTGTGCCGGACTCTCCTGGCCAACGACCAGTCCTACCGGCTAAAACCCCCCTCCCCCCTCCAGGAGGACCACCCCGGAACCGTCAGAACAGCCTCTTACGAGGCCCGCGAGCCAACCGGGCCCCCTAACGGGACGCTCCCTCGCTGCCCCCGACAAGGTAGCAGGCGCCCCCGCTAGGGAGCCCCGTTGCTGTCTCCCTCCTTTTGACGAAGGACTATCCTGACGAAAGATGCAATCCTTCGCCAGTGGTCCTCCCCCTGCAGCATGACCCCAACAATATTGTCCGGGGTCACGCTGCCCGTCTCCGCCTCCGCCTCCGCCTCCGCCTCCGCCTCCGCCTCCGCCTCCGCCTCCGCCTCCATCTCCGCCCTCAACGCTCTCCAGCGATCACATTCAAAGAATCTGTGGAGGGCGGAGTCCGATGGAGAGCCGCAGTATACACAGCACGGGCTCGGGACCTTTCCTATGCCGTGGAGAAAGGCCCGAAAGTTCCCATGCCCCGTCAGCAGGACCCCATGGTCCTGGCCCGACTCACTCTGGCGTCCTCTTCCCCCAAGATGGATTTCTCCAGATGGACGAACTGCCGCTCCCTGGCTAAGAGGTCAATGGGTATGACTCCCGCGACCACTAGCACCGCCGGTTCCGAGACCGTGCGGTAGGAGCTCGCAATACGGAGCGCCGCACGGCGTTGTACCGCGAGTATACGCTTACGGTACCGCTCCCACCGCATTGCATCAGCCCAGACTTCTGCTCCATAGAGCATTATGGCCTCGGCGGTGCTCGGCCGTCTAAAAACCGTGTACGTGTTTTCCGATTTTTTGGTCGTCGGGAAGGTGTGGAAAGGGGTCTAAAGAGCACGACTTCCGAAATGTCAATTTGACGTAGACTTTCTGAAGAGTGTGCATTCCTACGAGTAAGAAACTAAATGGAGTAGCCCTAGTGTGTAAAATCCGTGTACATGAGTGTGCCGATTTCTACGATTTTTTTTGCTCTCATTTTCCTTCTCGTGTTGTCACTTGTTTGACATTTTTCTTTAACCGAGTGTTGTGGGAGAAAAAGTGCTAATTTTATCGTCCTGTAATGTTGAAGTAAGGATTAAATTGATTGCGAAGGACAAAAATATAAAACTATTGCGTGTTGTGTCAAAACTATTTGACAAAAGTTCAAGTTTTAAACGATTAGTGACAATAACGTGTGTAGTGCAATTTTGCAAAAATTCAAGTTATTTAAAACACCCCGGATGTAATGTGAGCCATGCCTTAGAGGACGGACAACAAAACGAGGTAAGTGAAAAAATAATATGAACATTGTCTGTTTTTATCCGAGCCATCCGAACTCGGATGAGCTCGTATTAAGTCAAGTTCAAACCCACAGCAAATCATCGGTTCGAGATCGAGAGCTTTGAAGAAAGGTAGCACTTTTACACCAATTGTGGTGCACGGATTAATCACGCTGTTAGCCTTGCAAATATTTCTGCGCCCTCATTGGAGGCCAAGGTGCTTGAGACATTTCTGCCATCGTCCCATCAAGCGACAGTAATACCACTGCCGACAAAGTACATGGTATAAAGAAAAAGGGCTATAATCCAAGAAGGCTCCAATCAGGCAGACCCCTTTCTAGCTAGCACAATCCGTCGTTGTTTGCTCCTCTACACCCCTCCTTTGTTTCTTTGGACACTACAGGAAGAGAAAAAGAAGGTAACAGGAACAAAAAGGTAACACTTTTCCTTCCATAAAAATGTTCAAGGAAATCACAAATTTAAAATATATTTTCCCACACAATTTGTAGGCACTTGCTATGACATATGTAAGAGTCTCATCCTATTTGCCCCACTAGTCTCCGCAGCTAAAAGGAGGAACGAAAGCAAAAGGGAAACAAAAAGAAATAACAGAAGGAACCAAAAGAAAAAGGAAAAGGACACTATGTTATTCGTCGCAGGGAAACGTTGTGCGTACAGGTTAGAAGTGTATTGTCAAATTATCTAATTATTTAGGCTGTGTCGTAAACAGCGGCTAACCCCATTGTTAAATTAATTATAGCATAAGTGGTAGTTAAGCTAACTAAGCATGTTAAGAAATTTTAAAAAAGAAAAGAATTTTTTAATCCGCCGGAGGAATATTTGTAGAATTACAGATAGGTCAGATTATCTGAAAGTGGACGATGTGCATGGTCTACTTATAAGAACTTGAGAACTTGTGTTGCAAAATACTATTTTGTTGTTGTTTGACTTAGGCGCTTCTCTACTAGCGTATTTAGACCGTATTATGTAATCATTCTTCATATTATAAATTACCCCGCTACATATAGTGAATATAGTTCCTATTATTGATATATGAATTACAGATTAATGATAAGTGATTTCAGGAAAGTTTAAGGCTGTCGTGTTTAACATAAAATTGCTAATGATACCCAAAAATATTAAGCGAGTCAAATTTGGCGTATATTTAAGATGATATCCGCGTAGACATATGATAGTAGCAATTTAAATTTAATATGAATTGATTTGAAAACAAAATACATTTTCATGCGAATGTAAGGTATGAGCTATATATTCTATACTTGGGCTGTGCACGACTCATTTATAGGGCGCTACGTATGAATTGAAAAATTAAGTACCCGCATATGTCGTTGAGAATACGTATTATATATATACATCACGATAACGATTGATAGGATTTATAAAGAAAAAGATATATGGTATACCTTCTTGATTATTTTTAACTTTCCTTTTTATTAAAACTTCAGCCTGAGATTATTCCAAGAAATCAGACGCACATGCATAAGGTTAAATTATTAATTTTTCGTGTAGGTGCAAATATCACTTCACTTTGGTTTTAGTTTGGTATCTAAATCTGTTACAACTTTAGTTAGTCTTGCCCAAAATTTACTATTAGTCGTTTTTTAATGAGTTCACTCAATAGAAATGATTAATCAATAGAAAAATGTTAATCCAGGTTAAGTTAAGTTATGTTATAAGCGAATATTGTCTTTAGGGTGATCCTTCAACGTTAGGGATTTGGCCAAACGAGGCTAACAGGTCATGAATTGTCTACTTTTGGGAATGAAATAAGAATCTAATTAGATCATAACGGCGTTAAGTAGTTAAGTAGTTGATCGCTGTAAGAAAAGAAAAAAAATGTGTTTTCCTGAATATAATTGACTTGTACATAGTGATTAAGAAAATGTAGTTCTAGCTTTCTTTTTTATTTCAGGAACCCCATTAAGCTTCTTCCCCTTCACGAAGTCCTCATCCTCTCCCCTTATCCTAATTCATGTAATTTAATTTATTTTTATTTTTGTTCTTGTTTGTTTAGGCCCTCTTTATAGGTTGGGCCTGTACCCTAGCCAGGTACAGGGATGGAGTGGGTTGTAGCCTGAACTGTCAGCCTAGGGGGTAGATTTTCTTTTCGAGTATTTTCCATGACAGTTCAGCGCGGCTAGAAACTACAAGTGACACCAGACCTGTTGTTCTTCCTTCAAGTTCTGTTTTCTCGTTTTTTTTCTTTTTGCGGCAGACCTGAAGAAAGGACACCACAACCTTTCTTCGCCACAGGCACGCGGAATTCGATTGTAGATGTGTGAATCGGATGTTCAAGGACCTACACCCCATACCGACGAGCTAGGACGTGCTGCCAGCTAGCGCGTGCCACTTGAACATCCTGCGGCAACTTCACGTTGCATATCACGCACACACATACATTACAATACAACGCGAAGCACGTCTTCCCTAGGGAAGACACTCTAGCATCTTCTGGAGGCTTTGCGCCTCTGAAGAGATGGCTTGTCAGCATAGGCTGATCTGCTAGTTCTTCTCGGACTTAGGCGATGTTTGGCCTGAACGGCCGGACGGTTCGCGTGGCGAACGAAGAGCTCTGTGCAAACATGCATCTTTTGCTCAAGGAAGAGGCCGAACAATGGTTCTGGAACCAGTTCTGTCGCGCCTCTCCGGACTTTGACTGAGAGCTATTCAGGGCTCGTATCAGGCAAGAGTTCGGTTCGGCCGAAACAGATCTCGACCTGATGCGGACTCTGATGGAACTCCATCAGAGTTCGGAGAGCTGCGACAGCTACCTCCGTAAGGCCTGGGCGATTGTGGGGCGCATAAGGGTGCCGCCACGTAAAGCAGACATAGTACAAAGAGTCAGAGATAATTTACATCCCAAGATAGGTCAGCAGTTTTCGACCGCTATTATCAGATCTATGGATCACTTGCAACATTTATGTCGTATCGCAGAACGATGGCTACAACGCCGTGACATTTGCCGAAGAACTGCAAGACCAGATGTCCATGAGGTGGACTTTGACTCAGCCCAGGAGGCTTAGGACCTCTCTGCTTTCCCTGGGGCAGGAACGGAAGAAGTGAGGCGCAGTCCAGACGCTGCAAGTCATATGACTTGTAGGAACTGTGGCGTTGTGGGACGCTCCTTCCACTCCTGTATTGAGACAAACACCTGCGTCTCCCACCCAAGCAGTCAACATGGAGTGGAGGAAGTGAGGCGCACCCCTGAAGTTGCCGGTCGCATGACTTACTGGAAATGTGGCGTAGTGGGACACTCCTTTCATTCTTGTCTCAGTAAGACCAGAATACTCTTTTGCTACACCTGTGGTCAACCAGGAGTAGTGTCACCTAAGTGCTCCAGGTGTAACCCGGAAAACGCCAGGGCGAGTGGTCGAAGCAGGGGACCCCACTCGCCAAAGATAATGATCAGCAAGGCGACTTCGACGACACCCTGAATTACCCTGCATTGTCACAATATACCCAGACTGATCCCACTCATAAAGAGAGTACCACCCAGACAGATCCTTTCTGCCTCATGCGAGGAATGTCCTTACATGAGAGGCAACTGAATTATGATCTCGTAAGAGCCCGCATCTTTGCTGAGGAAGTGAAGCTTCCTCTCAATCGAAAGAGACGACGATGGAAGGAATTCCGAAAGAGAAAACGTGCAAGGAGAAAGACGCAACAGTCTTTAATATCTACAGTCATTACCAGTCAAGATGACGGTCGACCTTACGTAAGAGTGCAGATAGGCAGTGAATTCATTTTGGGTTTGCTCGATAGCGCTGCAAGCGTGAGTTGCTTGAGACAAGGAGCCCTAGAGTTTGTCCAGCGCTCACGCTTAAAACTCTCCGCTTTGACAGCCTCAGTTCGTACCGCCGATGGTACTAGCCAGTAAGAACTGCAGTAACCTTTCGAGGACAGACTGAAGCTCTAACACTGTTTATAGTTCCTGGCCTAAGCCAACAATTATATCTAGGCGTAGGCTTCTGGCGAGCCTTTCAAATCGCACCAAACATCATCTCCTCTCTCGATGTACAACCCACTTCTTCGGTTGAGATGAACTTTCACTCCCTGAATAACTCAGACAGAACAAAACTAGACACAGTCATTGCTCAATTCCTGTCATGTACAGCTCTATGGTTGGGAAAGACCCACCTAGAAGAGCATGTCATTGATACCGGCGATGCTTTGCCAATAAAACAGAAGCAATTTCCCACATCTCCAGCAATCCAAAAGCTGATGTACAACGAACTCGACCGCATGTTGGAGTTAGGGGTAATTGAAGAGTCCAACAGTCCCTGGAATTCCCCAGTTGTACTTGTACGTAAACCTGGGAAGGTCAGGCTTTGTTTGGACTCTCGCAAGGTGAACCTAGTTACTAAAAAGGACGCCTACCCCTAACCCCACATCGACGGATTGCTCGGACGACTGCAGGATACTCACTTCATTTCGTCCATCGACTTGAAGGACGCCTTTTGGCAAATTCCCTTAGAAAAGCAGTCAAGGGAGAAGACAGCGTTTACAGTGCCCGGCAGGCCGCTTTACCAATTCACCGTCATGCCTTTTGGGTTGTGTAATACCCCGCAACGTATGTGTCGATTAATGGACAAGATTATTCCTGGTCGGTTGCGCGAACACGTTTTTGTATACTTGGACGATTTATTAGTCGTATCACCTGACTTTGATTCCCACCTTAAAACATTACGAGAAGTAGTATGCGCAATGCTAAATTGACGATTAACGTCGAGAAAGCCGCTTTTGCGTCAAGCAAGTCCGCTATTTGGGTTTCATGATTGGAGATGGAACTCTGAAAACTGACCCCGAGAAAGTAGCAGCGGTGGCGGATTTCCCTATAGCCCGCTCTGCTAAACAAATCCGTAGATTCCTCGGAATGACGGGTTGGTATTAGAGATTCATCCCCAATTATGCGACCCTGGCGGCTCCTATTACGGACTGCTTAAAGAAGAGCAAGAGTTTCTCCTGGATAGGAGAAGCGCAGCAGGCTTTTCAAAATCTTAAACAAGCTATGTGCAGTGCACCAATTCTGACAACACCTGACTTCTCCAAAAAGTTTTATATACAATGCGATGCGAGTACCTCTGGTGTAGGCAGTGTACTTTTTCAAGTTGATGAGTCAGGCGCTGAAAGACCTATTGCTTACTTGTCGAAAAAGCTCAACCCAGCACAGCGCAACTATAGCATTACTGAGTTGGAATGCTATGCGGCTGTGGTGAGTGTGTACAAATTCAGAGCTTACGTTGAAGGACATCCATTTACCATCATCACGGATCATGCTAGTCTGAAGTGGCTGATGAGTCACTCGGATCTCTCCGGACGATGGAGTTTGAAGCTGCAGGCTTTTGATTTCCAGATCGAGCATCGCAACGGTTCGCAGAATGTGGTCCCTGACACTTTGTCCCGAGCACACACTGAAACGGCAGAGGAGTTGAAAGTAAGTGCAGTCGACGTAGACTTAAACTCGCCATACTTCTCCATGGAAGAGTATGAGCAGTTGAAATCGCCTGTGCTTGCTAACCCAACACAACTCCCTGATCTCTGTGTCTCGGACGGGTACGTTTACAAGAGGACCCAACCCCGAAGCGGTGACTCGATATGGGAGGACTTAGCCTGGAAGCTTTGGGTTCCATCGGGTCTGGTGGAAGGTTTGATCCGTGAGGCTCATGAGTCACCTCAGTCAGCGTATGGAGGATTTCAAAAACCTTAGCTAGACTCTGCGAAAAATACTACTGGCCTTGCATGGTAACACATGTACGTGCATACGTAACAAGTTGTCAAGTATGCAAGGAGACAAAAGCACCTAACACCATTTTACTACCGCCTATGGGCAAGCCTAGCTCAGCGTCCATTTCAATTTCTTTACATGGACTTTCTTGGACCTTATCCCCGCACTTAACGTGGCAACACAGTTATATTTGTCGTATTAGACGGCTTTATTAAGTTTGTCCTAATTACGCCTATGAGAGCAGAGCGAGCAGGCTTAATATGTCGCTTCCTCGAGGAAGATATCTTCTCTGTCTTCGGGGTACCTGAAACCATCTTCTCCGACAATGGCACGTCAAAACCGCTAAATACTCTCCGCACCCTAATGCTTCGGATCGCGTGAACAGGTCCATCCTGTCAGCCATTCGCGCTTACTTGACTGATGACCATAGCTCGTGGGATTTACACCTACCCGCCATTGGGTGTTGAATGACTGACTTTAGAATTTATTACTTGACTTCAATTTTGTTAGAGTTTTTTTTTGGTCAATTGTATTGAACGGCTGACATCTGGGCTGCTACTGCCGCTGGTGATGATTCGTCGATCATGATAAACCGTTGAGCTCGATAACAGATAACCGAGACGTACCGCTGCTGATGCTGGCTCCGTGCCAGTGATGATAGCCGTCCTATTATGCCAGTGCTGATAATTTCCTTCGGTTTAAAAGGGATTTCTTAACATTCTGGGGCGCCTTGAAATCTACGAATTTCAACGAGTTCTGCAGTCTACGTTGATGGCCTTGAGAATTAATTTGAGTTAAGTGCGAATAGCCGGGTTTGATCGCAGTCCTCGGTAAATAGTAGTTGTAGCCTTACTGGTCTATGGCACCTCTTCACGAGCAGGTTCTTTGATAACGTCTGACCTGCATGTTCCCAGTTATTGTCAAGCCGCTATGATTTTATCTCTTCGTTTTAATTTTAATGACTTTCATAGTGTGTGTGTTGTTTGGTGGGAGGATGTACTTCAATTTAGGAGTTGGGATTTTGGTAGAATATGTATTTCAATTTAAGGGATGTGGGTTTGTTAGGAATAAATTGGGACAAAAAATCGCATTAATTCATTGATTTAATTTTCTACTGTACAACTAAACGTTATAACTACGTTATTAGTGTTCTGAGCGACTACATTCATTCATTAGGATTAAACGATTCAGTGAGGGGTAGCAAACAAATCTTCGTGATTGGGCGCTTTATCTCGGTCGCTCGCGTTCTTATGGATACAACTCTTACTAACCCATCTTTTCCCGGGTGAATTTGCACAACACGACCTACCATCCACTTCAATGGTGGAAGTCGCTCATCTTTTATGAGAATCAAATCCCCGATTTTGACATTTTCTCGTTTAGTGCACCATTTAGGTCGTTGTTGCAAACGCGATAAATATTCTGTGCTCCATTTGGACCACAAATCTTGCCTGCATTTTTGTATTATCTGCCAGCGATTAAGAGCATGAAGTTTTAAATTTGACAAATCTTCCTCTGGTGGAGATAACAGAGCACTACCTACTAAAAAATGACCCGGAGTCAATGAACCGAGATCGTTTGGATCATCAGACAGTGGACAGAGAGGCCGTGAATTTAAGCACGCCTCAATTTGGACGACCAGCGTAGCGATCTCTTCATAGGTGAATGAAGAGTTGCCAGCAATACGCTTAAAATGATACTTGAGAGATTTGACCCCTGCTTCCCAAAGTCCTCCGAAGTGAGGAGAAGCAGGTGGATTAAACTCCCAGTCTATACCTTCTGTACAAAATTGTCGAGCAGCTGCATCCTGGTGAGTTTTCCAGGCTAATTTAATATTCATATCCATCTGGGATTTAGCCCCAATAAAATTTGTACCACAATCTGAAAACACTTTTTTACAAAGACCTCGTCTCGAAATGAAGCATCTAAAGGCACCCATGAAAGCGGATGTCGTCAGATCCCCTACCACTTCCAGGTGGATAGCCTTAGTACAGAGGCAAACAAATATCACAAGATATCCTTTATATACCAATTTTCCTCGGCCTTTAGATGCCCGGAGATTAATATACCCGCTGTAATCTACACCCACATAGGTGAAAGGTCTACTGATCGTAACCCTTTCTTGGGGTAAATTTGCCATAAGCTGGCTTTGGGTTTTCTTAGAAAAGCGAAAACACTTGACACATTTATGAACACAACGTTTTACGATATGTCGTGATTTAAGGATCCAGTATTCCTTTCGGAGGGTTGCTAACATGATCTGTACTCCCCCATGCAACGTGGAGGAGTGAGCATGCCTCACAACTAATGCAGTAAAGTGGCCGCTATCGGGTAAAATTATGGGGTGGCGCTCATTGAAGGACAGAGATGACTGTTCAAGCCGACCTCCTACACGGAGAACTCCATTTTCGTCGATAAATGGGTTTAAAGGGGTTAATTTACTATCTTTAGAAAGAGGTCGGTGGCTTTTAATGTAATTTAACTCATCTTTGAACTGAAACGCCTGTACCACGTGAATCCAAAAAATTTTAATATTCTTTATTTCCTCGCTGCTTAACCGAGTCGATGATGTTTCTTGATGCGGTTTTCTGCACCTTTTTATAAAACGAAAAATGTACGATGTAACCCTAAGTAGACGTGTTAGCGTGGAAAACCTATTAAGAATCGAAAGAGATTCATTGAAATCACTAGCTACAAACAGACTTTTGACTTGTTTTATTTCTAAGACGTCTGGGTCGGTTTCTAAATCATATTGACTTTTAGGCCACTCTGTTTCACTTCGTTTTAACCATATGGGTCCCTCAAACCACAGTGTATGATTAATAAGCTGGTCGACTGAAAGGCCTCTACTCGCACAATCAACCGGATTTTCATGTGATGGTACATGCCTCCATTTAATACCTCCAATGTTCCGTGAAATTTCAGCAACCCTATTACTTATGAACGCTTTAAAATTACTTGGTGGTCTTCGAAGCCAAGAGAGAACGATGGTGGAATCGCTCCATGCATATAGATTGCTTTGGTCTACCTTTATAACTAGTAGTGTCTTTTTCAACAACTTTGACAAGAGAACAGCGCCGCAGAGCTCCAAGCGGGGTAAGGTGACTGGTTTCAGAGGTGCAACTTTGGTCTTTGACGAAATCAAAAACGTATTGATTCCTTCGTTATGTAAAATCCGAATGTATACGGCGGCAGCATATGCTCTTTCGGATGAATCACAAAAACCATGTATTTGCACAGTTGACTCTGGACTGTACCTCACCCATCGGGGGATTGTAATCTCTCCAAGCTTTGGTAAAGATTCCGCGAATTTCTGCCAATAAACTGACAGGTCAGGTGGCAGTGTTTCATCCCAGTCAATACCCGAATGCCATAAGGTTTGAATGAGAATTTTAGCCTTTATTATCACTGGAGCCAACCAACCTAGTGGGTCATATAATCGGGCAATGCATGCAAGGACATTTCGTTTGTTAAAGGGGGGTTGAGTGGAATCTACTTTGAATCTAAAATAAAATTCATCCTTCTCGGGATCCCAAAAGATGCCCAACGTTTTTACTGAATTTTTATGAAAATTGATGAAGGACGAAGCCTAGTCTATGCTTCTCGGGTATAGTTTCTAACAGTTTGGGGTTATTGGCTGACCATTTTCGCAACTCAAATTTTCCGCAATTCAAGAGAGCGATAAGTTCTTCTTGGAGTGTCAAGGCGTCATGTAAACTATTAGCCCCCGAAAAGATGTCGTCAACATAAACTTGATTTCGAAGAACATGCGATGCTCTTGGGTATGTGGCGTTTTCGTCCGAGGCGAGCTGCTGCAGAGTACGAATAGCTAGATAAGGAGCACACGCCGCGCCGAAGGTTACTGTGTTTAGCCGAAAATCTTCCAAAGGAGTATTGGGATGTTGTCGCCAAATTATGCGTTTAACTTTTGAGTCCTCTTTCGGAACGGAAATCTGACGGTACATCTTCTCGATGTCCGCACAGAAAACAAACCTTTTAAACCGCCAATGTAGGATTACTGAGGAAATATCTAGTTGAAGGGGAGGGCCAATTAATAGTCTATCATTTAGGGAATATCCGTTAGTTGTTTTGCACGACGCGTCGAATACAACCCGTAGTTTTGTTGTACTACTATCACTCTTAATAACTGCGTGATGCGGAAGATAGCAAGAATTATTTACTGGCGCATCTAATTCACATTGTGGGATTTTTTCCATCTGTCCTAATGAAAGATATTCTTGCATACATTGAGAATAGCTTTCGAAAAATCCTGAAGCTTTCTGAAACTTGGATTCCAGGAACTCAAACCTCTTAATTGCGATTTCTCTAGATCTTCCAAGCTTTTCTTCCCCTTTATTTATTGGACTAAAGAGAAGCCGAACACCATATCTACCATCGGCTTGTCTGTAGTGTGTATTTTTATAAATAGACTCACAAAGCTCCTCATCTGCAGATAAAGGAGATGACCTATCAGAACATTCCTCCATTTCCCAGAATTTCTGCAATTGCTCATTTAAAGAGCATCGATTATAAAAGCTTGCTATATGTGTTACCACTTTTATTCCTTGAGTATCCCTTTGACTTTCTGAGTTCCTATTGGTGTTTCCGAACAAAACCCATCCAAGAACGGTTTCCTGCGCTATAGGGGCACCGAAACTACCACGTTTAATATTACTTCCTACCAGGTCAGCATACACATCAGCACCTAATATTATATCTATACCACCTGGTTCATGAAATGTGGGGTCCGCTAATTTTAAGCCTTTCAAATGAGGCCAATGGCTGTGTTTAATATTATTTAGTGGCAGATTTCCTGTTAAGCTATTTAATACGAATGCCGAAATTGTTATTGAAAATTTGTTATCTATTGTTGAACTCATTACAGTTTGCGCAGAGAAATTAGTTTGGGTAATTTCCATTTGACCTAAACCTTGGATTTGTGCTCTGATCGGTGTTTTCTTTAATTGAAGAATTTGAACTGCTTTGCTTGTTAAAAATGAAGCTTGGCTACCCGGATCTATTAATGCACGGAATGTGTAATATTCGCCCGATCGAGAAAGAAGTCGGACTAGGGCCGTTGCCAAAAGAATTTCTGTGGATTTGGTTGCGAAATAGGTACGCACGTTAGGAGATCTATTCACGTTGTCCGACAAAGAAACTTGATTGATTTGAGCACTAGATGGACCAGACCACTGCTCATCATGCAGCAATGTATTGTGACGTCGGTTACATTTCGAACAACCTTTGCCAGAACGGCACGTTTTAATATTATGGCTATGTGCGAGACAATTGTAACATAATCGATTCCTCTTCACAATTTCCCAACGTGAACTGGGTACTAAACTTTGAAATTTCATGCACATTCTTAGTACATGTGCCTCTCCACGGCAAACGCAGGTGCATGCTGGGGTAGTGTGAAATGCTTGCGTAATGGCTCTACTTCCCGAAAACTTACCACCGCCGTCCTGTTTGGCACCCTTTGAACGGGCGATATTCTTGCTGCTGTTTATCGCTTCCAGAGCGCGAAAGCGACCTTCTAAAAACTCTAACACTTTGTCGTATGCAGGAAATTCGTTGGAAGACCCTAATTCTTGCTCCCATAGTTGTCGAGTTTCAGAAGGAAGTCTTTGTACCACTAAGGACACTATCATTGGGTCCCAATCTTTAGTATTTATTTTCAAACCTTTGAGAGATGCTAGACACTCATTAGTTGAATCAAGAAGTTTGCGAATGAGAGCAGCATTTTCAGTATGAATAACTGGCTGATTTATCAATATACTTAGTTCTGAATTAATTAACGAACGCGGATTGTTATATCTATTACACAATAAACTCCAGGCAGTGTCATAATTTGTTTCAGTGATAGTCAGGTGCCGAATGAGATTAAGGGCTTCACCGCCGAGGTTTGATTTCAGGAAGTGTAGCTTTTGCACAGAAGGTAACGACTTTCGAGTATGAATTAACGATATAAATAAATCATAAAAGGGCATCCACTCCTGATAATTGCCATTAAAACGGGGTATCGTTATTCGCGGTTATTTCATTTCTTCACATTCCACACCTCTATTGACCTGAGTTCCTTTGTTATCAGAGATCTCCCTATCATTAGAAGTTTGACCCTTTTTCTCGTTTGTTAATTTTTCAATTACATCTAAAATTTTACCTTTCCACTCTAAGTAATCTAATTCTCTTTGACTATAAACATCGTCCGTTAAGTAATCTATGTCTGTTTGCTTTTCTGTATTCGCAAGAATATTAATTTGTCGGTCGCATAATGCAAACTGATCCCACATATCATTTAACTTTTCAAAACAACCTAACCAAAAAGAATATGGATCTTGAGCGCATATGTGGGTGGGCTACTGCCAACAACTTATTACTAAATAATGATAAGTCGAGTTATATGATAATTCACAGGAGAGGGCTGGAATCTACAGATTTTCCTCCGGTCGTTTTGAACTCCTGTATTCTACCACATCTCATATCTGTTAGGAATCTTGGTGTGATGTTTAACTCTAATATGACATGCTGTGACCATGTGAAGAAAGTATTAAACAATATATACGGCGCTTTACGAAGACTGTGGCTTTTGGCATATCTCCTTCCTACTGCAGCTAGACTTAAAATTGTTAAGGCCTTGATCATACCGTTGTTTACTTACGGAAGTCTTGTCTTTCCGGCACTGGACCATCATTGTTCACGTAAATTAAATGTAGCGTTTAATAGCTGTATTCGTTTTGTTTATGGGCTGCGACGCTTTGACCATGTAAGCCCTTACCGCAACACAGTTTTGGGCTGTTCCCTCGAAACGTATTTATGCTTTAAAGCATTAGTATTTCTGCATAAACTGATTTATACCCGTAAGCCTGAATATCTATTGGAATACGTGCAATCTACACAATCCTCAAGGCATGTAATTATGATATTACCGCGCTTCGCAACTTTGACTGGCAGTCGTTCCTATTTTGTCCATGTAGTTCGAATTTGGAATTCTCTTCCCGTGGGGATTCAGCAGACACGGATGGTGGGTGCATTCAAGAAGAAGTTATTTGAATATTTAACAGAAGGTGACTGATCATAACGGGAGTGTGTTTTCGGCAAAGGTAGGTCTGTAGGAGCAAAGTTTTTTTTTTGATTTCATTCTAGTTTTGTTGAAAATTGTCATGAGGGAGCAAATTGGTTTGGCATTTAAAGTATAGGTTTTAGCTGCGTACATTTTCTTAATTTTCTTTTTATATAAATAGTCTATATTTCAGTAGTTTCCAGTTTAATGTAAGTTGTATTGTACATTTATAAAAGATTGTTAATCTTGTTGTACAAACCATGAAATGAATAAATGAAATGAAATGAAATGAAAACCTCTCAGATACCCTAACGTTAACCTCTCCTTGGGTGATTTCTTAAAATTAGTCCAAAATTTCTTTAATTGACTCTCCGTGGCTTCTTGAGTTGCCACTAATTGTTCGAGACTTGACTTATTATTGGTCATTTTGGTTAAATGCGATCTTACTAGACCACTCTATCCACTATCTGACAGTCCCAAACTATCTCAAAATTCACTATGAATGATTTACTTACTTTATCTATTAATGTGAACCAAAATTTTACCTCAAAACTTATTTTATTATTAACGTGAGTATGAAATGACACTGACCATTACTTTAAAATGTATGGTGTTAATTCTTAAAGTTTTGCGAAAAATGCACTGTGCAGCTATACCGAGAAATTATCGTGCTTAATTAATTTTCAATCTGCCTTTGTTGATAATTAAAATGCTCGCAATAATACTTGTTATGATGAAGAACTGGATATTAGGTCCGTTATGCAACTGTGTTACGGTTGTCTTGGAACCGCTTTGAGAAATTAATATTTCGATATTGTCAATAACGCCAATTACCGAGTGTAAAGATCCAATCAGGTGCAATATAGAAATCAAGTTTTTCGTTTTGTACTTGATCTGATTTTTATTTGTATTTATTTATTTTTTTAACACTTTTAGCCGCTAAAACACTAAATATTTATAGCCATAAGCATTTTTTGTTTTATTTACTTACATTGAGTAATGCGATTTTTTTTTTACCTGGGTATGCTGGGGATAAATCCAAATAAATCCGGCTTCAAAGGACCAATGTTGAATGACGGGGTAAAGGGGTTGTGGATTTACCAAACACTATTTAACTGACTTTAGAATTTATTACTTGACTTCAATTTTGTTAGAGTTTTGTTTTGGTCAATTGTATTGAACGGCTGACATCTGGGCTGCTACTGCCGCTGGTGATGATTCGTCGATCATGATAAACCGTTGAGCTCGATAACAGATCACCGAGGCGTACCGCTGCTGATGCTGGCTCCGTGCCAGTGATAATAGCCGTCCTATTATGCCAGTGCTGATAATTTCCTTCGGTTTTAAAGGTATTTCTTAACATGGGAGTGCGCTACGCTCTTCAGTACACCAATCAATCGGCACTGACCCGTTTTATGCTCTCTTTGGCCACCACATGATACAGCATGGATCACCTTATCCCCTACTTTGGCAACTCGACCAGTTAAAAACTGGTGACCTAGAAGTTTTACCCGCTGTAGACCGTCTCCAGTTGATTCGCTCCCGTATTTATGACCACCTTCAAAATGCGCATGAAAAGCAAGAAAAGGCCTTCAATATGCGCTGTCGCGACGTCACATACACTCCCGGTCAGGAAGTGTATTGTAGAGTCTTCTCACAAAGCGACATGCCGAAGGGTTTTAGTGCTAAGCTGGCCAATAAGTTTTCCAAGGCCAGAATCGTTAAGCGTGTTGGGCAAAGTTTATACCAGCTGGAAGACATGCAAGGCAAGTCCATTGGAACCTTTCACGCCAAAGACATCAGGCAGTGAAAGTCATCCAATAGTATACAGTTCAATTTCATTAGTCCATCCGTCCATTCTTAATCCGTCCGAAAACTTTTTTTGCTAGTCCGTCCGTCTGCGTCCTAGACAGGAATGCCCGGCTCAGTCCGTAGAGCATGAGACTTCCCTCAGGATCGTGGTCGTGCCACACGTTGTCTTGGGTAGAGCAGTGAGAGAGATCTGAACTCTCCAGCTTCTCATTAGAGCTTGGAGGGGAAAGATCTCACTCTCTGTTTGAGGTGGGAGTGACCGGCTATCCCTCTTCCTCTCATCAGGCAATGAAGTGGTATCGGGGACTGCCACGGCAGCGTGCCAGCGCCAGATCCTGGGATGATATTGTGCCTCCATTGAGTCCGAGTAGATCCTGTCTCACTCTTTTCAGCTCGTCTCTCATCGAACGCTAGAGCTACAGGCCTTGAGAGAGAGACCTGCGTTGTAATGTGAGCCATGCCTTATCTTTTCAACGTGCATTTTATACCGTGTGGTTATCGCCCCTGCTAGCTGCCACGGAGGTAATCTTTTAGTGAAGAAGAAGATTGTTTCGTGACAGCTGCCAGAGGACGGACAACAAAACGAGGTAAGTGAAAAAATAATATGAATATTGTCTGTTTGTAAATCGCTTGAGTTGCGATTTATATTATGCTGTGATGTGTGAATTTTTATTCCACAGGGGTTGTGTTGTGTTGGGAGACAATTATTTATAACACGCAACTTTATTTTTTTATTAAACTCGATTTAATTCTTAATATTTTATGAAAAACTAGGGAACAATTGAACTCGTTACAATAATTAAAAAAAGAGTACTTGGGTTACAATTTGACGTTAAAAGAAAATGCATTGCGATGAGTTCTTCGATGCAATAAAAGTAAGAAAAACACAGTGTTCATGATGATTTTGAACGCTACCGATAACAGGTGATTTTTGTATCCAGATGTGAATGATATCGCATCAAGCTAGACCAGCACCAGTACTTCACCGTGGAAAAACTTGTGTTGCATACTGGAATACTAAAATGTGTAAGTAAATTGAATTATATAACATAACTATTTGTATTTCTTTTGTTTTCTTTTCTAGTAATTCATATTCTGCTATAGGCACGGAAGGGTTATCTCACAAAACAATTCTCTGATAGGCTGTGTCTAATTCCGTAATACGTATCTGTCGATACATTTGTGTAATATCAGCTGAAAAGGCGGTATAATGTTTTCTCCAACGCATCATAACAGATGTTATGTCCTCTTGTAACTTGGGACCCTTCAAAAGGGTGTCGTTTAAGGAAAGACCGTTTGTCGTTTTGTGTGAGGCGTCGAACACAACTCTAAGTTGGGTTGTGGTACTGTCTTTAAACACAGCATGGTGCGGTAGGTAATTAACAGTGTATCCTGAGTTTCCTTCTGGATTCACTGTGATGTGTTCATGTTCTAATGTAGCTGCAGGTCTCATATGTTTACAACTGATGTATTCACTTAAACATGCGCTGTATTGTTTGTAAGTATCGGGATCCTTACTTAATTTTCTTTCCATCGAATATAGTCGGGATAAAGCCGCAGTTTGAGATCTTCCGAGTAAGGGTTGTTTCAGCTCTGTAAATTTTGTAAATGTTTCAAGTCTGCAGTGAGTTAAATCATAGTGCTCCTCGCATTTTTGTTCTTCCCCATTAAACATTCTATGGTTTTCTGGAACATCTTCGAATTCCCAGAAGCGCCGCAGCAGATTTTCTGCTTCAACACAGCTATGATGGCTTGTAAGGCTGATCCCTCTAGTTGCTTTGCATTGGTGTTGGTAATCCTGTATATTTCCAAATAAAAGCCATCCGAGATGTGTATTTTGTGCAGTAGGAACACATTCCTCTCCCTTTCTAAGGCCATCTGTCAGGATGTGGGGATATACATCAACGCCAAGTAGTACATCAATTCTACCAGGGGTGTTGAATGTAGGATCTGGAAGTGGTAGACCATGAATGTGATACCAAGTGGAGGACAAATTGATGCGTTCGGTTGGATGAAAGGTGGTTAATGACTTAAGAACAAATGCCTTAACGTCGCATGAAAAACTCTCATTATTAAAAGATTGTAGTTTAAAACGAACTTCGTGGGTACTTGTTCCAGCTGACGATGTACCAAGGCCAGTAATTCTAATAGACGTATTGTGTTTTTTCAATTGCAATTTTTGCACTGCATTTTCCGTTACGAACGATCTTTGTGAGCCAGGATCGATGAGGGATCGCAGTGTATGAATGCCTGTCGATAGAGTGACCTTTATCATTGCCGTCGCTAGTTAAACATTTGAAGAGTGTTGGGTATTATCTATAAACAGTGATGTTAATCTTTGCTCTGAGTTGTTTGGGTTTGAATATTGATTAGAATTCAATTGAGCATTGTTGCCATTAGATAGGGTTGCTGCATGCAACAGGCAGTGGTGATTTTGTCCACAATGATAGCACAATTTGATACTATTACAGCCTTGTGTTGGGTGGCTTAAAGCAAAACAGTTCAAGCAGAGTGGTTTTGTCAAAACGAATTTCTTTCTCGATTGAGGATCCATGCTTAAGAATTGTTGACATTGCCGTAAAAGATGAGGTTGATTACAAAGAAGGCAAGTGGCAGATTTTCTTACATGAAATGAACGAGATTCTCTTTTAAATTTACTGCTATTCGTGTCATGTTTAGAGGTTCCTCTTATTAATTCAAGGGTGCGAAAACGATTTTAAAAAATTCTAAAAGTGTTTTAAGTGAGGTAAATCCTTACTATTTCCTACGGTGCGTTCCCATTACTCACGTGTTTCCATTGGAAGCTTTTGTATGATAAGGTAAATAACAATAGCATCCCAGGTATCAACTTCTATGTCAAGACTACGGCACTCGTTTGTAGTATCTACCAGTCTTTTTATAGCATCAGAGGATTCAGTTTTAATAACTCCTTGAGTTGTTAAATGGTTATTCACGATAATCCGTTTATTGTCGTAGCTCTGCACAAATAATTCCCATGCAGGGTTGTAATTCTTTTCACAAATGTCGAGATAACGAATTAATTTAGCTGCTTCGCCATCTACACTAGTTTTTAAAAAATTAAGTTTTTGAACATTAGGTATGTTAGCATTATTATGGATTACCGTTGTAAACAGATCATAAAATGATCTCCAGTTTGTGTAATTGCCCGTAAATTTTGTGATATCTATTCTTGGTAGCTTGATTTGGGATAAAGATACCTGATCCGTATTCGAAGCTTGAGTTGTACTAGCTTTATTAACATTTCTCTGGCGGTTAGGGGTTCTGGTGGCAGTTTCATTATTTTCAGGTTGCACAATTAGAGTCAGAGAAAAATCCCTCAACAGTTTCAAAAACATTTTCCTTAAAATAAGGCAACTGAATTTCGGTATCTTCAACGTAAATATAAACCTTGCGGTTATTGCTACAAAATTGTTTCCAACATTCTTTTATATAATCTAGCTTTCCTTTTATTACTCCAACCGTTCGGCGTTCTTTTGCTAATTTAATGTAACTACCGCGAAAAGCCTCTAATTCACTTTTAATCGAATATTGTTCTTTAATTAAGTTTGTAAGTTTGGCACTATTATAATGTTCTTCAGCGCTATTAAGATCATTCTCGGACATTTTATTAAATATAATTAATTATAATATTATAATATCAATAAATTAAGGGTGTGAGATATGCAAAATTTCACAGAAATATATTTTAAACACTAATAAATTATATTTTATTTACTGCTAGTGAAATATCGTATTTTATTTTATTTAAATTTAAAAATTGTCTTGGTACCTGTATGCACTTTTGCTATACTTATTTTTCGCTATCAGCTCCACTTTAAACGAATCCGATGACTCCAGATAGGATGATAATTCCAGGTATGATGTTGCAAAATTAACTTGTGCAGAGTAAAATTTTGAATCCGGCTTCTCGAAGGACCAAATGTAAATCGCTTGAGATGCGATTTATCTTTGGTGCAGCGTAAAATGTTGAATTCGGCTCGAAGGACCAAATGTAAATCGCTTGAGTTGCGATTTATCTTATGCTGTGATGTGTGAATTTTTATTCCACAGGGGTTGTGTTGGTTGGGTTGGTAGACAATTATTTATAACACGCAACTTTATTTTTTTATCAAACTCGATTTAATTCTTAATATTTTACGAAAAACTAGGGAACTTACTTGGGTTACAATTTGACGTTAAAAGAAAATGCATTGCGATGAGTTCTTCGATGTAATCAAAGTAAGAAAAAACCAGTGTTCATGATGATTTTGAACGCTACCGATAACAGGTGGTTCTTGTATTCAGATGTGAATGATATCGCATCAAGCTAGACCAGCACCAGTACTTCACCGTAGGAAAACTTGTGTTGCATACTGGAAAAATAAAGTGTGTAAGTAAATTGAATTATATAACATAACTATTTGTATTTCTTTTGTTTTCTTTTCTAGATGTGATGCTAGCTCCAACACTGTTTTTATCCGAGCCATCCGAACTCGGATGAGCTCGTATTAAGTCAAGTTTAAACCCACAGCAAATCATCGGTTCGAGATAGAGAGCTTTGAAGAAAGGTAGCACTTTTACACCAATTGTGGTGCACGGGTTAATCACGCTGTTAGCCTTCCAAATATTTCTGCGCCCTCATTGGAGGCCAAGGCGCTTGAGGCATTTCTGCCATCGTCCCATCAAGCGACAGTAATACCACTGCCGACAAAGTACATGGTATAAAGAAAAAGGGCTATAATCCAAGAAGGCTCCAATCAGGCAGACCCCTTTTTAGCTAGCACAATCCGTCGTTGTTTGCTCCTCTACACCCCTCCTTTGTTTCTGTGGACACTACAGGAAGAGAAAAAGAAGATAACAGGAACAAAAAGGTAACCCTTTTCCTTCCATAAAAATGTTCAAGGAAATCACAAAAGATTTTCCCACACAATTTGTAGGCACTTGCTATGACATCTTCAGTGTAAGAGTCTCGTCCTATTTGCCCCACTAGTCTCCGCAGCTAAAAGGAGGAACGAAAGCAAAAGGGAAACAAAAAGAAATAACAAAAGGAACCAAAAGAAAAAGGAAAAGGACACTATGTTATTCGTCGCAGGGAAACGTTGTGCGTACAGGCTAGAAGTGTATTGTCAAATTATCTAATTATTTAGGCTGTGTCGTAAACAGCGGCTAACCCCATTGTTAAATTAATTATAGCATAAGTGGTAGTTAAGCTAACTAAGCATGTTAAGAAATTTTAAAAAAGAAAAGAATTTTTGAATCCGCCGGAGGAATATTTGTAGAATTACAGATAGGTCAGATTATCTGAAAGTGGACGATGTGCATGGTCTACTTATAACAACTTGAGAACTTGTGTTGCAAAATACTATTTTGTTGTTGTTTGACTTAGGCGCTTCTCTACTACCGTATTTAGACCGTATTACGTAATCATTCTTCATATTATAAATTACGCCGCTACATATAGTGAATATAGACCCTATTATTGAAATATGAATTACAGATTAATGATAAGTGATTTCAGGAAAGTATAAGGCTGTCGTGTTTAACATAAAATTGCTAATAATACCCAAAAATATTAAGCGAGTCAAATTTGGCGTATATTTAAGATGATATCCGAGTAGACATATGATAGTAGCAATTTAATATGAATTGAAAAATTAAGTAACCGCATATGTCGTTGAGAATACGTATTATATATATACATCACGATAACGATTGATAGGATTTATAAAGAAAAAGATATATGGTATACCTTCTTGATTATTTTTAACTTTCCTTTTTACTAAAACTTCAGCCTGAGATTATTACAAGAAATCAGACGCACATGCATAAGGTTTAATTATTAATTTTTCGTGTAGGTGCAAATATCACTTCACTTTGGTTTTAGTTTGGTATCTAAATCTGTTACAACTTTAGTTAGTCTTGCCCAAAATTTACTATTAGTCGTTTTTTAATGAGTTCACTCAGGCTTCAATAGAAAAATGTTAATCCAGGTTAAGTTAAGTTATGTTATAAGCGAATATTGTCTTTAGGGTGATCCTTCAACGTTAGGGATTTGGCCAAACGAGGCTAACAGGTCATGAATTGTCTACTTTTGGGAATGAAATAAGAATATAATTAGATCATAACGGCGTTAAGTAGTTAAGTAGTTGATCGCTGTAAGAAAAGAAAAAAAATGTGTTTTCCTGAATATAATTGACTTGTACATAGTGATTAAGAAAATGTAGTTCTAGCTTTCTTTTTTATTTTAGGAACCCCATTAAGCTTCTTCCCCTTCACGAAGTCCTCATCCTCTCCCCTTATCCTAATTCATGTAATTTAATTTATTTTTATTTTTGTTCTTGTTTGTTTAGGCCCTCTTTATAGGTTGGGCCTGTACCCTAGCCAGGTACAGGGATGGAGTGGGTTGTAGCCTGAACTGTCAGCCTAGGGGGTAGATTTTCTTTTCGAGTATTTTCCATGACAGTTCAGCGCGGCTAGAAACTACAAGTGACACCAGACCTGTTGTTCTTCCTTCAAGTTCTGTTTTCTCGTTTTTTTTCTTTTTGCGGCAGACCTAAAGAAAGGACACCACAACCTTTCTTCGCCACAGGCACGCGGAATTCGATTGTAGATGTGTGAATCGGATGTTCAAGGACCTACACCCCATACCGACGAGCTAGGACGTGCTGCCAGCTAGCGCGTGCCACTTGAACATCCTGCGGCAACTTCACGTTGCATATCACGCACATACATACATTACACGGAATTTCAAATCACAGATAAAGTAGAGAAAATAACTTTCTTTTGTGATAAGAATATTTCAGGCGGTGTTAAACACACTATTAACTTATAAAATACGCACTTTTTGCGTTAAGGTAGACTTTGTTCACCTTTGGCTCAGCAGCCATATTTTCTTGAGTTGCAAGGAGTTAGTAGATGAAAGCCTTATTATTGAAGTGTTTACTGATTTGCAAATTAATTAGTTAAATTTCTTGTGATGAAAAACCGTTATAAAAATTACAAATTTTAGTGAAAAAGCTGCTTTTAAATTGCAATTTTAAACAGATTTCTCCAGAAGTTTAAAAATTGCATCAAAGCACCCCCATATAAAGATTTTTTCTTCAACTCGTCCTGGGGGTCTATTCGCGTTCTGTGAAAAAATGAAATGAAAAAAACTTTTTCACTGAAGTTTTCACCGCCACTTTTCACTGCAACTTTTCATTTTGTTCAGCATGTTGATTCTCGTTTACTTTGTGAAAAGTTCCGCTGAATGCAAGTGCTGAATCCTATATTTTCATTTGAAAGCTGTCTGGTGAAAAGTTGTTTCAGTAATATCGCAACATTTGTAATTGAGCTATTGTTAAAGAAAGTACCATATTTTGCGAACTTGAGAAGATAGTCATATCTTTGGTGAAATACTTACCCTGTATACTGTGAGACATCAATAAAAGCAAGAATTTTAACATAAAATGTCCTCAATTTTCATTCGGATTCTTTTAAGAGAAATTAGAAGAGGTTCTCAAACTTAATCAATATTTTTAACCTAAATAATTATATATTTTACACATGAAAATATGGAAATAAAATAAAAAATTCCCGAAGTTTTTTTAATCATTTATTATTATTATTTTAGGAAAGCTTATTTATTAATAATTTTAAATTATTAGAATTGCCTGAAATAAAATATGTATTTAGTAATTATTTTGAAACTTATTCATAACCTTAAGTCCTTAAGTCGAGCCAAAATTTTCTCCACTTCTATCATGAGCTAAATCAACGTGCAGCTCTAAATAATCAATTAGTTGATTCTTTTGCTGCTCACTCGCTCTTTTTCCCCGCTTTAAATTAATTTTATCCATTTTGAAAATTTCTTGCAACTTTAAACTACACTTTTCCAAACATTTCACAAAAGAATTTTGCGGTGAAAAGTTTTTCCTCGAATGATAAAATTTTGACAGATGTTTTCATGTTTACACAGAACCGGAATCGCACCGCCGTCAAAACTTTTTTCACAGTGGTTATCACAGAACGCGAATAGACCCCCTGTACTGTTTTTCTTGTGTGCGTGTAAACTTGTTCTGGGACTATTTTTCCCAAGGACTGGGAGTGCTTTCTTTTGAACAAGAGAAGGTACACCAGCCCTGAATTTATCTCTCAAGATCCTTGGAAAAGGTTTGAAACTCACTTTTACCTTTTAATGATTTTTATTTGTAACATTTTTACTTAGTTAAATACACAACTTTTATCATTGATTGACTTCACAACTTTTCTTTTTATTGCTGCGACTCAGGAGGCCTTACCTCTGGTGGGGGGATCACTCCTGGTCGGATTTAGAAAATAACTAACTGTTGATCCTCTGGTTGAGGTCTATATTTATTAGGGTTTCTCGGGTTCTCCCACCATCGATCAATATTGAAAATAATCGATAAACGTTTTCCACACGCCCAAAAAAGTCGTCTCAGCAGTTCTCATAATCAATAAGAATTTTCGTTAAATCTTATTAGTCGAAAAAGAAAGAAAAGGAAAGTTCAATTATTGCTGAGTTAGGTCAGCCATTGGTTAGAGGTAAACGTACCAGTTTAAGTACTTTGAATTGCGGCACGAGATCGAAATTGCCTATGTAGCACATAAAAGTTACACAGCACTATGCCTGCATTGTGTGCCTCATATATCGGTAAGAGACCTGGCTTGTTTACGTTTGGGTACAAATACCCACGGCTTGGACTGTGTCTTCAAGAAAGTTTGTTTATGTGTAATTGGATGCGCTCATGTTCTGAAGTTGGAGTGACGTAAATTATGGAAATTTATTGGGTCATCCAAGTGAAGAAAACATGAGAAATTGGATAATTATTAAGTCTTGGATTTTAAATGTTTACTATTATCTTGAAATTTGAGCCCATTGCATTTGTTTTGCTTTAAGAAGTATTTCTTAGAAAAAATGCAGAATAGGAATATTTGGGCACTCTAATTGAGAAATTGATAAGCAAATGGTTTTGTGAGGAATTTTAATCGGTGAATAGAGATATGGGCTTCTCGTATGGGGAAGTGATGAGTGACGTTTTAGCGACTCATTACACCTTCCCCCTTAGAAAAGAAAGTTCACGCAGGGAACTTTCGAAATGGGAAAATGTTAGAAACAGAAACTTGGAAAAGGTGAAATATTTTGTTTAGGGAGAACCCTGCAGCCCTGATTTTCTAATACATAATATACATAATAATATATTGAATATATTGAAAGTACATTACGTGTATAGACTAAAACATGATAATTATTAAGGTTATTGTTATTTTATACACTAATTTATAATTGTATTATTATAATTAATTGATTTTTTTTTTGTTACAATATTCTGGTTTTGATAGAAAATGCAATATTAATTTATTTTGAAAGAAAACATTATACTTAACTAAGGAAATATAAAATAACTTATTTTTGTTATTATTATACTGGGATATATAAATATATTTTTTTTTACGTAAAAAAAATTTTTTTTTAATCATGATTATATAAATTGACATTCTTCTCTTCTTAATGGCCTAAATTAATGCAATGTTAGTTCTATTTTACGGAGCTTTTGCTAAGGAAATATAAAATTACTTATTTTGTTATGATTGTAACGTTAATTGGTGCGAGGAGCCTTGTTAGCCTTTTTCCGGAATTTCTTCTACAGTTACCTCATTTATTTTACTTATTTTTTCTTTTGCTATGTGCTTTTTCCATAATAATAAAACAATTATGAATGCTACTAAAAGAAGTACTACATATGAAACGGTGCAATGGTGTATGTGGTGAGGTGTGATACTGTGTGACTCTAGATTTTCTTTGCTTTCTTGATGTTTAATAGCAGAGCTTAATGCCTGTAGATCATGTTCATCATGTAATTTGATGACATGTACGCGTTTAGTGATTATTCGATGAACGACTTCAAATTATTATTATGTACAGTTTTTAATTTGTTCCCTACTTTTATAGTTGAATTTTCTGTGGAATTGATCCTTACTACTTCGTATGGTCCGTGCCATAAGGGTGAAAGTTTGTTTTTTCGAACATGGTTTTTTAAAAGAACCTTGTCACCTAAATTGAAAATCTTGCTTGATGGCTGGTATTGTACACGAATATCGCATAAGGAATCCAGGTATCCCAAGTTAGCGGGTCACGATTTACGTAATGTCGTAAGTATTCTGCTAACGTTCTATGGCTACACTCAAGAGCTCCGTTGGTTTGTGGGTGATATAGGGTAGTTTGAAGCTTATTAATTTTTAAAAGCTTGCACATTTGAGTGAACATATCACTCAGAAAATTTGATCCTTGGTCCGTAAGCATTGATTCGGGTATGCCATGTTTACAAACAATATTTCTTACAAAGGCTTCAGGAACGGTACGTGCTTCGGCGTTATTGAGAGGAATAGCCTCGGTGTATTTACTGAGGTCATCCTGGAAAGTTAGGATATAACGGTTTCCGTCATGGCTCACTGGAAGTGGTCCCACTATATCGAGGGCGATTTTTTCAAATGGCCTTGTACTCGTTGTGGTGATCTTCATGGGGATCTTTGGATTTCTACTTAATTTATTTGTCTGACAAGAAGAATATTTTTTGATGTGGTTCTCTACGTCTTGGTTTAACTTTGTCCAATTATACATTGTTTGTATTCTTTTTATGGTACGTGTAATTCCTTGATGACCGCCTAGCGGTGACTGGTGAAACAGTTCGATAATGCGCTGTTGCTCTGCAGGATCATTACCCTACCGTAATGCGTGTATGGTAGATATTTATTTCTATGTTACATTCGTGAAGAATGAAGGACATCATATTTTTTAATTCGGAAAGAGTAATTAAGTCTACATATGACACAGATATATGGATTTCTTTAAGATTATATTGCTCGCAATAGTCTTTGTATTGCATTAGTACGCCTAGAATCTGCTTGTAATCTGTTTCTGTACGTATGGGAAAAGCTGATTTTGAAATTATATATTTTTTCTGTTTTAAGTTAGAACATGTGGTGGTTTTAATATTAAGGTCTTCATTCAAGGAAATAATGATTTCTTTTAGATAAGACTCAGTTTGATCCTCCATTTTGGGTAACATGAAAAATGTATGTGTTAAATTTTTAACATTTAGCAAATGTTCTGTTTTTTCAGCCAGCGAGTTACTATCAACATGGGAAGTTGAAACGTATTTGTTATATAACTCGTCCAGTTTAGTTTTATTTTGTTCAGTTATTGTCGATTTGGATTGGTTTCGAGTCATTATATTAATAGTCTTTGGTTCCGTTACGTTGGACTCTTCTTGGACTATTCTGCTTAGAGCATCTGCGTTTGCATTGAGTATACCGGGGTTATGTATGATTGTATAGTCATATTCTTCTAGTCTGATTCTCCATCTCATTAGTCGAGACGTGGAGTCTTTTAATTTCATCAACCATACCAGAGGCTTGTGGTCGGTAACGATGATGAATTTCCTACCATATATGTACGGTCGGAATTGCTCAACAGCATAGACGATTGCTAGAAGTTCTTTCTCAATTGTGGAGTACCTGGTTTCTGTGGTATTGAGAGATCTACTTGCGTAAAATATCGGACGATCCTTGCCGATGTCGCCTTGAGATAAAACCGCTCCTACGGCTATGTCGCTGGCGTCAGTGGTTACAATGAATTCTTGTTCAAAGTCAGGATATGCTAGTATTGGAGCTGTGATAAGTTTTTCCTTAAGGAGCTTAAAGGAGTCATCACAAAATCCCTCCCACTTGAATGTAGCGTCCTTTTTTAGCAAATTTGTTAAGGGTTTGGCTATCTTGGCAAAGTTTGGGATAAAACGCCTGTAGTATCCCACGAATCCTAAGAATGATTTGATATCCTTGGGTTTTTTCGGAACCGGGTAAGTTTTTACGGCTTTGATTTTACTTGGATCTGGATGAACACCATCTTCTCCAACAATGTGTCCTAGGTAAGCTATTTCCCTTCGTAGGAAGTGACACTTTTCGGGTTGTAACTTTAACTGGTGAGCTCTCAATCGCTCAAATACCTTGACAAGCTTTTTGTTGTGGTCTTGCAAATTGTATCCATAGATAACAATATCATCTAAGTATACGAAACATTGTAGTCCTTGTAGACCACTTAATGCGGTATTCATTAACTTGTATTCCCATAGGATAGATCTTCATTAGCGGCAGAATTAGCTAGATTTAGCTTAGTTGTATTCTGACGTACTAGATCAGCCGAGGTTACGTCGGAGTTCATTGCTGTGTTTGCCTTGTTCTCCTGAGCTTGACCGACATAGGCAGTAGAATTCGCCTGAGTTGGCGTTATTGAATTCTCACGTACCGGATGGCTCGGGGAGTTAGGCTTTTCACTAATTGTATTTCTTAGTGTTATTAAAATAAAATAATAAATCACCTGTAAAAATATTATAATAGTATTTTCATTACGTGTTTCAGTTGCGTGTTTATCGATTAACGCAGTACACTTTTTAAAGTCATTATTGAATAACATACATTCTTTTATTCTTTCATTATCATCTTTTTCATCATTTCTTTTTGACGTCGTATCTCTATGTTGTACCTTTTTTATTTCAGTTATTTCTTTTAAGCCGTTATTTGTCGATGTCCACGAGTCTTCTTTAATTATTTCGAGTTCCAAATATTCTTCTGAACAATTCAAGTTACAATTATATTTAATTAAGAAATCTATTCCCAGTAAATCGTCGAATGGTAAATTACTACCTTCGGGTATTAAATGAAACGCATGATTGATTTTAGAACAGTTTTGAATATCTAAACTAATTGTACCATGAGATAAACCCATTGATGGCACATAGTCTCCGGATAATATAGTAATGGTAATTTCAGCACCAGAGTCAACTATAAATTGTGTAGTCTTTCGCTTAGAAATGCTCAAAGGTAATTCTACAATTAACGTTTAATTTTGTGTACGTATTAGTATCCGAATTTTAAATTTTGGATTTACTTTTGGTGTATGACGGCTTGAGTACTGGTTTTGCAGGATATTTCGCCGTCTGAAACCTCCCACACATACTAGTTTCCCTGATAATTGTCTGAAGGTGTTGACCATCTTACTTGCCGGAAGGGTCGGGGCTGATATGATTGTTGCGGTCTGTGCATTGGATTTCTTTGAGGATTTTGAACTTGAGGGGGTAGAGATCGCGATTGTTCGTCGGCTCGTCTTTTCCTGCACTCGATATAATGGTGGTTAGGTTTGTGACAGTAATTACAGATTATTCTATGCACTTCTCTTTTCACATTAGGGTAAGTTTGCATGATAGGTAAATGCTTTCTTTTGAAGCAAGTGTCTTTATTGTGGCCTTTCTTACCACAAAATTCGCAATACACCATATTGGAGGTAGCACGTGACACACCTTGATGTGTCTCTTCTATTCGTTGGGAGTGCTCTGTAGCGGAACTAATCAACTTTCGTAAAGAATTTTCTGATCGAGCTTTTATTATAACCTTAAGCTGATCATTCCTCAGACCATCTTCAAATGCACGAATGGTATTTTGTTCATTTTCTTTAAGCAGATAATTTCGTGAAGTTCCGTCGGATGCTTCATTCGCTGTGGCGTTATTTAAGTCAGCCAGTTTTTTAGTGATTTTACTAGCAAAATCGTGAATACTTTCGCGGGGACCTTGTTTTAGGTGAAATAATTCACCTTGTATGGCTATACGAGACCTATCGTCTTTAAATTGAGAACTGATTTCCAATCTTAACTATTCCCAAGTAGAGAATTCGCGATACTTTAGGAGGTCGTATGCAGGACCAGTCAATCTAGTTTTTAGGATGCTAAAATACATGTTTCGATCGGCATCACTTTTGCTTTGGGCAAAAAGAAGATCACAACATGATAGGAACTTATGCAAATCTGCCGAGTTTCCGTCGAATTCGGGTAGCAGATTTCGTGCATCCGTCAATGAGATTCGGAGGTTCGAAGAACCTGAACTACTAAAATCGGTGTCGTTGTCGCGTGTCATTTTGACTTCTTTAACTTAGCGTTTTATAAATCGAGTAGCTCGAGCCAATCTGGCAGCCGATCTTCTCTGGCTACTAATTGCTCGGCCTGAGTAATTACCAGCACGAGTGACGACAATTTTGAGAACTTCTCAAGAAGCAAAAAAAAATCGTTTCTATTTGTCGCACAATTTCACACCTGTTCACTTGAAAACTTTTCACAATTCACTCGATTACACTTTACTTTGAACGGAGAAATATTTGAGAACAACAAACAGAATTTTTTTCTAAAAATGTTCGTCGTACTACCGATATTTGCGTTTAGATCTAAAGCATAAAAAATTTCAAAACCTTTTTTTTTTTTTTTTAATTCATAGTGGAGAATAGGATTTATTTAAAAGAATATAATGAAAATCTTAAGTAACTAAAAATTAAGTTAACAGCAATCAGAAAAACATTTTGTGCTTACTTTCGTAGACTTTGGAGCCAAGCGTTTCCGTAGTTCCTGGTACACCTCGAATGACATCGTTTCCTCGTCCGCTTCTGGGATCCTTATGAATTCGCTGATTTTCTCCTGGATGCTTTGAATTTTTCCCTCGATGGGTTTTACTGCGGTAGTTCTGTCCATTAATCCGTGCTGTAACTAGTGGATGTCGTCTAAAAGTTGGTCTGCTTGCGTTGAATCACTTCTGGTATTGCAATGTTGGGGAGGCCTATTATTTCAGGCTATCTCCCTTCGTTGGGCAAACCCCTGAGCGCCTGGCTGAGGTTGCCTTTTGGGGATCTCTGTGACTTTTGAGATCCCACTGCTGCCACCAATTGTTCTGGGACTATTTTTCCCAAGGACTGGGAGTGCTTTCTTTTGAACAAGAGAAGGTACACCAGCCCTGAATTTATCTCTCAAGATCCTTGGAAAAGGTTTGAAACTCACTTTTACCTTTTAATGATTTTTATTTGTAACATTTTTACTTAGTTAAATACACAGCTTTTATCATTGATTGACTTCACAACTTTTCTTTTTATTGCTGCGACTCAGGAGGCCTTACCTCTGGTGGGGGGATCACTCCTGGTCGGATTTAGAAAATAACTAACTGTTGATCCTCTGGTTGAGGTCTATATTTATTAGGGTTTCTCGGGTTCTCCCACCATCGATCAATATTGAAAATAATCGATAAACGTTTTCCACACGCCCAAAAGAGTCGTCTCAGCAGTTCTCATAACCAATAAGAATTTTCGTTAAATCTTATTAGCCGAAAAAGAAAGAAAAGGAAAGTTCAATTATTGCTTAGTTAGGTCAGCCATTGGTCAGAGGTAAACGTACCAGTTTAAGTACTTTGAACTGCGGCACGAGATCGAAATTGCCTATGTAGCACATAAAAGTTACACAGCACTATGCCTGCATTATGTGCCTCATATATCGGTAAGAGACCTGGCTTGTTTACGTTTGGGTACAAGTACCCACGGCTTGGACTGTGTCTTCAAGAAAGTTTGTCTATGTGTAATTGGATGCGCTCTTGTTCTGAAGTTGGAGTGACGTAAATTATGGAAATTTATTGGGTCATCCAAGTGAAGAAAACATGAGACATTGGATAATTATTAAGTCTTGGATTTTAAATGTTTACTATTATCTTGAAATTTGGGCCCATTGCATTTGTTTTGCTTTAAGAAGTATTTCTTAGAAAAAATGCAGAATAGGAATATTTGGGCACTCTAATTGAGAAATTGATAAGAAAATGGTTTTGTGAGGAATTTAAATGGGTGAATAGAAATTTGGGCATCTCGTATGGGGAAGTAATGAGTGACGTTTTAGCGACTCATTACAAACTCACACATTTTAGGCACAGGCTACGGAAATCTCCGCTGTTGGGCCACTCCATTTAGTTACTTACTCGTAGGTGCATTCAGTGTTTATTGAATAATTTTCACTGTTCCGTTATTAAAAGTGGTGTAATTTTACAAATAAAGACAATTAACATTTAAAGGACTGTTTTGGTTTAGTTTACTAAGAAACTGGGGTGCTTAATTTGAAGATTTTTCGTGATGAAGTGTGCGGTATTTTGTTGTAAAAATAATCGACGCAATTGTTGTGGAAAATCATTTTTCAGGAAATTTAAATAATATAATAAGCAATTATACAGCATTTTCTTTGAAATACGTGCAAAAGCTGTATAAATAAAAGCTTAAATACTAATGTTAAGTTAATTACCAGATCCTTACCGCTGGTGGGGGGAATTCTGGCAGATTACTTAATTGTTAATTATTGAAACCCTTACCGCTGGTGGGGGGAATTTCAATATTGATTAAGACACTGATTAAAATCGACTCGCTTTATTGTACTTCTTACTTGCTATTTATACAAAATTTTACCTTAATTCTAGCTGATGCTCTCAATTTTTACAAATATGTACATTAATATAAAAGTGCTGATGATCTCAATTGTTACAAATATATACCTGAATATAAAGTGCTGATTATCTCGAATTTATAATAAATTTCAATCAATTTCATAAATATACAAGAAATGCTGATTCACGTATAACAACATTTGTCGGTCAGGTAAGTGAACTTCGTAAGATGACACCCTTTGACTGTGTTTATGTTATGAACGGTGCACTAGTCAGGTGCTGCTTTGGCATATTTGCGTAAGTTCAGAAATTAATGAATGAGTTGTGTTTTTGTTTATGTAATTTTAGACTAGGAAGTCAGCTGCATTTAGTTAGATTTGTTGGGATAAATCATGATCGCTCGATCATTTTGGGCCCGGCGATTCTGGGTGTAGTGAGGATGAGGTTGTTGTGGGTCTCATTCGTGGTCTAGGGGTAATTGGTGGGACGTCAAAGGAGTCTGTTTGATGTGTTTTTGAACAAAAATAGTTATGAAGACGTGGATAAATATACCAGACAGCGGCGACCAGGATTATTGCTGATATTATAGAGTTGCCTATATAGTGGTGGATATGATGCTTATTTAATTCAGGAGGTAGGTCTTTAGGTTTATGAAATTCTATATTATTTAGTGGTTCAGTGTCCAAATGTATTAAAGGAATGGATTTGTTATTAAAATCATGTGTCTTGATCGAATTTAGAATATGTGATAGATTTGATGAGGGCAGAAATGATGATTGCTGCCGATTAGAAAACGTTGTTTGAGCAGTAATGCTCATGGTGGGATGCTTGACTTGGCAATTTGGATTTAAGCGTATAATGCCACTTCCTTGAAGGTTCTTAATAATAACTTCGTTTCCACATACAACGTTTATAGTAGTTTCAACATTCATGACAAAGATCCATTGATTTGGATGCTGTAGTTGTATCCAGTATTGTGAAGGGTACGCCCTTTTGATCTGGCATGATGATGAATTGGGCGTTCTGTGGTTAAGAAGGTCCATTTCACAGCGACTAAGAGATGACATGGTGGTGAATATTGGATGAGATTGTCGACATAAATAACCTAGTGAGTCAGTGTAGGTACATGCGACTAATTCTGCTTGGGACAACGGGTAGTATAAATCTCTATGTAAACTAGATGCTAAAAGCTGGGAGGAGGGTTCTATGTAGAAGTACTCCTTATCGTGTTTGGTAGGGACAGGGTAAAGTTTAAAGAGCTGAAATAATTTTTCGTCGGGTAGTGGTATTTGTATTTTAAAGATTACCTTGGAATTCGTGACTCTAGCTTTTACGGATATAATTTTATATAATATCAAAAGCTCTTCTGAACTTCCTTCTCCGGGAATGATCAATGCTGATGATATGTGCTCTCGAATATATTTGAGTTGGTCTTTTAGTTGCGGTGGGCTCAGTAAAAAAGGGCTTGTTTTTCCATGATGCGCATCTATTAATAATGCTATCAATTCCTTTTGCGTATTTTCGTAATTACTCATTATTATATTGGTGTAAGTGGCCAATGCAGTGAATGTCTGTATGATTTCATTATTCGTAGCTTCCGTTTTTATTGCAAGGAGGTTTGATGTTATGTGATTATTAAATACTTCAAATTGATGTTGGATTTCGTTGGTGGTTTTCTTTAACACGTTAACCGTAACCTCGGTTATCGATGTTTGGTTTCTTGCTAAAGAGAGCAGATAATTTTCGTTGTATCTTATTTTTTCTATCTCCCCTTCAATATAGTTGGCGTACTGTTGATCTAATACACCAAATATCGCATTTTGTAGGCTTATAATTTCCAGTGGGGCTCTTCTGGGTCTGTTCTTAACGTAATGGTTCCCGTTTCTTTTGTGCATAATGAGATTATTGTGGTTCATAATGTTGACTTTATGTTGGAATTGCCGTAGAATAGAGTTGCACTAATAGTTGTATTTGATCGTTTTATTACATAGATCTTCTAATTTTGTTAAGCATTGTTCAAATCCTAATAACTCTTGATAGTATGTGCTTAACTATTGTATCCCAAGCGTTGTTTATCATATGCAGGTTTGCGGTATGTTCAAAATAAATCCCAGGATTGTGTTCAAATTTTTTAATGTCTATTAACTTGGGATTTTCTTGAGGCAGTGGTGAAAATGGGTAAGCAATACAGTTTAAGATGCAAGATAGAAGTAACAAGGGGGTAATAATTTTTGACATTTTGAGTTGTTTTTGCTGTCTGTCTTGCAAGGCAACACGCCGTAGTTCTTCAGTAGGTGGTCTACTCGGAATATTTGTTGGGCGTATTTTTACTCCGGAGGAGTGATTGTGTTTGCGTTTTTTGGGAACACTTGTGGTGGCGTGTGCTGCATTTATTGTTACCTGTAAGTTGCTGTCTTCTTGATCTATTGAGTTCTGATGTAGTGGTTGAACTTCGTCTGTAGTGAATGGCAACTTACATAATTTGTGTATCGGACGTTTGACAGTATTTTTGTATGTCTTCACAGAGACTACTCTTACGAGTCCATCGATTCCAGGATGGGTATCTTCAATTTTTCCCAGCAACCATTGAGTCGGCGCTTGATTGTCCTCTTTTATAAGAACGATATCACCGATTTTCATGTTTTCGTGGATGTTAAACCATTTTGGTCGTTGCTGAAGTCTCGACAGGTATTCTGAAGACCAAGCTTTCCAGAAATCATTCCTTAGTTTATCTATTAATTTCCAACGAGTAAGACAATGTATAGGTTTTCTATGTCTCCATCCGTTGGCGGAGCTACTATTGGGGCTCCAATTAAGAAGTGACCGGGAGTCAGAACTTCCAATTCATCAGGGTTATTATTCAGTGGGCAGAGTGGCCTGGAATTAAGACATGCTTCTATTTGGGTCAGAAGTGTGATAAATTCTTCAAAAGTTAGCTTGTCGTCACCAGCAATACGTTTCAAATGGTATTTTGTGGATTTCACGCCAGCCTCCCATAATCCGCCGAAATGCGGAGAAGAAGGTGGTATGAAGTGCCACTTAGTCCCGAAGTTAACCAATTTTTCAGCTGCTTTTGAATGACTTTTTTCTATCATTATTTTAAACTGTTTGTCTAATTCATTTTTAGCCCCGACGAATGTCGTGCCACAGTCAGAGTATATATTTGAACACATACCTCGTCTTGCCGTAAAGCGTTTATATGCTGCGAAAAATGCTTCTGTAGTGAGATCGCTTACTAACTCTAAATGTATGGCTTTTGTAGAAAGACATACGAATACTACTATATATCCTTTATAGGACTTGGTTCCTCTTCCTTTTGAGGTACGTATCTGAAAGGGGCCGGCGTAGTCTATGCCAGTACTTGTAAATGCTCTTGAGGGGGTTATCCTTGAAGCAGGAAGATTTCCCATTTGTTGTTGTGCCGTTTTTCCTCTAAAGCGGCAGCAAATGGTACATTTGTGTAGTACGGTTTTAACTGAACTTTTTGCGTTGATAATCCAATACTTTCTACGCAGATAGGCTAGTGTTTGTTGGTGTCCTCCATGAAGGGTATTCATGTGTGCGTCACGAATTATTAAAGTCGTTATATGATCTGAATGTGGCAATATAATTGGATGTTTTTGGTTAAATGGCAAATGTGATAATTCTAATCTACCGCCCAGGCGCAATAACCCATCTAGGTCTATAAATGGTGTTAACGAAATTAGTTTTGATGATTTTGGACATTCATTGCCATCTTCAATTGATTTTATTTCGGTTGCAAAGTGTTGGTCTTGTATGATTTTTAATACTCGTTTAAGTGTCTCATGGATTTCCGCTGTTTTAAGATACCCACTGGGTGGTGTTAGAGAATGACGGCATATGTTTGCGAATCTTCGACAATAGGATAGAATTCGTGTCATTTGTGTAATATCGGAAAATCTCGAGAACATGTCTATTGGGTGATTGGTACTAGTGCATACAGTTACTTCTATCGGAGATTCTGTGTGTGGAGAATCAATTTTCTCATGCTTCGGCCATTCTGTTTTGGGTAATACTAGCCACTGAGGGCCTGTCCACCACAGTGGATGTGATTTTAGTTTTAAGGGACTTATACCTCTGCTTGCGCAATCAGCTGGATTATCTTCCGATCGCACATATCTCCAGGATTGTGGTGGTATTTGTTTTCGTGTTTCTTTGACCCGATTGGCTACGAATATGGGCCAGTTTTTCTTTTCCCCCTGAATCTATGCCAATGTTATTTTTGAATCTGTCCAGGCATACGAGTTTACGTCATTTATGCCTAGAGATTCTTTAACTCTTTGAAAGAGTTGTGCAAGTAGGGCAGCCGCGCAAAGCTCAAGTCTTGGTAATGTAGTGGCCTTGTTGATAGGTGTACTTTGGTTTTTGAAGTTAGCATTGTTATGACAATGTCACCTTGAGCAGTTTCTACTCTAGTGTAAATTACTGCTGCGTAAGCTTTTTCCGAAGCATCGGAGAAACCATGGAGCTGCAGGGAGTAGCAAGCGTTTGAATATTTTATCCATCGTGGTATTTTGATGGATGGAATTGTTAAGAGTTCATCTCGAATTGAATTCCACTGGTGTATGAGCTCAATTGATAGGGGATCATCCCAGTTTACCTTTTCTTTCCATAATTCTTGCATCAGGATTTTAGCTTTAATGATTACCGGTGCCAAAAAACCTACAGGATCAAAAAGCTTCGCTATATCCGAAAGTATCATTCGCTTTGTAGGAGCGATAGTTTGAGGAGAAAAGTTTGTATGAAATGTAAAACAGTCATTGCTTGGGGACCATTGTAAGCCCAGAGTTTTGATTGTATCAGTATCACTGATTTCCTGGACTTGTTTTGCTTTAAGTGCATCAGGAAGTGTATTTAGTAAGGACTGTTGATTGGAGGACCATTTGCGCAGTGTGAATCCCCCTGAAAACATTAGTTCATTTAACTCTTTTTGTAAGAATTTTGCGTCCAGAATTGAATCTGTGCCAGTTAACAAGTCATCGACATAAAAGTCAGTAAGTAATGTCTTAGATGCTCGCGGAAATTTGTTTTGCTCATCGATAGCCAATTGACGTAAAGTTCGTAAGGCTAAAAATGGAGCTGATGCCGTCCCATATGTTATCGTGGTTAATTGATATTCTTTTATGGGTTCGTTTTTTGATGGTCTCCAAAGAATTTTTTGGTATTTTTGATCATCTGTGTGTATCTTCACTTGCCGATACATTTTTTCGATATCAGCTGTAAAGACGTATCTATATTTCCTCCATCGAATGATAATGTTTGTTAAGTCATTCTGGAGTTTTGGGCCAATAGCCATCGTATTATTTAGACTTAGTCCAGACGTTGTTTTTGAAGAGCCATCAAAAACAACTCGTAATTTGGTTGTTAGACTATCTTCTTTTAGCACTGCTTGGTGTGTTAGGTAATAACCTTCCCTTGAGCTAGATTTGGATGGTACCATATGTTTTAGATCAATATATTCTTGCATGAAGGCTTTATAATCCGTTTCCAGTTTTTTATTCTTTAAGAACTTTCGTTCGTTCTGAAGCAATCGCGCCATTGCTATTTGTCTGGACTCTCCTAATTGATTGATATTAGGTTTGAACGGAATTCTTACTGTATAGCTCTTATCTTGATTGCGGCTATGGGTACAGCAAAAATGCTGTTCTGCTTGTATATCTTCTGCAGCTGACTCATAGACACGTGATTCTGCGTTTTCTACTTCCCAGAATCTTTGTAATGTTTCATCTAGGTTAGTATATGATACCAAACTGGTAATTTTATTCAGGTTTGTATTTATTTTTACTGGACCGGAGAGTATCCAACCAAACTCTGTTTGTTGTGCTATAAAGCCGGTGTTCTCCTTTTTAATACCGGTACATATGATACTACCGAGTATGTCAGCACCTAAAATGACGTCTATAGGGCCAGGTATATCATACGTGGGGTCAGCCAAGATTATATTTTCCCAGCCTTGTTGATTTTTACAATTTATTAACTGTTTGTCTGGTAGTAGCCGCGTGAGTTGCGGTAGAATTAGAGCTTCCACGTTAATAGAATATTTCGAGGGAAATCGTGGAGAGAGAGTGACTATTACTTTGTGTCGGATAGTGCCAGATTTGGCTAAACCTAAACCCGTAACTTCAGCATGTGTTTTCAATTTGGGTAAAGACAGCACATGTGCTGTTTCTGCAGAGATAAAGGACGTTTGAGACCCTGAATCTATCAGGGCTCGTACTAAATGAGGTCTTCCATCAATGGTGTGTGCAGTTACAAGTGCAGTAGCTAGTAATACACTATGCACTTGGTTATGTGGCATTGCAATATTGCCAGTTGAAGCTGTTAAACACGTTGATGTTTGTGCTGCGGTTACTTTTGGTTTCTCTTTTGTAAAATGTAAGAGACTGTGGTGCTGTCTTTGACAGATATTGCAACTATGTCGGCTGTAACATTTCTCATCTTCATTATGTATGAGACAATTCTGACATAGTTTGTTTTTCTGAATGTGCTGTTTTTTTTCTTGAGTTGAAAGAGCTAAAAATTTATCACATTTATAAATTTTGTGTGCCTGACGGCAAAAGGAACAATTTAATGGCTTTATAGCAGTGGTCAGGTATGCCTTATATTTATTATGATCTGAGTTTTTGTTGGTACGGAATGGCCGGATTTGTGTTTCCTTTTTCTTGGAGTCTTGTAACGCCTCTAATGATTGAAAGCGCATTTCTAAGAATTGGAACAATCCGTGGAATGTGGGTAATTCTCTTGGTTTGTCTAGATTTTGCTCATATAACTTGTGGCTTTCAGAATCCAATTTTTGGAGTATTATATGAGTTATTATTGGTGACCAATTATTGGTGTCAATTCCTAGATTAGATAATGCGTGTAAGCATTTTTTGGTAGTGTCGTGGAGTTTTCGAATCCCACTTGCTGATTCTTGCTCTAATTTGCTCTGGGATAGCAGAGTTTGAATTAAGTAGGAGCAGATTTTTCTTTGATTATTATATCTGTCATTCAATAATTGCCAGGCTGTTTCGTAATTTGCGTCTGAAATTGTGAGATGTTGCAGTAGATTGCTAGCTTCTTTCGTTAGATGGGTTTTTAAATATTGCATCTTTTCCGCATCACACAATTTCAGATTGTTATGTATTAAACGAATGAATATATCCCGGAAGGAAGTCCACGCTTGATAATTACCATCGAAACTGGGTAGTACTAGTTGTGGCAATTTGACGTCTTCGTCTGAATGTTTGAGCGATTTAAGTTTTTGGCCTATAAAGATGGTTATTTCTTCAACCAGATCTTCTGTATTTTCGAATTGATTTCTTGAATGGTATTCTTTGTATATTGCTTCAGGGTTGGCAATCATGGCAGTGTGGTTCATTAAGATTTTATCCCAATATGATTGGATAGAACTTAATTTGTGCTCATAGTAGGAAGTTGAGTGTGCTTTACCTGAGTCTGTTTTAACCGATAAAATTAACCGTTCTAATAATTTAATCATTTCTAGTTGGATGCGAAGTAATTTGGCTGGTTCGCTATCCACTAAATTTGATTCACTCTTCTCCTCAGTTATTGAGTTTATTGCATTATCTTCTAGTTTTGATTGCAATATATCTTTAATGTCTTCGTAGTGTTTTTCAACTTCTTTGAAAAACTTTTTCGAGAAGTAAGAGTGTTCGGGAAATTGTTGCACCTGTTTCTGAATTTCTATGTCTCTGTTACTGAATTGAGACCATAGACATTCAAGGCGGTTAAGTCTTGTATGTAAATACGTTTTAGTTTTTCGTGAGTCGGAATCTTTTTTATAATTACTTTTAATTTTTAGAATGTCATCTAACGTTTCTTGCTGTTTTCTTGCTAATTCGTCCATTTTGTAAAAGTATACGTGAATCAGCAGTATTACCAATTAATATATATAAACTTAACTATATTTACTAACTGTAAGTTGGATCTTTACCTTAGTTATGTAGAAAATAGGTTTGTGTTTTGTTGATACGTATGTTGCTCCGTATATGTCCTCGTCCGGTTGTCTGATGAACCGTGAGGTAGATTTTGTTGACACGTGAATGGAGAAGCGTACAGTCTACGCCCCCGCTCTGGTGTATAGGGATTTATACTGAATGTGCCTGATGTATGGAGAAGCGTACAGTCTACGCCCCCGCTCTGGTGTATAGGGACTTATGCTGAATGTGCCTGATGTATGGAGAAGCGTACAGTCTACGCCCCCGCTCTGGTGTATAGCGATTTGTATATGTGCTCGCTCTGGTGAATGGAGAAGCGTACAGTCTACGCCCCCGCTCTGGTGTATAGGGATTTGTATATGTCCTCGCTCTGATGAATGGGGAAGCGTACAGTCTACGCCCCCGCTCTGGTGTATAGCGATTTGTATAAGTCCTCGCTCTGATGAATGGAGAAGCGTACAGTCTACGCCCCCGCTCTGTTTTATATGTCCTCGCTCTAATGAATGGAGTAGCGTACAGTCTACGCCCCCGCTCTGTTTTATATGTCCTCGCTCTGGTGTGCAGTGAAGCTTGCAGGGTATACCCTCAGTAAAGATCCTATGTCCAGATGTGTTTCAGATCGGTGCTCCAATCGATGATGATGTTAATCCAGTGGCTTTTGGTAACCCAATATAGGTGTAAATTCATAGAACGTGAGATGAGTTTGTTCTAAGTGATAGCGTTTCACAGGATGTAGTAATAATCCAGTCCAGTGGGATGTGGCTGGTACTAATGTCTTCTCGTCAAAGGGTCCAGTCAGGTGCTGGATCAATTTTTCTCTTGAAAGACTAAGGTACTTACGTCTCTCTTGAGAAGGCTCGAAGGACCAATGTTAAGTTAATTACCAGATCCTTACCGCTGGTGGGGGGAATTCTGGCAGATTACTTAATTGTTAATTATTGAAACCCTTACCGCTGGTGGGGGGAATTTCAATATTGATTAAGACACTGATTAAAATCGACTCGCTTTATTGTACTTCTTACTTGCTATTTATACAAAATTTTACCTTAATTCTAGCTGATGCTATCAATTTTTACAAATATGTACATTAATATAAAAGTGCTGATGATCTCAATTGTTACAAATATATACCTGAATATAAAGTGCTGATTATCTCGAATTTACAATAAATTTCAATCAATTTCATAAATATACAAGAAATGCTGATTCACGTATAACAACATTTGTCGGTCAGGTAAGTGAACTTCGTAAGATGACACCCTTTGACTGTGTTTATGTTATGAACGGTGCACTAGTCAGGTGCTGCTTTGGCATATTTGCGTAAGTTCAGAAATTAATGAATGAGTTGTGTTTTTGTTTATGTAATTTTAGACTAGGAAGTCAGCTGCATTTAGTTAGATTTGTTGGGATAAATCATGATCGCTCGATCAACTAAAGAATATAAACATTTCTCTTGATGGTGCTCGTTTGTTTACATTTGAGCTTCATCACAGTTTTGGATCTCCTTTGTGGTTTCAGCGACAGCTGACAGCTGCCTAGGGGCTCTAATGAAACTTTAAAAATATTAGAATATTTTTCTACTTTTTGATATTTTAGATTTCCAAAGGATAAAGACTTTAGAGAACTCTGGTTAAAATCCATCGGTGGAACTGATTATAAACCATCCAATGGTAGTAATGTTTGCAAAGACCACTTCGAATAAGTCAACAATTTACTACTTCAATGGTGAAAACTAACCCATTCACACCTTTCAAACACATAAGGAAAATTCGGAAACTTTTTGAGCATGGTGCACTTCCTTTAAGTTAAAAATATGGAAATTAAAAGATGGCAGTCCAATGAGCAGCTAGCGCTGTTGACCTTGATTACACCAAAGATTACTTACTACTAGATAACCGGCTCCCTAAAATACCCAGCTAGTTTTGAAAAAGTAACACTGGCCCCACAGTAAAACGAAATGTATCCACATTTTAAAGTCATAAGAACTAAACATGCAAATAAAGAGTACAGGTAGTGTGCAGTCATTTACTTCTGTCAAAATTATTTGAGAGAATCGCTTACTCCTGTCAAAATTCTGTACTCATCCGGAGAGAATCACATACTCCTGTCAAAACAGTACCGCAAAATCTTGTCGAAGAGAAAAAGTACCAAAAAGTGCTGTAATGTATGTATGTGCGGATGAGCAACGTGAAGTTGCCGCAGGATGTTCAAGTGGTACGCGCTAGCTGGCAGTACGTTCTAGCTCGCCGGTATGGGGTGTGAGTTCTTGAACATCATCACACATCTACAAACAGAATTCCGCGTGCCTGTGGCGAAAGAAGGTTGTGGAACCCTTCCTTGAGGTCTGCCATGAAAAGATACAAAAACGAGAAACAGATATAAATTAAAAACAACAGGTCTGGTGTAACTTGCTGTTCCTAGCCGCGCTGAACTGTCATGAAAAATTACACAAAGAGAAAATTTATCCCCTCTTTTACTGACAGTTCAGGAACTAACCCACCTCTATCCTGCATCTGGCTAGGATGCAGGCCCAACCTGTAAAAGGTGCTGAAACAAGAAACACAAAAAAAAAATTAAATCAAAAACATTGGGATATAGGGGGAAGGGATGAGGAAAGCAAGAAGGGGAAGAAGCGTTAGGGAATTCCTGAAACTAAAAGAAATTATTTATAACATATTTAATTTAATTAGACAAAAAGGAAAACTAATAATAAACAACTTCAACAATTCATTATTAATGTATACGCAACTCTTACGCTACTCGAATTCTTAATTAAATATTATTTATAAAATGAAATATTAAATAGTATTTATATTGAGAAATTTAAATGTATATTTTGATCAAAAAAAAAATTTCAAGATTGGATTTAATCCTAAGATGTTAAGATCTTGTTAATTGAAATTTTAAGGATATTTATACGGCGGTCATATTAAATAACAATAGGGTTCAGTTACAAATAAAATGAAAAATCAATTCTCAGCAGATTTTAGACTTTGGAATATTACACCTCATTAACATAGGTAGTCCTTACTGCATTTACGACACCCGATTTAAAATTCTTAATTATCGACTTTTTTTTCTATTGGAATTAAATTACATCTTCCAGATGACGAGAAGCAATTATTTAACTTATGTTTGTGCACAAACATAATAACATTTACTAATATGAACCCTCTACAATCAATTATATTCTATATAGATATACTTCATAGCGATAACGTTTAAGTCTCACAAAAATACTGTCATGAATGGAAAGTTAATTTGTAACAAGATCTATATATAGTGGATTGCTACTGAATCAAAGAATGGAATAACTTTAAGTTTTCCACTCCAACCAAAAAAATGAACTGCACAGGTTGAATGTTGCCACAAATATGACTTGTCGTTTTGAAATTAAGGTAATTTAAACAATTGGAACAACTTAACTCTTATAGTAGCGAACGATGTTTTGAAAAAAAATCCGGGAACTGCACACTTTAAAAATACGCTAAAATCGTAATCGAATCTGAAGTTTTGGCTAATGATTAACGATATGCTTGAATTATTTCGGCATAGACTTGGAATGACTGTCTTTGTCGTATTTGAAGTTATAGTAAGCCTTATGTCAGCCAATCTGAGATTCGGTACAATATTTTGTCACCTAACGTTCTTGTGACATTGTTTACATAGCAATTCTTGTAATAGCCTGACTGCCTTGCAGGAATTGCACACTTTCAGCTCTTATTGCTATAACGCTATTGTTGCCATATGGGCTATTTGGTTCAATATGTACAGACTTAATTATACCATGCTTATATAAATCAATTGCATAAATGTATCAATGTATTACTAGGAAAATAAGCCAAAAAAAAAAACCTTATGCCCCAGGGGCAGGTGTACGATCTCTCGCTGTGATGGAATATAATTTGTCTTTCTCGCCAGCTGTCCTTCTGGAGGCGTGCTGACTCTTGAAGAGTTGAAACGTAGGCAGGCAGGGGCCCTACTGCCTCACTGCTGATGATATAGATATAGAACTGATGTCCTAAGAGCGTTACAGAAAACGAATTTATTCATTCCCCATCTATAATTTAACAATAAAGGATTTTGGTTTTAAAGTTCCAGCAGGGACTAAATTGACCTTACCCTTTTCTTATTTTGTTTAGTGCCGGCTTTTTCCCTGCTTTCTCAGGCGAATTATGCTTGATCAAATAAAACACAAGATTTGATTTTTAAACTTTCTCTAGTTTTTTTCTTCTTTTTGTTCCACCGTCGTGAATTTTGGGCGTACCGGGTTCTGCAAGTTATAAAGACATTTTAGAATTCAATTCCAAGTCAAGATGGCTTGGATGATTTAAGATTTTTTTAATTTTATTTGCTTACCTCTGAGATTTTCCACCGTGGCCTGCTGTCAACTTTGACTTTTGTTAAGTTGGTTGCAGTTGGAAGCGAAAAACTCAGAAGAGCACGGACGCTTTCATAATTTATCAAAGACGCGTTCATAATTTGTCAAGGAAGCGTTCGCACGGACATGAGTCAAACTCTGCGCTATCAGTTTAACAGATGACGCTAGTGAAACATTGACCGTCATTTGTCTCACATTACAGTGCGACCAATAAAAAGAATTCATGTGAATCACATGACTAAGTAAGTTACTTATATGCGTAAACTGTCAATGTATTCTGATCTTTTAATGAGCGAAGTACATTTGATATTTGTAAATGCATATATGAAAAGTATACTTGTCCCTTATCCACAAACTCTCACGGAAAACAAATTTGTAATTCTGACTGCAGTATAATGTATGTGTGTGCGGAAGAGCAACGTGAAGTTGCCGCAAGATGTTCAAGTGGCACGCGCTAGCTGGCAGCACGTCCTAGCTCGTCGGTATGCGGTGTGAGTCCTTGTACATCATCACACATCCACAAACAGAAGTTCGCGTGCCTGTGGCGAAAGAAGGTTGTGGAGTCCTTCTCTCAGGTCTGCCACGAAGGATAAAAACACAAAAGGATAACAGATGAAAGGGGGAGCAACAGGTCTGGTGTCATCTGTTACTCCCAGCCGCCCTGAACTATCTTGAAAACACAAACAAAAGAAAGATTACCCCCATAGCGATAGCAAAGATTACTATTACTAGATAAACGGCTTCGAACAAATTAGTGAACATTTTTTGGTTGCTTTTATATATTTCCCGCATCGGGCAACCCTGCAGTCAGAACTAAAACAAATTTTCCGGAATAGTTTGTGGGTAAGAGACAAGTATACTTTTCATATATCATTTACAAATATCAAATGTACTTCGCTCATTAAAAGATCAGAATACATCGATAGTTTACACACACAAGTAACTAACTCAGTCATGTGCTTCACATTAATTCTTTTTATTGGTTGTACTTTTTGGTACATTTTTCTCTTCGACAAGATTTAGCGGTACTTTTTTGACAGGAGTATGTGATTCTCTCTTTGAGAACAGAACAGGAGTAAGTGATTCTCTCAAATAATTTTGACAGGAGAAAATGACTGCACACTTCCTGTACTCTTTATTTGCATGTATATTCTTATGACTTTAAAAGTTGGATATATTTCGTTTTACTGTGGTGCAAGTGTTACTTTTTCAAGACTAGTTGGGTAATTTAGGGAGCCGGTTATCTAGTAGTAAGTAATCTTTGGACATAGTTCAGGTCACTAACCCACGCCATCTCTGAACCTGGCTAGGGTACAGGCCCAACCTATAAGGGAGTGCTGAAACAAAAAACAAAAACAAAAAAATTGAAGGGATGAGGAAAGCAAGAAGGGGAAGATGCTTCCTGAGGTTCCTGAAATGAAAGACAGAAATAAATTATCTTATGCAACACATTGCAATTTTAATCCAATATTTTTCCTTAAATATTCACATATGTGATTACTTCTATTTTCTATACTTATACTGCCTTAACTAAAACAAGATCCTTAATTTCGAAAGGTTATTATACACGTATCGAAAAATTCTGTTTCTGTATCTAGTAGCTCTAAGTGGAGCCAGCTACGCCATAGTATATAAAATTCGCTTTCATCCTTAAATTAAGATTAATGCCAGCTTAATTGCAATGCCCTGAGTCAACTCTTAATGATTAAAACTATCTGTTCCGACCAAAAATCACAAATCACTTTCGCATGTTAAGCAACAAAATTATAAAAAGACTCAAATGAATTAATTGACTAGCATTTAACTTTAAGGCTCAAAATAGTTCTCACCTAAAAACAAATTTTATAAACGGTTTCAAGTTTCTGTTTTCTTGTATGCCTAGGGTTTTGTTTTTCTTTTTAAAAATAATGACTCTAAAACGCAAAGTAGGTTAGGTTAGGTTCGTGTGGCTGCCCTAAAGGGCAAAGAAATAGTTTCCTAAGAAGGACTTTCGCCTGCTTGCCAGTGCAGGGCACTGGCAGAGGAAGTGTAAAATGGTTTCCTCCTCCTCCTCATCCATGCAACTTCTACAGAAGTCATTTGAGGGGATCCCCAGTCTCTTCACATGTAAGCCAATAAGGCAATGGCCTGTGATAACCCCAGTCACTATTCTGAGGTCAGATCTACCCCTCGAGAGCAGAAAATTGGAGCGCCTTAGATCCAGTTTAGGCCAGATCTGTCAGGACGTATGGCACGTAGTGCCGTTTGTCCATCTGTGGTTCGCTAAGTTAATTGCTCTCCTACTAAGCAACATCTTACAGGTTGCCAAGGGCCAACCAAGAGTAGTCCTTTCCGATACAGTCTCCAGGGTGGTACCACGTCTAGCAAGCTCGTCCGCTACGCAGTTTCCTGGAATGTCCCTGTGCCCCGGGACCCAGCACAGGTGAATTAGATACCGTTCGGTCAGCTCATTTAAATACGAGCGACAGCTGTTAATAGCCCTAGATGTCGATAGGACAGAATCAAGAGATAACAGAGCAGCCTGACTATCTGTAAGGATACAGATGTCCTTTGGAGCTTCGTTCTCCTTTAGCCACTTCAAAGCTTCCTGAATAGCCATGACCTCCGCCTGGAACACACTACAGTAGTCTGGAAGGCGGAAGGATATGCTAATGTTCAGTGCCTCTGAGAAAACACCACCCCTCACCCTGCCCCGTAGTTTAGAGCCATCTGTATAAATTTGAATGGACTCCCCACAGGGATTGGTGTCCCCCTCCCAGTCAAGCCTAGTTGGAATGGTTAATAAAAAACACTTGACAAAGGAGAAGCTGGGGGTGGTGTAGTCAAGATGCCCCACTTGGAGCGAAAAGGAGTCCAGAATTGTGGAGTGCCCAACTCTAGTATTGGACCACTGAGTTGTGGCTGTAAGTCTAATGGCAGCATTAGCTGCCATCTGTTTACCCATCAGATCTAAAGGGAGTAGATGAAGAAGTATCTCCAGAGCATCAGTAGGAGTGGTCCGTAGCGCTCCGGTGATACAGATGCAGGCCGATCTCTGCATCTTCCTTAAAGCGTTGAGGTAAGTGGCCTTGTCCAGTGCTGGCCACCAGACCACCACTCCATACAACAAGATTGGCCTAATAACTGCAACATAGAGCCAGTGAGTCAGCTTGGGTTGAAATCCCCATTTACCACCGATGGCCCTTTTGCAGGAGTATAGAGCTGTAGTTGCTTTCTTGACCCTCTCCTGAATATTAGACTTCCAGCTGAGCTTTCTATCCAGGATTATACCCAAATATTTAGCTTCCTCGGCAAAGTCTAGGCGGGTGCCATTCAGATACAGAGGGTTAACGGGGGGAATATTATGTTTCCTAGTAAAGATGACCACTGTTGCGACGCAACCTAAAAATATACAAATTAAATAACAAAATACAAAGTTTCACCTCTTCTGATCAGCCAAACATCCCTGACAGTCTGTCAAAAACAGCTGATATTTGGCATGAGCAATTTGGTTACACGGTGCTCAGCAACCGACGTAAACAAATCTCGGATTTAATATTTGTTTTGGGTATAATCCGTGTAACCAAGAACTAAGTATATATAAAATGATCTCATTTAATATATTAATAATAAACCTTAAACTTTAACGTCAATTTATAAATCTTTAAAGTAAAAAGTTTCCCGCCAACATTGTAGTTAAAATTTGAATTCTTTGATTCAACATGGCGAAAAAATATCGAATGCGAATTAACATGGCGACTATCTCTCGATTCCAACCAAATTCGATATTTTTGTATAAACCGTTTGAATTCAAACTATAAAAGAGCTGCATGCACATGGGCTCTTTCTCTTTTGAAATCTAATATTCAGCGAGTTTGGTAAGTAAAACTTAAAATATACTTAAAAAATATTCAGAACCTGGCTGTTCGAATATTTTATCTACTTATAACAATATAAAAATATTATCAGAGCCTGGCTGCTCGATTATATTTACTTTGTGTAAACTAACCTATTAGTAACAATTTATTCAGAGCCTGGCTGCTCGAATAAATTATTGTGTTGACTAATCACATTTATTAACATATTTATTCAGAGCCTGGCTGCTCGAATAAATACAGGAGTTCGTTTTGTGTTCCCACTAATATCTTCCCAATACTTATTCAGAGCCTGGCTGCTCGAATAAGTATTATTCCCAATAGATTTTCAATATAATTGCAGAACCTGGCTGTTCGCAATTATATCACATTAATTTAACACTTGTTAAGAAATAATTCAGAACCTGGCTGTTCGAATTATTTTAAGATAAATATTTTAAGTTAATAAACGTATTCAAATTCTTTCAGCAATTAATTATAAGTGTAGCAATAAGGTAGTTAAGTGCTAAATTAAGAATTTGAGTGAATTTAAAAGTGAAATATTAAAAGTGCAAGTGTTAAAGACTGAAATGAATAAAAACTTATCTTATCAGCAATAAATTCTTTAATTTTCGCGTAACCAGTATCCCTTTTCAGCGGGTAGCCTGAACATTGGTCCTTCGAGCCGGATATTGCTGAGAAAGATTTAGGTTTTAAAACATTGAAGTCTAATTAGTGACAATTTTTTGTGAAAACTTAGTGAACATTCGTGAAAATTTAAAAAACTTAGTGAACATTCGTGAAAACGTAAAAACTTAGTGAACATTATATCTAAAGGTGAAAAAGCGTATCAATGGAAGTGTTATTGAAAAAACAAGTGACAATATCAAAGCAAGTGTCTCAGGCAATCGTCAACTTCAAGAAAACAGGAGAGGCTAGAAGAACGCCAACCTATCTTCAAGCTAGGATCACACAAGTAAAGGATTTTTTTGACACATTTTCAAACAATCACCAGGAAATCTTCTCCATGGATTGCGAACTACGTAAAGATCACGAATACATCAAGAACGACATATATGCAGTGACAGAGGAAGCGTACTTCAACTATTTAAGTGAACTTCAAGATCTTCTTAAGGAAAAACAGCCAGTTCAAGAGCCTACAGAAGTGAAGCCAGAAGTGAAATCAGATATACAACTACCAAGGATAAATCTACCCAAATTTGATGGAAACTACTCAAACTGGAGGGCATTTTATGATTTATTCACATCACTCATTCATCAAGATGCGAGGATTCCAGCTGTACAAAAGCTCCATTATCTAAAGGCGAGTTTATGCGGCGAAGCAGAACGCCTAATCAACAAATTCACCACAATCGCAGCAAACTATCAGCCAGCGTGGGAATTACTACAAAAACGCTACAACAATAAAAGAATCCTGGTCAACAATCATCTCAAGGAATTGTGCAATCAATTTCCAATTCGTGCTGAGACAGCGGAAGGAATCAAGAAACTAATGGACAACACTTCAGAACGACTGAATGAACTGAAGGCATTAGGTGTATCTATACATCAATGGGACACCATAATCATCCACATGATGGTTCAACATTTACCATCAGAAACACACAACCTCTGGGAACAGACGCTTGGGAACACACAGGAATTGCCAACTTTGCAAAAATTCATGGACTTCTTAGAAGCTCGTTATCGAACACTGGAAGCAATCATGGGAACTCGATCAACAAAACCTCTACGCTCACCTTCAGGCAACACGACAACTTTAACTCACCATTCTCTATAATCTACAATCTGTCCAATATGCAACGACAAGCATAGGCTTTACAAATGCTCCAATTTTCACAAGATGGATATCGCTCAAAGACGCAACATCACATCAAAAAACAACTCGTGCTACAACTGCTTAGGAGAAAATCACACAACTTCAGAGTGCAAAAGTAAGCACAAGTGCTTCAAGTGCGGCAAGAAACATCATTCTCTTCTACATTCTGACAACATTAGATCAAAGAGCACAAACTCATCATCTCATCAAGGTTCATTACACAACACTCAACATAAGAGGATCGACAGCAGCATCGTTCCTACATCGTCTAACACAGAAAGTACATCTGTGAACACACAGATCAACGCTTGCAGATTTCAAGCACTATTAGCCACCGCACTTGTAAAAGTTGAAACCACATCAGGGCAATCGCTGGTTTTACGAGCCCTCATCGATCCTGGATCACAAGTGAACATAATCTCCGAACAAGCATATCAACAACTTCAGTTAAAAGGAAATTCTACAGAAGTTCAAATTAACGGACTTGGAAAAACTAAAACGGCTACAGCCACAAGGGCTGTAGAATTTACTCTAAAATCGCTAAATAACACTTTATTTCAGCTTCATACAAACGCGCTTGTTCTGAAACACATCACCGACGTTTTACCTCCAAACAGGTTACAACATCATGCATGGGGACACATCAAAGGACTCCAATTAGCAGACCCTACATTCACCCAACCAGGAAAGGTTGACTTACTCCTAGGAGCAGAAGTATACGCAAACATACTTCTAGACGGAATCAAGAAACACACACAACCAGGATCACCTACAGCACAAAATACATCATTGGGATGGATTTTATTCGGAACAACGAATAACGCAGATCAACCGAAATCAGTTTTCACCCTCAACATCGACGACAACTTCCTACAGCTAGAAAATCAACTTAGGAAATTTTGGGAATGGGAAGACATACCCAAAACTAGAGCTTGGACTTCAGATGAAATGAAGTGCGAGGAATTTTTCATCCAAACACACAAAAGAAGGCCAGGTGGAACATATGAAGTTCGCTTACCGTTTAAGGAACAACAACCGCCAATCTTGGGGAATTCACGCAACATGGCCATCAAACGATTTATACAACTGGAGAAAAAATTCTCAACTAATCCACAACTACATGAGGACTACTCACGTGTCATCAAGGAATATCATACTCTCAATCACATGAAAGCAATCAACAAATCAGATGGACCATATTCAGAAGCTATAAAACACTTTTATATGCCTCATCACGCCGTCTTCAAGGAAAGCAGCACAACAAAACTTCGGGTGGTCTTCGACGCGTCCGCCAAATCTTCAAATGGTAAGTCTCTTAATGAGCAACTCTTTACAGGTCCAAGTCTTCAACCGACTTTATTAGCAACATTACTCAAATGGAGGACCTACAAATATTCCTTATCAGCCGACATCGAAAAGATGTATAGAATGATACATCTTCATGAAGACGATCAGCAGTATCAACGGATTATTTGGAGAGATAATTCGAATAATGCTCTACAAGAATTCGCAATGACTACAGTCACGTTTGGAACAGCTTCTGCACCATTTCTTGACATTAGGACATTGCAACAGCTTGCAAGAGATGATCAACACAAGTATCCACGAGCATCTAGAATTATCATGGAAAATTCGTACGTAGACGACGTCCTAACTGGAGCAGCCACCATTGAAGAGGCCACACTTATTCAAAAAGAGCTTACCAACTTACTCAAGGGCGGCGGTTTTAAACTACGCAAATGGACAAGTAATCATCCGAAAATACTGGAAAATATACCACCCGAAGACCGCGAAATCAACTCTCCACTTTCCTTTGAAGACGAAGAAAGGATTAAGGCATTAGGAATTCACTGGCATCCTTCAACAGATGAATTCAGCTTTAAAACCAACAGTCGAGAGACACATGGAATTCTTACCAAGCGAAAGGTATTATCAGAAATTTCACAACTCTTTGATCCCCTAGGTTGGCTAGCCCCAGCAGTCATAGCAGCAAAAATCATGATTCAGAAACTTTTGCTTTCTGGTCTTACATGGGATGAACCTGTTCCATCTGAGCTTGTCAGCGAATGAAAACACTTCAAGGAAAGCATTCCCATCATACAAACAATAAGGATTCCCCGCTGGATCAACTTAAAATCTACTCATCAACATTATCAACTTCACGGATTCTGTGACGCCTCCATGCAAGCATACGCAGCAGTCATTTATATCAGAATCATCGGAGAAGATGGTCAAATTCATACTCATTTATTAACTTCAAAATCAAGAGTAGCACCTATTAAGACTATTTCTTTACCTAAGTTAGAACTATGTGCTGCAGTCCTTTTGAGCAAAGTGATAAATTCAGTTCGAAGGGACATGGACATAACCAATATACCGAGCTACTCCTGGACGGATTCCAAAATCACCCTCAGTTGGATTAAAGGACACCCCAGCAGATGGAAGACATTTATAGCCAACAGAGTAGCTGAAATCCAGGACCATGGTCAACTGAATTCATGGCATCCCATCCCATCCAAAGAAAATCCCGCCGATTGCGCATCCAGAGGAATAAGCCCAACAGCACTAGTCAACAACGAATTATGGTTTCATGGACCAACCTGGCTAAGGGATGACCAGTCTACGTGGCCAACAGTTACATGGGAGGCACCAAAGGAACAACTGGAAGAAGAATCAAAAACGAAGACTCTGATAGCGACCAACTCTAATTCGCAAGAAATCATCGCACGCTTCTCATCATATCATCGTCTTACTCGAGTGTTATGCTGGTGTCTTCGGTTTAGTCAAAACTGCAAGAAAAGAAGAAGGACTGGACCACTTACCGTGGAAGAGATTCAAGAAGTAGAGACACGACTCATCAGAATAGTTCAATCAGCCGAGTTCCATGATGACATCAAACAACTCTCTTGGAAGAAGGAAATTTCTAGTCACAGTCGGATAAAGGGATTGAGTCCGTATTTATCTTCAGATGGTATTCTTCGAGTTGGGGGCCGTTTAACCAATGCATCAATTTCGTTTAATCAACAGCATCCTATTATTCTACCTAAATCTAATCATTTCTCTAACCTTTTAATAGATATGCACCACAAACGAAGCTTGCATGGAGGTACACAGCTAACATTAAACTCTTTACGAAGCAAATATTGGATCATCGATGGACGAAATTCAGTAAGATTTCGAATATCAAAATGCGTCACATGCATAAGACATCGTGGGAAAACGCAAACGCAACTCATGAGCGATCTTCCAGCACCGAGGGTTAATCAGGATCATCCATTCAACAATTGTGGAGTCGATTTTGCTGGTCCCATCGACATGAAAATGTCCAAGCATCGCGGAGCAAAGATATACAAAGGATATTTTTGCATCTTCATCTGCCTTTCAACCAAGGCAATTCACATAGAAGCAGTTTCTGATCTAACTTCCACAGCTTTTATTGCAGCATTCAAAAGATTCATCGGACGACGAGGACTCTGCAGCCATATCTACTCGGACTGTGGAACTAACTTCATCGGAGCCAACAAAATTCTCAACAAGGGTCTTCAAGAAGTCATACGAAACGCCAACAAGGACACAGCTGAACTCTACGCCAATGAAGGTATTACATGGCACTTTAATCCACCAGCTTCACCCCACTTTGGAGGTCTGTGGGAGGCTGGCGTCAAATCCATCAAGCATCATCTTCGCAGAATCTTAGGAACAGCAACTTTGACCTACGAGGAACTGAGCACAACTTTAATTCAAATTGAAGCCTGCCTAAATTCACGGCCGCTTTGTCCACTCACTTCAGACCCTTCAGATTTGAGTGCTTTAACCTCAGGACACTTTCTCATCGGAAAACCTCTAATCTCGCATCCCGCAGGAGACTTAACCGATAATAATCTTTCCTTTTTATCTAGATGGCAGTACACTCAACAGTTGATTCAGTCATTCTGGAAGAAATGGTCTTCAGACTATCTAGCGCATCTGCAGCAGCGACCTAAATGGCTTAAACAGACAACCGAGATGAAAATTGGTGATTTAGTCATCATAAAGGATGAACGACTTCCTCCAACGCGATGGGCACTCGGACGCATCATTGAAATCCACTCTAGAAAGGATAACCACATACGGGTTACAACCATTAAAACAAAAAATGGTATCATTAAACGTCCTATTACCAAATTATGTATTCTTCCAACTTACTAATTTTGGTGACGTAGTGGCGTCCTGTTTGTAATTGTCCACAATTGTAACATATGTTTTACTGATACAAGATTTCACTCTACAGAACAAAAAACACAAAAATGTCTCAAGAGTCCGAGTGCCCACCAACTCCTGGAAGATGCATCGACTGGGAGGAACTACTTGCACAACCAGAAGATTTGCTAAGTATGGACGTGGAAGACATATTCTCGTTGTGCTCGACCACATCACCCCCACCAACGCCCGGAAGAAGCATAAATTGGGCAGAGGTCCTTCCTACTCAAATCTACACAATCGACCTCACAATTGAAGATGATGAGGATGATGAAGATGTCGACGGAGCGCAGCGGGAACTCGTTTCTCCACAAGTCTTCGCTTCACAAGGTTCTGTCGATTCCACGATAGAGGATGGAGAAGACGAGGCTCACAACAGTACTTCAGAAGCAGCACTCGCCTCTCCACCATTTACAATTGACTTAACGCTGGAAGACGACGAAACAGGATTCGATCCACAACGTGATCAGGCCGTGTCCTCGTCACCCCTACCCACAACCGAGCTGGTCTCATCAGAAATCCACATAACAACGCGAGAAGGCTCCACATTTAAAATTCCAACCGATGAATATCTGAGTATCAATTGGATTGGATTGGAGCGATCTAAACGACGTAAGAGGACAATCCAACTACGAGATGGCCGAAGCGTTGGCGTTAAACTCGTGAACCGAGAGTTTCAGGTGGTACCTGGAAGGTACGAAATATCAAACAATTTAGAAATTATATGGTTCAACTTAAAATGAATTATATTTATATCCATATCGTTTTTTTTAATTTCGGGCGGGAGAATGTTGCGACGCAACCTAAAAATATACAAATTAAATAACAAAATACAAAAGTTTTACCTCTTCTGATCAGCCAAACATCCCTGATAGTCTGTCAAAAACAGCTGATATTTGGCATGAGCAATTTGGTTACACGGTGCTCAGCAACCGACGTAAACAAATCTCGGATTTAATATTTGTTTTGGGTATAATCCGTGTAACCAAGAACTAAGTATATATAAAATGATCTCATTTAATATATTAATAATAAACCTTAAACTTTAACGTCAATTTATAAATCTTTAAAGTAAAAAGTTTCCCGCCAACATTGTAGTTAAAATTTGAATTCTTTGATTCAACATGGCGAAAAAATATCGAATGCGAATTAACATGGCGACTATCTCTCGATTCCAACCAAATTCGATATTTTTGTATAAACCGTTTGAATTCAAACTATAAAAGAGCTGCATGCACATGGGCTCTTTCTCTTTTGAAATCTAATATTCAGCGAGTTTGGTGAGTAAAACTTAAAATATACTTAAAAAATATTCAGAACCTGGCTGTTCGAATATTTTATCTACTTATAACAATATAAAAATATTATCAGAGCCTGGCTGCTCGATTATATTTACTTTGTGTAAACTAACCTATTAGTAACAATTTATTCAGAGCCTGGCTGCTCGAATAAATTATTGTGTTGACTAATCACATTTATTAACATATTTATTCAGAGCCTGGCTGCTCGAATAAATACAGGAGTTCGTTTTGTGTTCCCACTAATATCTTCCCAATACTTATTCAGAGCCTGGCTGCTCGAATAAGTATTATTCCCAATAGATTTTCAATATAATTGCAGAACCTGGCTGTTCGCAATTATATCACATTAATTTAACACTTGTTAAGAAATAATTCAGAACCTGGCTGTTCGAATTATTTTAAGATAAATATTTTAAGTTAATAAACGTATTCAAATTCTTTCAGCAATTAATTATAAGTGTAGCAATAAGGTAGTTAAGTGCTAAATTAAGAATTTGAGTGAATTTAAAAGTGAAATATTAAAAGTGCAAGTGTTAAAGACTGAAATGAATAACAACTTATCTTATCAGCAATAAATTCTTTAATTTTCGCGTAACCAGTATCCCTTTTCAGCGGGTAGCCTGAACAACCACCTCGGTCTTGTTAGGGTTAATACAAAGCCCACGCCCCATTGCCCACCTGGTGAGCTTGGTGAGGGCGTTCTGCATAAGATCCCCTATGACAGGCAGGAATTTGCCCGAGATAGCTATAGCGATGTCGTCCGCATAGGCAACCACTCCATAGCCCTCCTGTTCCAGGATTAGAAGCAGTTTGTTCACCACCAGATTCCAAAGAAGAGGAGATAGGACTCCACCTTGCGGTGTGCCCGTGCTCACCGTTCTGATGGTATGAGCCTCTCCCAGCTTTGAGCTGATGGTCCTGCCATGAAGCATCTGACCGATCAGCGACATAAGATTGGCATTCACACCCAGAGAAGCGAGTGCATCCATGATTGCCCCCGGACTGACGTTGTTAAAAGCTCCCTCAATATCAATAAAGGCCACTAGAGTGAACTCCTTGCAATCAAGGGATTTCTCTATAGTGCGCACGAGAGAATGCAGAGCAGACTCCGCAGACTTCCCTTTACAGTACGCGTGCTGGGACGCCGATAGTAGACACTGAGGAATACTACCGCGTAGATGGATATCGACTAATCTCTCAAAGGTTTTGAGAAGAAAAGATGATAGCCTTATAGGTCTAAAGTCCTTGGGAGTAGCGTGCGAGCTTTTGCCCGCTTTGGGAATAAACACAACCTTAACTCGTTTCCACAGTGCCGGGATGTAGGTCAAGTCAAGGCAACCCTTATATAATACCATCAGCCAATTTAGTATGAGATCGGAGCTGCGCTGGAGCTCTACAGGAACAATGCCATCAGGACCCGGAGATTTGAAAGGCATGAAGCTGTGTGTAGCCCACCGGAGTTTGGATTCCGTAATCACATCCGCCAGCTCCAGAGATCGAGGAAGGTTACACAAGGGAGGTGTCACAACCCCCCCGGTACTTCCAGGAAAATGAGTTTCAAAGAGAATCTCTAGAGACTCTACGCTTGATGAGATCCAAGTACCATCCGCCTTAAGTAGATAGCTAGGAATACTTGGATTGGTAGCTAGGATTTTTCTCAGTCTGGAGGCCTCAGAGGTTTCCGTTATTTTATCGCAGTAAATTCTCCACGATTTTCTCTGAGCCTTCCTGAGTTCCTTTTTATAAATTTTCAGTTTGTCTTCATAGCAGTCCCACGAGTGCATTTCCCTATTGGCTTTTGCCAGATTGAAGGTCTTTCTGCATTCCTTCCTAAGAGACCCTAGGTGTGCATTCCACCACGGAGGCTTCTGTTTGCCTCTGGGTATCTTAAGGGGACAGGATTGAGCCATAGCGCCATTTGGAACTTTAGTGAGCTTATCAACTAGCCCAACCAGTTCCTCTTTGTTATTTGGAGGGATAGGTGGGTCAGAAGGTAGTGACGCCTCCACAATGTCCCTATATAAGTTCCAATCAGTCTTTCTATAATTTCTGAAGACTGGTGGTTTCGAAGGCCGGTCATCCAGATCAAACTGAATGTACCTATGGTCAGAGAAGGAGTGTTCTTTGGAGACCCTCCAATTCCTAATAAGAGATTTGACATTATCCGAGGCCAGAGTCAGGTCTAAAACCTCTTGCCTATTCCTTGTGATAAAAGTGGGTTCTATCCCCACATTACATAAGAGCAGGTTAGTGTTTAGAAGATAATCATAAAGAGACTCACCTCGCTCGTTGATATCGGAGCTGCCCCACACCGTATGATGTGCATTGGCGTCGCATCCCAGTATGAGCCCAACCCTGCGTTGTTCAGCCTCAGCTACAAGGTTCTTCACAGAATCGTACGGCGGAGGCCCCACGAAGTCGTGCGCCATATAAGAGGACGACAGCCAGTAGCACCTTGATCCAATTTCCAGGTTGACGGCTACTGTATCCTCATCACTATAGTTGGAGAGAAGAAAAACATTTAGCGTCTTCTTCGCCATAATACAAGATCTAGGCTTACCCACATTCCTTTTGTAGAGGGTCGTATAACCCGGTATGGATAGTCCGCGAACCATTCCTCCTGCGATCCATGGTTCTTGGACTAAAACAATATCTTCCTCGTCCTTTGTAAGACGAAGAAGAAGGGCAGCAGATGCTGCTTTAGAGTGGTGGAGGTTGATTTGAAGCAGCCGCAGCATCAGAAGTGCAGTCACTCCTAACTTCCACCGCTTTGTTATCTAGCTCCTCTGGTTCAGAAGCGAGTAGCTGTTCCTCATCCAGAGAGGCCCTTAGTAGCCTGCGTGAAAGCTCCGTCTCAGACATGGCGTCCTTCTCTTGAGCTCGTGCAGGCGGATTATTACATATGGGAGGAATCTCTTTACTCACCGCCTCTGTCGAAGCTGTGACGTTATCCGAAGATTCCTTTTTGGCTTCCTCCTCATCCTTTTTGTATACCTTAAGGGTAATGGACGAGAAGCCATAGTCCACTACCCCGTTTACCTTAGCCAAAGGTTCCAGGGACTCTTTGTTGATCTCCAGGATCACTGACCTTGAGTCCCCTTTAGGTTCCTCCAGCTTGCCAATCTTCCAATTGGAGGTTGGAAGCTCGGGGTTGCTGCACCTGATTATATCCAGGATGGTGGCAGGATCGGAGGGTTCGGCCGGGATCCAAACCCGGGCTCTCGGCCTACTTGGGATCTCGTCCCGTGGTATAGCTTCGAGCCTGGCGCCTGGCCAGACCTCTCCCATTCTGGATATCGCCAGCTTGTAGAGATCCCAGGATCTCTGGTTCGCACAAGCGATGAGTTTAATGTGGCCCTGATGCCAACCCCCATCTCGACATGAGGGAGGAGGACCCGGATGCTCCTTCATGAGAGGGAGGAAAATGAGGGCCAATTTGACCTCTACTTTCCTCCACCTGTCGGAGGTGATGGAGCCGTTCTCGTTGCTTCTGTCTACAACGGCTAGCACGAGTTGACCCTTGAGGACCTCGCTGTAGGGGATCGGCTTCCCAGAAGGTCCCTTGGCTTTCTTAGCCTCTGGTTGGGGCTGTTCCTCCATAGACCTTTGTCTCTTGGACACAAGGGATGAATTCCCAGCTCCACCGGCATTCAGGGTGACTCTTTGAGCCCACTCCAGGGAGGCCTTATCCTTGCTATTAAGGTCCGATGCAGGGATTGCTCGGAGCCTGTCTAGGAGCCTATGCGAATAGCGCCTGGCTTTGTAATTCGCTTTGGAGGGCGCCACCTGCCGCTTGCTCGAGGCAACGCGGTCAACACTTTGCCCTTTTGTTGCAGAACTGCGACTGGGGAGACAGCTACTCACTCGACCGCCCCCAGCGCCACTCGGACCAGGCTCAGAGTCCAAAGTCTTTGTGAACGCCTTGGAGGTTAAGACCTGTCGCTTGCTCGAGGCAACACGACTGTCCTTTCCCTTAGCTCCTACTAAGCTTCCAGGGAGGCGGCCGAGTGATGAGCTACCACCATCACCGCTCAGACCAGGCTCAGTGTCCAGAGTCTTCGCGGATGGTACCCCAGGAGCTTTCTGCGGAACCAAGCTGCTAGCTCGGTCCCCAACCAGTTTTTTGAGAGATCCGGACTCTTTTGGTATATTTTTAAAAGAAGAACTCATATTAGATTCCCACGAGTTGCGGAGAAGGGGTGGTCCACCTGCGCAGAGATCCGCTATACGCAGGTAAGGCTGGCTGATCCGGAGGTCGCCAGGTATCCGGATACACCGTTCACGACTGAGCTATTTTTGTTTTCCCTGGGCCCTCAGCCAAGCTGATTCTCGGCACGGTACGTATGACACCTTAATCCTGCCCAGGGGGAAAAGGGGACGGGAAAAGGGATGGGATACATGGGATCAAGGGGAATAGGATTGCAGCTGGGGGGGGGGGGAGGCGGCAGCTCTTGGTGCACTGCTCATCAATAGTCTTTCTGACATGGGAGACCCTACCAGGATAGGTCCAGTTAATCCAAACCTATCCCGTCAGCATAGCTCCATTGAGTATCGCAACTTAAGCCCTCCCACCACGTCAAGGTGTCTGCCACGGGAGGGAAACGCAAAGTAAATTACTATTATATCTAATGGTCAAGATCCGGTCAGATAAGTAATTGTAACGATATATATTTTTTTCTTAAACCTTGGCTGTCAAATTTAACACTATTTACGACTAACGTGAAACGTTTGTCAGTAGTCCCTTACAGACAATATTCCTGTCTCACTGAATTTAAATGTCTTTTTAAATTAACTAAAACGGTATAACTCACTGTATTAAAAATGACTTCCCTGGTAGCTAGTCCCATTACATGTTTTGGCCAGACTGGCGGGGGGTGGAAAGCTGATGGCGAGTACTTCCCTATTGGCGCGTAATCTCCAGCGCCTGTTGTCTAGTACTGATGGTTCCACAAAAAAAAAAGCAGGAAAGAAATTCCGTGACGTTCTCATTGGCAATATGAAATAAACTATAAGATTTTACCATTTTGTGTGTTCCTTGTTGGTTCGCAAGATGTTAGAGGGGTGGTGGTAGCGGACTAATAACGGGCAGGGAGGAGTCTCGAAAGCTGTCCTATGCCCTGCGGATACTGTTATGTCCATGTAACTGGGTTTTTGGAGCACTTTTTTAACTAATCAGAGAGACTGACGTGCGTGTGTCTCAAAATACATTTATGGCTCTTGTAATTTTCGTTTGAGGTGCTTAAAGTATTCCCGCTTTTTGGTTATAATTTGGACATGTAACCGTGGAGGGACCCCTCTTATATGTGGGCGTCACCGGTGGCGTGTCTCTCTATTATGCCTTCAATTCGTTACAGATGCTGTTTTCGTTAAAATCGGAAATTTTGACTCGCTTTTAATGTGCTGTGAATTAGATCAATCGGATTATCCATTTATCCAACTAGGATGGCTTGGATAAAAATGGCATTTAAATACGAAAATATGCCTCTTACCTTTTGTGCTCGTGTTCTTTCCAGCTTATTTTGTTTGACAATGATCCTTAGAATATATAACAACAGGAAAGGCCCTCATCTGTGAAACCGTGTACGTGTGATCGGCATTTGGCTTTGTGGCGAGGTGAGGACTTAGTTTTCGAACTGTCAAAGTGATTATCGTGAATTGTTTGATGGTTTAACAATTTTTGTTTTGTAATTCCATATAAAGTTCCGAGTGTTTTTTACTCTTTACTTTAGTGCAATATATTACAAAACTGTAAAGCTAATAGCTTTCAACTTTTTGAACTATAGGCAGTGTACTTTAATAGTGAAATTGTTGAAATGAAGTGCGCGGTTTTGTGTTGTGCAAACAATCTGCGTTGTACACGTGGAATATCGTTTTTCGGGGAAGTTTTTGATTAAAATAATATTTTGTTAGTTCTTAAGCTTGATATAAGTGCATTGACACGTTAAGAACAGCAACGGAACGTGAAGAAAAGTGAAGTTTTCTTGGCGTTCTTAGTTTGATTACATTTTCCGAGATCGAATTTTTTGCTTCTCCTTAGCTAACCCAGTGGCTCGTGATTTAACTTTTTTTAAAGGGACACTAAAAACTTAAATTCGTGATTAAAATCTTTAAAAGTTTTTATTTAATTTTGTGATATATATTCGCTAAAAAAAAGAAAATCTTTCGCAATTCCTTGAGGCAATGGTAAAATGCGATTATGCTCTAATTTCCAATTTATTTTGGCCCACCTCTAGAAATGTCGTTGTTTTACTACTGCCATGACGAAAACAAACACAACTCAACGATTCAACTACATCAAGAAAAGTGCCGAGGTTTTTTGGCTTTAGGGCCTCTCCTTATTGTTATATACTCTAAGCAACTACGAGGAAGTAACTAAAGGAGAAGCCCTATCGTGTATATGTCGTGTGTGTGAGCATGGCAAGTTTTTGTTCTGCGGCTGGGTCTTAGGTGTCAAATTTTTTTTCTTTTTAGCTGAGTCCCTAGGTCTTAGCTGTCACTTGGTATTGACATTTCAACAGCTAATTTGATTTCGCGAGTGAAAAATTACGATTATACTTGTATTAAGTAATAATATAATTTCAAACTTTAGTAGTGATATAGTGAAAGACGTGAATTAATTTATTTAATTAAACTTTGTTTTGAAAACTGTGTAATTTTATTCATTTAGTGAAATTAAGTGCATTGTGCAATCTTGTGGGAATAACAGCCACCGGCGCCCTACTGGAATATCTTTTCACAAGTAAGATAACTATATTGCCTTGATAACTAATTGCCTAATAAAAAGTTAATTAAATTAAGGAGATTTGTAGCGAAATTTCCACTTTTTACAAAACTATAAAATTCTTATTTACATTTTGCTTGAGGTTACAGCTGATTTCGTACGATGTGCACTGGCGGCACGTAAAATGTTACACAGAGAGGGTTTTGTAAAAATTTGAATTTTTTTGTTAATAAATTTAAACTTTTTAAATTATAATATATATGAATTAAACTTTTAATTATTTTGTGATTACAGCTTATCTTCATATATTTTGCATGGTCGGGCGCATACCATTTAGCCGGAGACACTTTTGCTAGCATTAAATTATTTCAGAATATAATTACATAAATATTATTCCTATTCATTAGGTTGCCAAAAAATATCTTCTTGCCGGGAAGATGGCTGCAAGCTATTGGGAAAATGGAATTCCAAATCAGCAACAAGAGCGTCGTTTGCTCAGATCATTTCTTAGGTCAGGACTTATTTTCAACAGGCAGAGGAATTAAACAGTCAAATGCCATATCTGAAAACATGACAAATATACAAGTGGCAAGTTTATGTATAATTTTTAACATAAAGTATTGATAAAATTTTAAAAGATGGTGGTAGGCCTAAAGGGGAACCGGCCATTTAAAATAAATGGCAACGCGCTTAGATGCATTACCTCAACAGGTATTTTCACGGTTTCAACATGTATTGAATTCTCAATTTTAATTATAAATATTTAATGAAAGGAAATACATGTTACTACTGTAAATATATCTTAAGGTGGTGTGGAAATATGCATCGTTTTAATACCAGTTTTATTTTTGCAAAGTTAATAAATTAAAGAACATTATTGTTCCAAGTATTGTTATTATTAATAAATGTATTAACTATTCATACTTGCACTCTTTTATTATAATCCAATTTCAGTGTATAATTGTTTGAGGAAAATTAATTTATAAATTATAATTTTAAAAAGGGCGCCAAAGCCTCTTTCCGCAATGAATTTTTGGTACCGCCTCCCATGTATTTTTTTGAAGTGTGCGAAAAATTCTCACACATCTTTAAAATTGCCACGCGATTTTATGCTATTGGGCATCTCCTTTAGTTACTTCCTCGTAGCTAAGCAATGATCAGGCGCCTTCTTCTTCTTCCTCTTCCCGAGAAGTTCGCGCGGCATATCAGAGTCATAACCAAAACAAGCGATTGGTGAGCGCAAAAGTGTAGGGGTGCGTTCACAACAGCGTTGCACAAATGTACTTTATTTTATAATTCCCAGATGGGAATTCCCAGATGGCAATTTCTCATCTAGTCTCACATTACAGCAGGGTTGCCCGATACGCGAAATATTCAAAAACAAGCAACAGTTTTTCACTACTTTTTTCGAAGCCGTTTATCTAGTAATAGTAATCTTTGGATTACACGATGCACTTAAGGTGGAAGTACAATGCGCGCTTAATTTGCTTCGCGTACTTTGACAGAAGATTGAAATAAAGACTTTGTATGAGTGCGAACCAAACGAACGAAGCAAGCAAAGCATCTGAAGCGAAAGTTGACCAACTTTCTACTTTTGTAAGCTTCGGACGCTTTGTAATGTAAACATAACCTCTAAACTATGACATACAGTAAATAAAAAAAACTCTTTTAAATTTATTATAATATGAAATTTAATTTATATTTAAATTTCAATAAAATATTCACGCTTCCCGCACATAAACCAGACGGAAGGTGACGGAACGCGTAATATCAAAGCAAGCGGGCATTTGGTCACGTAAACAACTGAAGCATCCAAAGCACATAAAGTTTAAAGTAAGCAGAGCAAGCGAAGGAACCATTGTACTTCCCGCTTGAAGCGCACGTTCTGCTGGAAACCAAAGACGAAGGCGAGGTGGGAAACATGATAGGGAAAAGCGCATGAACGCTAAAACGGGAAGTACAATGGTTACTTCCCTTGCTGTGCTTACTTAAAACTTTGTGTGCTTTGGATGCTTCAGATGTTTACGTGACCAAATGCTCGCTTGCTTTGACATTACGCGTTCCGTCTTGCAAGTACTTAAATTGTGCAGTCGGAAGGGAGCTAATACCGGGCTTTTAAGCAGGAAACACAATGGTAACTTTATTAACTTTGAACACTTTTGACAGCCCCAGCTTTCAGAACTTTCTGAAAATGGACAGAACACAATGTTAACCTTGCCAACTTTTGACAGTACTACCCGTTGAACAATCCGGCGTTGGTATGTCGTCGGTACCAAAGATCGAGCACCCACGTTTTTATACACTTGCACGCACAGCGTCATTGACAATAATGAGGCTTGTATGAGAACGTTGGTGCACCACCGAAATACCACCCAGTAGCACATGGTGGTATTTCATCTCTGCTGTCACTTAAAAGGAACTTCGAAATCTCCTCGCAGTTCTCGCACCAACGCCTCAAAAAATTATGGAGAAAGGTGCTGTGAGGCCTCCTTTAAAAGAAATTCAGGCGTTATCGCAGTAAACAACCTCGTCGAAACATTCATCACCTACGTTTTCACTGTCTTCAAAATCATCACTTTTGTCGCAGTAATCTTGTCCCCAGACTATCCATTTTAAAGATTTTTAATATTGTTTACAACACTTATTAATAAACTATTTCATGCTTTAAACAATGTGTAATAATTTTCTTTGAAATGTTTTTACTTCATAAGTAAAACATAAGTGAAGTGTCCGTAAAATGTAGGTGGAACAATTAGTAAAAGAGCAGTGAAGTATGCGTAACGCGTGAGGCTCACCGACTTGCGTTTGTCGGTGAAACCGCCGTAACATGTGCGTAAACTCAGTCCCAGAACGTGCGTACAGACGTTTTCAGCGTTGAGTTTCATGCGCCGGACCGCTAAAAAGCCTACGGAAAACGTTATGTGCGCCAACGTATTTTCGGCTTTTCGTTGGTAAAATGTTCAACGGGTATATTTAATGTTCAGCCGGGAGGTATTTTTGTAAAAAAATGAAATAATTAATTCAAGAAAAGAATAAAGTACTTTTTTAATTATTAAACTCCGTAAAATGCCAAGCCTCACTCGAAATAAATTCAACAGCTGACTGTCACACTGAAAATAAATGTCAAAAGTCGGCAAAGTTATGAATGAGTAGAAACTAGCCCTACTTCGAACTTTGCCAACTTGGCCGACTTCGCTGACTTTGCCATTATCTCTTACCTAACTTCATTACGTATGTTTTAGTCTACGAGGAAGCCACTAAAAGAGAAGCCCTATCGCGTATATGTCGTGTGTGTGAGAATGGCAAGTTTTTGTTCCGAGGCTGGGTCTTAGCTGTCAAATTTGTTCGCTTTTTACTACGAGGAAGTAGGCTTTTTATCAGACCCCTGGGTCTGTGCTGTCACTTAGAGTGTTGATATTCCAGCTGTTTTCGTACATTTTGCATTTGCAGCCCGTAAAAAATATTTTGTAAAAATTCGAATTATTTTATTAATAAACTTTAAATTATAATTTTAATGTACAATATATGTAAATCAACATTTTAATTAAATTTGTGTTTACGGCTAGTTTCAATCACGGTCGGCAGATAATATTTAGCCGAGAAGAGTTTTGCCAAAATTTAAAAATTAATTCTAAACGGCTGCCTTCCGCTTATGAGATTGTATGCATGGGAACCTCACACAAGTTTAAAATTGCACGATTTTCTAAGCAAATAAAGTCGGCAAAGTCAACGCCATCTTGATAACTACAGGCCGTAAAGCCTAGTATGCAGCTCAAGCGAAATTTTCGCTTGCCTCTTGGGCATATAAGTCGTCACGGAAAAAAGTATGTAGAATTTGAGTGGAGACTCAAAGGTAAATTTTACAAGTGCAAGAAAGTGTTTTTATTATATTAAATTTTCGTTAAAATGGACATCAGTAACGAAATTATAGATGCTCCCATATTATATTGATTATATGGATGCTCCAACTCCCATATTTCACTATGCTCTTTAACTAAAGCAGCTAAATAAAATAAATAAATATAAATACCTTTTTGATGCAATAAACTTATATTTAAACTATGTACTTGTCTGAAAATTGCTTTTTTTTAAATATCTCTTAAATATCTTTTTTTAAATAACAATAAAATCTTAATAACTGTCAAAATTTCGGTACGAAATAAATGTCCAGGCATTTAATTGCTGCGAAAAAATGTCTTCACTCCAAACCAGCGCCATCTTCATTGCAATACCTTAACTTAAATTTTTTCGCTTGAGCTCCGTACTGCTTTGCGAAATTGGCAAACGAAAATTTCGGTCACACTTTTCGTGCGCGTTTTTTTACATAGGTTTGGTATAGGAAACGAAAATTTCGCTTGAGCTGCATACCGGGCTTATGGTAGAAACGATCTCGTCAACTTATGGGGAAACAAAAGCAGCGCCATCTATACGACCAAACGAAAAGTTGTTATCAGCTGTTCAAGTGACAGCTTAGAAAAAATCTTATCCAACTTTTCAATTGCATAATTTATTAATATATGTGTCCCCATTTGCCAACAAATTGTAAGAATTGCAAATCCCTGTTTTCACATATTCTCCCGAATACATTTTTAAATCAGATCACTTCATATTTATCGTACAATTTGTTGTATAATGCCAGCAATTAGAGAAAAATCTAAGCCAACTCTTCAAATGTAAAAGTTGTCAATAGATTTGTCCCCATTTACCAACAAAACTCGAATTACTAGTACCACATATTCTCACAACATGACAAGACTATTATATTATTACTTATGATAAAGTTAAACACAATTTGTTTCACTTTTTAATACAATCGAGAGTTGTTTACATCCTCTAGGTTGAAGAGCAGACGTCATTACTTCCCTCCATTTGACATTTCTTTTGGATATTGCCAATATATTTTGACCGGCGATAACTCACACATAATTAAATAGATCTATACGAAACTTTTATCACGATATTATCTCACAAGTTAATTTTATCATACACTAATTATTTCACTTAAATAGTGTCTGAAACTCACACAATATTACTTTAAAGTCCAAGGCGAATTGGCCGAAATTTTCAATTTAACTAAAAAATATATACACTTCGCCACTTGAATGTCAAAAAACTTTTACCGCAAATTATTCTTTTACGATTCACTACTAGTTTTTGGTTAGAACGATTTTAAAACTTAATCACACTTCTTATAATTAAACAAAACTTCGGATGACAGAAGATAAACTTTTTCACGTTTTTCCTCATTGTGTGACGTCACGGGTCAAAACTAGCTCTACTTTACGGCCTGTAGTTATCAAGATGGCGTTGGCAAAGTTCAAAGTTGTGAAAGTTACCATTGTGTTTCCCGCTTTAAGTGCCTTTCCACCAAAGTATAAATAAGAAGAAGTAGAAGCACTTCCGTGAGCAAAAATTTCTGTGAAAGGAAAAATTTTTGTAATGTATGTGTGTGCGGATGAGCAACGTGAAGTTGCCGCAAAATGTTCAAATGGCACGCGCTAGCTGGCAGCACGTCCTAGCTCGCCGGTATGGGGTGTGAGTTCTTGAACATCATCACACATCCACAAACAGAAGTTCGTGTGCCTGTGGCGAAAGAAAGTGGTGGAATCCTTCCTTCAGGTGGCAGAGCTGAAGGAAGGATTCCACCACTTTCTTTCTTTCGGAAAAAAAAAACGATAAACAGAAAAACAGAAGGAAGAGACACTAACTCACGCCATCCCTGTACCTGGCTAGGGTACAGGCCCAACCTATAAAGGGTGCTGAAACAAAAAAACACAAAAAAAATTAAATCAAAAACATTGGGATAGAGGGTGAAGGGATGAGGAAAGCAAGAAGGGGAAGAAGCGTTTGGGAATTCCTGAAACTTTTATCACATATTTAATTTAATTGGACATAAAAAGGAAAATTTATGTAAAGCAAACTTAAATAGGCTAACTCAACAATTCATTACTAATCTACACTCAACTCTTATTTATGTTGCGAAACTTAATTAATTAATTAATTAAGTAAGGTTCGATTTAATACTAAGATCAAAGATTACTTACTACTAGATAACCGGCTCCCTAAAATACCCAGCTATTCTTGAAAAAGTAGCACTGGCACCACAGTAAAACGAAATATATCCAGATTTCAAAGTCATAAGAATATACATGCAAGTAAAGAGTAAAGGTAGTGTGCAGTCATTTACTCCTGTCAAAATTATTTGAGAGAATCACTTACTCCAGTCAAAATTATGCTCTCTTCCGGAGAGAATCACATACGCCTGTCAAAAAAGTACCGCCAAATTTTGTCGAAGTATTAAAATGTACCAAAAAGTACCACCAATAAAAAGAATTCATGTGAAGCACACGACTGAGTTAATAATTTGTGTGCGTAAGAAACTTTCAAACTGTCAATTTCAGCTGACGCGATTTGTTTTCTTTCGGTTATTATTTGTTTGAAAACAAAAATTAACAGATTAAAGATTAAATAATTTTATTTTGAAGTGTATAGTGATTTACTTTCGGGCTGTAAAGAAATAAGTGAAAGAGTGAGGGAACACTTAACTGATTTAACATTAGTTTAAACTGTTCTAATAAAAGAGTTTAATTTGGTTTAGTGTTCAGTATGTGTTGTAATTTTAATTATATATGAAATTTATTATTGTTTAACATTTTATTGTGTTGTTAGTGGATGGAGGTAAATTTGTAGATGATTTATTAATTGAATCTTTTATTTTCCTCTATCTGTGACAGCTTTTCAACAAAAGTGCAAATATTAGTGTTTGTAATTGTATTTAATTTAAAATGTATTCTTGTTCTTAAACGTGAAGCTGTTTTCTACTAAACTGGAAATTCAACGCATTACCATTTGGCTACGGTATGTTTTAATGGGTAGGACGACGTAAAACCTTATACGTTTCGTATATTATTTTAAAAAAATCAATGACGAAAAAAGCAGCCCATTTGAGTTGCCTTCCTGGTACAACATTTAGTCATACCTATTTAACATTTTAATAAATCCACTGTAATATCTCTTGGAAGAAGACACTAGCAAAAAATGTTTCATACAAAAATTGCTCCATTCAGTCTTTTGATGATATGGGTTTTTAAAATTTATAAGGGTTTTATGGGGTACCTTTTTAATGTAAGTAGTAACATAGTAGTACGATTTACAGGATGCCCCAATTTTAAACAACTCACAGTAATATATCCTCAGAAGGGATATGCTTTGGGTAAAAACTTTTGTCCTAAAAATTTTATTGAAAACGTAAATTTGAGTTTTTCGAGGAAAAAAATTCAAGAATTTTGTAACAAAGTGAAAAGTGCTTAGATGTTTATAGGGAATCTGACGACATTCTGGAATTTTCTTTATGCACCTCCTTTTTCTTCCGAGTAAAATGCTCAAAGTTCCAATTGTCAAAATCCAAACAAAATATCAATTTCATTGTCGGCAGTACCGAGTGCGACCGACAGATTATAGAAATAGAAATGGGTGTCGACAAAAATTTGTTCGAGTCCTATATATCAAGACACTAAAAAGTAAAAAATAAAATAGCTTTTAAAAAAAATTTGAACCGACTTGCGAAGCGCTAAAAAGCATAAAATAATTTTTCGTTTTATATCTATTACTTATAAAACTACCTCAACGTGTCAGGTCACGGAATGATAAGGAAAGACGATTAAATACTTTTGTTGTAGTTATTTGGTTTTTTATAAAAAACCATTTATCAAGATATAAGGATTTCAAATTACTTGCGTTACACTCAGATCCCGAACTGGAATTTCTAATTAAACGACATTATCACGTCAAAATTATTAAAAATAAATAACAAAGTAAGTAAAAATAAGAAATGTTATAAGTAAAACATATATTTAATTAGTGGCCCAGTTTATACCGCACTTATACTGATATATACAATAAATTTTTATGCAAGATTTATACTTATACCGGTGACAGACGGCAATGAATTTAGAGTTTTTTTTTATTTATTATTTTGCTTTAAATTCAAAGAGGTATGAGACAAATCTCTTTCAAATTCGACTTGCACATGAAGAACCTATAGAAACCTATAGTTTTAAAATTGTGAAAGAAATACATAGTGCGGCTGATGTACCTAATAGCAAACAAAAACAATAAAAGTATTCTCATTTTGTAAAAATAGTTTAAATTTAATGAATAGTTCACACGTGAGATTTTTGATAAACAAATTAGTACTAAGTAATACTTTATGAAAAGGAATTGATGCCAATTTTTTAGCAAATCGCTTTCTAAAGTCCCACAAAAAGTGATCCAAAAGAATCGAAATTACATTATCTTGCAAAATATGGTTATTATTCGTCTCAATGTCGTGCAGTTCTTCTTGTTTAATTCTTCTACTATATGTATTGACGCTCCTCTAATTTAAATTTCCATTTCATGCTCATTCGTTATTATAGTGTTTTTTTTTCAGAACGTCAAATAGTTCTCTAGTATATTTAAGTCCGCCAGAATGTACTTAAACTTGCGGAACTCGATAATCAGCAAACATTGTAATTGTAGTAATATCGTCAAAATGTCCTATTCCTTTTCCTTTAAAAACAAATCCATAAATGGGCAATCAAAATCTGTGACACACGCTGTCCCCTTTAAACTGACTCAATACGAAAGCATGGGAATTCTTCAACGATTAAATTCAATAACTTTGTGCTGATTAGTTGCATGATTTTACACAGTTTTCAAAGTTACCATCATACTTTTCCAACTTCATGGAGATGTGCTAATCGTTCCTTTAACAAAGGCACTTCAGTGACCCCGTCATCGGGGCGAAGGATATTGACAAGTTTTTCTAAGGTAATGTTTGCATAAAAATTCGAATTTGTTATTGCAAAGCCTTCCTTCATGGCACGATTTATAGCATTACAGAGGGCAAAACATTCACCGATACCTTCAATGCTTCATCTTAAACGACCTGCAATATAAATTTTGAGAATTAAAAATTGACAAACTGTTTTGGCTGTTTTCTTACCTGATCATTCTCGTCCTGGCATCGAGTTCATTAGCTGTAATGTACGGAATTTCAAGTAACAATAACAAGATAAACACACTCCAAGAGTTCCAAGTTTATGTGCATATGGAATGGCATTTGTCTCTGTTTTTCAACTTTTTCTTGTTCGACAGATCGTTCATGTTGACGCTGTGGTAGAAGGCCTTGTGCAAGCAACTCTTTTGGTTTTTTTGTAACCATTAATTCTACTAGGCAGTGATGGGCATCCTTGATGTTTCCTTTTCGAAAAGTACAATCCTAAGTTAGCCATTATGCGATTGTACAAAATTAAAGTTAGCTTCTCGGCAATATGAATGGTCTCTTGAAGATGTGACATAAGAGTCAAGTCACGGGCTTGGAACCAATTATCGTGCAATGCATGATGATAAATATGTGATAGAATGGCACTTGTACGGGTACGATCCTTGGCATAGATATACTTGCACAACTTATCCATGACGGCGACTTATGTTACAGTATCTGCGGGAAGTTAGCCCTAGTGATAAAAATGAACGTGATTAGATGTAATATGTGGAAATATTCTAGTGTGTCGACTTACCTTTCTCTTCTTCAGGACATTGAGATACCATTTATAATATAAATGCTCAATTTTACGCAGATAAGCGCGACAAATCTCATTCATCCCGGAAATTCTTTCTACATACTGCAGAATCATTTCAAGTACTTTTGTTACTGTAACCTCATCTTTAAGCCTGAAATATATAGTTTGAGCACAAAACAACAATTTCATTCGAAAATACAAACCTTTCAACATATTCATTGAAATTTGGATCACACTCCTTTAGAAGCTTCGTGAATTAGTCATCTAAGCGTTCAAATTCTGTCAGCGGGCATCCTCGAATATAATAGGGAGCCTGTTGATATTCCTCCTGATCTTCCAGTACAAATTCTGCCAAAGTAATGTTGGTATTATTCAACAAAATCTGAATATCTAATCGAAAATAGCCGATATGACGCTGAAACGTATTTTGATGGCAATACCATTCCCAAGATTGTGCAACTTTGCGATTGCCATTAGCTCGTAAAGAAGGTCGATTTGCAAGCGTTAATCTGTTCGTCTTTAATAATTTACTAGTTAAATAGTTTAATAATAAAAATTGACAAACAGCTTCATAACCTAATCTTTTAATGAGTGAAGTACATTTGACATTTGTAAATGCACAATAGAAAAGTATGCTTGTCTCTTACCCACAAACTCTCCCGGAAGACAAATTTTTAGTTTTGACTGCAGGGTTGCCCGATGTGGGAAATATATAAAAGCAACCAAAAAATTTTCTGTACTTTGTTCGAAGCCGTTTATCTAGTAGCGTAATCTTTGCCGTATGGAGGATTACTACTGATAACGTTCCTCTTATTTCTTTGATTTTCAGTATAAGAATCTCGTAGGTGGTAAGTTAGTTCATATCGGTTTAGACCTGAGGGTAGAAGTATTAGAAAATATAAGAGGCCAGTTAAGCATAGTTAGAAAAAAAGCAGGAAAAATTTAATTTATATTTTTGTATATAAAATTATTATTCGTTTTGGAACTTATATGATAAGGAATTACATGATGAAATAGATCACTACTTTTTATTTCAGGAACCGTCAGAAATATTCTTCATCTTGTTTCCCATCCCCTTTCCCCTCTTCCCATGATTTCATTATATTGCTTTCTTTTTCTTCCTTTCAGCATTTATAGGTTGGGCCTGTACCCTAGCCAGGTACAGGAATGGCGTGGGTTAGTGACCTGTACTATCGTTATGGGGGTAATCTTTCTTTTATTTGTGTTTTCAAGGTAGTTCAGGGCGGCTGGGAGTAACAGGGGACACCAGACCTGTTGCTCTCCCTTTCATCTGTTCTTGTTTGTTTTCATCTTTCGTTGCAGACCTGAAAAAAGGACTCCACAACCTTCTTTCGCCACAGGCACGCGGAATTCTGTTTGTAGATGTGTGATGATGTTCAAGGACTCACACCCCATACCGGCGAGCTAGGACGTGCTGCCAGCTAGCGCGTGCCACTTGAACATCTTGCGGCAACTTCACGTTGCTCATCCGCACACACGTACATTACAAATTATGGCGCCCAACGCGAAGCATGTTTTCCCTAGGGAAGACACTCCAGGATCTTCTGTAGGCTTTGCGCCTCTGAATAGATGGCTTGTCAGCTTAGGCTGATCTGCTACTCCTACTCGGACTTAGTCGATGTTTGGCCTGAACGGCAGTCATCTTGATTTTTTTTGTAAAGCACCTTCGAGGTCTTGTGCCTCTGTCCTGACATGTCTAATAGTGTCCATAGGAATGTCAGTTTTCAGGGACGACTGATGCTCGGGAATAGTGCCTGTGTCTTTAGCGATGTCCGATGTTGCTCCTGACATGCCTAGTCTCAGAAATGTCAGACATCATTAGTCTCTCATGTCGCAGGAAGCTGGTGAGTCGGACGAACACCGGACTTAGGCAGTAACCAACGAGACACTTCACAGGTCATAAACTCCATACTCATAATTACGGCAAAGATTACTCTACTAGATAAACGGCTTCGAACAAAGTACTGAATATTTTTTGGTTGCTTTTATATATTTCCCACATCGGGCAACCCTGCAGTCAAAACTAAAAATTTGTCTTTCGGGAGAGTTTGTGGGTAAGAGACAAGCATACTTTTCTATTGTGCATTTACAAATGTCAAATGTACTTCACTCATTAAAAGATTAGGTTATGAAGCTGTTTGTCAATTTTAATTATTAAACTATTTAACTAGTAAATTATTAAAGACGAACAGATTAACGCTTGCAAATCGACCTTCTTTACGAGCTAATGGCAATCGCAAAGTTGCACAATCTTGGGAATGGTATTGCCATCAAAATACGTTTCAGCGTCATATCGGCTATTTTCGATTAGATATTCAGATTTTGTTGAATAATACCAACATTACTTTGGCAGAATTTGTACTGGAAGATCAGGAGGAATATCAACAGGCTCCCTATTATATTCGAGGATGCCCGCTGACAGAATTTGAACGCTTAGATGACTAATTCACGAAGCTTCTAAAGGAGTGTGATCCAAATTTCAATGAATATGTTGAAAGGTTTGTATTTTCGAATGAAATTGTTGTTTTGTGCTCAAACTATATATTTCAGGCTTAAAGATGAGGTTACAGTAACAAAAGTACTTGAAATGATTCTGCAGTATGTAGAAAGAATTTCCGGGATGAATGAGATTTGTCGCGCTTATCTGCGTAAAATTGAGCATTTATATTATAAATGGTATCTCAATGTCCTGAAGAAGAGAAAGGTAAGTCGACACACTAGAATATTTCCACATATTACATCTAATCACATTCATTTTTATCACTAGGGCTAACTTCCCGCAGATACTGTAACATAAGTCGCCGTCATGGATAAGTTGTGCAAGTATATCTATGCCAAGGATCGTACCCGTACAAGTGCCATTCTATCACATATTTATCATCATGCATTGCACGATAATTGGTTCCAAGCCCGTGACTTGACTCTTATGTCACATCTTCAAGAGACCATTCATATTGCCGAGAAGCTAACTTTAATTTTGTACAATCGCATAATGGCTAACTTAGGATTGTACTTTTCGAAAAGGAAACATCAAGGATGCCCATCACTGCCTAGTAGAATTAATGGTTACAAAAAAACCAAAAGAGTTGCTTGCACAAGGCCTTCTACCACAGCGTCAACATGAACGATCTGTCGAACAAGAAAAAGTTGAAAAACAGAGACAAATGCCATTCCATATGTACATAAACTTGGAACTCTTGGAGTGTGTTTATCTTGTTATTGTTACTTGAAATTCCGTACATTACAGCTAATGAACTCGATGCCAGGGTAGCGATTCTCACACAATTTGGTTGCCTAACCGTTTCAATAAATTAAGCGCATGCCCAAAAAATGTTGTGGCAACAGAAAAATATTTCATAGCAACGAATAAATATGTCAAGTTTGTGCGCATGATCTGTAATTCTCCCATGCCGTTCCCCGGAGCTTGCATCTAAATACTCAGTCGCCTGGCGACCTGGGTAGCGATTCTCACACAATTTGGTTGCCTAACCGTTTCAATAAATTAAGCGCATGCCCAAAATATGTTGTGGCAACAGAAAAATATTTCATAGCAACGAAAAAATATGTCAAGTTTGTGCGCACGATCTGTAATTCTCCCATGCCGTTCCCCGGAGCTTGCATCTAAATACTTAGCCGCCTGCCTGGGAGCTGGCGTGTGATTTTGACACTTCATAGCGTTTGGACTGCCATGAGTAAATTTTTGTCAAACGGTTGGCATTTCCTTCAACCGATTGAACACACACTTATTAAATTCAAGCTCTACACATTTTTACAATTTTGCGTAATTACAAGGCAACCAGGTTGTCTGAATTCGTGAGAATTCCTACCCAGGACGAGAATGATCAGGTAAGAAAACAGCCAAAACAGTTTGTCAATTTTTAATTCTCAAAATTTATATTGCAGGTCGTTTAAGATGAAGCATTGAAGGTATCGGTGAATGTTTTGCCCTCTGTAATGCTATAAATCGTGCCATGAAGGAAGGCTTTGCAATAACAAATTCGAATTTTTATGCAAACATTACCTTAGAAAAACTTGTCAATATCCTTCGCCCTTCGATGACGGGGTCACTGAAGTGCCTTTGTTAAAAGAACGATTAGCACATCTCCATGAAGTTGGAAAAGTATGAATTGAAAAGTATGATGGTAACTTTGAAAACTGTGTAAAATCATGCAACTAATCAGCACAAAGTTATTGAATTTAATCGTTGAAGAATTCCCATGCTTTCGTATTGAGTCAGTTTAAAGGGGACAGCGTGTGTCACAGATTTTGATTGCCCATTTATGGATTTGTTTTTAAAGGAAAAGGAATAGGACATTTTGACGATATTACTACAATTACAATGTTTGCTGATTATCGAGTTCCGCAAGTTTAAGTACATTCTGGCGGACTTAAATATACTAGAGAACTATTTGACGTTCTGAAAAAAAAACACTATAATAACGAATGAGCATGAAATGGAAATTGAAATTAGAGGAGCGTCAATATATATAGTAGAAGAATTAAAAAAGAAGAACTGCACGACATTGAGACGAATAATAACCATATTTTGCAAGATAATGTAAATTCGATTCTTTTGGATCACTTTTTGTGGGACTTTAGAAGGCGAGTTGCTAAAAAATTGGCATCACTTCCTTTTCATAAAGTATTACTTATTACTAATTTGTTTATCAAAAATCTCACGTGTGAACAACTCATTAAATTTAAACTATTTTTGGAAAATGAAAATACTTTTATTGTTCTTGTTTGCTATTAGGTACATCAGCCGCACTATGTATTTCTTTCACAATTTTAAAACTTTCTAAGAGTTTGTTATGTCCTGAAAATGGAGAGAGAAGGGAATGGGGCAGCTAATAACAAAACTGAAATGATGTGTATACAATGCTTTATTAACTCCCTACTCTCATAAACGTATAGTCATATTTTAGTCTTAACCTAATTTAATACAATATGAATATTTAAATCTAAAGAAAAAAAATAATAAAGAATTCCAACGCAAGGTCATCTGGAAAAGAAGAGAAAATACAATTTATTCATTGGTTTGATTATAAATGATTGAGTATACTTCTCTTTTGTGTTGTCCCTCGATATATGTAGTTTACGGCCGATACTTCTCTTGTCGCTCTTTCCAGATGAGGAGCTGAAGTCCCGAAAGACAGAGCTGCTGATGTCAGAAGAGGTAAACACTTCCTTCCTGCTGGAATGCGGCAACGGAGGTGATGATGCGTGACCTGCAAGTGGAAAACAACATGTTATAAGCGCTTAAAGAGTCGAAGGAGGACAGGCACGCAACCACAGTTTAAGGATTAAAATGTTAAAAACACTTCAACAGGAAAGAACGTAGGACAAACATGCAACATTAATTCATCAAAAACACGACTCCAATATTATAATAAAAACCTCGCAACCACCAAAATATTAAATTTCCACGTTAAACGTCACAAAAACCACATGCTATGAAACTCAGCTAAACCGCGAAAAATCTTTATGGGATCGCCAGAAATATATGATTCGTGCACTCCGTAACCGATTTTATACTGTATTTTCGCACGAAAAGCGAGGAAATTAAAGAAAATCGCGAAAGTACGGTGGCTGTCACGAGCGAATTTTAACGCGCCATAAGCAAAAAACTAACAATATCCGCGAGATCACCACTTTATCGAAAACTCCTATTTTCGCGCTTTTTTTAAATCACTAGCGAAAACAACCTTAAATCGCGTTAAAAGCACAAATCAATAAACATTTTGTTTCCACCAATGGCAAAAGTTATAGCAAGAAAATAATGGCGGATTTCCGCCATTACCCGCGTAAAAGTTTTTTTGTAATAAAACCGCGAAAAGTATCCAAAGCGTCACAGGAAAACACCAAAAGATCGAGAACAAAATTCCCAAACACTTCTAAAAAACACTATTCACTCGCGAATCAAACCCGGCTCAAGGAATCTCAAAAATGACTTCCTATAACCACTACGCGAGGGTATAAAACCCCGGGAAGTGACCTTTAGGCAGTTCAGTTTTGGCGGAGCTCTGCGAAATTTTGTACGAAAAGTTCAGTACAACACATTAGCAATTTGTAAACAATCACGGTCACAAGAAACAGTTGAAAACGGTCCTGCAGAAATCTCTGAGTTCTGAGGAAAGACAATATTTGAAAAAAAAACGAAAACATCAGAAGTAAATATTATTCAAGCTTCTGTTGACGAAATATATATACAAATACTGACCTGATGTATGAATATATCATACGGGAACCATCCAAATTCCGCTAAGCAGCTGTGCGGATCGAGTCCGGAGATTTGTCAATTGTTCGCCGAGAAGTGTTGGAGTTGGAAGTGTTCTGCGGAAAGCAAAAGTTAAGTGTCTTTAATGTTTTATAGTGGCATTTTGGGAGTATACTTACCTTAGTTTATCATGTTGAGTTCTTGGTACATTTAGTGATATCTAATGGTGGTAATTTCTTAGATTTAAATTTGATTGCTTTTTGCCGTTTCGCGAAAATTTTTGGTTGTTTTGCGGAATCAGTAGTAGATTCGCGGTTTTTTTGGTAATCTTTTCGCGGCATTTGCTAATTATATCCCTGAACTATCAGTTGTTTCGTGACGATTGGGTTTTAGTGGTTATTTCGCGGAATATTGTTGGTGTTCTCGAGACATTTAGTTAGTTGCGGAATCTGTAGATGTTTCGCAGCTTTTAGGATCATTTCTTGTTTGTATCACGGAACTGCCAGTTTTCGCGGAATTTCGTGCCTATTTCGGGAAGGCGGAACTGTTTCATCAGAAGAGAAGTTTGAGCAGAACTACTGACGGGGACGGACGTGCCGCCGTGTCTTGCTCCCCAATAAATTTTTAAAGCGGTTGCGAAAGCGAATCGAATTAAAAAATTTCAAAGTGCTAGTGCCATCTTGCCGGAGTGAAGGGCTTTTATGCTCTATTTGAAAGCACAGTCTGGTGAGTCCGTTCCTATCTATTTTTTATTTTCTTCCATCCAACATTCAATGTAGTACAATCGTGCTGCATTGAATGCGTTTAACGGGTCTCCACTGCTGAGCATTTAGCTGCCTTCGTCGAGATCAAAGTTCAGCACAGCAGGCATAACACTGCTGCTGGCTTTGTTTTCACAGAGGCGGCTTTGCTTTGCATCCACAGATCCCGTTCGTCAGTCCTTGTGTTTGTGTACGTTTTCGTTTGTTTTGTTTTGGGCAAATTAAGACCGGGACTATGCAAAAATTTTTATTTAATTTTTGCAACATTCGTGGCTTAAAAAGTAACCATTTTTCGGTTTACTGCCACTTGATCGCGGAAAATCCGGCAGTTTTTGCACTAAGCGAAACCAAGGTTGTTTCCGATTCTGATATTAATCAGTATCACATCCCTGGTTATCACTTAGTGCCGCTCTTCTCTCCTCAGAGGGGAATCGCGGTTTATATTAGAAATGATGTGCCATTCTCCCATCTCCCTCAATTCTCTTCTACTAATCCAGAATTTAATTATGTCTGGATTAGATTTAAACTCTATCGGCACATTATTCACTTCTGCTTTTTATACCGCAGCCCGAATATGTCTGACACTAACACTGTGTGCTCCTTCGATAAACTGTCTTCCGATATCGATAAGATATTGGAATTATCCCCCTCTTCTGAAATCGTTCTTGCTGGAGATTTCAACGTCCACAACACACAGTGGCTCAGGCATTCTTCTACCACAAGCCCGTCTGGAAGACACGTTGAGTTATTTAGTGAGTCTTTTAATTTACAGCAACTGGTTGAGTGTCCGACTCGTGTTCCTGATACTTCGGGGCACAACGCGCACCTTTTAGATCTATTTCTAACATCGCATCCAGAAAAATACTCGGTTTCGGTGACGTCTCCCTTGGGTAATTCGGACCATTGTCTAATCTCCGCCCAATTCTCCATCTCCTCTCTGACAACCACTAATCTAAACTCCACCAAAAGATTAGTGTGGCATTATAAAAATGCTGATTGGGCGGGACTTAATAAATATCTCAGAGAGCTGGACTGGTCTGATTGCTTTTCTATGAAGGACGTTAACAGAAGCACCGATTATATCTTGAACATCCTATGGTTTGGAATGCATCGCTTTATTCCTCATAGCTTCAAGAACATCAAACCAACTAACACCAATTGGTTCAATAATGACTGTTTCGCAGCCATTTAAAAGAAGGAAGCAGCCTTCCAGGCATATAAATTGTGCCCTTCAGAGGAATTGAGACGTATGTATAGAGATGCGCGGAATATTTGCAATTTAGCAATTAGCCGGGCTAAGTTCAATTTCGACCAGAGCATCAGACGGAAGGTATTTTCTACTCAAAAGGGTAGTAAGGGCTTCTGGTCTCTAGTAAAAACCGTAAAGAACAATTTCACCTGTTCGTCAACACCACCACTCATTTATAATGGGAATGTTTTTACTGACTCATTGGACAAGGCCAACCTGTTTGCTGCTAATTTTGCTGCTAACTCGTACTTGCCACCATCATCGCAGCCACTTCCATCTCTATCACAGTGCATTAGTAGGCAAAAGCCGCTACACTTTCGCACTCGGGAAGTTTTTAGAGTACTTTCGAAACTCGACGTGTCCAAAGCTACTGGGCCTGATGGTTTCTCGCCCCTTGTTTTAAAATGCTGCGCCTCTGCTTTGGCTAAACCTCTGCGCAAACTTTTTCACCTGTCATATTCAACAGGAATATTTCCAAGTGTATGGAAACTTGCTCATGTCCAGCCGATACTTAAAAAAGGAGAGGCATGCGACCCCTCTAGCTACAGACCAATTGCACTAACCTCGATCATATCCAAAGTTTTTGAATCACTCATCAACTCTCAGTTGTTGAAATATCTAGAAAATAACCATCTTATCAACGATTGCCAGTACGGTTTCCGCGCTGGCCGCTCAACCGGAGACTTACTAACGGCTCTAACGGAGCGTTGGAATCATTGTCTCCATAATTTCGGTGAGACCGAAATCGTCGCTCTTGATATTTGAAAGGCTTTTGATAGAGTCTGGCATGCTGCCCTTTTAGCCAAACTTCAAACATTTGGTCTGCATCCTACCCTCGTTAAATGTATAGAGAGCTTTTTGTCAGGCCGTTCAATCCGTGTAGTTATTGACGGCGTTACATCTGCATACCACGAAATAAATGCCGGTGTACCTCAGGGTTCAGTTCTTTCACCAACTTTATTTCTTCTTTTCATCAATGATCTTTTATCCCTTACTCTCAATCCTATTCATAGTTTTGCCGACGACAGCACCCTTGATTTCGCGTACTCATTTGATTCTGTAATGAATTCACGTGGAAATGCTACAGAAGTCAATCGGGAACGCATGTTTAGATCATTAAACAACGACATTTCTAAGGTCCTCGCTTGGGGCAGAGCAAATCGTGTTACGTTTAATGCATCCAAAACTCAATGCTGTTTAATGTCCCTTAAAAAACGCCCAGTCCACCCCCAACCCATTTCAGTCGACGGAGTGAATATACCCAATTCACCCTCCCTAAAGATCTTGGGTATTGAGATATCCAGCAATCTTAGCTGGACTGATCATATATTTGCAATCGCTAAAAGTGCGATGAAATGTTTGGGTTTTCTACAGAGATGTAAGAAATATTTCACCCCACCCGACTTAGCGTTGATCTACAAGTCCCACATTAGGCCTAGACTTGAATATAATTCCCATATTTGGGCAGGGGCAGGACACACCGCATTGTCCGCGTTAGACAAAGTTCAGCGTAAGGCTGTTAAACTTATTGGCGATTCCTCAATCTCTGAGGGCCTTGACTCTCTTGAGCATCGACGGAATGTCTGTTGTCTCTCACTCTTTTATCGCTATTTCCATGGCCATTGTTCTAACGAAATCGCTAGCCTGATTCCTTGTAGACTCATTACAACGCGCGATACAAGATCTACAAGTCGCTCCCACCCCTTCACTCTCCGGGTCAAATTTGGACGTACCGTCAAATTTCGGGAATCTTTTCTTAGCAGAACAACACGAATGTGGAACAGTTTACCATCTTCTGTTTTTCCCTCGTCTTATGAGCCTGAAACTTTCAAACGGGGCGTACATCGACACCTCCTTCACTCAACCTTCTAACCCATTTCCCTCATCCTTAATTCCTTTAGTGCCAAGGCTGTGCTTTAGCATCATAGGGCATCCCCTGAGCTTTGGCAACATCATATATAAAAAAAAAACGTTTATTATTCTGTAAATAGTTATTTTGAGGTCTGTTGAATTATTTTACAGAGTTAGTATTTAGTTGTAGCAGTTAGAGGTACTTCAGGGAATTTTGTTGTTTGTTTCGCGGATTTATGCTGAAATTTGTGGGTATTCCGCGGGGTTTGCTGTTGTTGCGCAACTTTTGCAGTCATTCCGCCAAATTGGTATATATTTCGCATTCTCTTATTCGGGAAGTATCTTGTGCAATTTTTGGATTATTAAGCGGATTATTTTTTTTATTTTACTGTTAAGTTGAATTCTCTACCTTATGGTATTTATTTCGCGACTCTTGAATTCTTTATTTTTTTGTGTGGAATTTTCAATTATTTGGTGGAATTCTTAATAGTTTTTTTTTGGGTTATTTGCTCATTGTGAAATTTGTTTTGAGAAATCGTAATTTGTTAAATTTTCTCATTTTAAGTAATACCAATTCATAGCCAGTAATAATCGTACTTGTTGAATTTTATAATTTTGAGTAATACCTATTCATAGCCAGTAATAATCGTTATTTGTTGAATTTTCTGATTTTCAGTAATACCTATTTATAGCCAGTAATAATAATAATTCCTAATCAGTTCCATTACGTATTCTAAAAGCTATTTTCTTTAATTTGAATATATAATTAATTTGTTTCTGACGTATTTTACGGGTGTTTTGATATTCTATCCATACAAGGTTAAGTTGTCATTGTCCCCCTTCTCTCTTTATTACCTTGGACTGTTCAGGACTTTCATCAAGGGTTTCGTAATTTATCCCCACACTTCCCTAAAAATAACAAAGAAAAATTACGTTGGGCCCTTATTCAAAATAAACTTTCTAGATTGTAGCCCATCCCATCACACTGAGCTGGCCATACCGTGTTGCGCGTGAGGCGTAGGCTTTGCGAGACCATTTCGGAATCCTGTTTTGCAAATCTGTAAGGAAGCGGCGTAACATTTTGGCGCCCAACGTGGGGCATAAGATTGAGAAAAAAAGGGTAGAAAGTTAGTTACGATAATTACTGAATGTGTTATCGGGGAGTATAGAAAGTCAAGTTGGACAAAACGGTCAATAGGTTCATCCGCACTTCTGTTTAATCTCGGTTAGACTTGTTATCTATTACCTTTATTTCGTGTTGGTAAAATGGCTTCAGCGAAAATAAGAACAAATGAGGACATTAATCGATTGGTCCAAGAAGAGTTAATTTATGAGATGGTCATAAGAGGTCTTCCCGAAGGTACCCTAGACGATATGCGTAAATCTCTAAGAGCTGCTCGGAGAAGAGAGACACAAGGTGAAGGACTGTTATCAGATGCTTATCCATACTCATTTGATGAAGATCTTAAAGCGCTTTCAAGCAAGGAAGAAGAAATTAAGGGCCTTATTCAAGAATTTTCAGGAAATGAAGGTTCATCGACTTTTCTTAAAATTCACGCAAAAATTGAATGGGCTTTGAGACGCGTAAGAAATATTAAGTCCGGCGACGAAAATGAAGCTAGGTGGCGAAAGAGATTAAGGGCAGGTTGTATTTGCTTTCGGAGGAAGTTCACGAAAAGGCGGTTTCAGAGATTGAATCTGGGACAGGGGAAGAACCTCCAAAATCCAACCCGTCAGACACCAGTTCAGAGTTAGATGGGAATAGGATCCGCGGCAGACGAAACAGAGCTGGTTTACTTGCAGAGGAGCTCAATCGTAGTTACGATAAGTTTAGGATTCCTGTGGAGAAGTGAAACCTGAAATTTACAGGGGATTCTTCGAGTTCAGTAAATTGTTTTTTAGAACGGGTAGAGGAACTCCGAATAGCAAGAGGGTTGGGCAAGGATATCCTTTTCCTATCAGCGGTTGATCTATTTGCAGGCAAAGCTCTCATTTGGTTAAGGTTAGTAATTGGGATGGACTCGTTAGGGAATTGAGGCTGGAGTTTTTGGGAGCCGATTACGATGATCAAATGATGGAGGAGATAAAGCGTAGGACTCAGGGGAAACGGGAAAGCATAGGGATGTATGTAGCGGTAATGAAGGGTTTGTTTGGTCGCTTATCAGAAAAGCTGTCAGAGGCTGCAATGCTAAAGGTTGTCAGGAGGAATCTTGACCCGTTTTACCAGACCCAACTTGGAATGAGTCAGGTAACTACCCTCGATGATTTGATAGAAAAAGGTAGGACACTGGAAAGCATACGAGCCCGGGTTGAAACCTTTGTACCGCTTCCTCAACGGAAGCAGAGTAATCTTCTAGAGCCTGATTTGGCTTTCGTAGGATCTTTCGGTCAATCAGACGTGGCAGCAACAGAAGGAACTTCTCAGAATAAGCCTAGGGGAGTAATTTGCTACAATTGTAAACAGCCTGGTCATGTTTCTAATAAATGTAAAGCCCAAAGAAAGTGCTTTGGATGTGGCCAACCTGGGATATTTAAAAGAGAGTGCCCAAACTGCCGGCAGGGAAACACCGATGGAGCTCACGAAAGGGCAGCGCAGTGAGCTCAATAAACAGTCATTCTAACGACAAAAATGCTGCCACAAACAAAATTTTAGGCTATGGGGAGAACCACAATGTTAGAATATGTAAGGGGAACTCCAGTGTCATTCAAAATAAGGATGGAAACGAAGGGGCAAACGAAGTGATATCAGTGGCAAGTCAGACGGAAATAAGTTTATTTGTCGAAAACGATCTAAACGAGAAATCTGAGGGTGCAAATAAGAGTGTGGATATGCAGTTCTTTAATACAGGTGAGGTGTTAAAGAGTAACCACGACTCCTCTGGCCGAAATCCTCTAAGTAGGGATCAGTTCGCAACCGTGAATTACATTTTCGCGCAGAAGGAAGGGGATTCTAGACCATACCTATCGATTAGCATATATGGAATCTCGTTTTTTGGCCTATTAGATTCTGGAGCATCGCGTACAATCGTGTATCGTGGGTATCGTCGCGAGCCTAAGGGATGGTCATTGGCAGTTTTCCGAGGATATTCGACTTAGTTTGGTGGAGCCGTCTGAAGGGTTACTCGAACGGGGAGTATTACAACCCAGATCTAAACTACGTCGTGGTGAGGCAGAAGAGTTGGAGAAAGTACTTGACCTCGGATTCAAGGGAATGGAAGGAATAGGATTCACGAACCGAGTGAAGCACGTAATACGCACTTCATCACCACCCATAAAGCAGAGGTATTATCCGGTGTCTCCAACCATACAGAAGCATATAGACAAGGAGCTCGACCAGATGCTGAAGGACGGGATTGTAGAGCCCTCTGAGAGCCCGTGGGCATCGCCGATAATCCTGGTTAAAAAAAAGATAGGTCATATCGCTTCTGTGTAGACTACCGGAGACTTAATAAGGTCACAGAGAAGGACGCTTATCCCCTTCCGTTTGTCTCCGCAACGCTAGATCGATTAAGGGATGCTAAGTACCTCTCTTCCCTTGACATTAAATCAGCGTTTTGGCAAGTACCAGTGCCAGAAGAATCCAGGAAATATACTGCCTTTACGGTCCCAAACCGGGGATTATACCAATTTAAGCGTATGCCCTTCGGTTTGAGTAATTCCCCAGCCACATGGCAACGGCTCATAGATAAGGTCCTGGGAGCCGACCTTGAGCCTTACGTATTTGTATACCTGGATGATGTGGTAATCATAACCCAGGATTTTGAGAAACATTTAGACGTACTGCGAGAAGTGCTGCGAAGACTTAAAAATGCGGGTCTCGTAGTGGGCAAAGAGAAGTGTCAATTTTGCCAAGACGAACTGCGGTATCTGGGATATATCGTCAACGAGAATGGCCTAAGTGTGGATCCCGAGAAGATTCAAGGAATCATAGATTTACCAAGGCCCACCAATGTTTCCGTTCGGACTGATGCTTCGGACTACGGCCTGGGCGCGGTGTTGTCACAACAACATGCAAGTGCAGAAAAGGTGATATGCTACCTGAGTAGGTCTTTAACATCGGCTGAGAGAAAGTATTCCACGACCGAAAAGGAATGCTTAGCGGTTATATGGGCGGTAGAGAAGTTGCGACCATATAGAGAGGGTGTTCGCTTCACCGTTGTTACGGACCACTACTCTCTATTATGGCTCCATCGGTTAAAAGATTCTAGGGGACGCTTAGCACTCCTTAGATCCTCAGCGGTTCCCAAATTGGAGACTTCAGGGTGGCATTTTACACAAAAGAATCTGTGTCAGGTATCCTTCGTTAGCTAAAGATGAAGACTATTGGAGAGAGGCGGTGCCGAAACATCAACGTAGAAAGATCCTCGAAATTTGTCACGACGAGCGGGGACACGTGGGTGCGAAAAAGACATTTCATTACGCCAGAAGCAAATACTATTGGCCAGAAATGAGTAGCGATATTTCGGATTACGTGCGTTAATGTGCAACATGTCAAGCTATTAAACCCAATCTACAGGGGCCGGTAGGTATAATGCAAACCCGAACCTATGTGAGTAGGCCTTGGGAAATGTTGTGTATCGATCTAGTGGGGCCTCTTCCTCGTTCAGCTACGGGACACTCTTACATATTAACCATAGTAGATTATGTCAGTAAGTTCACCTTGTTGTTCCCCTTGCGCTCAGCTACCGCCAAGTCAGTAGTTGCTATACTGTGTTCCTCTTATTTGGGGTCCCAAAGTGGATAGGATAATGGAGCCCAGTTCAGGAGCAAGGAATTCACATTTTTGACAAAAGGCTACGGGGTTACGGTAAAGTTTACTGCAAAATATCACCCTCAGGCAAACCCCTCTGAAAGAGTAAACCAAGTCGTGAAAACCATGCTCAAGGCATACGTAGGGGAAAATCATCGAACGTGGGCGAATCATTTATCCAAGATTGCATGCGTCATTCGAACATCCGTACATGAAGCTACCAAACTGACGCCATATTTCATCCTATTCGGAAAGGAGATGTGTTTAAAACAAAATAACGCGGACGCCCCCGAAGATGGCTTTCTTCCCGAAAGGGGATTTGATTTTGTGAAGCACGCGAAAGATAGGGAAGCAATATTTACGGACGTTAAGGTTAAGTTGAAAAAGGCGGCAGAGAGAAGTGCAAAGGGGTATAATATGGGGCGTCGCTCTATTACGTTTGAACCAAAGGAGTTAGTCTGGAAGAAAAATTTTGTTATTTCAGATGCAGCAGGCCATTTCGCTGCGAAACTTGCACCAAAATTCGTCGGGCCGTATAAGATAAAACGAAAGATTTCGGACGTAACCTATGAGGTCGAGGACGAACAGGTTAAATCCTTAGGAGTATGGCACGTTCAGGACCTAAAGAAATATTGCGGTCCCGACCCCGATCCTAGTGTTTGACGTGAAGGGCTCGAACCTGAAATTTTAAGAAAATTCCTTTTAAAGGTAGGGTGGGAATGTTTTGTCCTGAAAATGGAGAGAGAAGGGAATGGGGCAGCTAATAACAAAACTGAAATGATGTGTATACAATGCTTTATTAACTCCCTACTCTCATAAACGTATAGTCATATTTTAGTCTTAACCTAATTTAATACAATATGAATATTTAAATCTAAAGAAAAATAATAATAAAGAATTCCAACGCAAGGTCATCTGGAAAAGAAGAGAAAATACAAGTTATTCATTGGTTTGATTATAAATGATTGAGTATACTTCTCTTTTGTGTTGTCCCTCGATATATGTAGTTTACGGCCGATACTTCTCTTGTCACTAACAATATCCGCGAGATCACCACTTTATCGAAAACTCCTATATTTCGCGCTTTTTTTAAATCACTAGCGAAAACAACCTTAAATCGCGTTAAAAGCACAAATCAATAAACATTTTGTTTCCACCGATGGCAAAAGTTATAGCAAGAAAATAATGGCGGATTTCCGCCATTACCCGCGTAAAACTTTTTTTGTAATAAAACCGCGAAAAGTATCCAAAGCGTCACAGGAAAACACCAAAAGATCGAGAACAAAATTCCCAAACACTTCTAGAAAACACTATTCACTCGCGAATCAAACCCGGCTCAAGGAATCTCAAAAATGAATTCCTATAACCACCACGTGAGGGTATAAAACCCCGGGAAGTGACCTTTAGGCAGTTCAGTTTTGGTTCACATTTTACAGACGGCGGAGCTCTGCGAAATTTTGTACGAAAAGTTCAGTACAACACATTAGCAATTTGTAAACAATCACGGTCACAAGAAACAGTTGAAAACGGTCCTGCAGAAATCTCTGAGTTCTGAGGAAAGGCAATATTTGAAAAAAAAAACGAAAACATCAGAAGTAAATATTATTCAAGCTTCTGTTGACGAAATACATATACAAATACTGACCTGATGTATGATATATTATACGGGAACCATCCAAATTCCGCTAAGCAGCTGTGCGGATCGAGTCCGGAGATTTGTCAATTGTTCGCCGAGAAGTGTTGGAGCTGGAAGTGTTCTGCGGAAAGCAAAAGTTAAGTGTCTTTAATGTTTTATAGTGGCATTTTGGGAGTATACTTACCTTAGTTTATCATGTTGAGTTCTTGGTACATTTAGTGATATCTAATGGTGGTAATTTCTTAGATTTAAATTTGATTGCTTTTTGCCGTTTCGCGAAAATTTTTGGTTGTTTTGCGGAATCAGTAGTAGATTCGCGGTTTTTTTTGGTAATCTTTTCGCGGCATTTGCTAATTATATCCCTGAACTATCAGTTGTTTCGTGACGATTGGGTTTTAGTGGTTATTTCGCGGAATATTGTTGGTGTTCTCGAGACATTTAGTTAGTTGCGGAATCTGTAGATGTTTCGCAGCTTTTAGGATCATTTGTTGTTTGTATCGCGGAGCTGCCAGTTTTCGCGGAATTTTGTGCCTATTTCGGGAAGGCGGAACTGTTTCAACACGTTTATTATTCTGTAAATAGTTATTTTGAGGTCTGTTGAATTATTTTACAGAGTCAGTATTTAGTTGTTACAGTTAGAGGTACTTCAGGGAATTTTGTTGTTTGTTTCGCGGATTTATGCTGAAATTTGTGGGTATTCCGCGGGGCTTGCTGTTGTTGCGCAACTTTTGCAGTCATTCCGCCAAATTGGTATATATTTCGCATTCTCTTATTCGGGAAGTATCTTGTGCAATTTTTGGATTATTAAGCGGATTATTTTTTTTATTTTACTGTTAAGTTGAATTCTCTACCTTATGGTATTTATTTCGTGACTCTTGAATTCTTTATTTTTTTGTGTGGAATTTTCAATTATTTGGTGGAATTCTTAATAGTTTTTTTTGGGTTATTTGCTCATTGTGAAATTTGTTTTGAGAAATCGTAATTTGTTAAATTTTCTCATTTTAAGTAATACCAATTCATAGCCAGTAATAATCGTACTTTTTGAATTTAATAATTTTGAGTAATACCTATTCATAGCCAGTAATAATCGTTATTTGTTGAATTTTCTGATTTTTAGTAATACCTATTTATAGCCAGTAATAATAATAATTCCTTATCAGTTCCATTACGTATTCTAAAAGCTATTTTCTTTAATTTAAATACATAATTAATTTGTTTCTGACGTATTTTACGGGTGTTTTGATATTCTATCCATACAAGGTTAAGTTGTCATTGTCCCCCTTATCTCTTTATTACCTTGGACTGTTCAGGACTTTCATCAAGGGTTTCGTAATTTATCCCCACACTTCCCTAAAAATAACAAAGAAAAATTACGTGAATTCTTTTTATTGGTGGTACTTTTTGGTACATTTTAATACTTCGACAAAATTTGGTGGTACTTTTTTGACAGGCGTATGTAATTCTCTCCGGAAGAGAGCATAATTTTGACTGGAGTAAGTGATTCTCTCAAATAATTTTGACAGGAGTAAATGACTGCACACTACCTTTACTCTTTACTTGCATGTATATTCTTATGACTTTGAAATCTGGATATATTTCGTTTTACTGTGGTGCCAGTGCTACTTTTTCAAGAATAGCTGGGTATTTTAGGGAGCCGGTTATCTAGTTGTAAGTAATCTTTGATCTTAGTATTAAATCAAACCTTAATTTTTTTTATTAATCAAAATATATTTAAGTTTCGCATCATAAATACTATTTAATATTTCCTTTTATAAATAACATTAAGAATTCGAGTAGCGTAAGAGTTGAGTGTATATTAGTAATGAATTGTTGAGTTAGCCTATTTAAGTTTGCTTTACATAAATTTTCCTTTTTATGTCCAATTAAATTAAATGTTATAAATAACTTCTTTTAGTTTCAGGAATTCCCTAACGCTTCTTCCCCTTCTTGCTTTCCTCATCCCTTCTCCCTCTATCACAATGTTTTTGATTTAATTTTTTTTGTGTTTTTTTGTTTCAGCACCCTTTATAGGTTGGGCCTGTACCCTTGCCAGGTACAGGGATGCCGTGGGTTAGTGTCTGAACCATCGCATATGGGGGTAGTTTGTTTCTTGCTTTTGCTAGTTTCAAGATGGTTCAGTGCGGCTAAGGGTTCTGTTTTTCTGTTTATCGTTTTTTTTTCCTTTCGTGGCAGACCTGAAGGAAGGATTCCACCACCTTCTTTCGCCACAGGCACACGAACTTCTGTTTGTGGATGTGTGATGATGTTCAAGAGGTGCTTCTACTTCTACTTATTTATACTTTGGTGGAAAGGCACTTAAAGCGGGAAACACAATGGTAACTTTCGCAACTTTGAACTTTGCTGACTTTTGACAGCTCGACTAAAACCTACGAGGAAGTAACTAAAGGAGGAGAAATAAGCTTAGAAAATCGTGCAAATTTTAATCTTGTGTGAGGTTCCCATGCATACAATCTCATAAGCGCAAGGCAGCCGTTTAGAAAGGTATTTTTAAATTTTGGCAAAACTCTTCTCGGCTGAATATTATCTGCCGACCGTGATTGAAATTAGCCCTAAACACAAATTTAATTAAAATGTTGATTTACATATATTGTACATTAAAATTATAATTTAAAGTTTATTAATAAAATAATTTGAATTTTTACAAAATATTTTTTAAGGGCTGCCAATGCAGAATGTACGAAAACAGCTGGAATATCAAGACTCTAAGTGACAGCACAGACCCAGGGGCCTGATAAAAAGCCTACTTACTCGTAGTAAAAAGCGAACAAATTTGACAGCTAAGACCCAGCCTCGGAACAAAAACTTGCCATTCTCACACACACGACATATACGCGATAGGGCTTCTCTTTTAGTGGCTTCCTCGTAGTCTAAAACATACGTAATGAAATTAGGTAAGAGATAATGGCAAAGTCAGCGAAGTCGGCCAAGTTGGCAAAGTTCGAAGTAGGGCTAGTTTCTACTCATTCATAACTTTGCCGACTTTTGACATTTATTTTCAGTGTGACAGTCAGCTGTTGAATTTATTTCGAGTGAGGCTTGGCATTTTACGGAGTTTAATAATTAAAAATGTACTTTATTCTTTTCTTGAATTAATTATTTCATTGTTTTACAAAAATACCTCCCGGCTGAACATTAAATATAATATTTTCAAAAGTTGGCAATGTTAACATTGTGTTCTGTCCATTTTCAGAAAGTTCTGAAAGCTGGGGCTGTCAAAAGTGTTCAAAGTTAATAAAGTTACCATTGTGTTTCCTGCTTAAAAGCCCGGTATTAGCTCCCTTCCGACTGCACAATTTAAGTACTTGCAAGACGGAACGCGTAATGTCAAAGCAAGCGAGCATTTGGTCACGTAAACATCTGAAGCATCCAAAGCACATAAAGTTTTAAGTAAACACAGCAAGGGAAGTAACCATTGTACTTCCCGTTTTAGTGTTCATGCGCTTTTCCCTATCATGTTTCCCACCTCGCTTGCTCTGCTTACTTTAAACTTTATGTGCTTTGGATGCTTCAGTTGCTTACGTGACCAAATGCCCACTTGCTTTGATATTACGCGTTCCGTCGCCTTCCGTCTGGTTTATGTGCGGGAAGCGTGAATATTTTATTGAAATTTAAATATAAATTAAATTTCATATTATAATGAATTTAAAAGAGTTCTTTTTATTTACTGTATGTCATATTTTATGCTAGGTAGCAGCTACCATCTAATTTTAGAGGTTATGTTTACATTAAAAAGCGTCCGAAGCTTACAAAAGTAGAAAGTTGGTCAACTTTCGCTTCAGATGCTTTGCTTGCTTCGTTCGTTTGGTTCGCACTCATACAAAGTCTTTATTTCAATCTTATGTCAAAGTATGCGAAGCAAATTAAGCGCGCATTGTACTTCCATCTTAAGTGCATCGTGTAATCCAAAGATTACTATTACTAGATAAACGGCTTCGATCAAAGTAGTGAAAAACTGTTGGTTGTTGGTTGAAAAACGCTTGTTTTGGTTATGACTCTAATATGCCGTGCGAACTTTTCGGGAAGAGGAAGAAGAAGAAGTCGCCTGATCATTGTCAAACAAAATAAGCTGGAAAGAACACGACCACAAAAGGTAAGTGGCATATTTTCATATTTAAATGCCATTTTTATCCAAGCCATCCTAGTTTGGATAAATGGATAATCCGATTGATCTAATTCACAGCACATTAAAAACGCGTCAAAATTGCCAATTTTAACGAAAACAGCATCTGTAACGAATTGAAGGCATAATAGAGAGACACGCCAACGGTGACGCCCACATATAAGAGGGGTCCCTCCACGGTTAAATGTCCAAATTATAACCAAAAAGCGGAAATACTTTAAGCATAGGACAGCTTTCGAGACTCCCCCCTGCCCGTGTTATTAGTCCGCTACCACCGCCCCTCTAACATCTTGCGAACCAACAAGGAACACACAAAATGGTAAAATCTTATAGTATAGGTCTGTTCTTTACAGCCACTCCGAGTAAAAAAGAGCCAAAAAGAGCCATTTGCTACTCTAGCCGGTGTTCTTTGAGAAAAGAGTAGAAATCTTCTTGCGCTTTTTATGTTCTTTGAGAAAAGAGCAGCAATCTAGAGTGTTTAAGACCCAACTTTTCTGCTCCTACTTTAAACAAGGTGCAGCTTTCTGACATTTAATATCAAGTTATTTGAAGTTAAACTTTTTGACGTTTCAGATTGATCTATTTGAAAGTATTTGAACTTTTATTAATTAAGTGTAAATTAAAATCATTGTTTTACGAAATGCATAAAGTTACAATGGTTAATTCGTTTGGAAAGATATTTTGTGTATCATGCTCACCAAACACCAAGAAATTGGAGACAGGTTTATTATTATTATTATCTTAAAATAGAAATGTCAGTCAGTTGTCAACAGTGCATTCTGGTTTTGCTACTTGGATTAGAGCAGAGCTCTGCGCTGCTATTTTATTTCCTGCCTTTTTTGGCTCGGAGCCGAGATCTACTCTACTCGGAGTGGCTGTAAAGAACAGACCTTTTATTTCATATTGCCAATGAGAACGTCACGGAATTTCTTTCCTGTTTTTTTTTTGTGGAACCATCAGTACTAGACAACAGGTGATGGAGATTACGCGCCAGTTGGGAAGTACTCGCCATCAGCTTTACACCCCTCGCCAGTCAGGCCCCAAAATGAAATGGGAAAACACCCCAAGCAACAAGGGAAGTCATTTTTAACACAGTGAATTATACCGTTTTAGTTACTTTAAAAAGACATTTAAATTCAGTGAGACAGGAATATTGTTTGTAAGGGACTACTGACAAACGTTTCACGTTAGTCGTAAATAGTGTTAAATTTGACAGCAAAGGTTTAAGAAAAAAAAATATATCGTTATAATGAGTGAGACACTATTTGCGGACGTTTTTTTGCTTTTTTTTTGTTATCATAAGGCTACGTAAGGACAATTAATCTGTTTGTAGAATGCCAGTATTACACTTACTTATCTGACCGGATCTTGACCATTAGATATAATAGTAATTTACTTTGCGTTTTAGAGTCATTATCTTTAAATGTTATTAGCTTACGAGCTAGTGAAAATTTCCGTATTATGTAACTTAGGTTTTGCTTGCAATATACTTATACAAATTCAACAAAGTTTATATCCTGGCTAGGTGAAACAATGGGTGTATTTCTTTATTCATTCCGTGGAAGGAATAGAAGGAAGAGAATATGCGCCAGAATAAACGGAATAGAAGCAACGGAATATTCCTTCCAATTGAAAGTTGAAGTCAGGTAAAAGCAATTATTCAATAAACAATTTTTGAGGTTTAAGTTTTTTATATTATTTAAAATGAACGCAAAACACATAATTCAACAATAAATTGTGTATTTATTTACAATTATGACTTTCTTTTCCCTCCCTTTTGATACTAAATTGTTTTTTGACAGTTTTATTACAGTTTATACACGGAAAATTAGGAATAGAATATTCCGAACGAATAAAGAAACACATTAGCGCATTCCGCTCATTCGGAATGAATAAAGAAATGCACCCAATATATTTCCAACGAAACAAAAAGCTTTTTCTCTCGGGGTATTGCCAAGGAATGTTTACAGGTCGTCAAGACGTCAGAGTTAGATTAATTTCGTATAAAAAGGGGCAGGAAAAAAAAGAAAAGCAAAACCCTAATTTGGTTGCATAACATACGAAAGTGATTTGTGATTTTTGGTCGGAACAGATAGTTTTAATCATTAAGAGTTGACTCAGGGCATTGCAATTAAGCTGGCATTAATCTTAATTTAAGGATGAAAGCGAATTTTATATACTATGGCGTAGCTGGCTCCACTTAGAGCTACTAGATACAGAAACAGAATTTTTCGATACGTGTATAATAACCTTTCGAAATTAAGGATCTTGTTTTAGTTAAGGCAGTATAAGTATAGAAAATAGAAGTAATCACATATGTGAATATTTAAGGAAAAATATTGGATTAAAATTGCAATGTGTTGCATAAGATAATTTATTTCTGTCTTTCATTTCAGGAACCTCAGGAAGCATCTTCCCCTTCTTGCTTTCCTCATCCCTTCAAAATGCTTTTGATTTAAATTTTTTTGTTTTTTTTTGTTTCAGCACTCCCTTAAAGGTTGGGCCTGTACCCTAACTAGGTTCAGAGGTGGCGTGGGTTAGTGACCTGAACTATCGCCAAAGATTACTTACTACTAGATAACCGGCTCCCTAAATTACCCAACTAGTCTTGAAAAAGTAACGCTTGCACCATAGTAAAACAAAATATATCCAACTTTTAAAGTCATAAGAATACACATGCAAATAAAGAGTACAGGAAGTGTGCAGTCATTTTCTCCTGTCAAAATTATTTGAGAGAATCACTTACTCCTGTTCTGTTCTCAAAGAGAGAATCACATACTCCTGTCAAAAAAGTACCGCTAAATCTTGTCGAAGAGAAAAATGTCTAAAAAGTACAACCAATAAAAAGAATTAATGTAAAGCACATGACTGAGTTAGTTACTGGTGTGCGTAAACTGTCGATGTATTCTGATCTTTTAATGAGCGAAGTACATTTGATATTTGTAAATGATATATGAAAAGTATACTTGTCTCTTACCCACAAACTATTCCGGAAAACAAATTTTTAGTTCTGACTGCAGGGTTGCCCGATGAAATATATAAAAGCAACCAAAAAATGTTCACCAATTTGTTCGAAGCCGTTTATCTAGTAATAGTAATCTTTGCTATCGCTATGGGGGTAATCTTTCTTTTGTTTGTGTTTTCAAGATAGTTCAGGGCGGCTGGGAGTAACAGGTTGTAACGTGTCTTCGTGTCGCTGTTCGGACACCGATTGGTAACGTGTTTTACTTTGCAGTCAGGCGGGTCACTGGTTTTCTCCACGGGATTGAGCTCGCCGGCGCCAGGGTCAAGGCTTCTGAAGAAAACGCCCCGATTCCTTACTACAATTTACTTTTATTCTACACTAGATTTCGAATTCACTGTTTATTTCCTTTACTCTTACAAACTACAATTCTGTCCCTTTTTAAAATAAATTAATACTCGCTGCTAACTCCGTGGTCTCGGCGTAGGTACTCTTTCCTCTGTCGGTCGTGAATAAATAACTGGTGTCTCCTTTCTGGAAATGTCCTCCTTCGGTGGGGCTTGTGGCGTCGTTTGACAGACTCTCGTCGACGGAACGCTGGTCACCTGCTTTCCTCGGGGAATCCTCGGTGAACGGGATAGGTAGGTTCCTGCGGGGAAAGGACGGAGGCAGATAAATGTGCTAGGGCTAACTTCGGGACAATCACTGACAGACAAATTGTAAAAGTGAATGATACAACTGGGAATCACGCCAGTACACGAGTAGATGATAAAACCAGCAGTCACGCTGGTTGGAAGGGTGTCCTACACTAGGAAATCACGCTAGTGTAAGAGTGCTTGAACTAAGAATCTCGCTAATTGTCTGAGTGTCTCGTACTGGGAATCGCGCCAATACGTGAGAAAGCTAGATAACTAGGAATCACGCTAGTTAGAGCAGTAAATGAACTAGGAATCTCGCTAGTTGTCGGGGTGTCTCGTACTGGGAATCACACCAACACGAGAGAAAGCTAGATAACTAGGAATCACGCTAGTTAGAGGAGCGTCTTACACTAGGAAGTCACGCTAGTGTAAGAGTAAGTGAACTAGGAATCTCGCTAGTTGTCGGAGTGTCTCGTACTGGGAAATCACGCCACAGAGTGTCTCGTATTGGGAATCGCGCCAATACGAGAGAAAGCTAGATAATACTATTAAAAGAAATACCCAAACTTACTTCCTACCCAACACCAGTGGGTCCACACAATAGTTCGGCGGTAGTCGGGAATCACGCCGACTGCCCAAATATGTTTACCTGGAGTATTCTTACCAATTTGCTGGGTTTGAAGAGCTCCTGCGCTGGTCACTGTGCTCCGGTTGACGGCTGGTCGACAACTGACTCCAGCAAGACGTTTGGCTAGATTAGATATAGCTCCCGACGGCAGCTCTTCACTCGGGCTACCTCGTGTTGTTCACTATTCTTCGGTCCTCGGTCGGACGGTTGTGGTCGGATGACCACCGGATGACGGCTGCTTCGGTTGGCCTCGGTTGTGGTCGGGTGACCACCGGATGACGGCTGCTTCGGTTGGCATAGGTTGTGGTCGGGTGAACACCGGATGACGGCTACTTTCGGTTGGCCTCGGTTGTGGTCGGTTGACCACCGGATGACGGCTGCTTCGGTTGGCCTCGGTTGTGGTCGAGTGACCACCGGATGACGGCTACTTCGGTTGGCCGCGGTTGTGGTCGGGTGACCACCGGATGACAGCTGGTTTGGTTGGCCTCGGTTGTGGTCGGGTGACCACCGGATGACGGCTACTGCTTGGTTCTCCAAGCTATTCTGCAAAGTAAGAAAGTTAGTTACCTTTACTCAGCTCCTAGTAGGTCTGCTCCGGTTGACTGCTGGTCGAAGAGTCCCTGCTCTGTGGTGCCGGCACTGCTTATATAGTGCCGGGGGGCTATAGCGGCGAACTTGATTTTGGATTTCCCCCGTTGTTTCGGGGTAATCTGGCCTGCTACTGGTACGAAATGTTAACTAGTAATAGTAGTTTCGTAAGGGCAGTGCCGGGGATGATCCGGGGATGCTTAAAACCCGTTATTTCCTCCGGTGCTGTTGACAGGTTTTGCCTTCTGTCATTGACAGGTTTTTGGCCGTTTAAACTGTCACAGCAGGTGCGGAGGGTGGTGAATCGGTACGATTGACCTAGTTTCAGGAAGTCACGCTAGTGTAAGAGTAAGTGAACTAGGAATCTCGCTAGTTGTCGGAGTTTCTCGTACTGGGAAATCACGCCAACACGAGAGAAAGTGAGATAACTAGGAATCACGCTAGTTAGAGGAGTGTCTTACACTAGGAAGTCACGCTAGTGTAAGAGTAAGTGAACTAGGAATCTCGCTAGTTGTCGGAGTGTCTCGTACTGGGAAATTACGCCAACACGAGAGAAAGTTAGATAACTAGGAATCACCCTAGTTAGAGGAGTGTCTTACACTAGGAAATCACGCTAGTGTAAGAGTAAGTGAACTAGGAATCTCGCTAGTTGTCGGAGTGTCTCGTATTGGGAATCGCGCCAATACGAGAGAAAGCTAGATAATACTATTAAAAGAAATACCCAAACTTACTTCCTACCCAAAACCAGTGGGTCCACACAATAGTTCGGCGGTAGTCAGGAATCACGCCGACTGCCCAAATATGTTTACCTGGAGTATTCTTACCAATTTGCTGGGTTTGAAGAGCTCCTGCGCTGGTCGCTGTGCTCCGGTTGACGGCTGGTCGACAACTGACTCCAGCAAGACGTTTGGATAGCTTAGATATAGCTCCTGACGGCAGCTCTTCACTCGGGCTACCTCGTGTTGTTCACTATTCTTCGGCCCTCGGTGGGTGGGTTGTGGTCGGATGACCACCGGATGACGGCTGCTTCGGTTGGCCTCGGATGTGGTCGGGTGACCACCGGATGACGGCTGCTTCGGTTGGTCTCGGTTGTGGTCGGGTGACAACCGGATGACGGCTGCTTCGGTTGGCCTCGGTTGTGGTCGGGTGACCACCGGATGACGGCTCCTTCGGTTGTGGTCGGGTGACAACCGGATGACGGCTGCTTCGGTTGTGGTCGGGTGACAACCGGATGACGGCTGCTTCGGTTGGCCTCGGTTGTGGTCGGGTGACCACCGGATGACGGCTCCTTCGGTTGGCCTCGGTTGTGGTCGGCTGACCACCGGATGACGGCTGCTTCGGTTGGCCTCAGTTGTGGTCGGGTGACCACCGGATGACGGCTACTGCTTGGTTCTCCAAGCTATTCTGCAAAATAAGAAAGTTAGTGACCTTTACTCAGCTCCTAGTAGGTCTGCTCCGGTTGACTGCTGGTCGAAGAGTCCCTGCTCTGTGGTGCCGGCACTGCTTATATGGTGCCGGGGGGCTATGGCGGCGAACTTGATTTTGGATTTCCCCCGTTGTTTCGGGGAAATCTGGCCTGCTACTGGTACGAAATGTTAACTAGTAATAGTAGTTTCGTAAGGGCAGTGCCGGGGATGATCCGGGGATGCTTAAAACCCGTTATTTCCTCCGGTGCTGTTGACAGGATTTGCCTTCTGTCATTGACAGGTTTTGGGCCGTTTAAACTGTCACAGCAGGTGCGGAGGGTGGTGGATCGGTACGATTGACCTAGTTTGACGTCCGGGGTGGTCCAACTGTACAAAAAAGAACATTTTTTCCTCCGGTGCTGTTGTAAGGTTTTGCGTCGATTTGTAACTCCGTTACATCCCCCTCTTTCTTTCGGAAACGAAAGACCGATGAGTACTTCGGTCTGTCTATGGAGGTGTAGGAGCTGGAAAATATAACTCATAGTTAACGAATAGATGGGGCTTTATTCGTGTCCCTTTTTTTTATAATTATAGCTAAAATTCAGAACAATTTAATTAATATTTCTTAAGGCTAAAATTCAATTTAAAAAACGAAACCAATTCAAAAATAAAATAAAAATGTACGAATGAATGATGCCTTTGGCTCTCACTTCGTCGTGGAGATGGACGATGATTGACTCCCCTTGGAAGCACAGCTTCCAAGCTCCATCGATCAGTCGTCTGCCTCGAACCAGCCCCATTGTAGTGGAAATGCTGACTTCTCGTGGACGCGTTACCCATTCGCGTAGACGGCTGGTCGCCTCGACGAATGGATTCCTCCTGTGATGTCTGGCGGTGGTTCCTAGCGGTCCCTGGCGTGCCGGGTGGTCGTGCTGCTGCTGTTGAACGGCGTATACCGAGGGTCGGCGGACGGTGAGTAGCCGCGTCGGTTGACTGACGGTGGGTTGCAGCGATGGTTGATCGGTTTCGGTTTTCGGCGGTTGACGGACGGTAACCTGTAGGCGGCTGTTCCATCCTCTTTCGTTGGCGAAGTCGCTGGTTGTGTCTCGTTCTTCCCCGTTCTTTCTTTCGTCTTGTGGCTCCCTTTCGGTCGTGGTGTCGACGATTCCACGTTTCCTCACTGTTGGGTCTGGGGTCGACTCGATGAGTAGAATTTTTCGTGGTGCATCCTTAGCCATGGTTGCGATTGAACTGATGCCTTCTTGCTCTGGGTCCGTACTTGGGTGCACCTGGGGAGTGGCGGAATATGGCTTCAAGTCTTTCACGTGAGTGCTATGCAGGATTTTTTCTTGTGTGTCAGTCAGTTCCACCACTAAGGGTGAGAGGATTTTTGTAACTTGGTATGGCCCTTCGTATTTTGGCCTGAGTTTCGCCGAGAAGTGTTTTAATGCGGAGGAGAGGGTTCTCTCCTTTCGAAGTAGAGATCTCCTACTGCTGGGCACCATGGTCTCCGCCTGAGGTTGTAGTAGTGGCGTTGCTTCTCGAAAGCTTTCCCCAAATTCAGGTTGACCAGTCGGTAAATCTCCTGTAATTTCTCCTGTTTTTCCGGCGGGCTGTTGTAGTGGTGTCTGGGGTAACCGTTGTTCTCGGCGGTGCTTGACGTCGGGGTGATGGGTTCCCTGCCAAAATTCACATATGCCGGTGAAAATCCTGTGCTTTCGCTTTTGCTGGTGTTGTAAGCTAGCATGAACTCGGGTATCAGCTCGTCCCACCTTTTCTGATTCTTGTCGATGTATTGGGTGATCATCGTTTTGATCACTCGGTTCGTGCGTTCTACGGGGTTCGCTTGCGGGGTGTACGGTGGGGTCAATCGGTGTGTAATTCCTAGTTCCTTTAAAGTGGTCGAGAATTGTTTGCTCGTAAACTGTCGGCCATTATCGGAGATGAGTATTCGGGGGCTCCCGTATCTGGCGTAAATTCTTTCTCGGAATGCTTTGATTAGCGCTGGCGCTGTTGCTTCTCGGAGTACTACTATTTCTTTCTTTTGTGAACTTCTCCTGAAAATGACGATCATTGTATTTCCTCGTGACGACCTGGAGAATGGTCCCATGAAATCTACGCTTACGGTCTCTCACGGTTTGGTAGTCCTGGTCATGTGCATTTCTCCAGCGGGTTTCTGTTGAAGGGGTTTATGACGGAGGCACGAGTCACAGCGTCTTACATACTGGGCTATGTCGCAAAACATCCCTGGCCAGTAGTAATTCTTGGCTATACGATATATCGTCTTGTTTACTGCTCCGTGTCCTGCGGTGGGGGCGTCATGGTTTTCCTTCAGCACCCTTGCTCGGTCAAATTTCGGTACACACATCTTCCACGAGTCACTAGTATCGTCGTCCTCATATGAGTCTGGAGTGTAGATGTGTCTGTAGAGTTGGTTGTTCCGGATTGCATAGTCGGGGTATTCGGCGGGGATCCTCTGTACCTCCTGATATCTCCTGTGATACCAATTACAGCATGGCTGTGCAGTTGCTAACGTCGATGCCTTCGTGGTGTCAATAGCTGGCTGTCTAGAGAGAGCGTCAGCTACTACGTTCCATTTTCCTCGTCGGTATCGAATCTCGTAGTCAAACTGTTGTAGCTCGATAGCCCATCTCGCGACTCTACCCGAAGGGTTTTCGATGGAATTAAGACACTTAAGCGCTTGATGGTCGGTGATGATGATGAAGTGATACCCCTCCAAGTATGGTCGCATTTTGCGGGTCCCCCATACGATGGCTAAGTATTCCTTTTCGGTGACCGAGTATCGCTGCTCCACATCGGTCATTGCTCGGCTTGCAAAGTCGATCACTCGTTCTTCTCCGTTTATCTCCTGTGCGACGACGGCCCCTAGGCCATCCTTACTGGCATCGGTTTGTAGTATGAACGGTCTGGTAAAATCTGGACATGCTAATAGAGGAGCCTGTGTTAGACGTTGCTTAAGTTCTTGGAACGCCCTCTCCTGCTCTTCTCCCCAGTGCCACTTCTGATTTTTTCGGAGTAATTTGGTGAGCGGGGCACTGATCGTGGAGAAATCCCGGACAAAACGCCTGTACCATGAGGCGATGCCGAGAAACTGTCGAATCCCTTTGACGTTGGTAGGCGCCGGGAGTGCGTGTATTGCACTTACTTTCTCTGGGTCGGTTTGTATGCCTTTTCGCGAGATCACATGTCCGAGGTATGTCAGACTCTCCTTAAAGAACTCACATTTTTCGGGGTTTATTTTTAAGTTTGCATCTATGAGTCGGTCGAATACTATTCGTAGTTTCTCGATGTGTTCCTCGAGAGATCGCCCTACCACGACTATATCGTCGAGATAGGCGAATTCGTATGGTTCCATCTCGGGTCCGATGACTCGATCTAGGGCTCGTTGAAACGTGGCTGGGGCTGAGTGTAGCCCGAATGGCATAACTTTCCATTGAAAGAGTCCTCGGCCGGGTACGGTGAATGCGGTATACGGTCGGCTGGCTTCAGCCATCGGTATTTGCCAATAACCTTGTTTTAGATCGATGGTTGAAATGTATTGCGCTCCTTTCAACTTGTCTAAAATATGGTTGGTTTGTGGCAGCGGATATGCGTCCTTCACTGAGTGTTCGTTCAGCTGGCGGTAGTCGATGCAAAGCCGCCAGTTCCCTTGCTTTTTCCTTACTAGCACAATTAAGGAACTGTACGGGCTACGAGACGGTTCGATTCGGTCGGTCCTCAAGAGTTCGTCGATCTCAGTATTGATAATCATTTGCATGGCGGGGTTTCGCGGGTAATATCGTTGTTTTACGGGTTGGTCGTCTTTCATGATGATTCGGTGTTCGGTTAGTTTCGTGAGTCCTGTGAGAGACTCGAAACGGGGTATCTGCTTTGCTAGAAAGTCCGTGATCAAGTCTTTCTCTCTGGGGACGAGATTGCCGGGGATCTCGACTTGATAACTATATGATTTCTCATCCTGGTCGCTTCCAAACTGGTTGGGGTACATTCCCTTTCCCCATAGTGTCATCCTCAAACTGCATTTACTTAGAAAATCCATACCTAAAATCGCTGCTTCGGCTAGTCCTGGCATCAGAAAGAAGCTATGTCATACGGTCCTATGCTGAATTACGACTGTTAGATCGTATTTTCGTTGTATGATGACCTCACTTCCATCGGCTAGAGACGTTATTAGTCTGCAGGGCTGCTCCCTTATTCTGATGTCTCTGGTGAGTCGTTGCACATCTCCTCCTATAAATGATCGGCCGGCTCCGGTGTCCACTAATGCTTCGAAGGTATGGTCTGCGATTTGTATCGGGAGGAACTGTCGGTTGTCAAAGTCTAGTTGCGGTGTGGAGGTTCGGTCGTCGGGTTTTCGGTTTACCGTGGGTGTTGGGGTACAGGCCGACCTCCTCGGTCCTGCACCCTTCTCTCGTTTCCCGGTCGGTATCCATTGTCGGTTTGGGTCATTTGGTCCCTCGGAGTACGGGTTTATTCGGCTCGTTGACCTTTGCACTGGTAATCGCAGGTAAGGATCCCTTGTTCTCCGCATCGCGAACAGAACAAGACTGGTTCGTTTCGGCAATGTCGCCGTTGATGACCTCGTTGTCCACATCTCCAGCAGCAGTCATTTGTCGAGTATCCCCCTTAATTGGTACGGCTCGATTTCGCTCGGGGGCGTACTGTCGCGGAGGTGCACTTCTCTGGGGTGATGCCTTCTGTTCCTCGGAGCGCAGTGATTCGTACTCTTCGGCCATCCTCACTAGTTCGGCTAGAGTCTGAAAATCGGTGCGGTGTATATAGAAGCGGTAATCTGTGCGCAGATTGTCATATGCCCGCTCTAGTTTCTCTTCCGGGCTCATATTGGGGTGCCATCGCATTAGAGATTGGAGAGCTGTCACAAAGTCCTTGGCCTTTTCCCCATTTCGCTGACCTCGAGTTCGGATTTGTTCAGCCAACTTGACGTGATATCGTGGTGGTAGATAGAATTCTTTAAATGCGCACGAAATCGCTCCATCCGGCCCAGTCGGCTCGGTTTTGCGATTCCAAGCGAGAGCGTCCTTCGTCAATAATTCTGGAAGCGCTCTATTGAGTCGTGTTACGGGGATCTCGTAACACTCGGCCAGCACTTCAATTCTTTCTAGGAAGCCTAAGGGATCTTGCCCTTTATCAAAACGTACGTTCCATTTCCGTACTTTATCCATGATGTCAGCCTCACTTATTCGGGTCACTGTTGGCCCGATTTCCGGCATTGTCGGTGTCGGCTCGGTTGGTGATATTTTCGTGAATGTCGGGGGAACGGTGCTAACGGTGTGTTCTGGGTATATCGTCGGTGTCAATTGTAGAGATGATGCTCCTGCTAGACCTGACGCTTCTCCGATGTCGAAGAAAAGCTTTCCTGCTTTCTCCTCTCGGACGGCTTGGCTCAGTCGTTTAAGCAGCTCCTCTACTGTTCCTTGAATGTCCAGTTTCCGGCTCCCCAGTTCTCGTTGCAGTTCGTCTTTCTTCAAATAGTTAATCGGTGTGCGAGTCCTCTCAATCTCGTTTCCGTCTGGCTTGGTTGTTTGTTGCTCCCACACTTTTTCCTGTGTATCTTCGGTTGACATTATTATGTCCCTGCTCGGGCGCCAGTTTGTAACGCGTTATCTTCGTGTCGCTGTTCGGACACCGATTGGTAAGGTGTTTTACTTTGCAGTCAGGCGGGTCTCTGGTTTTCTCCACGGGATTGAGCTCGCCGGCTCCAGGGTCAAGGCTTCTGAAGAAAACGCCCCGATTCCTTACTACAATTTACTTTTATTCCACACTAGATTTCGAATTCACTGTTTATTTCCTTTACTTTTACAAACTACAATTCTGTCCCTTTTTAAAACAAATTAATACTCGCTCCTAACTCCGTGGTCTCGGCGTAGGTACTCTTTCCTCTGTCGGTCGTGAATAAATAACTGGTGTCTCCTTTCTGGAAATGTCCTCCTTCGGTGGGGCTCGTGGCGTCGTTTGACAGACTCTCGTCGACGGAACGCTGGTCACCTGCTTTCCTCGGGGAATCCTCGGTGAACGGGATAGGTAGGTTCCTGCGGGGAAAGGACGGAGGCAGATAAATGTGCTAGGGCTAACTTCGGGACAATCACTGACAGACAAATTGTAAAAGTGAACGATACAACTGGGAATCACGCCAGTACACGAGTAGATGATAAAACCAGCAGTCACGCTGGTTGGAAGGGTGTCCTACACTAGGCAATCACGCTAGTGTAAGAGTGCTTGAACTAGGAATCTCGCTAGTTGTCGGAGTGTCTCGTACTGGGAATCGCGCCAATACGAGAGAAAGCTAGATAACTAGGAATCACGCTAGTTAGAGGAGTGTCTTACACTAGGAAATCACGCTAGTGTAAGAGTAAGTGAACTAGGGATCTCGCTAGTTGTCGGAGTGTCTCGTATTGGGAATCGCGCCAATACGAGAGAAAGCTAGATAATACTATTAAAAGAAATACCCAAACTTACTTCCTACCCAAAACCAGTGGGTCCACACAATAGTTCGGCGGTAGTCAGGAATCACGCCGACTGCCCAAATATGTTTACCTGGAGTATTCTTACCAATTTGCTGGGTTTGAAGAGCTCCTGCGCTGGTCGCTGTGCTCCGGTTGACGGCTGGTCGACAACTGACTCCAGCAAGACGTTTGGATAGCTTAGATATAGCTCCTGACGGCAGCTCTTCACTCGGGCTACCTCGTGTTGTTCACTATTCTTCGGCCCTCGGTGGGTGGGTTGTGGTCGGATGACCACCGGATGACGGCTGCTTCGGTTGGCCTCGGATGTGGTCGGGTGACCACCGGATGACGGCTGCTTCGGTTGGTCTCGGTTGTGGTCGGGTGACAACCGGATGACGGCTGCTTCGGTTGGCCTCGGTTGTGGTCGGGTGACCACCGGATGACGGCTGCTTCGGTTGGCCTCGGTTGTGGTCGAGTGACCACCGGATGACGGCTACTTCGGTTGGCCGCGGTTGTGGTCGGGTGACCACCGGATGACGGCTACTTCGGTTGGCCTCGGTTGTGGTCGGGTGACCACCGGATGACGGCTTCTTCGGTTGGCCTCGGCTGTGGTCGGGTGACCACCGGATGACGGCTGCTTCGGTTGTGGTCGGGTGACCACCGGATGACGGCTGCTTCGGTTGGTCTCGGTTGTGGTCGGGTGACAATAGGATGACGGCTGCTTCGGTTGTGGTCGGGTGACCACCGGATGACGGCTCCTTCGGTTGGCCTCGGTTGTGGTCGGGTGACCACCGGATGACGGCTGCTTCGATTGGCCTCGGTTGTGGTCGGGTGACAACCGGATGACGGCTGCTTCGGTTGGCCTCGGTTGTGGTCGGGTGACCACCGGATGACGGCTCCTTCGGTTGGCCTCGGTTGTGGTCGGCTGACCACCGGATGACGGCTGCTTCGGTTGGCCTCAGTTGTGGTCGGGTGACCACCGGATGACGGCTACTGCTTGGTTCTCCAAGCTATTCTGCAAAATAAGAAAGTTAGTGACCTTTACTCAGCTCCTAGTAGGTCTGCTCCGGTTGACTGCTGGTCGAAGAGTCCCTGCTCTGTGGTGCCGGCACTGCTTATATGGTGCCGGGGGGCTATGGCGGCGAACTTGATTTTGGATTTCCCCCGTTGTTTCGGGGAAATCTGGCCTGCTACTGGTACGAAATGTTAACTAGTAATAGTAGTTTCGTAAGGGCAGTGCCGGGGATGATCCGGGGATGCTTAAAACCCGTTATTTCCTCCGGTGCTGTTGACAGGATTTGCCTTCTGTCATTGACAGGTTTTGGGCCGTTTAAACTGTCACAGCAGGTGCGGAGGGTGGTGGATCGGTACGATTGACCTAGTTTGACGTCCGGGGTGGTCCAACTGTACAAAAAAGAACATTTTTTCCTCCGGTGCTGTTGTAAGGTTTTGCGTCGATTTGTAACTCCGTTACAAGGTGACACCAGACCTGTTGCTCTCCCTTTCATCTGTTATCCTTTTGTGTTTTTATCCTGTGTTAAACTGATATCGCAGAGTTTGACTCATGTCCGTGCGAACGCTTCCTTGACAAATTATGAACGCGTCTTTAATAAATTATGAACGCGTCCGTGCTCTTCTGAGTTTTTCGCTTCCAACTGCAACCAACTTAACAAAACTCAAAATTGACAGCAGTCCACGATGGAAAATCTCAGAGGTAAGCAAATAAAATTAAAAAAATCTTAAATCATCCAAGCCGGGAACTGCAGATTTTTTTTTCAAAACATCTTTCGCTACTATAAGAGTTAAGTTGTTCTAATTGTTTAAATTACCTTAATTTCAAAACGACAAGTCATATTTGTGGCAACATTCAACCATTTAATTCTTTAATTCAGTAGCAATCCGCTATATATAGATCTTGTTACAAATTAACTTTCCATTCATGACAGTATTTTTATGAGACTTAAACGTTATCGCTATGAAGTATATCTATATAGAATATAATTGATTGTAGAGGGTTCATATTAGTAAATGTTATTATGTTTGTGCACAAACATAAGTTAAATAATTGCTTCTCGTCATCTGGAAGATGTAATTTAATTCCTATAGAAAAAAAGTCGATAATTAAGAATTTTAAATCGGGTGTAGTAAATGCAGTAAGTGATTACCTATGTTAATGAGGTGTAATATTCCAAAGCCTAAAATCTGTTGAGAATTGATTTGTCATTTTATTTGCAACTGAACCCTATTGTTATAAAATATGACCGCCGTATAAATATCCTTAAAATTTCAATTAACAAGATCTTAACATCTTAGGATTAAATCCATTCTTGAAATTTTTTTTTGATCAAAATATACATTTAAATTTCTCAATATAAATACTATTTAATATTTCATTATATAAATAATATTTAATTAAGAATTCGAGTAGCGTAAGAGTTGCGTATACATTAATAATGAATTGTTGAATTAACCTATTTAAGTTGCTTATTATTAGTTTTCCTTTTTGTCTAATTAAATTAAATATGTTATAAATAATTTCTTTTAGTTTCAGGAATTCCCTAACGCTTCTTCTCCTTCTTGTTTTCCTCGTCCCTTCTCCCTATATCCCGATGTTTTTGATTTAATTTTTTTTGTTTGGTGTTTCTTGTTTTAGCACCCTTTTTTTGAATTCTGATTTTGGCTGATTAAGTTTATGCAGTTTTGCTTATGGTTTTTTTTCGTTCTTATACTTACTTTTTTGATTTATCAGATCTCTGATTTTTTTTTGTCCTTTATTTCTTTCTCTGATTTATTATTTTTTTCTCGCTGCCTACAAACTTGATTTTGTGCTGCGACTTTTTTTTTGATTTATTTGTTTTAGTTGCCCTCAAACTTGTTTTTGCGCTGCGCCCTTAGGAGTTGGACTGCCGCACTACTTGCGAGACCTTCTGTTTCAAATTCATTTAATTTTTTTTAAAGAGAACTGTTGGAGTTGTGACTCCTGTATTCATGGCAGAGAACCTCAGTCTCATAAAATTTATATATTTTTTTTTTAAACTTTAGGAGTAGTGACTCCCGTAAGTGCGAGACCTTTGTTATGTACCAAAAAGGGTCACCTAAAATAAAATACGATAATTCATACAAATTGAATATCATTGTTATAATGAAATTTTCAATCATTGAAATGTTATTTCAGTTGTATCAAACGGATGTAACTAAATTCGCCTAAACGGCATAAATTATTTCAACCCGCGACACACAAATCACTCAAGTTACCGCGCATTCCTTTACCAAGAAATTTGTAGGGCATTGGTAACTTAAAAATGCTAATTATGCATTTAAGCAGATGTGGTACCGAAGGAAATGAAATTCGTTCCCAGATAAAGGTGCCTATCTCAGCGATTTCTTAACATACATCGTATCTTTCTCAGGCATTCACGAGTAAGACACAAAAAGAAGAAAAAGCTCTGGGAGCTTTCATCATGTATGCCGTTTTTATCGCGATCTCTCGCTACATCGTCTTCGGCCTGCAAAGGACCGAAGAATAAACGAAATGAAAGCTCAAAGCTTTCTTTTCATGTAGATACGGTTGATCGAAAGAATCAACCGAGGGATTCGACGAGTTTTGTTCTGGTCGCGATCGAGGCGGGTCGCGTTAACTAAAAGTGAGTCTGGTTAATTACGGCGCCCGATTAAGACGCGTTTCAAGTAAAGCCAAAAAATTGGAGTCTGTTCTTACGATCGAAGGGATGTAATCGGTCCGGTGTTTTTCTACGCAAATGTAATGTCGTGGTATTTTGTGTAAAGTAAAAGTTCATTATTGTAATTATTAATATGGTTGGGTGTCTTTCTAAGCTACTGTAATCATAAAATGTTTTGTGTAAAATCTAACAAATAATGAACAGATAAAGTGAGGTTTAATTGTATTAATTATAAGGAATGTCAAGTGAACTTTCTAACTAATAACATATTATGTACAAAACTTTTAAGAATTATTAAGGTGAAATTTTCTGGTAATAACTGTTAAAATTATTTCGAGGATTTGAATAAAGATTAATGGAGAGCTACAGTGAGAATTAATGTTAATAATTATTGGGGTTTAGGAGTAATTTTCGTAGCCGCTGTGGTATTGTGTTGAAAGAATAGTAAAAATTGGCCGGTAGGATAGGGGAAGCGTGTTTTATACAAACGTAACAGCTTTAGAAGTGTCTATCCTACACCGAACAAAAAGGGGTACCTTTAAGCACTCCCGGGTAGCCAATAGCCCTGAGGAGTCACCCCCAACGCTTCCACAAAGTGCAAGCCAGCACCACCGATTTAACTGTGTGGGCTCCGTCCCAGCCCGAAGAAGAAGACAACACTCAAGATCAACAATCAACACAGCACCAGTAGCAGGTTAGAAAAGGGAATCGCTGAAGCAGGCACAAGCCCACCTTTTCCCCAACACAACTATAGTACGGCCAGCAAGAGAACGGTAAGCAGGCCAAAAGCCCCCCTTGCAACACCCCAGTTACCCGCAGTGGTTTATGTCGAAGGACAACCACTCCACCCCCGTACAATCACCAGTTGCAAACAATCCTGGGTTGCTGCCGCCAGGCCAAACAGTGTATTTTCAAAGGGGAGCAAGACGCTTTCTTCAAGATCCTCCCCACAAGACCTCGTGGAAAAGCATATCAACTATTGGCCTCAGATGATCCGACAACCTTTCAAGAAGTTGAAGCCAGGTTAAACGCGGCATACCTTCCCAGAGAAACTTACCAGGAACTGGTAAATAGGCTCATAACAGCTCACCAAAACCCCTGCGAAACGCTCACCGCCTTCACGGCTAGAGTGAAACAGTTGCTGGCTCTCTGTAAAGAGGCCGCACAAACCAAATACGGAGCTGCGGAAACCCCAGCAGTTACAATGCAGCTGGAAGACTTCGCAAAAAACGCAGTCTGCAGCGGGGTTACGAATTCGCACCTATGCCAATACCTCCTCACCGTAACCGACGGCACGCTCGAGGGGCTGATTCATAAAGCACTCGGCATGGAGAAAATACAGCAGGGCGCCCAGTTTACGCAAACCACAACAACCCAAGGTTACCCTGCCCTGGTTCTTGTAGAATAAGGCCCAATTACGCCGGTCGCTATGGACCCAACTGATAGCATACGGGCATTCCATAGAGCCCCATATATACCGGCTCCAAACTTTCCACAGCAACCGTTGTACATACCACCGCCACCACAAAATTTCCGCCGACCGACTCCGCCATATACGACTCCACCTCAACGCTCGTCTCCCTCTCAAATCGACTACCGCCGCCAGAACCTCGACCAGATAAGGTCAAACATCACATGTAATTTTTGCCAGCGAAGAGGTCACACTTACGCCGACCTTCTGCATGATGTTCGCGATTGCAGGAACAATCGCCAGGTTCCGGGCCCGAGTAACCAGACAACATAACTTGTACATAACTAACATAACTTGTAGTAGGTACTGGCGCTGAGGTTAGTATTATATAAAAGAAAGTAATTAAAAATCCCGAAGATATAAATACCGGAGAAACATATACTTTACAAACATCATTTGGTACCGTAAAGACGCTGGGAACATGCCAGGGCAATTTTACATTAAAGAATAACATTCCCTGCAATTTTCAGGTAATCAAAAATCTACCCGGAATTCCGAGGACGGCATGCTAGGAAATGATTTCCTAGCAAAGAATTGTAACGTTGAGTGCCCGAATAAGGCATTGCGATTCCCTCGAACGGAAAATAACCCTGAGGAGTTTGCCGTTCCATTAACAGCTGCGTTGGAAAACCCGTGTTCTGAGGAAGTGGTCAAAATGAATACCCAAACAGATAGCGCAGAGCCAAGAAAGGCCGATCTGACAATCTGTGGTACTTCAGAAGGTTCTCAAGAGGACAACAATAACCTTCGAACACTGGGGTGCGAGAAGGACAAATCGACTGAGCGTGATTTGACCTGCGAAATGAGGCAGCAACAAATACAGTTGAAAGAGCCTGTATGCATACCTGCTAGCTCACAGATCATAGTCGACATTCCCTTGCGGCTGCAGGAGGAGATGCTCTGTCTATCAAGAGAGATAGACCAAGGAGTCTTCCTGGCGAATGATTTACTCCCCGCTGGTTTAAAAGCAGTGTCTGTTGGAGTTCTGAACACACACAAAATTCACAAGTAGTTCTGACTACCATTAGTCTGCATCTAGTCCCTGTCCACAACTACATCGTCGTCCAACTGAAACAGGATTATGAGGAAATAAACAATCAGGAAACCCCGAAAAACGGAGAACGCGCTCAGGATGCTCACCTGAAAACCAGGAATTACGGTGGCACGAAACCACCAGCACCCACGCACAAAGGAACTATAAGGAAACATAGGAAACAAAGGAAAGGAAAACCCAATAAAACAAACGTCGACGGAGCTCACCTAGGAAGAAGGAATTACGATGGCAAAATCCCATCAGCTCCCACCTCCTCTCAAAATAAAATTTCGGAACACGTCGACATTGGAAGCGAGCTCACCACAGGGACGGTATTTTCAAAAGCTCCAAAATCATCCTTCACAGTAAGTAAACAACGGCGAAAGAGCCTATTAGAAGACGAAAGCGAGTTCGCCTCAAATATGGCAATTTACGGCGGTTCAGAAACCCCAACTCCATCGTCACTTAGTATTAAGAGTGATTTAAATAAGATAAATTGGGGTGAAAATAAAAATAAAGATAAAAATATTTCTGATTTCAATAAAATAAGTGAATGTAAAAATAAAAATAAAGGTAAAGATATTTCTAGCGCCGAAAAAATGTCCACTTTACAGCATATTAAATATTTATTCCAGGAGTATGAAGAACAGGAAGAACCAAGTTATAACCCGAGTCTCGTCAGGTTAGACGAACAGCTCAGCCTGGACGTAAATCTGAGCGCGGAGGAAAAACAAGCGATATCACAACTCTGTTACGAGTACAACGATATCTTTTTCCTCAAAGGTGATCGGTTAACTTTCACAAACGCCATCACTCGTGCAGGACCAAGCACCAATCAACCAGAAAATGTATCGCTTGCCAGAGACGCAGCGAAACGTAATAAACGAACAGCTTCGCGAAATGCTAGAAAACGACATAGTGCAGCGAAGTAAAAGCCCTTCGAATTCACCCCTCCTAGTCGTCTCCAAGAAGGCGGGACCAGACGGTGAAAAAAGGTGGCGCGTCGTCGTCGACTTCCGTAAATTAAACGAAAAGACGATAGGAGACGCCTTTCCGCTAACTCGGATCGAGGATATTTTCGACCAATTAGGTCATTCTCGGTATTTGACCACCCTCGATCTCGCCAATGGCTATCACCAGGTGCTCGTCGATCCTCAAGGGGCTCAAAGGAGCCCCGGCTATATTCCAACGCTTAATGAATTTCGTCCTAACAGGATTACAAGGCTTGGAATACTTTGCCTACCTAGACGACATAGTCATCTACGGTAAAAATCTTGCGGACCACAATAATAAGCTCCGAAAAGTCTTCAATCGTTTGAGAGAGAATAACTTCAAACTGCAGCCCGAAAAGTGCCAGTTTCTGAGGAAAGAGGTTGTTTATCTAGGCCACAAGTGTTCCAGTGAAGCAGCACTTCCAGACCCCAGTAAAACGGCTTGCGTCCAAACTTTCCAAGTTCCCAGAACTGTGCGACAGGTTCAATCCTTTATTGGACTCGCCAATTACTATCGAAAATTCATCCCCGAATTATCCAAAATTGTGCGTCCGATAACGAATTTGCTCCGCAAGGATGTCAAATTCACATGGACCGAGAAGTGCCAGGAGGCATTCGAGAAAATCAAGACCTCATTAACTTCCCCTCCACTCCTCATATATCCCTATTTCTCGAAACCGTTCAATTTGACCACGGACGCCAGCAGCGAGGCATTGGGACGCGTCCTTTCGCAAGGAGAAGTAGGACACGACCAGCCCATTGCCTACGCCAGCCGTACACTGAACAAGGCGGAACGCAACTACTCAACTATTGAAAAAGAGTTGCTCGCCATAGTCTGGGCTACGCGTAACTTTAGATGTTACTTGCAAGGCCGAAAATTTACCGCCTCTACAGACCATAAGCCTCTCTGATTTATTATTTTTTTCTCGCTGCCTACAAACTTGATTTTGTGCTGCGACTTTTTGTTTGATTTATTTGTTTTAGTTGCCCTCAAACTTGTTTTTGCGCTGCGCCCTTAGGAGTTGGACTCCCGCACTACTTGCGAGACCTTCTGTTTCAAATTCAATTAATTTTTTTTAAAGAGAACTTTTGGAGTTGTGACTCCTGTATTCATGGCAGAGAACCTCAGTCTCATAAAATTTATATATTTTTTTTTTTAAACTTTAGGAGTAGTGACTCCCGTAAGTGCGAGACCTTTGTTATGTACCAAAAAGGGTCACCTAAAATAAAATACGATAATTCATACAAATTGAATATCATTGTTATAATGAAATTTTCAATCATTGAAATGTTATTTCAGTTGTATCAAACGGATGTAACTAAATTCGCCTTAACGGCATAAATTATTTCAACTCGCGACACACAAATCACTCAAGTTACCGCGCATTCCTTTACCAAGAAATTTGTAGGGCATTGGTAACTTAAAAATGCTAATTATGCATTTAAGCAGATGTGGTACCGAAGGAAATGAAATTCGTTCCCAGATAAAGGTGCCTATCTCAGCGATTTCTTAACATACATCGTATCTTTCTCAGGCATTCACGAGTAAGACACAAAAAGAAGAAAAAGCTCGGGGAGCTTTCATCATGTATGCCGTTTTTATCGCGATCTCTCGCTACATCGTCTTCGACCTGCAAAGGACCGAAGAATAAACGAAATGAAAGCTCAAAGCTTTCTTTTCATGTAGATACGGTTGATCGAAAGAATCAACCGAGGGATTCGACGAGTTTTGTTCTGGTCGCGATCGAGGCGGGTCGCGTTTACTAAAAGTGAGTCTGGTTAATTACGGCGCCCGATTAAGACGCGTTTCAAGTAAAGCCAAAAAATTGGAGACTGTTCTTACGATCGAAGGGATGTAATCGGTCCGGTGTTTTTCTACGCAAATGTAATGTCGTGGTATTTTGTGTAAAGTAAAAGTTCATTATAGTAATTATTAATATGGTTGGGTGTCTTTCTAAGCTAATGTAATGATAAAATGTTTTGTGTAAAATCTAACAAATAATGAACAGATAAAGTGAGGTTTAATTGTATTAATTATAAGGAATGTCAAGTGAACTTTCTAACTAATAATATATTGTGGCAAATCGACTTACCTCTCTCGCCAGCAATACCTCAAAGGTCAATTGGGTCCATCACGCTGTCCCACGCTGCCGACTTCTTAAATTACCCACTGCCAGCCGGAGATGTCATCAGGTGAAGGTCTTGTCTAAATAAGCAGCAGCAGCAAGACATAGATGCCCCTTCCCTATTTCCACCTAGAAATAGGAAGACGAAATTAAAGAAACAAGAAGGAAGTAAGCACAGAGGGCGACACGCAACTCCAAAGGCACCAAACACCGATTTTACACAAAACAAAAACAGCACCTATAAATTAGCTTTAAAATTTCCATTAGACCATTGAAAGTTAGAATGTTAGTAAAAGACTTTCACAACAGATGTCATTATTAAATCTATTACAAAAAGCAAACAAATTGTACAAAACCGAATGCCATATTTTTTTTGATGAGTTGTCACTTCCTGCTGTTCTAGAAGAGCGATAAGTTGTAACGCGAATAAAACGCATGTGAAAATAGATTTTACCGAGTTTTTTTCTTTCCGACCCCGAACAAGTAGTGGATTTCTTAGACGCAGTACAAGGCGCTATAGTTGGACAAAGAAGCGAAAACATTAAAAAGTACATTGACGCAAAAATCTCTGACAGCACCGGGACTTGGAAGATCGCACTACAACGCGTTGTCACGGATCTTGTAATTGTTGGTCGACAAACATCACACAGCACAAATACACACCTAAACGAAACAAACAGTAGGTACATTTTACATTTTTGTCCCACGCAAGCAAACCTGACACTAGGCCAGACTCCGTGGCCCAGCACGGCATCTCATAGCACCATCCCAACACATCACACACAGTAAAAAAATCTGGTGCACCAGGACATAAACCACCAGAACATAAAACACCAGAACATGAAACACAGAACATAAAACACAGGTACACAAGCGAATACACAAATTTCACACTTATAAGCGTCACTACCGAATTCTCATTTGCACGCCATTACCACATACAGCAGAGGTTCACAAACGAAAAATTCCCGAATTTTCGCGTCAACATAAACAAAACATAAATCACGATCACCAAATCCGGAGAAACACAAAACACAGGTATAGGTAAATAACACAACGCTTTCGTGTTTACTTACGCGAAACACTCGCACGAACCACCGCGAGCGACAAGAAACTTAATCGCGAAGACGTACGCGACCTTCAAAGGAATCGCGTCTACAAGATGCAAACTGGAAGCCCTTCGTTAAATTTGTTTACAAGAGAACATCCGATCTATTGTTTTATTGTCGTCGCTCATGAACTTGAAATTCTGGAAACCGCTCGGCCAGAATCAAAATAAACAATTTTGCTTGCTACTACTGGGTATTATTATCACCAAAGCAAGGAAATATTGTTACAATATTATGTACAAAACTTTTAAGAATTATTAAGGTGAAATTTTCTGGTAATAACTGTTAAAATTATTTCGAGGGTTTGAATAAAGATTAATGGAGAGCTACAGTGAGAATTAATGTTAATAATTATTGGGGTTCGTAGCCGCTGTGGTATTGTGTTGAAAGAATTGTAACAAAAAATTGGCACAGCCGGTAGGATAGGGGAAGCGTGTTTTATACAAACGTAACAGCTTTAAAACCTCTATCCTACACCGAACAAAAAGGGGTACCTTTAAGCACTCCCGGGTAGCCAATAGCCCTGAGGAGTCACCCCCAACGCTTCCACAAAGTGCAAGCCAGCACCACCGATTTAACTGTGTGGGCTCCGTCCCAGCCCGAAGAAGAAGACAACACTCAAGATCAACAATCAACACAGCACCAGTAGCAGGTTAGAAAAGGGAATCGCTGAAGCAGGCACAAGCCCCCCTTTTCCGCAACACAACTATAGTACGGCCAGCAAGAGAACGGTAAGCAGGCCAAAAGCCCCCCTTGCAACACCCCAGTTACCCGCAGTGGTTTATGTCGGAGGACAACCACTCCACCCCCGTACAATCACCCATCGAGGAGTCGACAGCAGAACTCCTCGCAACGTTGCTGACATTGTAGGACACCTTTGAGGAAGCTCCAGAATCACCGAGTTCTCAAGGAAGACCTCGCCAGGGTTCTCAGTCACCAGTATTCACGGACCAAACTCAGGTCAGTGAACACCAGATCACCCCAGCACAACCAGGACCAAGTTCAGAAGGACTTACCCTCAGGAGCGGAACCATCCTCCAAAGAGTAAATCAAAACCAAGTAAGCCATAAATATAATTTTAATAATTTGTACGAGTCCGCGCGAGAATCCTTCTGAAGAAAATACTGAAAACAATTTAGAAAGCCCAACTGAGGAAAACCTCAGACAATCCCTACAAGACTCCCTGCGAGAAATTACCTTAAAACAAGGTTTAAATCAATTTCTCGCAAAAGACTCGCCCGTCACCGACTCGAATCAGAACTCCACTATGGCGACCGATTATGAAAAAATCGTAAAATTAACTGCGTAAATGGTGCCCATTTTTTCAGGTGAACCAGGTCCGCATCTCGGTTCAGAGTTGCAAACAATCCTGGGTTGCTGCCACCAGGCCAAACAGTGTCTTTTCGAAGGGGAGCAAGACTTCGTGGAGGAGCATATCAACTATTGGCCTCAGATGTTCCGACAACCTTTCAAGAAGTTGAAGCCAGGTTAAACGCGGCATACCTTCCCAGAGAAACTTACCAGGAACTGGTAAATAGGCTCATAACAGCTCACCAAAACCCCTGCGAAACGCTCACCGCCTTCACGGCTAGAGTGAAACAGTTGCTGGCTATCTGTAAAGAGGCTGCACAAACCAAATACGGAGCTGCGGAAACCCCAGCAGTTACAACGCAGCTGGAGGACTTCGCAAAAAACGCAGTCCGCAGCGGGGTTACGAATCCGCACCTATGACATTACCCACTCACCGTAACCGACGGCACGCTCGAGGGGCTGATTCATAAAGCACTCGGCATGGAGAAAATACAGCAGGGCGCCCAGTTCACGCAAACCACAACAATAGCATACGGGCATTCCATAGAGCCCCATATATACCGGCTCCAAACTTTCAACAGCCAACGTTGTACATACCACCGCCACCACAAAATTTCCGCCGACCGACTCCGCCATATACGACTCCACCTCAACGCTCGTCTCCCTCTCAAATCGACTACCGCCGCCAGAACCTCGACCAGATAAGGTCAAACATCACATGTAAGTTTTGCCAGCGAAGAGGTCACACTTACGCCGACCTTCTGCTCTAACTGCAAGATATATGGGCATGATGTTCGCGATTGCCGGAACAATCGCCAGGTTCTGCGCCCGAGTAACCAGACAAGGCTCTCCGAACGACGGATTCAGGATCAGCAACCTTCTGCTGGTTCTCGAGTTTTTAACATAAAACTCAAATGCAAATTTTGCAACCGTCGCGGCCAATTCATAGAGGAATGCCGCCAAAAACAAAAATGGGACTCTAAGAGCCAGGAAAACGACGAGCAGTCGACCGAAAAGACCCCGGATTGAAACTAAAAACTAAAAAATTTAACAAAGGGTCACCTCAGCCGCCCGAACCCTGTATCTCTACAGTAAGCCTTCCGTTTGATATTAGCCTGAGCGGCAATACATAACTTTTAGTAGGTACTGGCGCTGAGGTTAGTATTATATAAAAGAAAGTAATTAAAAATCCCGAAGATATAAATACCGGAGAAACATATACTTTACAAACATCATTTGGTACCGTAAAGACGCTGGGAACATGCCAGGGCAATTTTACATTAAAGAATAACATTCCCTGCAATTTTCAGGTAATCAAAAACCAACCCGGAATTCCGAGGACGGCATGCTAGGAAATGATTTCCTAGCAAAGAATTGTAACGTTGAGTGCCCGAATAAGGCATTGCGATTCCCTCGAACGGAAAATAACCCTGAGGAGTTTGCCGTTCCATTAACAGCTGCGTTGGAAAACCCGTGTTCTGAGGAAGTGGTCAATGAATACCCAAACAGATAGCGAAAAGCCCAGAAAGGCCGATCTGACAATCTGTCGTACTTCAGAAGGTTCTCAAGAGGACAACAATGACCTTCGAACACTGGGGTGCGAGATGGACAAACCGACTGAGCGTGATTTGACCTGCGAAATGAGGCAGCAACAAATACAGTTGAAAGAGCCTGTATGCATACCTGCTAGGTCACAGATCATAGTCGACATTCCCTTGCGGCTGCAGGAGGAGATGCTCTGTCTATCAAGAGAGATAGACCAAGGAGTCTTCCTGCCGAATGGTTTACTCCCCGCTGGTTTAAAAGCAGTGTCTGTTGGAGTTCTGAACACACACAATTCACAAGTAGTTCTGACTACCATTAGTCTGCATCTAGTCCCTGTCCACAACTTCATCGTCGTCCAACTGAAACAGGATTATGAGGAAATAAACAATCAGGAAACCCCGAAAAACGGAGAACGCGCTCAGGATGCTCACCTGAAAACCAGGAATTACGGTGGCACGAAACCACCAGCACCCACGCACAAAGGAACTATAAGGAAACACAGGAAACAAAGGAAAGGAAACCCCAATAAAACAAACGTCGACGGAGCTCACATAGGAAGAAGGAATTACGATGGCAAAATCCCATCAGCTCCCACCTCCTCTCAAAATAAAATTTCGGAACACGTCGACATTGGAAGCGAGCTCACCACAGGGACGGTATTTTCAAAAGCTCCAAAATCATCCTTCACAGTAAGTAAACAACGGCGAAAGAGCCTATTAGAAGACGAAAGCGAGTTCGCCTCAAATATGGCAATTTATGGCGGTTCCGAAACCCCAACTCCATCGTCACTTAGTATTAAGAGTGATTTAAATAAGATAAATTGGGGTGAAAATAAAAATAAAGATAAAAATATTTCTGATTTCAATAAAATAAGTGAATGTAAAAATAAAAATAAAGGTAAAGATATTTCTAGCGCCGAAAAAATGTCCACTTTACAGCATATTAAATATTTATTCCAGGAGTATGAAGAACAGGAAGAACCAAGTTATAACCCGAGTCTCGTCAGGTTAGACGAACAGCTCAGCCTGGACGTAAATCTGAGCGCGGAGGAAAAACAAGCGATATCACAACTCTGTTACGAGTACAACGATATCTTTTTCCTCAAAGGTGATCGGTTAACTTTCACAAACGCCATCACTCATGATATACCATTGGTGCAGGACCAAGCACCAATCAACCAGAAAATGTATCGCTTGCCAGAGACGCAGCGAAACGTAATAAACGAACAGCTTCGCGAAATGCTAGAAAACGACATAGTGCAGCGAAGTAAAAGCCCTTCGAATTCACCTCTCCTAGTCGTCTCCAAGAAGGCGGGACCAGACGGTGAAAAAAGGTGGCGCGTCGTCGTCGACTTCCGTAAATTAAACGAAAAGACGATAGGAGACGCCTTTCCGCTAACTCGGATCGAGGATATTTTCGACCAATTAGGTCATTCTTGGTATTTGACCACCATCGATCTCGCCAATGGCTATCACCAGGTGCTCGTCGATCCTCAAGATCGTCCAAAAACCGTGTCTAGCACCAATTACGGCCACTACGAATTTAGTCGTATGCCTTTTGGGCTCAAAGGAGCCCCGGCTATATTCCAACGCTTAATGAATTTCGTCCTAACAGGATTACAAGGCTTGGAATACTTTGCCTACCTAGACGACATAGTCATCTACGGTAAAAATCTTGCGGACCACAATAAAAGCTCCGAAAAGTCTTCAATCGTTTGAGAGAGAATAACCTCAAACTGCAGCCCGAAAAGTGCCAGTTTCTGAGGAAAGAGGTTGTTTATCTAGGCCACAAGTGTTCCAGTGAAGCAGCACTTCCAGACCCCAGTAAAACGGCTTGCGTCCAAACTTTCCAAGTTCCCAGAACTGTGCGACAGGTTCAATCCTTTATTGGACTCGCCAATTACTATCGAAAATTCATCCCCGAATTATCCAAAATTGTGCGTCCGATAACGAATTTGCTCCGCAAGGATGTCAAATTCACATGGACCGAGAAGTGCCAGGAGGCATTCGAGAAAATCAAGACCTCATTAACTTCCCCTCCACTCCTCATATATCCCTATTTCTCGAAACCGTTCAATTTGACCACGGACGCCAGCAGCGAGGCATTGGGACGCGTCCTTTCGCAAGGAGAAGTAGGACACGACCAGCCCATTGCCTACGCCAGCCGTACACTGAACAAGGCGGAACGCAACTACTCAACTATTGAAAAAGAGTTGCTCGCCATAGTCTGGGCTACGCGTAACTTTAGATGTTACTTGCAAGGCCGAAAATTTACCGCCTCTACAGACCATAAGCCTCTCTGATTTATTATTTTTTTCTCGCTGCCTACAAACTTGATTTTGTGCTGCGACTTTTTGTTTGATTTATTTGTTTTAGTTGCCCTCAAACTTGTTTTTGCGCTGCGCCCTTAGGAGTTGGACTCCCGCACTACTTGCGAGACCTTCTGTTTCAAATTCAATTAATTTTTTTTAAAGAGAACTTTTGGAGTTGTGACTCCTGTATTCATGGCAGAGAACCTCAGTCTCATAAAATTTATATATTTTTTTTTTTAAACTTTAGGAGTAGTGACTCCCGTAAGTGCGAGACCTTTGTTATGTACCAAAAAGGGTCACCTAAAATAAAATACGATAATTCATACAAATTGAATATCATTGTTATAATGAAATTTTCAATCATTGAAATGTTATTTCAGTTGTATCAAACGGATGTAACTAAATTCGCCTTAACGGCATAAATTATTTCAACTCGCGACACACAAATCACTCAAGTTACCGCGCATTCCTTTACCAAGAAATTTGTAGGGCATTGGTAACTTAAAAATGCTAATTATGCATTTAAGCAGATGTGGTACCGAAGGAAATGAAATTCGTTCCCAGATAAAGGTGCCTATCTCAGCGATTTCTTAACATACATCGTATCTTTCTCAGGCATTCACGAGTAAGACACAAAAAGAAGAAAAAGCTCTGGGAGCTTTCATCATGTATGCCGTTTTTATCGCGATCTCTCGCTACATCGTCTTCGACCTGCAAAGGACCGAAGAATAAACGAAATGAAAGCTCAAAGCTTTCTTTTCATGTAGATACGGTTGATCGAAAGAATCAACCGAGGGATTCGACGAGTTTTGTTCTGGTCGCGATCGAGGCGGGTCGCGTTTACTAAAAGTGAGTCTGGTTAATTACGGCGCCCGATTAAGACGCGTTTCAAGTAAAGCCAAAAAATTGGAGTCTGTTCTTACGATCGAAGGGATGTAATCGGTCCGGTGTTTTTCTACGCAAATGTAATGTTGTGGTATTTTGTGTAAAGTAAAAGTTCATTATTGTAATTATTAATATGGTTGGGTGTCTTTCTAAGCTAATGTAATGATAAAATGTTTTGTGTAAAATCTAACAAATAATGAACAGATAAAGTGAGGTTTAATTGTATTAATTATAAGGAATGTCAAGTGAACTTTCTAACTAATAATATATTGTGGCAAATCGACTTACCTCTCTCGCCAGCAATACCTCAAAGGTCAATTGGGTCCATCACGCTGTCCCACGCTGCCGACTTCTTAAATTACCCACTGCCAGCCGGAGATGTCATCAGGTGAAGGTCTTGTCTAAATAAGCAGCAGCAGCAAGACATAGATGCCCCTTCCCTATTTCCACCTAGAAATAGGAAGACGAAATTAAAGAAACAAGAAGGAAGTAAGCACAGAGGGCGACACGCAACTCCAAAGGCACCAAACACCGATTTTACACAAAACAAAAACAGCACCTATAAATTAGCTTTAAAATTTCCATTAGACCATTGAAAGTTAGAATGTTAGTAAAAGACTTTCACAACAGATGTCATTATTAAATCTATTACAAAAAGCAAACAAATTGTACAAAACCGAATGCCATATTTTTTTTGATGAGTTGTCACTTCCTGCTGTTCTAGAAGAGCGATAAGTTGTAACGCGAATAAAACGCATGTGAAAATAGATTTTACCGAGTTTTTTCTTTCCGACCCCGAACAAGTAGTGGATTTCTTAGACGCAGTACAAGGCGCTATAGTTGGACAAAGAAGCGAAAACATTAAAAAGTACATTGACGCAAAAATCTCTGACAGCACCGGGACTTGGAAGATCGCACTACAACGCGTTGTCACGGATCTTGTAATTGTTGGTCGACAAACATCACACAGCACAAATACACACCTAAACGAAACAAACAGTAGGTACATTTTACATTTTTGTCCCACGCAAGCAAACCTGACACTAGGCCAGACTCCGTGGCCCAGCACGGCATCTCATAGCACCATCCCAACACATCACACACAGTAAAAAAATCTGGTGCACCAGGACATAAACCACCAGAACATAAAACACCAGAACATGAAACACAGAACATAAAACACAGGTACACAAGCGAATACACAAATTTCACACTTATAAGCGTCACTACCGAATTCTCATTCGCACGCCATTACCACATACAGCAGAGGTTCACAAACGAAAAATTCCCGAATTTTCGCGTCAACATAAACAAAACATAAATCACGATCACCAAATCCGGAGAAACACAAAACACAGGTATAGGTAAATAACACAACGCTTTCGTGTTTACTTACGCGAAACACTCGCACGAACCACCGCGAGCGACAAGAAACTTAATCGCGAAGACGTACGCGACCTTCAAAGGAATCGCGTCTACAAGATGCAAACTGGAAGCCCTTCGATAAATTTGTTTACAAGAGAACTTCCGATCTATTGTTTTATTGTCGTCGCTCATGAACTTGAAATTCTGGAAACCGCTCGGCCAGAATCAAAATAAACAATTTTGCTTGCTACTACTGGGTATTATTATCACCAAAGCAAGGAAATATTGTTACAATATTATGTACAAAACTTTTAAGAATTATTAAGGTGAAATTTTCTGGTAATAACTGTTAAAATTATTTCGAGGGTTTGAATAAAGATTAATGGAGAGCTACAGTGAGAATTAATGTTAATAATTATTGGGGTTCGTAGCCGCTGTGGTATTGTGTTGAAAGAATTGTAACAAAAAATTGGCACAGCCGGTAGGATAGGGGAAGCGTGTTTTATACAAACGTAACAGCTTTAAAAGCCTCTATCCTACACCGAACAAAAAGGGGACCTTTAAGCACTCCCGGGTAGCCAATAGCCCTGAGGAGTCACCCCCAACGCTTCCACAAAGTGCAAGCCAGCACCACCGATTTAACTGTGTGGGCTCCGTCCCAGCCCGAAGAAGAAGACAACACTCAAGATCAACAATCAACACAGCACCAGTAGCAGGTTAGAAAAGGGAATCGCTGAAGCAGGCACAAGCCCCCCTTTTCCCCAACACAACTATAGTACGGCCAGCAAGAGAACGGTAAGCAGGCCAAAAGCCCCCCTTGCAATACCCCAGTTACCCGCAGTGGTTTATGTCGGAGGACAACCACTCCACCCCCGTACAATCACCCATCGAGGAGTCGACAGCAGAACTCCTCGCAACGTTGCTGACATTGGAGGACACCATTGAGGAAGCTCCAGAATCACCGAGTTCTCAAGGAAGACCTCGCCAGGGTTCTCAGTCATCAGTATTCACGGACCAAACTCAGGTCAGTGAACACCAGATCACCCCAGCACAACCAGGACCAAGTTCAGAAGGACTTACCCTCAGGAGCGGGACCATCCTCCAAAGAGTAAATCAAAACCAAGTAAGCCATAAATATAATTTTAATAATTTGTACGAGTCCGCGCGAGAATCCTTCTGAAGAAAATACTGAAAACAATTTAGAAAGCCCAACTGAGGAAAACCTCAGACAATCCCTACAAGACTCCCTGCGAGAAATTACCTTAAAACAAGGTCTAAATCAATTTCTCGCAAAAGACTCGCCCGTCACCGACTCGAATCAGAACTCCACTATGGCGACCGATTATGAAAAAATCGTAAAATTAACTGCGTAAATGGTGCCCATTTTTTCAGGTGTACCAGGTCCGCATCTCGGTTCAGAGTTGCAAACAATCCTGGGTTGCTGCCGCCAGGGGGGGAGCAAGACGCTTTCCTCAAGATCCTCCCCACAAGACTTCGTAGAGGAGCATATCAACTATTGGCCTCAGATGTTCCGACAACCTTTCAAGAAGTTGAAGCCAGGTTAAACGCGGCATACCTTCCCAGAGAAACTTACCAGGAACTGGTAAATAGGCTCATAACAGCTCACCAAAACCCCTCTGAAACGCTCACCGCCTTCACGGCTAGAGTGAAACAGTTGCTGGCTCTCTGTAAAGAGGCCGCACAAACCAAATACGGAGCTGCGGAAACCCCAGCAGTTACAACGCAGCTGGAGGACTTCGCAAAAAACGCAGTCCGCAGCGGGGTTACGAATCCGCACCTATGCCAATACCCACTAGTAGTAGGGATATGGGGTTTCTGCCCCAAATGTGCAATGTGCACATCGAAAATGGTCAAATTGTGAGGGAATTTGAGGTCTGACGTCACATTTTTGCACATTTGCGGCAGAAACCCCATAACAATTCTGGGAGAAGAGAGATAAGGAAATGGCTGGAGATAAGGAAATGGCTGGAGATAAGGGAACGGTTGCGTGATTCCGAAGGTCAATTTAGATTGTTTTGTTTTGGCGGCGGCGCGCTAGTAAAGGTAAGTATGAGTTGCACCTGGGTCTGGATCTGGACCTGGACCTGGACCTGGATCATGGGTATAGAAACGAATGTTAAGCTAATTGATAAGAGAGCTGGCTATAGAAATTAATAATTTGGTCGCAATGTTGTGGTCGTTGGGTGATAAGGTTTTGTAGATGAACCTGGGCTCGTGCTGAAGATAAGAGTTTGCTGCTTTGAGATTTTACTATGCCGGATATTTTCGGCGGGAGCTTTTACTACGAGTGATGATAAAATAAGTTGCTAGTGTAGGATTACGTAATTTGGGCAGTAATATATCTTGAGGTCAATGGATTTCCGAGATATTGAGTATGGTCAGTAATTATGAAGTTAAAATTGTTATGAACATTTTCTATATATTTTCTGGAAGATATTTATGAAAATAATGTCGTGTTTAACCACGTTTTGTGCTAATGATGAATTTACAGGGGGAACTGCAGAGAAATTAAGCACTTGAGCGTGAGAAAATTTTGTAAAATAGTATAGGAATATTTCTTCTTGAATTGTATTTAAGTATTCATTGATTTTTTATTCTTTTCTTTATAGTATTTCTTAATAAAGATTTCACCACTTTGAGTAAATGGGTGAAGATTGTTTTTTGTTTTTGCAACTTCTTATTTCTATGAGATCATTTGTTTCCAAGCAAGTTCTAACATGTTCTCAATAATGTAGATTCAAAAATTTTTTTTTGTATTTGCTCCCTTAACCAAAGACTGCAAGTTAAAATTTATTGAAAAGAAAATCTTCGAAATACCTGTGTTTAGAAATATGTTAGGAAGCCTTAAAGAAAACGCAAAATAATTAAAAAAACTATATTTATTAGTATAAAATTATAGGACATTTATTTCTTATTTCTAAATTTTATTACTTTTCTAGGAAATTTCTTAAAAGGTTAACATTTTCTTGAGCGCACTTTCCCTTATGAGTTAAACAGCATGGAGCTTTATAAAAAAATTTAAGAGAGGATAATTTTGGACACTGCAATTGTTCTTCCATATTATATACTATAACACCTTCACCAAATGTATTTTTTATCCAACAAACTTTTTCACAGCCTTTCACATACAGTGCTTTGTTTTTTATTAAAGGTGTCACTATAGCACGTAATCGATGATAGGGAATATATCCATCAGTCCATCGGAATCCATGATAATTATCATGCAGCCATTTCGCTTCTCTTCTCTTTGCATGTGTTAAATCCTTAAATTTGAATGGAGGTTGAAAAATAAAGTGTTGCATTTGATTTCCATTTGTCAAAATTGCCAATTCCTTCACAATGAACTTGTTACATTCGTCTTTAAATCCCTGTATATCCAAGATTGCTGCCATTGTGACTTTAAATTACTTTCTTGACTTCACTCGTCAGAGGACTGTACTCAATTATTCGATCGTGCAGAAGTAAACAAAAGGCAGACGTATTTGCAGGAATATTACTGTGAGTTTTAAATTGTATACGAATATCGACGGGTCCTGATTTAATCACCTCGTTTTGATGTGAGCAATCGATAACTGCGATTGGAGCGTTTTCCTTGAACTTCTCTCGGGTAAGCAGCGGTTGATGCATCCGACCGTAATACGATTGTTGGAATTTCGTATACATATCATACAATAAAGCATATCTCTCACGATCAAATTTAATGTTTAGGTCTTCATATGGAAATGTTTCAGAATTTAAGTGAAGCTTCACATCTGAAAGTTCGCAATGATCAAACTTGCTGGCATCCTTACTCTTCACGTTTTTTCGATCTGTTTGAAGCGCTAAAATTACATATCGGGGTTTTTCTAGCTGCGTTGATGTTTTAATTGCCCAATTATGTTCAACAGTTATAGGTAATATAGGATATTCATATATATCCCAGCTACGAAAACTCATTTGTATAAGGCGTTCAGTATCAGTTAACTTAAACAGCGAGAGTTTTTCTTCATCAGCTACACTTATGTGTGGTACTCTCCATTGGAGTTTAAAAATATCTATTTTAGCTTCATCACTTGGTGATAGAAAGGCATTTTCATCGCTTCTACTTCGAATCAGAATAAGTTCATGTTTAGCATTTATAATAATTTTCTTATAGTCTTCAGCAAAGCCGAGCAACAACTTTAAGGGAATACAAAAATTGAAAAACCCTGGCGCCATTAGATTATTTGGAGACCAGCCCGCATTTAGTAACACATTGCTTTCATTTTGATTTAAAGATATATAATTTTTTATTGTTGTTGCAAATCCAAGATTTCTCGTACGATCAATTTCTACACCGTTTAATTCATATCGAATTTCATCAAAAAGAAAGGAGATAGCATTATTAGTTAATTTTGCTGTTGTTGATGTAGTTCCATCTGCTTTTGCTAGCGCGCCTTCTATATATATGAAACTTTCACTTGGTAGCACATATAAATCCTGATGTTGTACTGAAATGCGAATTTCGTCGCTGTTTTTATATGATGTTAGAAAAGGAGAGTAGCTATGATACTCAACTTTTGTAATGCTATTATCATAGCGTGCACCTTGAGAAATATCGAGTATTTCATTCATTTTTTAACTTAAGGCCGAAAGATTTTAAAAATTGTACGTTAGCTGCTGTTAGCTTTATTCCTGACTGCTGTGTGGGTTCAGACTGACTAGAAGGCTTAACACTTTTGCACTTGTATTTATTATCAATTATATTATTATATATTAGCATGTTGCGGCTTCAAATGCAGTCTCACTGTAATCGTTTCACCTCTAAAATTTATTAGATCACCGTCCTGATCCACGAACTTTAATGTTAGAGAACTTATCCGTCTGATGTTCAGAGGCAAATAAATGACATTCTTAGGAACTTCGATTATTTTATACCCCGGACCCACCTTAGGAGAGAACTCGTGTAAGGTGTGAACTTGCTGATTATTAATGAAGGAACCTGATACTATATTGCATTCAACTCGTATTACATTAACTTTTATTATATTCACTGGTAAATCAGATTGATTTAAAATATTGGGTTCTAGAACACGTTTACTAAATCCTAATAATGCTCCAATAGAGTTCTTCTTATTCAATAATACTCGACTAGAACTTCTAACTTCACTTTTCAATGTGTTATTATTAGCCACTAATTGTACTATAGGCTTAGCTTTCGTTTTAGCTAGTTCTCTTTTGATAAATCCCGCAATATCATCAATCTCATAGGAACCTTCTGGAATTTTAATTTCATCATCACCAACATGAAATAAGTTATTTCTGCTGTCCACATTAGGTATTGAATTATATGTCTGTAAATCAATTAGTCCACAAACGTATTCCGATGTAAGATCCAGTGGCGGAAAGTACTCAACTGTGAGTACAGATGAATTCCCAGTCAAAGTTAGTGTTAATGACATAGTAGGTAAAAGTGAAATGAAACTGTTATGTTTAAACAGAGTTTATTTATAGTCCAACTTACAATAGTCAATTAAATTCTTAAACTTATGGTTACTTATTATTACAATGTTTATATAAAAATTTCAAACACAAATGACCGCAATTTATCATATTATAATTTTGGTAAGACTTATAATTGTAAACAATGTTTTTTCCTAAATAGCTTAAAATTTCCTTTGGTGGTTGTAAGTTTCCAAAGCTGTCAAAGTACTCCTTTTCAGACCCCCTTTTGTAATATGCTACCCAATGACTTCCAGGACCGGTGGTAGTATCCAAATTTACGATTCCACATTCATATTTTCTAGGTTTGTTGGGGAGAGCATCAAGCATAAAAACACCTCTAAAATGTGGTAAATCATTCGCATATTTATATAAATCGATTTCATTTAATGCTCGATTAGGTAGCAGTTTTAGAAGTTTTTTGAAGGTGGATTTAAGAATAGACCAAGTCCTTTTCTGTAAGGCTTTAAATATAAGCCGCTACCTTTCTTTTCTAAAGCAATAGCTTCCATCGTTTCATTATGTCGGTTGCTTTCCTTCAGCTGTTCTTTAGCACTTGTAGCCGCATTAACAGCCTTTGCGACACCAGATGCACCACCTACTAAAGCACCCAGTGCAGAAAGCCCAGCAAAAATAGGTATGAGAGGTAAGATTCCTCCAATCTTCGGTATAGGAATTATACGGGGAGTCTTTACATACTTCTTTTTTCTTTTAAATACATTTTTAGTGCTAGCAAGTGCAAGTGTAATAGCTTCTTTTAAAGAATCTGGTTTTTTCACTTTTAATATATTTCTAGCTTCACGAACTCCTTTTTGAAGCGTTAACGTTTTTTTATTCCTCTTAGAACGAGTTTTGGTCTTTTTTATCCCCATTCCAAATTTTACTTTTGCTTTCATAGCGTTTGTTACAAGCCAGGCGTTGCTACGTTCACCAAGAGATGCGTCTGAAGATGTCACTCGTTCCCAGGCTTTACCGGATAATATACGATCAGCAATATGACGATCCTCAATATTTTTATGCTGGGAATATGCGATATCGTGATTTCTGCAAGCTGCGTCAAGAGGGTTAATTCCAGGATCACCCCTTGCTAATCTTTTTTGTAATTTAGTACCAGGACCGCAATATTGATATCCAGGCAAATGAAATTCAAACGGTAAATTACTAATTGCTGTATTTAGCAAACCGCCTCCTCTTCGACATTTACGCTGGCGAGGACGATTTTGATGCTTTGAATGATCAATCATTCGATAGATAGAATATATTTTTAGACGTCCACACAACACCACACTGAGCTGATGACTGATATAAAAGCTCAGTGTCGTGCAATAAATATTTCAGTTCTAATAATGAAGTTCGTGAAGCAGAAAGTCACTTTACCAATAAAAAATCTAGATATAAAATCTGGAAATGAAGTCAAAAGACATAGCTCACTTATACCTGATACTGTAAGAGGAATTCTTGTGGGACCTTCTAACTGCGGAAAAACCAATCTTATGATTGGTCTTATAGAACATGCAAATGGACTCAAGTTCGAGAATATTTACATCTACTCAAAATCACTACATCAGCCCAAATATCAGTATCTAGAGCAGTTGATAAGTCCTATTGCTGGTCTGGGCTACTACACGTTTTCTAATAATTGCGAAGTTATATCTCCTGAGGAAGCTAAACAAAATTCTGTTTTTATTTTCGATGATGTAGCATGTGGGAAACAAAATAACATACGTGATTATTTTTGCATGGGACGACACAATAATATTGATAGTTTCTATCTCTGTCAGACATACACCCATATACCGAAGCACTTAATACGTGACAACGCTAACTTTCTTATTTTATTTAAACAAGATGATATGAATCTTAGGCATATATACAATGACCACGTTAACACAGATATGACCTTCGAAAAATTTCGTAATATTTGCAGTGTTTGCTGGAAAGACCGATATGGCTTTCTAGTAATCGATAAAGACAGTCTATTGGTTAACGGACGGTATCGAAAAGGAGTTGATACATTTATTTCACTATAAATTTAGAAGATCTGGTTTAGCCGATATTAAACCCGTTAGAGCTGTTAATATATCTGATAGACTTATTCGAGCTGTCTTATAGCTGTTGATAGACCTGATAAAGCTGTTCATAGACCTGGTAAAGCTATTCATAGACCTGATAAGAGCTGCTCATGGACTTGAAGTCGAAACAATAAACATAAGACATGAAACAAGAAACAGGAATCATGAATCATGAAACATTAAACACCACCACCACCACCACCGCCACCACCACCAACGCCACCAGCGCCGCCACCACCACGACCACCGCCACCACCACCAACGCCACCAACGCCGCCACCACCACCACCGCCACCACCACCAACGCAGCCACCACCACCAACGCCACCAATGCCACCACCCCCACCACCACCACCACCAACGCCACCATTGCCACCACCACCACCACCAACGCCACCAACGCCGCCACCACACCTGGTAAAAGCTGTTCATAGACCTGGTTAAGCTGGTCGTAGACCTGGTAAAGCTGGTCGTAGACCTGGTAAAGCTGTTCATAGACCTGGTAAAAGCTGTTCATAGACCTGGTAAGAGCTGGTCGTAGACCTGGTAAAGCTGTTCATAGACCTGGTAAAGCTGGTCGTAGACCTGGTAAAGCTGTTCACAGACCTGGTAAAAGCTGTTCATAGACCTGGTAGAGCTGGTCGTAGACCTGGTAGAGCTGGTCGTAGACCTGGTAAAGCTGTTCACAGACCTGGTAAAGCTGTTCACAGACCTGGTAAGAGCTGTTCATAGACCTGGTAAAGCTGTTCATAGACCTGGTAAAGCTGGTCGTAGACCTGGTAAAGCTGTTCACAGACCTGGTAAAAGCTGTTCATAGACCTGGTAGAGCTGGTCGTAGACCTGGTAGAGCTGGTCGTAGACCTGGTAAAGCTGTTCACAGACCTGGTAAAGCTGTTCACAGACCTGGTAAGAGCTGTTCATAGACCTGGTAAAGCTGTTCACAGACCTGGTAAAAGCTATTCGTAGACCTGATAGAGCTGGTCGTAGACCTGGTAAAGCTGTTCATAGACCTGGTAAAAGCTATTCGTATACCTGATAAAGCTGTTCATAGACCTCTTCAGATCAGTATAATTCAGGTAACAGACCAGTTCAAATCTCATTAGAAAGATGTTTAAAAAGAGAGACGAACTATTAAAAAATCTTATCAAAACTAGAAATGCCATTAAGAAGAAATTCCGCGCTGTGAAAACTGGTCGAGTTGAAACTGAAACTCGTCTGGAGGAGACATTTAAGCCCATAACAAAACCGCTTCATGAATTCATAACAAAAACAAAATATGAGCCTAAAATTAAAGATGAATACAGAGATGATGATTACAACAATATAAATTTTACTCCTAAAATTAAACTCCCGAAAATGGAGCCAACAAGTACACCTATAAAGCGTCCAGATTATTCCTTAATGTCGGAAGACGATGAATTTGCAACACCTACACATTCTAGAACTTTGATGGAAAAGAGAGATTCTACTCTTAATTTATCAAGTGGATTAGTTGATAAATATTTAGAACTATGTATTAACAAAAGCCCAAAAATTGACAACACTTATGGAGTTTATTTAGTTGATGATAACGAATGGAAAATTGGAAATTCAAAGATTGCAATTGAGGAAGATTATTTCCTTGTTAACGGAAAACCGTATAAAATAACGCTAGGTCTCTGTGAATTGCTTTTTATGAAACAACCTGCAAAAACTTTGTATAGTAAGGATGACTTGAAAGATTATCAAGCTATCTTAAAAGAAACTAATGCCTATAAAAGAGAATATAGAACGGACGGTCAAATAAAAGGGACTAGAGCTTCAAAGTATACAGAAATTATAAGTAAACTGATTTCTCATGATGGCAAAGGGTTGATGCATATACCCAAGAAAAATATTGATTACGTTTATTGGAATGATCCGAATGAGCTTGTGGATAGACTTCGTCTTTTAATAGCATCACAAGGTGCTGGACACACTAACCACAACAATGAAATTATCTCAATTATTGAAGAGTTAAAAGAAGGTGGCATTATAATATAAATAACATCTTTAAACGTATTCAGCTTTAATGTAATAATGAGTGTCGACAAGTTTGGAAGATATTCTAAAAAAGCAAAGTTCGGACCTGCTGGCGATCGTGGTCCTAGGGGGCTACCTGGTGAACCTGGTTCTCAAGGGATCCAGGGAATACAGGGTCTAAATGGTGTAGGTTTTAAGCTCACTCAAGATGGAGATTTCAATGTAGGGTTTAAAAATTTGAAATATATTAAAAGCCCAATGGAAAGAGATGATGCAGCCAATAAAATATATGTCGACGATGTAGCTGATAAGGTAGTACATTTAAGTAATTCTCACGCTAATGAAAAAATTCAGTTAGTCAGCAACAATCTAACTGAGCAAATACTTAAGGAAAGTGCCGTTCTTAAAGAAGAGTTAAAGGAGATCTACAGCATAATAAATATTACAAGTGAAAAAGATAAAGGAGCCAGTCAATTATATACGAGTGAATCAATTGCCATTCTACAAGGAAAACTCAAAATAGCATACGAATTATATACAAATGAATTAATTGTTGACGTTCAGGAGAAGTTGATGAAATATATAGATCTGAATCTACAGGAAATTATTGACACTTTAAAAGCGTTAATTAATGTAGAATCTCTGACAATTTCAAAATGAATAAAACCCAAGTAGTTAATGAGCTTCATAAACCAGCCAGAAAAAATTTTATAAGAAGACGTGTTGTAATTAAAGGAATAGATGACTTATGGCAAGCCGATTTAGTTGAAATGGGTGCTTATGCTACAAGCAATAATGGTCATAATTTTTTATTAACTGTAATAGACGGATTTTCTAAATATGCATGGGCAATTCCTATTAAGAGAAAGACTGGGATCGAAGTTACTCAACCTATGAAATCCATACTAAAAGAAGGTCGGAGTCCCACAAATTTACAAACTGATGATGGAAAAGAGTTTTTCAATAGCTCATTTCAAAACTTAATGAAAAACTCCTGCATTAATCATTTTTCTACATACAGCCCTTTAAAAGCATCTATAGTTGAACGATTTAATCGAACATTAAAAAGCATGATGTGGAAAGAGTTTAGTATGCAGGGCTCATACCGATGGATAGATATGGTTAAGAAATTACTCGTAAAATATAACTCAAGTAATCATCGAGCAATAAAAATGAGACCACGTGATGTAACAAAGCAGAATGAGAAGAAATTGCTATCAACAGTTTACAATCATTTAAAGAAGTTTCATTTGCCAAAATTTAAGATGGCAGACTTTGTTCGCATTAGTAAATATAAACATGTATTTGAAAAGGGATATACACCAAACTGGACTACAGAGATCTTCAAGATCGCAAAAATTCAGATAACGAATCCTGTAACATATCTCTTGGAAGATCACGAAGGAACCGCAATAAAGGGTAGTTTTTATGAAATGGAGCTCCAAAAGACGAAGAATCCTGATGTTTACCTCGTAGAAAAAATATTGAAGAGAACCGCAGATAAAGTTTATGTTAAATGGCTCGGATTTTCATCAAAACACAACTCTTGGATTAAGAAAGATAATGTATTATAATATTGTTATACAAATATATATTTTATATTAAAAATACTTTAGTTTCAATTTACAACTCTATTTGAAATTTTTAAATCTTAACCTATAAATTTTATTTCTATGCGAGATGAATAAAATGGGGTCCAAAATATCCTTCATATTTCGAATTCGCTCTTGAAATCGAAATCTGTCCAACGCAAATGTTTGCCAGGGACCCTTACGATCGTATATTGGAACGAAATGTATCTTTGGGATGATATTAAATTGAACTACTTTTTCTCTCACTGCTTTGACGTTTTCTTCTTCTTTTTGTAGCAAAAGCAATACATCTTGAAGGTGCAAACTCCTACAAATGTCCTTGAATTTTTTATATGCTGCTGAATCAGATTTAAAAATCTTAAGAAAGAACCTCCCATGCTTTTGATAATCGTTAAACAAAAGTTCGTTCTATAAAGAAAGAATTGAAATATATAATTAAATGTCTACTTTGTTGGCTTTACCTCTATAACCTCTTTAATAGCGGGAGTTAATAAATCTAGCTTTTTATATGCTGCAATAAGTTCACTATAATCTGTTAATTCGATTAATTTGCAAATATTATCCCAAATTATTTTTGTATGAATGTGCTCCATTTAGAACTGTCTTAAAAATTAATTACACTTCCTTTTATAGCTGCTTATTTTGAAATATTCATTTGATATGTTTGCTTCATTCCTCTTAAATTCACTAATTCCACATCGCTTTTATAATTAGCATCAACTTGTTTAACCATCTCTACTTCACCATTACTTAGAATTCTTTCAGTTTCAAACTCACGATATTCATAGCATGATATCTTCAATGAACGAGTTACGTAATTACTGTCATATGTACAACGAATGGTTAGCATAGTTTCGTCATCGAATTCAAGTTTAAAGTGTCTGTAAAAGATATCTTTGCTCTCAATAATTCCTGCAATATCCAGTTCTTTCTTTAATAGTTCTTGCCTGAAACCTTCAATGGCCTCGTCAATAGACACAAATTTCTTTTTAGGATTATCAATCGTAGTAGTCCTTGATGTAGTAATAGGAATTGGCTCGTCATTACTTTGTTTTAAGGTAGAAGCTGAATCTTCTTTGGAATTGCTTGTGTTACTGTAAGTCATCAGTTTAAAAGTTAATCCAATTTGAATAGAATCATTATTTGGTAGAGTGAGCGCAAAATCTAAATTGCTGCTACTTTTATCCATTAGGTTTACACTTAACGGGATCGGTAAACTATTAATATGTAAGATGCATAGCGATAAAAATAAAAGATTTATTGAACGTCTATCCATTTTTAATGCTATCATGGTGACTTGAAGTCGAGAACTAATTGAATTTTATGAAGTTGTCATATATATACCATCCTCCTGCATTTTTGATTCAATTGTCAGCCTGCAAATAACTTTTACTCTTTTCAAGCTCTAGGGGAGGGAAATGATTGTAAGGTTAAGTGTAATGAAACATATATTTAATAAAAATACTTTATTTATTTATTTATAAATTTAAATAATAGCCAGTGCTAGGTGTTATCTTAGAAAACATTAAATTAAAATAGCTGCCACCTGCTGCTTTTCTTTCAACAAAAAAACCTCCATTGTTAATTTTATCAATTGAACGGGCAGTTATTTTAGCGTCGAATCTAGGCGGCAAGAAAACATGATAACTCTCTAGTTCTAAAAGAATCCTGGGTCCATATTTCGTGATTGTTCTTCTGCAGCTTATGATTTTATAATTCTGCGATTCTTCCATATCTTTAACAGCGAGTGCGGGCTTAAAATTTACAGAATTTAGCTCCTCCAATACTTCGAAGTCTTCGATGGCTGCTTCGTTGATAGCTTGTTGATACATTTTTAATTTTTTTGTAAGGAGATGACACAAAATTTATTATTATTTTAATCTGAGGTCGAACACGAATTTTAATTGCGACAATTTCACTGGTTGACTTCACTATGAATACTAAAAGACTACCTAAGAACTCTTGATATTTATGCAAGAAGTGAGATATAATAGAACTAGAGTGGGGATGCAAACGACAACCACAATATCCTTTGGAAAAAAATTAAAAACCGCAATTTCCTTTTGAATCTACATTATTGAGAACATGTTAGAACTTGCTTGGAAACAAATGATCTCACAGAAATAAGAAGTTGCAAAAACAAAAAACAATCTTCACCCATTTACTCAAAGTGGTGAAATCTTTATTAAGAAATACTATAAAGAAAAGAATAAAAAATCAATGAATACTTAAATACAATTCAAGAAGAAATATTCCTATACTATTTTACAAAATTTTCTCACGCTCAAGTGCTTAATTTCTCTGCAGTTCCCCCTGTAAATTCATCATTAGCACAAAACGTGGTTAAACACGACATTATTTTCATAAATATCTTCCAGAAAATATATAGAAAATGTTCATAACAATTTTAACTTCATAATTACTGACCATACTCAATACCTCGGAAATCCATTGACCCCAAGATATATTACTGCCCAAATTACGTAATCCTACACTAGCAACTTATTTTATCATCACTCGTAGTAAAAGCTCCCGCCGAAAATATCCGGCATAGTAAAAACTCAAAGCAGCAAACTCTTATCTTCAGCACGAGCCCAGGTTCATCTACAAAACCTTATCACCCAACAACCACAACATTGCGACCAAATTATTAATTTCTATAGTCAGCTCTCTTATCAATTAGCTTAACATTCGTTTCTATAGCCGTGATCCAGGTCCAGGTCCAGGTCCAGATCCAGACCCAGGTGCAACCCATCCTTATCTTTACTAGCGCGCCGCCGTCAAAACAAAACAATCTACAAAATTGACCTTCGGAATCACGCAACCATTCCCTTATCTCCAGCCATTTCCTTATCTCCAGCCATTTCATTATCTCTCTTCTCCCAGAATTGTTATGGGGTTTCTGCCTCAAATGTGCAAAAATGTGACGTCAGACCTCAAATTCCCTCACAATTTGACCATTTTCGATGTGCACATTGCACATTTGGGGCAGAAACCCCATATCCCTACTACTCCCACTCACCCTAACCGATGGCACGCTCGAGGGGCTGATTCATAAAGCACTCGGCATGGAGAAAATACAGCAGGGCGCCCAGTTCACGCAAACCACAACAATAGCATACGGGCATTCCATAGAGCCCCATATATACCGGCTCCAAACTTTCAACAGCCAACGTTGTACATACCACCGCCACCACAAAATTTCCGCCGACCGACTCCGCTATATACGACTCCACCTCAACGCTCGTCTCCCTCTCAAATCGACTACCGCCGTCAGAAGCTCGACCAGATAAGGTCAAACATCACATGTAATTTTTGCCAGCGAAGAGGTCACACTTACGCCGACCTTCTGCTCTAACTGCAAGATATATGGGCATGATGTTCGTGATTGCCGGAACAATCGCCAGGTTCTGGGCCCGAGTAATCAGACAAGGCTCTCCGAACGACGGATTCAGGATCAGCAACCTTCTGCTGGTTCTCGAGTTTTTAACATAAAACTCAAATGCAAATTTTGCAACCGTCGCGGCCAATTCATAGAGGAATGCCGCCAAAAACAAAAATGGGACTCTAAGAGCCAGGAAAACGACGAGCAGTCGACCGAAAAGACCCCGGATTGAAACTAAAAACTAAAAAATTTAACAAAGGGTCACCTCAGCCGCCCGAACCCTGTATCTCTACAGTAAGCCTTCCGTTTGATATTAGCCTGAGCGGCAATACATAACTTTTAGTAGGTACTGGCGCTGAGGTTAGTATTATATAAAAGAAAGTAATTAAAAATCCCGAAGATATAAATACCGGAGAAACATATACTTTACAAACATCATTTGGTACCGTAAAGACGCCGGGAACATGCCAGGGCAATTTTACATTAAAGAATAACATTCCCTGCAATTTTCAGGTAATCAAAAACCAACCCGGAATTCCGAGGACGGCATGCTAGGAAATGATTTCCTAGCAAAGAATTGTAACGTTGAGTGCCCGAATAAGGCATTGCGATTCCCTCGAACGGAAAATAACACTGAGGAGTTTGCCGTTCCATTAACAGCTGCGTTGGAAAACCCGTGTTCTGAGGAAGTGGTCAAAATGAATACCCAAACAGATAGCGAAAAGCCCAGAAAGGCCGATCTGACAATCTGTCGTACTTCAGAAGGTTCTCAAGAGGACAACAATGACCTTCGAACACTGGGGTGCGAGAAGGACAAACCGACTGAGCGTGATTTGACCTGCGAAATGAGGCAGCAACAAATACAGTTGAAAGAGCCTGTATGCATACCTGCTAGGTCACAGATCATAGTCGACATTCCCTTGCGGCTGCAGGAGGAGATGCTCTGTCTATCAAGAGAGATAGACCAAGGAGTCTTCCTGCCGAATGGTTTACTCCCCGCTGGTTTAAAAGCACAAAGGAACTATAAGGAAACACAGAAAACAAAGGAAAGGAAAACCCAATAAAACAAACGTCGACGGAGCCCACCTAGGAAGAAGGAATTACGATGGCAAAATCCCATCAGCTCCCACCTCCTCTCAAAATAAAATTTCGGAACACGTCGACATTGGAAGCGAGCTCACCACAGGGACGGTATTTTCAAAAGCTCCAAAGTCATCCTTCACAGTAAGTAAACAACGGCGAAAGAGCCTATTAGGAGACGAAAGCGAGTTCGCCTCAAATATGGCAATTTACGGCGGTTCAGAAACCCCAACTCCATCGTCACTTAGTACTAAGAGTGATTTAAATAAGATAAATTGGGGTGAAAATAAAAATAAAGATAAAAATATTTCTGATTTCAATAAAATAAGTGAATGTAAAAATAAAAATAAAGGTAAAGATATTTCTAGCGCCGAAAAAATGTCCACTTTACAGCATATTAAATATTTATTCCAGGAGTATGAAGAACAGGAAGAACCAAGTTATAACCCGAGTCTCGTCAGGTTAGACGAACAGCTCAGCCTGGACGTAAATCTGAGCGCGGAGGAAAAACAAGTGATATCACAACTCTGTTACGAGTACAACGATATCTTTTTCCTCAAAGGTGATCGGTTAACTTTCACAAACGCCATCACTCATGATATACCATTGGTGCAGGACCAAGCACCAATCAACCAGAAAATGTATCGCTTGCCAGAGACGCAGCAAAATGTAATAAACGAACAGCTTCGCGAAATGCTAGAAAACGACATAGTGCAGCGAAGTAAAAGCCCTTCGAATTCACCTCTCCTAGTCGTCCCCAAGAAGGCGGGACCAGACGGTGAAAAAAGGTGGCGCGTCGTCGTCGACTTCCGTAAATTAAACAAAAAGACGATAGGAGACGCCTTTCCGCTACCTCGGATCGAGGATATTTTCGACCAATTAGGTCATTCTCGGTATTTTACCACCCTCGATCTCGCCAATGGCTATCACCAGGTGCTCGTCGATCCTCAAGATCGTCCAAAATCCGTGTCTAGCACCAATTACGGCCACTATGAATTTAGTCGTATGCCTTTTGGGCTCAAAGGAGCCCCGGCTATATTCCAACGCTCAACGAATTTCGTCCTAACAGGATTACAAGGCTTGGAATACTTTGCCTACCTAGACGACATAGTCATCTACGGTAAAAATCTTGCGGACCACAATAATAAGCTCCGAAAAGTCTTCAATCGTTTGAGAGAGAATAACCTCAAACTGCAGCCCGAAAAGTGCCAGTTTCTGACGAAAGAGGTTGTTTATCTAGGCCACAAGTGTTCCAGTGAAGGAGCACTTCCAGACCCCAGTAAAACGGCGTGCGTCCAAACTTTCCCAGTTCCCAGAACTGTGCGACAGGTTCAATCCTTTATTGGACTCGCCAATTACTATCGAAAATTCATCCCCGAATTATCCAAAATTGTGCATCCGATAACGAATTTGCTCCGCAAGGATGTCAAATTCACATGGACCGAGAAGTGCCAGGAGGCATTTGAGAAAATCAAGACCTCATTAACTTACCCTCCACTCCTCATATATCCCGATTTCTCGAAACCGTTCAATTTAACCACGGACGCCAGCAGCGAGGCATTGGGAGCCGTCCTTTTGCAAGGAGAAGTAGGACACGACCAGCCCATTGCCTACGCCAGCCGTACACTGAACAAGGCGGAACGCAACTACTCAACTATTGAGAAAGAGTTGCTCACCATAGTCTCGGCTACGCGTAACTTTAGATGTTACTTGCAAGGCCGAAAATTTACCGCCTTACAGACCATAAGCCTCTCAAAGTCGTCTTTGATGTTAAAGACCCCACTTCCCGTCTGGTGAGATTTCATCATAAACTTTCCGAATTCGATTATCAAATCGAATACAAACCAGGAAAGTACAATACGAATGCCGACGCGTTAAGCCGCATTCCACGGAAAGTCAGCGAAGACACAAATGGCCAACACATAATGGTAAAAGAGCAAGTCCACCATAAAATGTATTCGGACTCGGAGGATGAAATAACCTCCATTCCCAAAAATCGCCTGAAATGTAACGCTGTGACCCGGGCTCAAGCGAAAAACGCTCAAAAAGAGTCTAAAAGCCCCGAAATACGGGATCACATGCCTCACAAAGACGAAATAATTCCAAATATAGAAGAGGTCACCACAGAAAACCCGCCAGATACTAATCCGCTAATTGACGATAAACCCAAGCCTCCTGAAATAATCACAAGCCCCAAGGAGATACAAACGATCTAACATGATTATCACGACTCTCCTTTTGGCGTTCATACAAGCGGATTCGAAGGAAGTACTGGTGGAGGCACATGCTTAGCGATATCAAGAAATACGTTAAGCGTTGCTCAAAATGCCAAAAAATGAAGGCATCACCTCTGTTTAAAATGCCTATGGTCATCACGGACATCGCAGAACAGCCCTTCGACAAAGTCTATCTCGACATTGTAGGTCCACTCGAGGAAACTGACTCCGGAAACAAGTACATCTTGACTTTCCAGGATAACCTCACTAAATTTGCCATACCTAACGGGGAAGCCGTCACTGTAGCGCACATCTTCTTCGACGAAATCGCCGCGCGCTACCGCATTCCTAAGCGAATAGTCAATGATCAGGGAAGTAACTTTCTGAGTGACCTGTTTAAAAAGGTATGTAAACTACTACGGGTGAAGAAATTACAAACTTCTGCCTACCACACACAGTCAAACGGCGCACTTGAAGGTGCACACAGGCCGTTAATCGAATACTTGCATACCATATATAATCTGAGTTGCTGTTACGCCCAACTTGGCTTCTACAGCCCGCGAATAAAGGGGATAATAATAATAACATTTTCTTTTAATGCCTTATCCACTCTATTTTGCCTAAGGCGAAACCTTCACCCTTTAATTATATCTACTCGGTTGTATAGTGATTTACGTCTACTTTGGATCTTACATTACCTCCTAATCCTTCCTTTTCTCGCCTCTGAGGCCGAGACAGGAACTTCTTCCTGGTAGTCCCTTGCCTTGAGGTCCTCCTCAACTGCCTTCAAAATACTGTATTCAACAGTAAATATCAAAACAACTACCCAAAGGTAACCAACTATTATACCCCATTTCCAGTGACTCACCAGAAAATTCTTCCTGGTAGTCGCGTGTCCTGAAGTCGGCTTGCGGATATAAAAAATCCGCATCAAACAATTTCAGAATACTACACTGGTAAGTACATATGAAGTCTACGATAAGTAAATTATAACTCTCCCGACTAATTAAAAACAAAGACCCGCCATATTTAAAAAAGTTGCTAATTATGGCTCCACCACAGTCCCAACAACAAGAAATTGGCGCTAAAGCCACTGTCTAAGATCATCTTCATGATATTTGAAAATGAAACTGCTCAACTTTGAACAGAAAATAACTTGACAACAATGCAAGCAGATGATTTGATAATTTTAATGTATAGTTAACTGAAGTAGTATAAATATGTATGTTCTGGACCAAATGAGCAGGAGCATCTAAAAATTGGTTAAATTGTGAGGGAAATCGAGGTCTGACGTCACATTTTTGCTCATTTTCAATGGTCCAGAACCCGCATAGCAATTTTTGGTGGAGCAGTTTCGGTCTTGTAGGCTACAATTGAGAGATAAGGAAAAGAGATAAGGATTTTCGGTCTTATAGGCTACAATTGAGAGATAAGGAAGAGAGATAAGGATTGTCGGCCATCTTGGATCTTGGGTTTTCGGTCTTATAGGCTACAATTGAGAGATAAGGAAGAGAGATAAGGATTGTCGGCCATCTTGGATTTTGGGTTTTCGGTCTTATTGGCTACAATTGAGAGATAAGGATTGTCGGCCATCTTGGATTTTGGGTTTTCGGTCTTATTGGCTACAATTGAGAGATAAGGATTGTCGGCCATCTTGGATCTTGGGTTTTCGGTCTTATAGGCTACAATTGAGAGATAAGGAAGAGAGATAAGGATGTCGGCCATCTTGGATTTTGGGGTTTTCGGTCTTATTGGCTACAATTGAGAGATAAGGATGTCGGCCGTCTTGGATCTTGGGTTTTCGGTCTTATAGGCTACAATTGAGAGATAAGGAAAAGAGATAAGGATTGTCGGCCATCTTGGATTTTCGGTTTTTGGTCTTGGAGGCTACAATTGGTCTTCTTCTTCTTTGGTTTGCATCTGGACTTAGATCTAAACCTTGGATCTGAACCTAGATTGTTTAGTAAGATAAGGCACCTGTCGGCCATCTTGGATATTGGGTATTCAGTCTTGGAGGCTACAATTGATGTTGAAGATAAGAGTTTGTTGTTTTGAGTCTTTAATTACGAAGTACAGCTTTATCAGCTAAATGAAATAACATGAGGCGAATTTAATTGGATTGAAGATAAGAGTTTGCTGTTTTGAGTCTTTAATTACGAAGTACAGCTTTATCAGCTAAATGAAATAACATGATGCGAATTTAGTTGGAAAAACAGAATATTGCGTAATAAAAGATTTCACCACTTTGAGTAAATAGATGAAGATTATTTTTTAATTTCTTTTGCAAATTCTTATTTCTATGATATCATTTGTTTTCAAGCAAGTTTTAACATGTTTTTCTGGTCGAGCTGTGATTGATAAGCGAGCTGGTGACTGCGTAGAAATTAATAATTTGGCGACAATGTTAAGATCGCTGAGTGATAAGGTTTTGTAGATGAATCTGACCTCGTGCTGAAAATAAGAGTTGTTGTTTTGAGTTTTTAATTACGAAGTACTCCTTTATCAGCTAAATGAAATAACATGATGCGACTTTAATTGGAAGCAGAATATTGTAACCTCGAACTTTAAAAGATTATCATGCAATTTCTTTTCCAGATCTAAATATAACCATTAATTCGAGGTTATATTATTAAATAATTTCGTGTTTTATGCAACTAGCAAGTAAGTCATTCCACCGATTACGTCATCTGGACCTTGACTACTAGTTAATATAACACCATTGAGGAATAGTTAAAGGAATTTCTGTAATTAGGGAAAAAAAATCTGATGTTTAAAAATAACATGCATCGCTTTGCATAAATCCGTTAATAAGTAATAAACGTCTAGTCAAGATAGCTAGAATGGCTTCTTTCGGTACTTTGGAGAGGTTTATCATGTAAAGAACTTACAAAGAAAATAAATATCTTTCCATAGCCTTAAACTTCGTTTCTTTATGATTCAGCCGTGATAATCTTAATAAGGGAAACCATTGATTCGTAACTATGCTTTAAATTTATATCAAACTAGCAGCTACCAAACCCATATAACAACCTTGAACTGCAGAAGAAATGAACAAGATCATTGGCGTTGTTGTAACACTTTCTAAAAATTGCCTCAAAACTGTGAATTTAGACTAGAACAAACAAAATCGAAGTAGCTGAAATGTCTTCTTTCAATACTTTAAAGAGATTTATCATGTGAAGAACATAAGAAAATAAATTTTTTATATGTTTCATGTAACAATAGACTCAAATTGTGATTTCACAGAGTTCAGTTTACTTTGAGTTTGTCATCTAATTTTGGCAAATGTCAGCTTCCGGGTTTGTTGCCGTTGCAGCACTTTATAAAAATAGACTCAAAAACTTTGAATTGGGCCGATAGAACAAACAAAATCGAGGTAGCTGGAATGGCTTTCTTTTGGTAATTTAGAGAGATTTATCATGTCAAGAACTTAAGAAAATAAAACTATTTTCATAGCTTTAAACTTGGTTTCTTCTTTTTTCAGTCGTAATAATCTTAATAAGGAAACCATATTTTTCCTGAATCGTAATTATGGTTTAAATTTATACCAAACGGACAGCTAACAACCCTATATGACATTTAAAATTTAATTTTTGTATGCGTCATGCAACAATAGACCCAAATTGTGATCTCACCAAGTCAAACAAACGAAAAACTACTATCCCAATGATCTTTCAAAATTTATAGAGAAATACAGCTGAACCAATGAAAGAAATTTAAAGCACATTAAACAGGGCTTTAATAATCGTATTGAAAGCTTTCTATTGAAAAATGATGATGAAGGAATATTGGATCCAAAACAATTTTTCTACAAAATAAAACCTCGAGTTATAAATCTTCTTGAAGCAAGTTTACAGAAAATCCTCTGAATTAGGCTCAAGGAAATTGATATGTTACTTAGAAGATACATTTCATTATATAATCCATTATAGAAATCTCCAAAAAGTAGTTTAAAGTATGAATTGAAGTTTTCATACATTCATAGAGCTCTTTGATTCAGACAATGGAATTGATTAAAAATTTCATTATATAATCCCTTATAGAAATCTCCAAAAAGTAGTTTAAAGTATGAATTGAAGTTTTCATACATTCATAGAGCTCTTTGATTCAGACAATGGAATTGATTAAAACTCATACATTCATAGAGCTCTTTGATTCAGACAATGGAATTTGTATTTATCACGAGGAATGACACTAATTTTGTGATCTTAAGTATATTCAAATGTTCAACAGATGCTTACTATTGTCAAGACTTATTCTAATATCACCATTAAATCTTTTGGTTGAAGCACAGTTCGGTTTACTAAAATTATCACAGTTTAAAAAATTATTAAATTTATTTTTGGTTTGTCTTTTACTTTGTTTGCATTTTAGATTCATATAGATTAGATTTCTCAAGTATAGAAAAATTAGCGAATAATTCATCTGATGAAAACTTAATATTAAACAGATCCTTTTATAAAAATGACGATTTATTATATAGGTTCAGGATAATTTTGGGGTGCTATGCTTAAGTATTGAAAGATTGAATTACAATAATTATTAACTGACGTTAATGTGTATAACTTTATATGTTCTCGCAGGCATTCTACTGCTAATAATAAGTGTTTGGAAAATGTTATCCCATCACAAAGCTCAACATATTTAATTTACTTCGACTGCAATAATTTATATGGGTGAGACATGTCTGAATTCTTACTATATGAGGAATTTCAATGGGATAGAAAATACGGATATCAATATAATGATCATTCTTCAAAGTTCAGAAATTGAATATATATATTTGAAGTAGATTTAACTTATCTAGAATCACTTCATGACTTACACAATGATCTACCATTTTGCGCAAATAATATAAAAATCCTCTGAATTAGGCTCAAGAAAATTGATATGTGACTTAGAAGATACATTTCATTATATAATCCATTATAGAAATCTCCAAAAAGTAGTTTAAAGTATGAATTGAAGTTTTCATGTATTCATAGAGCTCTTTGATTCAGACAATGGAATTGATTAAAAAAATATATTGATCTTAGTACTTTGCATAGATCAAAAGCTGTTAACACTTTCTGATCTTAAGCTCTTATGATGGAATTTGTATTTATCACGATGAATGACACTAATTTTGGGTTCTTAAGTATATTCAAATGTTCAACAGATGCTTACTATTGGCAAGACTTATTCTAATATCATCATTAAATCTTTCGGTTGGAGCAAAGTTCGGTTTACTAAAATTATCACAGTTTAAAAAATTATTAACTTTATTTTTGGTTTGTCTTTTACTTTGTTTTTTTGCATTAGCAAGTATAAACATGTATTTGAAAAAGGGTATACCCCAAACAAAATGTGATTACAAAATATCAAATTTCTTCGAAATAAAAACACTCGTAATTCACTTAATCAATTTTTATTTAAAATCGGTAGAGTTCTATTAAATCTTCCTGACATATCATTATTTTATATAATTAATTTACATATTTCTAAATCCTGGTATTTCGTCCATTTTGTTTTCGATAAATTTTAAATTGCAATCTTCATCCATCTCATACACAGTGTTGTTGATCTCCACTGTTTGAAACTCTGACTGCGGTTCCACTGATTGATGATTTTCGAAAATGAATTTTACAAAGCATATTGTCAATACAAGAACATCTTTTTGTCTCTGAAATTCCTCCATTTTCTGAATTATAGGCTGTGTTACTTTATTTAGATATTCCTGTTTAATATCACCATCCTTAAGATTTGTATTAAGTTCGATGTTTTCAAATTTGTATTCATTACATCGATTGATGTATTTGAATCGTGTTATAACCCGAACAGGTTCATATGCACCATTTTTTAGATATTTTTGAATGTGTTCTTGAAATTTGTTTAAGTAATGTTCTTCCAGTAAATACTTCAGCGCATTTATTCCGAAAGCCAGTTGATTATGCACCGCTAATATCATTTCATCCCATACTGGGGTGAATTGTATCTTAAAAGTATATTGTTCGCGAGGAGTCTTTACGATAGATTTTCCTTCCATTTTATTTCTGTAATAACATTTTTTTATTTACTACGCATATATTAATTACTCTGCAACATACCTGATCTTCCTTCCTTTCCTGAATCTGGTCTATCTAAATATTTGCCTCAGCTTTTATAGCAAGTATTTTACCCCCCACTGGAAATTTTTAAAACTTGAACTGCTTAAAATTAAATTAAATTGAAGATTTCATTAACGTTATTCCCTTAAATAAAGTGTTATATATCAATGTCAAAGGCAATTTTTTCATCTGAGAATAAAACGATTGAATTACAATGTTTAGATTCCATTCGCTGCGAGTTTAGATGCTCTAAAAAACAAAACAAAAATCTGAATGATGAAGACTTTAGAATAATCCATAATGAATTTAATAAGAAGAAAGGGGGGTTTTCATATGATTACTTAAATTCTTTTGATAAATTTAAAATGAAGCATGTGTGCCCCTCAGGATTTTTTAATAAACTTAGCAATAAGAAGAAGAATATCAGCATGTCGTTAATGTATGGAACAAATTTAATGCTACATAAATATCTACGAGTTTAACCCGAATCATTATTACACAACACCAGGATTGTCATGGGATGCTATGTTAAAACACATCCAAATTAAATTAGAATTATAGAAATAATACATTTCTAATTCATTTCATTTCAAATTTCATGAAAAGCGGTATTCGGGGAGGTTTAACACAATGTTCCTTACGATATTCTCTATCTAATGAGAGATTTTGATTTTTTTAAAAGGGTTAAAATATTTGGTTTAGATTGATGTTATTAATTTATATAGATAAGTTATTTCGGAGTCACTTCCATATGCAGATTTTGTTTGGATAGATAATTGTGATATTGAAGATTAGGATTGAGAAATTTTCCAAATATCTTTAAACGTGTTCTCAATACAAGTGTCTCAAGCGGCTTGGTGATAGACTTAAAAGTTTGCTCTAGCTGAGTCTCTGTTTCCATTTTTCCCATCTTAAGAGCTTTAAACTTTTTTCTGATGGCATTTCGCACCCTCGCTATTTCCTTAGTAAGATTCTCATCCATATTGATCTTATTTAAGAATCAAGTCTAAAAGACATGAAACAGTAACCAATAAACATGAATCATAAAACAATAAACACGAAACATGAAACAAGAATCATGAATCATGAATCATGAAACATGTAACATGAAACAATAATTACCTATGTGAAGTTGAACCGTTTCCATCAAAGTGTTAGTATTAGCTAATAAATCATTGTTCATCCATCTCCTTTTATAGTACGTATCATGAATACATCAAATCCCTTTCGGTAGCACCACTTACACATTGCGTTGCTTTTATTAATCACCAAAAATCCATGTAAAATAATGATATGCATACCGTGAAAATTGGTGAAATTGAAAGGTTGAACCCTTGATCTAGGTTGATACTTTTCGATTTTTTCTGACCTTTTGTAGATCAAGTTAGATCTAAAAGGTAATTTTTGCGATTTTTCCCAAATATACGTTAAGCTTCCATAGCTCCGGAATTGGTTTAGATTGATGTTATTAATTTATATAGATGAGTTATTTCGGAGTCACTTCCATATGCAGATTTTGTTTGGATAGATAATTGTGATATTGAAGATTAGGATTGAGAAATTTTCCAAATATGTTTTAACGTGTTCTCAATAATATAAATTTAATATTTTTTTTATTTCCCCAGCATGTTTTAACATGTAAAACAGCTTACATTTAAACGGAAATTGCGGTTATAAGAATTTTGTTTGTTAGGGTCTTATCTTTGATTAAATATCAGTTCGAGTATAAAAGCCAAGTATTTTTAGTTAAATTTTTAGTTTTCAATGTAAAGTCAATCAGTGAAACTGAAAATACATGAAATTCGTGTTCCTAGTGAAATTAAAATAATCTAACATGCCTCAGCTACCAATAATCAATGAAGCAGTCATCGAAGACTTTGAAGTGCTCGAAGAACTGAACTCTGCAAATTTTAAACCTACGATTGCAGTTAAAGACATGGAAGAGTTGTTAGAGTATAAAATCATAGGATGCAGCAATGTAACAACGAAGTATGGGCCCAGGATCCTTTTAGAACTAGAGAATTACCAAGTTTTTCTGCCGCCGAGATACAGCGCTAAAATTACTCACCGCACAATCGAGAAACTTAACGATGGAGGCTTCTATGTTGTTAGGAAACTAGCAAATGGGAACTATTTTAATTTAATATTTACAAAAATAACATCTAGTAATGGATATTACTTAAATTTGTAAATAAATGGAAAAAAGTTCTATTAAATATATGTTTATTTTAACTTCACCTCTCCCAATTCTCTATCTGGATCCAAATGATATTTTAGAGACTCTAGTAGATGGCAACAGGAGTCTAATATTACATTTGATATCTGATGAGCCGATTTCTTCTACATTTCATTTTTTGATTTCAATTTTATACCCTGAATGTACTTGGTGTATGCAATTAGTGGATCCTAACTTCGCTAGGAGATAAAGTAATAGATCGATTTCTGACAATAACAGATAGCATGTAAGAAAAACAAAATCGCGACTAATCATATTATGATTCCCATGACTTTTAATTAAAACAATTTAATTAATTTTTATATCCCGTGTCTCCAGGGAGCCGGCTTTGTCTAACTGTTTTCATTTAGTTGATAAGCAACATAATTTGCAGTGTTTGCTGGAAAGACAATTATGGCTATTTAGTAATCGATAAAGATAGTTTGTTGAAGAAAGGACGTTATCGAAAAGGAATCGATACATACATTTCGCTATAAATTTAGAAGATCTAGTAAAACAAATCAGCTAAAGCTGGTAATAGATCTGTTAAAGCTGGTAATAGACCTGATATAGCTGTTCATAGACCTGCTAAAGCTGGTAATAAACCTGTTAAAGCATATAGTAGACCTGATATAACTGTTCATAGACCTGATATAGTTGTTCATAGACCTGCTAAAGCTGATAGTAGACCTGATATAGCTGTTTATAGACCTGATATAGCTATTCATAGAGCTGATAAAAGTTGTTCTTCGACCTAATAAATGAGAATCAGGTATTTGACCATCCGCTCTTGCCGTCATGATAAATCAGTTAACTTATAATTTATGCATACTTTGAAGCTCTAGTACCTTTTATTTAACCATCAGTTCTGTATTATCTTTTAAGTCATATTTGCTGTACAAAGATTTACAGGTTGTTTCATAAAAAGCAATTAACATAGACCTATCGTTATATTATAAAATTTTTCGTTAATAAGGAAATAATCTTTCTCAATTTCAATCTTTGAATTTTGCTGTCGATTGTCGGGTTTTTTAGGCGTTGAAAAGTGAATTATATTCGACTATTCTGAGATATAAAAAGCAAACAAAAATGATGTAGCGATAGCGCAATGTGTAAGGGGTGCTACGGAAAGGGACTTGATGTCTTCATAATAATATAAAAGAAAAGGGATGAACAATGATTTAATAGCTAATACCAACACTTTGGTGGAACCGCTTATCTCTATTCATTTTTCACTTTTTTTTCTCATCTATAAAACTTATTTGTTGATTACCCATGAACCTCTCATAAAACTTATTTTTTGATCATTCCATAAAACTTCCTTCAAATTTAATTAAACGATCCCCTGCTTATCTCTATATAATTTCGGTAGCAGCTAACTATCGATAAGCATGGGATGAATAATGATTTAATAGCTAATACCAACACTTTGGTGGAAACGCTTATCTCTATTCATTTTTCACATTTTTTTTTTCATCTATAAAACTTATTTGTTGATTACCCATGAAACTCTCATAAAACTTATTTTTTAATCATTCCATAAAACTTCCTTCAAATTTAATTAAACGATTCCCCGCTTATCTCTATATAATTTCAGTAGCAGCTAACTATCGATAAGCATTTTTCATATTTTTTGGTCACCACAATTCCTTTCAAATCATATGTAAAGAATTTAAATTTAAATTTAGAATTCTATAAAGATAAGCGGAGGTCATTTAATTAAATTTGAAGGAAGTTTTATGGAATGATTAAAAAATAAGTCTAATGAGAGTTTCATGGTTAATCAACAAATAAGTTTTATAGGCGAGCAAAAAAATATGAAAAATGAATAGAGATAAGCGGATACTATTTAAGCAATGAATCACTTATGAGTTTTAACATTCACCAAAATGGAGAGAATTATAGAAGAAGTTCTTAAGGTGTTGAATATCCCAGAGGATTACGAGGATCCTCATGAGCGGCTGCAGGAGCTGGTAAATTCTCCGCTAACCCCGATAAACCTGGTTTATAGGTTAGGATGGGAGTCTGAGTGGTGCGAAGTGGCCACTCCATATTCGGAGAATTTGACGGGGTTGCGAACGGTTAGTTTTTAAAATTATTTTACATGGTATTTTTTATTATTTTCTTCTTTATAGATTAATCACTCAGTTAGCGGAAGGAGGTGTGTTATATCAGTTTTCAGCGTCGAAGCGCTGGCCCTCGAGATGAGGACCCGGCTTGATGCTGCTAATCATTTAGAGGAGGATTGGGATAGCCCGGACGATGTTAGACTTTAAACCTATAAATTCTAATTTAATTTTGATATTTCAAAAACTATAAACCCTAAATAAACTGGTTTGCTATACGTCACTTTTATTTTGTTTAATTCTACTGCAGCCATATTTATTGTAAATTGCGTAGTACTATGAAAATTGGGTTTTGCAATTAAAACACGAAGACCTAAATGGTTACCTCAACTTTCCCATTCTGTAGCTATCTTAATATCCCTTCTCCATGTTAAAGCATGCTGGGGAAATAAAAAAATATTGAATTTATATTATTGAGAACACGTTAAAAGATATTTGGAAAATTTCTCAATCCTAATCTTCAATATCACAATTATCTATCCAAACAAAATCTGCATATGGAAGTGACTCCAAAATAACTCATCTATATAAATTAATAACATCAATCTAAACCAAAATATTTTAACCCTTTTAAAAAAATCAAAATCTCTCATTAGATAGAGAATATCGTAAGGAACATTGTGTTAAACCTCCCCGAATACCGCTTTTCATGAAATTTGAAATGAAATGAATTAGAAATGTATTATTTCTATAATTCTAATTTAATTTGGATGTGTTTTAACATAGCATCCCATGACAATCCTGGTGTTGTGTAATAATGATTCGGGTTAAACTCGTAGATATTTATGTAGAATTAAATTTGTTCCATACATTAACGACATGCTGATATTCTTCTTCTTATTGCTAAGTTTATTAAAAAATCCTGAGGGGCACACATGCTTCATTTTAAATTTATCAAAAGAATTTAAGTAATCATATGAAAACCCCCCTTTCTTCTTATTAAATTCATTATGGATTATTCTAAAGTCTTCATCATTCAGATTTTTGTTTTGTTTTTTAGAGCATCTAAACTCGCAGCGAATGGAATCTAAACATTGTAATTCAATCGTTGACATTGATATATAACACTTTATTTAAGGGAATAACGTTAATGAAATCTTCAATTTAATTTAATTTTAAGCAGTTCAAGTTTTAAAAATTTCCAGTGGGGGGTAAAATACTTGCTATAAAAGCTGAGGCAAATATTTAGATAGACCAGATTCAGGAAAGGAAGGAAGATCAGGTATGTTGCAGAGTAATTAATATATGCGTAGTAAATAAAAAAATGTCATTACAGAAATAAAATGGAAGGAAAATCTATCGTAAAGACTCCTCGCGAACAATATACTTTTAAGATACAATTCACCCCAGTATGGGATGAAATGATATTAGCGGTGCATAATCAACTGGCTTTCGGAATAAATGCGCTGAAGTATTTACTGGAAGAACATTACTTAAACAAATTTCAAGAACACATTCAAAAATATCTAAAAAATGGTGCATATGAACCTGTTCGGGTTATAACACGATTCAAATACATCAATCGATGTAATGAATACAAATTTGAAAACATCGAACTTAATACAAATCTTAAGGATGGTGATATTAAACAGGAATATCTAAATAAAGTAACACAGCCTATAATTCAGAAAATGGAGGAATTTCAGAGACAAAAAGATGTTCTTGTATTGACAATATGCTTTGTAAAATTCATTTTCGAAAATCATCAATCAGTGGAACCGCAGTCAGAGTTTCAAACAGTGGAGATCAACAACACTGTGTATGAGATGGATGAAGATTGCAATTTAAAATTTATCGAAAACAAAATGGACGAAATACCAGGATTTAGAAATATGTAAATTAATTATATAAAATAATGATATGTCAGGAAGATTTAATAGAACTCTACCGATTTTAAATAAAAATTGATTAAGTGAATTACGAGTGATTTTATTTCGAAGAAATTTGATATTTTGTAATCACATTTTGTTTGGGGTATACCCTTTTTCAAATACATGTTTATACTTGCTAATGCAAACAAAGTAAAAGACAAACCAAAAATAAAGTTAATAATTTTTTAAACTGTGATAATTTTAGTAAACCGAACTTTGCTCCAACCGAAAGATTTAATGATGATATTAGAATAAGTCTTGCCAATAGTAAGCATCTGTTGAACATTTGAATATACTTAAGAACCCAAAATTAGTGTCATTCATCGTGATAAATACAAATTCCATCATAAGAGCTTAAGATCAGAAAGTGTTAACAGCTTTTGATCTATGCAAAGTACTAAGATCAATATATTGTTTTAATCAATTCCATTGTCTGAATCAAAGAGCTCTATGAATACATGAAAACTTCAATTCATACTTTAAACTACTTTTTGGAGATTTCTATAATGGATTATGTAATGAAATGTATCTTCTAAGTCACATATCAATTTTCTTGAGCCTAATTCAGAGGATTTTTATATTATTTGCGCAAAATGGTAGATCATTGTGTAAGTCATGAAGTGATTCTAGATAAGTTAAATCTACTTCAAATATATATATTCAATTTCTGAACTTTGAAGAATGATCATTATATTGATATCCGTATTTTCTATCCCATTGAAATTCCTCATATGATAAGAATTCAGACATGTCTCACCCATATAAATTATTGCAGTCGAAGTAAATTAAATATGTTGAGCTTTGTGATGGGATAACATTTTCCAAACACTTATTATTAGCAGTAGAATGCCTGCGAGAACATATAAAGTTATACACATTAACGTCAGTTAATAATTATTGTAATTCAATCTTTCAATACTTAAGCATAGCACCCCAAAATTATCCTGAACCTATATAATAAATCGTCATTTTTATAAAAGGATCTGTTTAATATTAAGTTTTCATCAGATGAATTATTCGCTAATTTTTCTATACTTGAGAAATCTAATCTATATGAATCTAAAATGCAAACAAAGTAAAAGACAAACCAAAAATAAATTTAATAATTTTTTAAACTGTGATAATTTTAGTAAACCGAACTGTGCTTCAACCAAAAGATTTAATGGTGATATTAGAATAAGTCTTGACAATAGTAAGCATCTGTTGAACATTTGAATATACTTAAGATTACAAAATTAGTGTCATTCCTCGTGATAAATACAAATTCCATCTAAGAGCTTAAGATCAGAAAGTGTTAACAGCTTTTGATCTATGCAAAGTACTAAGATCAATATATTGTTTTAATCAATTCCATTGTCTGAATCAAAGAGCTCTATGAATGTATGAGTTTTAATCAATTCCATTGTCTGAATCAAAGAGCTCTATGAATGTATGAAAACTTCAATTCATACTTTAAACTACTTTTTGGAGATTTCTATAAGGGATTATATAATGAAATTTTTAATCAATTCCATTGTCTGAATCAAAGAGCTCTATGAATGTATGAAAACTTCAATTCATACTTTAAACTACTTTTTGGAGATTTCTATAATGGATTATATAATGAAATGTATCTTCTAAATAACATATCAATTTCCTTGAGCCTAATTCAGAGGATTTTCTGTAAACTTGCTTCAAGAAGATTTATAACTCGAGGTTTTATTTTGTAGAAAAATTGTTTTGGATCCAATATTCCTTCATCATCATTTTTCAATAGAAAGCTTTCAATACGATTATTAAAGCCCTGTTTAATGTGCTTTAAATTTCTTTCATTGGTTCAGCTGTATTTCTCTATAAATTTTGAAAGATCATTGGGATAGTAGTTTTTCGTTTGTTTGACTTGGTGAGATCACAATTTGGGTCTATTGTTGCATGACGCATACAAAAATTAAATTTTAAATGTCATATAGGGTTGTTAGCTGTCCGTTTGGTATAAATTTAAACCATAATTACGATTCAGGAAAAATATGGTTTCCTTATTAAGATTATTACGACTGAAAAAAGAAGAAACCAAGTTTAAAGCTATGAAAATAGTTTTATTTTCTTAAGTTCTTGACATGATAAATCTCTCTAAATTACCAAAAGAAAGCCATTCCAGCTACCTCGATTTTGTTTGTTCTATCGGCCCAATTCAAAGTTTTTGAGTCTATTTTTATAAAGTGCTGCAACGGCAACAAACCCGGAAGCTGACATTTGCCAAAATTAGATGACAAACTCAAAGTAAACTGAACTCTGTGAAATCACAATTTGAGTCTATTGTTACATGAAACATATAAAAAATTTATTTTCTTATGTTCTTCACATGATAAATCTCTTTAAAGTATTGAAAGAAGACATTTCAGCTACTTCGATTTTGTTTGTTCTAGTCTAAATTCACAGTTTTGAGGCAATTTTTAGAAAGTGTTACAACAACGCCAATGATCTTGTTCATTTCTTCTGCAGTTCAAGGTTGTTATATGGGTTTGGTAGCTGCTAGTTTGATATAAATTTAAAGCATAGTTACGAATCAATGGTTTCCCTTATTAAGATTATCACGGCTGAATCATAAAGAAACGAAGTTTAAGGCTATGGAAAGATATTTATTTTCTTTGTAAGTTCTTTACATGATAAACCTCTCCAAAGTACCGAAAGAAGCCATTCTAGCTATCTTGACTAGACGTTTATTACTTATTAACGGATTTATGCAAAGCGATGCATGTTATTTTTAAACATCAGATTTTTTTTCCCTAATTACAGAAATTCCTTTAACTATTCCTCAATGGTGTTATATTAACTAGTAGTCAAGGTCCAGATGACGTAATCGGTGGAATGACTTACTTGCTAGTTGCATAAAACACGAAATTATTTAATAATATAACCTCGAATTAATGGTTATATTTAGATCTGGAAAAGAAATTGCATGATAATCTTTTAAAGTTCGAGGTTACAATATTCTGCTTCCAATTAAAGTCGCATCATGTTATTTCATTTAGCTGATAAAGGAGTACTTCGTAATTAAAAACTCAAAACAACAACTCTTATTTTCAGCACGAGGTCAGATTCATCTACAAAACCTTATCACTCAACGATCTTAACATTGTCGCCAAATTATTAATTTCTACGCAGTCACCAGCTCGCTTATCAATCACAGCTCGACCAGAAAAACATGTTAAAACTTGCTTGAAAACAAATGATATCATAGAAATAAGAATTTGCAAAAGAAATTAAAAAATAATCTTCATCTATTTACTCAAAGTGGTGAAATCTTTTATTACGCAATATTCTGTTTTTCCAACTAAATTCGCATCATGTTATTTCATTTAGCTGATAAAGCTGTACTTCGTAATTAAAGACTCAAAACAGCAAACTCTTATCTTCAATCCAATTAAATTCGCCTCATGTTATTTCATTTAGCTGATAAAGCTGTACTTCGTAATTAAAGACTCAAAATCTTCAACATCAATTGTAGCCTCCAAGACTGAATACCCAATATCCAAGATGGCCGACAGGTGCCTTATCTTACTAAACAATCTAGGTTCAGATCCACAGTTTAGATCTAAGTCCAGATGCAAACCAAAGAAGAAGAAGACCAATTATAGCCTCCAAGACCAAAAACCGAAAATCCAAGATGGCCGACAATCCTTATCTCTTTTCCTTATCTCTCAATTGTAGCCTATAAGACCGAAAACCCAAGATCCAAGATGGCCGACATCCTTATCTCTCAATTGTAGCCAATAAGACCGAAAACCCCAAAATCCAAGATGGCCGACATCCTTATCTCTCTTCCTTATCTCTCAATTGTAGCCTATAAGACCGAAAACCCAAGATCCAAGATGGCCGACAATCCTTATCTCTCAATTGTAGCCAATAAGACCGAAAACCCAAAATCCAAGATGGCCGACAATCCTTATCTCTCAATTGTAGCCAATAAGACCGAAAACCCAAAATCCAAGATGGCCGACAATCCTTATCTCTCTTCCTTATCTCTCAATTGTAGCCTATAAGACCGAAAACCCAAGATCCAAGATGGCCGACAATCCTTATCTCTCTTCCTTATCTCTCAATTGTAGCCTATAAGACCGAAAATCCTTATCTCTTTTCCTTATCTCTCAATTGTAGCCTACAAGACCGAAACTGCTCCTCCAAAAATTGCTATGCGGGTTCTGGACCATTGAAAATGAGCAAAAATGTGACGTCAGACCTCGATTTCCCTCACAATTTAACCAATTTTTAGGTGCTCCTGCTCATTTGGTCCAGAACATACATATTTATACTACTAACTGAACTATTGTTATATGCTTACTCTTGCTAGCTAACTGGTCTGTAAAAGTTCCTCTATTCAGTCAGTCGATCTCTGCTCAGTGATCAGTACAATTGTAAACTTTTGCACTTGCAATAAAACACATTTATAACAGAAGTGACTTTCAATTAACCCACCGCTTGGTGAAAGACAAAACATTTTTGGTGCCGAAGCCCGGGAAGCTAGTGAATATTTTTGGGATTTTATTTCAAACTGCGTGCAAAATAATTAATCAGTTTTTGTTGTGATTAAAGTGAGCTCATTAACGCAAATTCGGAAACATTCACTCGCGGAAGGTGAACATTTACCAACATTCAAGAGGCTCGAACATTCCACATTCATCTTAACGGATTACTTCAGCGCCGTAAGAACAGGCTATTCCTTAATTGCACCTGGAATTTTGGTGAGTCCGTTCCATTTCTTATTTTACGCAATTTAAATAAAGCTGTGTCAAGAGGAAATTTCATAACAAAAAGTATTATTTTTTGAACTTATACGCTAGTTAATTATCTCGAAATTTCAATTTCAATTTGGCTGAGAACCCTATGCTGCGAATGAAAGTGAAACCTATAAAACCAGTGCTTTATTAGTGAACTTTCTGGAGTTAAAATGTGTCTTTAACTTGACCTTGAAATTACAGCCCGTTATAACACACTAACATTATCGGGACAATTACTTGCACATAATAATAATAAATTCGCTGGTGTAAATAAACCGCGTATAATCTACCATACTCCTAGTTCCTTGTGTGATAACGATACTTGAACAAAATGGAATCATTATTAGCGCAAGTGAAAGTACTATCCCAAAGAATTGAGAAATTCGTGAGCAATGCATCTAAGACGGGTAAAGACAAGCATTCGGTAGTTTTTCTTAATGCGCGTATGCAACTCCTTGAAGGTTATTGGTCTAAATATGTCCAAATATACGATGAACTATGTGGTGTAGCAAAAAACGAAGAGCTCGAAGCCGAAGAATATTTTGTCTCTGATGCGTTCTCTGATGTCGAATGTCTCTATATTGACGCTAAACAATGGTTATCGGAACAGTTGGACACTTTTAAAAACCGCGAAGAAGTACACACATCAGATTCATCTTCTGCATCGACCTCGTCACCATCACTTACGCTTCCTAAGATAAACCTGCCTCTGTTCAACGGATCCTACTTGGATTGGCCTTCTTTCAGAGACACTTACGTTTCCTTGATACACGAAAACAAGACTATAGCGGAAATTCAAAAATTTCATTACTTAAAATCAGCTATAACTGGAGAAGCTGCGAAGCTCCTTAAGCATTTGGCCCTGACTAATTCGAATTATGACGCTGCCTGGAAGATGCTATTGGGTAGATATGAGAATACGAGGGTATTAGTGAACTCTAACCTACATGCTCTTGTCTCATTGCAAGGTATGTCCTCAGAATCGCCTGCTGAGCTCCGCAGAGTCTTAGATAATTTCACCCAATCGGTTCGTTCGTTGGAAAACCTAAAGAGACCTGTATCTGCATGGGATGATTGGCTTGTTTATTTTCTTACAAGCAAGTTGGAGCAAAATACTAGGAAAGATTTCGAGACGTCCCTAACAACCACCGACGTACCCACACTTACATCCCTGGCATCCGTCTTGGAATCACGAATACATACTTTAAGTGCCATAAACGAAAATTGTCACTACAGAAAATCAACAAATCTGCAACGAAAGCCCAACCCCTCAGTGCGGACTCATCATTCGTCTTCAATAAGATCTTGTGTCCAATGCCACGGGCGACACATACTGCTCTTCTGCCCAGAATTTCGATCACTCTCGGTAAATGATCGCTCCAGTCTTCTTCAAACAAAACGCTTATGTATGAATTGTCTTAAACCAAATCACACTGCCACTAACTGTCCGTCTGAGCAACGTTGTAAGATATGTCAGCTTAAACATCATGCTATGGTACATAAAGATCGCTCCTCATCAGATCCGCCTCAAGAACCATCAACTATTTCAAAGGTGACAGAACTCCGAACCCCAGTAACAACAAGCGCACATACTTCCAGCAACTACAACAATCAAAGTTGCCCCCTTCTTGCAACAGCTGTTGTCTACGTACGATCAACTGCCGGTAAAACTGTTAAAGCTCGAGCTCTAGTGGATCCAGGATCAGAGTCGAGTTTCATCACATCATCTCTTGCTAATTTGCTGCGATTACCAAAAAGGGGAGTTAATATTTCAGTGGTAGGTGTGGGGCGGAGCGAAGCTGGGACTACAAAAGCAATTGTAACACACGATATTATCTCCGTCGTCAATCCATCTTGTAGTTACACTATAAGCTTTTTGGTATTACCTACATTAACTCATTTTATTCCATCTCAGCAAGTTAATGTCCAAGATTGGCCACATATTGAAGGTCTTCGGATAGCTGATCCTGATTATGACAAACCAGCCTCAATCGATTTAATCCTAGGAGTGCAGATATATAGCCAAATACTGTTCAATGAGATACGCGTAGGTCCAGTAGGTTCGCCTATGGCACAGTCTACCTCACTTGGGTGGATCCTGTGCGGCAATGTTGATTCCACATTTGCGGCCATTACAACCACCCTGAGTCACCATTCGTCTTCCGTGGAACTCAATATGCTTGTCAAGAGATTTTGGGAAATAGAGGAGCCTCCACAAATCTCAATGTTGACACCCGAAGAGGATGAATGTGAGAAGTTTTTCCAAAGTACTTATCATAGAGATTGTAATGGACGGTATGTTGTCAAATTACCCATTAAATCAATGAGTGCTTCCCTCGGTCGATCGCGTGATATTGCCTTATCAAGCCTAACCAGAATGGAAAGAAGATTCGCGCGAGATCCGACACTCTATCAGCAGTACGCGAATTTTATGCTTGAGTACCTGCGTCTCAATCATATGGAGTTGGTAACTAATGAAGACCTGGATTCAACGAGGAATTATTACCTTCCGCATCATGCTGTTTTAAAGCCCACTAGCACAACAACACAACTACGGGTAGTTTTCAACGCCTCACAGAAAACTTCGAACGGAACTTCGCTAAATGATATACTGCACTGCGGGCCCAAAATACAAAACGACATTTTCCTTATTCTCATGAAATGGCGGATATATCCTTACGGCAGATATTGAGAAAATGTTTCGCCAGATCTAAGTTGACAAGGAGGATTTAGATTTTCAAAGAATTTTGTGGCGATTCACTCCAAACGAAGATGTCAAATGTTACAGGCTTTTAACCGTAACATATGGTACGGCAAGTGCGCCCTATCTGGCATGTCGAACACTGCAACAACTAGCATATGACCACGAATCAAAGTACTCTGCTGCTGCTAAAGTGTTAAGGGAAAATTTCTATGTCGACGATGCGCTATTTGGTGGTTTCACGGAGGAGTCTACGCTTCAGCTTCGCAACGAATTACTCCACTTATTGCGACAAGGTGGCTTCAGACTTCGCAAGTGGATGTCCAACGCCCCAAGCCTCCTTGAAGGAATTATGATAGAAGATCAAGAAGGTAGTGGTTCAGGTAAACTGATCAACGATTCCCAAGTTAAGACACTCGGTATTACATGGAAGCCCGCTACTGACATGTTCTGCTTTCGCCTGAACAACTCGACTTCCACCCCAGGCACGGCAACGAAACGAGCAATCCTAGCAGATATATGTAAACTGTATGATCCCTTGGGATGGCTCTCACCTACAACGGTCTTCGCCAAAATATTTCTGCAGAAGCTTTGGTTAACAAAACTAGACTGGGATGATAAGTTATCTCCAGATCTTTTTGAAATTTGGGAAAAGTACAGGCTTGATCTTGAAAGTTTGCAAAAAATTCAAATTCCCCGATGGATTGGGCTAACAGATTCACATTTGGCGGTAGAACTTCACGGTTTCTCTGACGCGTCATTATCAGCGTATGGTGCAGCAGTCTATATACGCATAATTCATGACTTTGACAACATTTGTATGTCATTAGTAGCAGCAAAGACCCGAGTCAGCCCAATAAAACCCGTTTCGCTTCCACGCCTGGAGCTTTGTGGAGCAGCTCTACTTGCGGAACTATTATCTTCTGTGATGAAGGGCCTTCAATTGGAGAATTATCCACTATATGCATGGTGTGATTCTACCATCGTACTTACGTGGCTAAGGGAGCATCCCAGTACGTGGAAGGTATTCGTTGCTAATCGGACTGCACTGATACATGAAAAGTTGCCAAATACCACTTGGCATCACGTTCCAACTGCATACAATCCAGCCGACTGTCTAACGCGAGGTATCCCAGCAAGGGAATTAGCAAGTCTGAATCTGTGGTGGTCCGGTCCAGAATGGTTGCAGCGGAACTCATCGCATTGGCCTAATACTAAACCTAAAGTAAAGGACGCGGAAATCAAGGATGAAATTCGGACTTCCTCTTTCTCATCAGTGACATGGGAATACCCACAATTTGAATTACTATATCGGTATTCCTCCCTGCTAAGACTTCTCAGAGTGACTGCTTACTGTCTGAGATTCATTAGGAATTGTCGTTCAAGGTCGAACAGAACTCTAGGATACTTGGACTCAACTGAACTTGGTGCAGCTCTGAATAGGTGGATCTCGTTAGTTCAACAGTCTTCATTTAGGCGAGAGATTGATCATCTTACTAAGGAGAAGCAAATACCACCTAGCAGCAAGCTATCAAATTTAAACCCCTTCATCGATGATCAAGGCATTCTACGCGTTGGTGGAAGGTTAAAGAATTCTCTTCTAAGCTATGGCGAAAGACATCCTATAATTCTACCGCGAGACGGCTATTTTACTTACCTCATCATTGAGCATTCTCACAGTTCAACTTTACACGGCGGCGTGCAGTCAACTTTACACTTCATACGAACAAACTATCGGATTATCAAGCGTATCGACGTTTTATAAGCCGACGAGGACGCTGCGCAAGATTATACAGCGACAACGGTAGAAATTTTGTCGCCGCTGAAAAACAACTTGCTATGCATTTCTATCAATTGAAATCTGATCCTGATGTCGGGCAACACATATTCAATGATGGCACGGATTGGCATTTTATTCCGACGGCTTCTCCACATTTTGGCGGTATAGGCCGCAGTTAAGTCTTTCAAGCACCACCTGAGACGCATCGCAGGTGATCACATCTTGGCTGTTGAGGAAATGCTAACCCTTCTTACTCAAGTCGAAGCATGCTTGAATTCGCGACCTATGTCTGCTCTATCAGATGATCCCAATGATCTGTCAGCTCTGACTCCGGGACATTTCCTTGTTGGTGAACCGCTGCTAACAATACCTACTCCAAGCATCATAAATACACCTATTAACAAATTAAACCGCTGGGAACTGGTACAACATATGCATGAACAACTGTGGAGACGCTGGTCTAAAGAATATGTACACACCCTTCAAACTAGGAATAAATGGAAAACTCAGCAAGACTCCATTAAAATCAACGATTTAGTACTTGTAATGGACGAGAATCTGCCGCCTTCGAAATGGTCTATGGGCCGAGTTACTATAACTCATCCTGGGCCTGATGGTAACGTTCGGGTCGTCACCCTCCGACACAAGAATGGATGTTCTAAACGTCCCATTACCAAGCTGTGTGTTCTTCCTCTTCGCACGGCTAACGAACTTGTAAACAACTTTTAATCTAGTTCTCTTTCTATAGATATTCTGCTTCAAAAATCCAAAATTTTCCTGCAAATGAAGTCATGGCGGGCGGTCGTCAAAGAGTCGTGCTGTTACAAGAGGGGGGCGGAATGTCTAAGATCATCTTCATGATATTTGAAAATAAAACTGCTCAACTTTGAACTGAAAATAACTTGGCAACAATGCAAGCAGATGATTTGATAATTTTAATGTATAGTTAACTGAACTATTGTTATATGCTTACTCTTGCTAGCTAACTGGTCTGTAAAAGTTCCTCTATTCAGTCAGTCGATCTCTGCTCAGTGATCAGTACAATTGTAAACTTTTGCACTTGCAATAAAACACATTTATTACAGAAGTGACTTTCAATTAACCCACCGCTTGGTGAAAGACAAAACAGCCACCTTTTATCACCCTCGCCTCCAGGGCTACAACAGGAATTTCTCCTGACAGCCTTCGCCCTGAGATACACCAGCGGAAATATAACATTCGCTGGAAACCACTTTAGGGAAAATCTACGCTTAGTAAATAAGAAAATTAATTTAAAAACCTCCATTAACCATATTCTTCTCCCCAGGTATGATACAAAACGTTATCATCCTCGGACTAATCATGTCCACTATGGGAAGTAGTACGTCGGAGACTTACTCGGTAAACCCACTCAACAATACAGGAGTGCTATTCGAGGATTTAGGAAGCCTCATGGTTTACCACTCCACATGGAATATACTCACGGAGTTGGACCTGACCGAATTGGACAATCAAACAACGATTGCGGAACGAGCTGAACACTACGTGCATCAACTGTGTGGAAACAACACGATAGGAGACCTCTGCGAACTTCAACAAAAGCATATGCACGCTCTGATGGAAAACATAAAACAACGAACAAAGGTAATTAAAGAAGCTGTTCGCAAATCTCGTAAAACGAGATCCATCTTTGACGGCATCGGAAACGCCATGCACCTTTTCGGTACCATGGATAGTGCCAATGAACGCGAAGTCTACAGTCGCCTGGATGAGTTGGAAACTAACCATCAGGTACTCGCTGATTTGGAGAAACAACAAATCAGTGTAGTCAAGACTGCGCTCAATACAATTCAAAAACCTTTAAGTTCACTGGTCGAAAGACAACGGCAAATAGCCTACTAGATGAATGATTTATATAATTCAACCAACAAACTCGTAGCAAGGCAAATGCGACAGGAAATAGTCTCTAGTCTGTTGCTACAAATGGTAGAAATTGAGTTTCGACAGCAGGCGCTACTGGATAAAATAACCTCTAGCCGAAACAACCAAATTCATCCCTTGCTGATCGCCCCTGATTCACTCCTTGAGATTTATCACAAATCTCACTTCACGTGTTTAAACGCCCAGAATTGTCTATCAATTCTCCACCAAACGGCAATATTACGAACACAACTGTTGCAAGAAAAATTGGTAATCAGAATTACATTACCAATATTCAATCTTCCAAAAATGAAGTTGCAACGAATCAGCGAGTCAACTTTCGACTCAGGAATATCTATTACTTAAACCGGAGAACATGAAAACATATCGGAAAGTCAATCGAGAATTACATAACCAATATTCAATCTTCCAAAAATGAAGTTGCAACGAATCAGCGAGTCAACTTTCGACTCAGGAATTTCTATTACTTAAACCGGAGAACATGAAAACATATCGGAAAGTCAATCGAGGTGTCGAGGAAGATACCTACGCTGGTTTGCTAAATACGCCGACAACAAAAGCCACACAAACGGATGAATGCGTGATCAAGTTGCTATTCAATCCCCTGAATGAAAACCCTAGGTGTTCACTAACTAAAAGTGCAAATACCTCCCAGGGACATTTTAATTAAATTAAATAGGCACAATTCCTGGCTGTATGCATTGAAGACAACAACCATAGTGCATATTACATGCACCCAGCAATTACTCACGCATCGCCTCTCTGGACAGGGAATCTTGGTCATTAACCAACAATACCACTAACAAATAGGACCACATACCGTATATTACGAGGCTGGGAACACACATCCACTACTTTTCACGCAACCAGCGTACTTCCCAAAAACAAACGAAACGGCAAAGGAATTAGATTACTTCATGGCTAAATACGAGCAGCTTTCTAGGACGGAAGCACCATATACAAAGCTACTACTAGGTGACAACACTAACGAAATGCTGCACGAGAGTACGCTATCATTGGACCAAATGCAGGTTAAAATACAGGAGTTACATTTACACTCCCGGGTGAAAGCACCCCACATACTCTCAACAACTTGGTTGTCACTTACGGGTCTAATGCTGCTGTTCATCGTTATTTACATGACAGCCAAATACGCCATACCTCCACTAAGGGCATGGACTACGCGGCGTAATGAAACGCCCATGCCCGAAATCCCCCTAGAAGAGGCAGTCTCAGAACCAAAAGAGTGGCCTCAACGGCCACAAACACTGCCCAGGGCACGGTCCATTCAACTGGTTTAAACCATAAATACAAATAGATACGCAGAAGTCCAAAATAAAATTTACCAGATACCCCTATATTAATAAAGAAACATAAATAATATTAAGAAATAATAAAAACGCGCCGTGGAGTACTACTAGAATCTACGGTCAAGCAGAAACCGTAACGAAAAACAGGTATTAACAAAAATCAAAAGGGGAGAATAATAAAGAAAATAATTAACGTAACGCGCCGTGTAGCACTGCCACAAATCGGCGACTGTATTAAGGCGCCGCGCAAAGCAGCTGCCTGTAAATTAAAAAATAAAACATATATAAATAAATATTAAAATTTCCTAAAAAGGGGCAACACATCCGACCTCTGTATCCTCCGAATGGACAGAAAAACGGCCAAGGGCAAGGCCACCAAATAAAACCAGAATATTCACCTTCCCTTTATTCCCCTCCGTGATCTGTTCCTCTCCAAAGAACACCTCACTTTTTGCAAGGGGGAAGGATTGTTATGTACCAAAAAGTGTCACCTAAAATAAAATACGATAATTCATACAAATTGAATATCATTGTTAAAATGAAATATTCAATCATTGAAATATTATTTCAGTTGCATCAAACGGATGTAACTAAATACGCCTAAACGGCATAAATTATTTCAATTCGCGACATACGAATCGTTCAAGTTACCGCGCATTGCTTTACCAAGAAATTTGTAGGGCATTGGTAACTTAAAAATGCTAATTTTGCATTTAAGCAGATGTGGTACCGAAGGAAATTAAATTCGTTCCCAGATAAAGGTGCCTATCTCAGCGATTTCTTAACATACATCGTATCTTTCTCAGGCATTCACGAGTAAGATAAAAAAAGAAGAAAAGCTCTGGGAGCTTTCTTCATGTATGCCGTTTTTATCGCGATCGCTACTTCGTCTTCGGCCTGCAAAAGAGGGAACGAAGAATAAACGAAATGAAAGCTCAAAGCTTTCTTTTCATGTAGATACGGTTGATCGAAAGAATCAACCGAGGGATTCGACGAGTTTTGTTCTGGTCGCGATCGAGGCGGGTCGCGTTTACTAAAAGTGAGTCTGGTTAAATACGGCGTCCGATTAAGACGCGTTTCAAGTAAAGCCAAAAAATTAAAGTCTGTTCTTACGATCGAAGGGATATAATCGGTCCGGTGTTTTTCTACGCAAATGTAATGTCGTGGTATTTTGTGTAAAGTAAAAGTTCATTATAGTAATTATTAATATGGTTGGGTGTGTTTCTAAGCTAATGTAATGATAAAATGTTTTGTGTAAAATCTAACAAATAATGAACAGATAAAGTGAGGTTTAATTGTATTAATTATAAGGAATGTCAAGTGAATTTTCTAACTAATAAGATATTATGTACAAAACTTGAAGGAAATCTATTAGACCCTTAAGGTGACATTTTATTGTAGTAATTATTAATATTGTTAAGTGAAATCGAATAAATTCTACTGTTCTGCTAAAGTGAAAGGTCATTGTAATGGCTATTAATGCTAATGTAATGATAAAATGTTTTGTGTAAAATCTAACAAATAATGGACAGATAAAGTGAGGTTTAATTGTATTAATTATAAGGAATGTCAAGTTAACTTTCTAACTAATAAGACATTATGTACAAAACTTGAAGAATTATTAAGGTGAAATTTTCTGGTAATATCTGTTAAAATTATTTCGAGTATTTGAATAAAGATTAATGGACAGCTACAGTGAAAGTGAATGTTAATAATTATTGGGGTTTAGGAGTAATTGTCGTAGCCGCTATGGTATTGTGTTGAAAGAATTGTAACACCTTTCGTCTCAAACTTTTTGGCATATAAGCGGTTACATTTCAAAAGTTTTTTTTATTGAGTTAGCGTCTAACCAGAGATGTTTCATTCGCCAGCTGGCAGAGCAACCACTGCTCCGGACGACCAAGGAGCAAAGCTTAAACAGGCTCAAGTCCCTGCCGCTCCAGTAGTGACCCGAAGTAAGTCACAGAAGGCCCAAATGGCCTTAAATAAGACATGCGGGACGACGAGTCTGTCTTCGGACTCAGTCCAAGGCACCGCTGCTACGCAGCAGCTTGACTTGTCTAAACCACCGCCGAATTTTGGGTCAAACCTCTCACTGAATACGGCCTGGGCTTTCCCTCCTCCCGGACAGTCTCAGCAGATCGAGGATCTCCGCCAGCTTGAGATTACATACCCTCCTTCTGTAGGCCCTCGTCACCAAGGTGCCGCGGTAGTCACGGTCGATCAATTGTCGGAATATCTGGCTGGGTTTAAAAAAGAGATGTTAGGCTTGCTAAGGACGAACTTGGTCCAATCCATCCTGGAGAGGTCCGGTTCTCTCAACAACCATGCCGAAGTTGATGCCGTTTCCCCTTCCAATGCACCAGCTCTTCACCACCTACACTCTGAACCAAGCCTACAATACAGGACGCCCTTCCATCCTGTCGTCCTGGGGTATACATTATACGGGTCGTAACCCAGCCTTCTCGGTAGATGACTTCTTGTTTCGGGTTGAGCGACTTGCATTCAGCTCTCGTGTGTCTGATCAGGAATTATGCGGAAATATACCTGATGCGGACTCTGATGGAACACCGTCAGACCTCGGAGAGCTGTGACAGCTATCTCCGTAGAGCCAACGCTATTATCGGACACATGAGGATGCCGCCGCGTGAAGATGACGACGTTCAAATAGTTCGCGATAATTTACATCCCAAAATAGGATAACAATTCTCTACTGTTACGGTCAGGTCCTTGGTCCATTTGCAAAATTTATATCGTATGGCTGAACGCTGGCTGCAGCGACGCGAAATGTTTAGGAGATCAAATAAACCTGATGTTCACGAAATTAATTGTGACCCCGCACAGGAAACAGAGGAGTTCCTTGGTTTCCCTGTGACGGGGGTGGGGAAGATGAAGCGCACCCCAGACGCGGCAAGTCATATGACTGGTAGGGACTGTGGCGTTGTGGGACGCCCCTTCCACTCCTGTATTGAAACGAACACCTTTACCACCCACCCAAGCAGTCAACATGGAGTGGAAGAAGTGAGGCGCACCCCTGAAGCTGCCGGTCGCATGACTTGCTGGAACTGTGGCGTAGTGGGACACTCGTTTCATTCCTGTCCCAGTGAGACCAGGAGACTCTTTTGCTACACCTGTGGTCAACCAGGAGTAGTGTCGACTAAGTGCTCCAGAAGCAGGGGACCCCACTCGCCAAAGATAATGATCAGCAAAGCGACTTCGACGTCACCTTGAATTACCCAACGCAACAGTCTTTAATATCAACAGTCATTACCAGTCAAGATGACGGCCGACCTTATGTAAGAGTGCAGATAGGCAGTGAATCCATTCTGGGTTTGCTCGATAGCGGTGCCAGCGTGAGTTGCTTGGGACAAGGAGCCCTAGAGTTTGTCCAGCGCTCAGGCTTAAAACTCTCCGCATTGTCAGCCTCAGTTCGTACCGCCGACGGTAATAGCCAGTCCGTTCCCGGCACAATAAGAACTGCAATTTTATCTAGGCGTAGACTTCTGGTGAGCATTTCAACTTGCGCCAAACATTATTTCCTCTCTCGACGTACAGCCTTCTTCTCCGGTTGAGACGAACTTTCACTCCCTGAATAACTCAGACAGAACCAAACTCGACACAGTCATCGCTCAATTTTCTTCATTTATAGCTCTAGGTTTGGGAAGACCCACCTAGAAGATCATATCATTGATACCGGAGATGCTTTGCCAATAAAGCAGAAGCATTATCCCATTTCTCCAGCAATCCAAAAGCTGATGTACGACGAACTTTACCGTATGTTGGAGTTAGGGGTGATTGAGGAGTCCAACAGTCCCTGTAATTCCCCAGTTGTACTTGTATGTAAACCTGGGAAGGTCAGGCTCTATTTGGACTCTCGCAAGGTGAACTTGGTCACTAGGAAGGACGCCTACTCCTTACCCCACATCGATGGATTGCTCGGTCGACTGCAGGACACGCACTTCATTTCGTCCATCGATTTGAAGGACACGTTTTGGCAAATCCCTTTAGAGAAGCAGTCAAGGGAGAAGACAGCTTTTACAGTGCCCGGCAGGCCATTGTACCAATACACCGTCATGCCTTTTGGGTCGTGCAATGCCGCAAAAAGAATGTGTCGACTTATGGACACGATTATTCCTGGTCGTTTACGTGAACACGTCTTTGTGTACTTAGTCGACTTACTAGTTTTATCTCCAACTTTTGAAGCCCACCTGAAAGTATTAAGAGAAGTAGCTGATTGTCTGCGCAGCACTAAACTGACCATCAATGTTGAGAAAAGTCGCTTTTGCGTCAAGCAGGTTCGCTACTTGGGTTTCTTGATTGGAGATGGAACTCTGAAAACAGACCCCTGTTAAGTTCACCCAACTACCCTGTCCAATAATTAATACTCTTCGCTTCTAGGCACTTGCTATATTCAAGTTTCACTGTTTATTTATGATTACTTAATCTATACAATTTAATTTGATCTTTTCAAACTCTTAATCTACTCAATCTAATAACACTGTAGGTTGAGAATTATTTTAATCGACAAAGCTTAATTTTCTTTTCTCTTTAAAACACTTAATCTATACAATTTCATTGATCTTATCAAACACTTAATTTAATCAATCTATTAACACTGTTAGTTGAGACTTACTTAAGCAACAAAGTTTAATATTCTTTTCTCTTTAAAACACTTAATCTATACAATTTAATTTGATCTTTGCAAACACTTAATTTAATCAATCTATTAACACCGTTAGTTGAGACTTACTTGATTAACAAAGTTTAATATTCTTTTGTCTTTAAAACACTTAATCTATACAATTCAATTTGATCTTTTCAAACACTTAATTTAATCAATCTATTAACACTGTTAGTTGAGGGTTACTTAAGCGACAAAGTTTAATATTCTTTTCTCTTTAAAACACTTAATCTATACAATTTAATTTGATCTTTTCAAACACTTAATTTAATCAATCTATTAACACTGTTTGTTGAGCCTTACTTAAGCAACACAGTTTAATATTCTTTTCTCTTTAAAACACTTAATTCATGCAATTTCATTGATCTTATCAAACACTTACTTTAATCGAACACTGACCCACCGACTCCGCAAAATCAGAACTTCATTACTTCGCGTGTTTAGTCAAAACTCTTTGCAATACCAGACTCTCATCACGATCAAAACGAAACTCTCCGCGACTTACCGCGATCGCGATTTTAACAGAACTCGACAATTCTTTCTTTTAGAAATACCTACAAGCGATCTACATGAAGGAAAGCTTTCGTGCTTTTTCTTCGTTTTTTAGCTTTGCCCTTGATGTATTTAGTTGTCATTGGGCAAAGCCGCTGTAGATCGTTGTTTGTCGCGCTGATTAAGCAAATTTCTTTTGCTTATCGTGTACTGGGCTACCGTGTGAAAGGAATTTCGACGGTAACCCGAGCGCGTTGTTTATCATGGGTTGGATTTGAGTACATTGCAACTTTGCAACACTTTGACAGTTAGCAAGAAAATATAAATAAAATTTAAAATGAGCGAATTTGAAGAACTATTAATAAATTTTGTTAGAGAATATGAATGCCTATATAATAAAAAGTCAAAAAAATACAAAGATAACAAATATAAGGACCAATTATGGCAAAATATTTATTAGTATTGCCAAACATGCATTTAGTAATTTTTTCTTTTTTTTTTATAGTAAGCACCATTCTTCAGAAAGTCTTTTATAAAGATCTACACAACTTCTTAGCCTAAACCAAACTTATTTAATACACTTGTCAAAATGGCGCATCATAAGTTCATTGTGTTATCGAATGCGACATCATGGGTCACGGCTGCGACAGCAAAATCATATGGTGTCGTGTCGCAGACGTGTCGCATCTCATTGTTTTTGGCCTTTACAATTAGGCTTATCTTAAAATAAGCGAATCCAATCTGCAACATTTCCTTCCCCCCGCGAATAAGAGGAGTATTCTTTGGAGAGGAATACTCCTCATTCCGAGTTTGAATTTAGTAGTACGCGGTTAATTTCTGTATAATGGCGTATATTTCAAATGCCAATTTTGTGGGTCTCCTGCATGGGGACGCTATTGTTCTGCGTAACCAAAGGCACCGGCTTGCTCATTCGGCGATTTTTCGCGCCCGAATGATTAGGATCATCCGGGTTGACCCTGGCGGGGACGGTTGTGTCCGCCTTTGGTGGTCCCGTCCGGACCGGCGGTCCTGCTGCATATGGTCTAGCAGGGGCGGTGCAGATTCCACCCACATGGTGGACTACGTACTCGGCGGTCACGGCGAGTCGTGGAATTCTTCAGGTAAGCCCATTTCCTGAAATTATATTATAATTATAATTCTGATTTTAATTTTTTTTATCTTAGGGGGCGTGTTGCTGGTGTTGGGGTATGTTGCCGATTGTGCACATTGTGTCCTGACGGGAACCCTCCCACGAGGATCCCCGCTGCCTTCCGTGCACGTCGCTGAGGACGAGGCCTCTCCCCCTCCTCGGGCTGACAGTTCCCTACAGCGCGTCTTGGACATAGAGGAGCTGCTATCCATGAGGTCATCGCCCATGGCAGACTCTGACGTCAGTTCAGAACACTGGACCCTCAGCCAGTAGGCGGACTTCACGCTTCCGAGGACACAGCTTAATGCCTCTCTTCCCTTTTTTTTTGTAATTTTTCATAAAATTTAATTAATCGCCCATTTTTTTTTATCTTTTTATACTTTGTAATACTACTTATTTTTATATTACTAAATTTCTTTTTAAATAAACAGAAAAAAAATTATTAAATGCCTAATCTGCGGTCTTTTCTTTTGTAGATAGATTTTATACTCTTTTCAGCTAACGGAATTTCATTTGGTTTCTATTTTGATTTTGTCGCCTCGTTGTTATAGTATGTCCCTTTATGGGATACAGGACCTAAAAGTGTTGGGTTTAAATATCTAATTTTATATTTCTAGTCTATTTGTTAGTACTTGCTTTGAGCTACGTTCTCTTCTTGGACGTAGATTGTGGTAGTACTCCACGGCGCGTTTAATTATACTTTTATTTAACTTTTATCACTGTTATATTTGTTAGTACTTGCCATGCGCTACGGTCTCTACTCGACCGTCGATTGTGGTAGTACTCCACGGCGCGTTTAATTTTACTTTAATTTAACTTTTATCACTGTTATATTTGTTAGTACTTGCCATGCGCTACGGTCTCTACTCGACCGTCGATTGTGGTAGTACTCCACGGCGCGTAAATTTTTTACTTTATTTTTTGTACACTATTTTGGTTTCGTTATTAATCTAGGAGTCTCTAAAAAATTTTATCTTAGCCTCCTTCAAGTTTATTTGTGTCTATTGTTTAGACAAGCTGAATGGACCGTGCCCTGGGCAGTGTTTGTGGCCGTTGAGGCCGCTCTTTTGGTTGTGAGACTGCCTCTTCTAGGGGGATTTCGGGCATGGGCGTCTGATTACGCCGCGTAGTCCAAGCCTTTAGTGGAGGTATGGCGTATTTGGCTGTCATGTAAATGACGATTAACAGCAGCATTAGACCCGTAAGTGACAACGAAGTTGCCGAGAGTAGGTGGGGTGTTTTCACCCGGGAGTGTAGATTTAACTCCCGTATTTTGGCCTGTATTTGGTCCAATGATTGCGTACTCTCGTGCAACATTTCGTTAGTGTTGTCACCTAGTAGTAACTTTGTATATGGTACTTCCGTCACAGAATGCTGCTCGTATTTGGCCATGAAGGAATCTAATTCCTTTGCCGTTTCGTTTGTTTTAGGAATGTATGCTGGTTGCGTGAAAAGTAGTGGAAGAGTATTTTCAGCCTCATAATATAGGGTATGTGGTCCTATTTGTTAGTGGCAAGGTTGGTTAATGACCAAAATTCCCTGTCCAGAGAGGCGATGCGTGAGCAATTGTTGGATGCATGTAATATGCACAATGGTTGTTGTCTTCAATGCATACAGCCAGGAATTGGGCCTATTTAATTTAATTAAAATGTCCCTGGAAGGTATCTGCACTTTTAGCGAACACCTAGGGTGTGTATCGGGAAGCACCTGATTCGTTGCAACTTCATTTTTGGAAGATTGAAAATTGGTAATGTAATTCTGATTACCAATTTTTGTTGCAACAGGTGTGTCCGTAATTCAGCCGTCTGATAGAGAATTGATAGACAATTCTGGGCCTTTGAACACGTGGCGTGAGATTTGTGATAAATCTCAAGGAGTGAATCAGGGGCGATCAGCAGGGGATGAATTTGGTTATTTCGGCTAGAGGTTATAATATCCAGTAGCGCCTGCTGTCGGAACTCAATTTCTACCATTTGCAGTAGCAGACTAGAGACTATTTCCTGTCTCATTTGCCTTGCTACGAGTTTGTCGGTAGAATTATATAAGTCATTCATCTGGTAGGCTATTTGCCTTTGTCTTTCGACCAGTGAGTTTAGGGGTTTTTGGATTGTACTGAGCGCAGTCTTGACTACACTGATTTGTTGTTTCTCCAAATCAGCGAGTACCTGATGGTTAGTTTCCAACTCATCCATGGCTCTGTCCATGGTACCGAATAGGTAGTGCATGGCGTTTCCGACGCCGTCAAAAATAGATCTCGTTTTGCGAGATTTGGGAACAGCTTGTTTGATTACCTTAGTGCGTTGTTTGATATTTTCCATCAACGCGTGCATGTGTTTTTGCTGGAGCTCGCAGAGGTCTCCTACGGTGTTGTTTCCGCATAGTTGATGCACGTAGTGTTCAGCTCGTTCCGCAATTGTTGTCTGATTATCCAACTCGGTCAGGTCCAATTCCGTGAGTATATTCCACGTCGAGTGGTAAACCATGGGGCTTCCTAAATCCTCGAATAGCACTCCTGTATTGTTGAGTGGGTTCACTGAGCATGTCTCCGACGTACTACTTCCCATAGTGGACATGATTAGTCCGAGGATGATAGCGTTTTGTATCATACCTGGGGAGAGGAATATGATTAGTGGAGGTTTCTAAATAAATTTTCTTATTTACTAAGCGTAGATTTTCCCTAAAGTGGTGTCATGCTTGTTTTGTATTCTTACGGGTATAATAGTTGGTTACCTTTGGGTAGTCGCTCTGATTTCTACTGTTGTATACAGTATTTCGAAAGCAGTTGAGGAGGACCTCAAGACAAGGGACTACCAGGAAGGGGTTTCTGTCCCAGCCTTGGGGCGGGTAATGTTCGATCAAAGTGGGTGTAAATTAATATATGATCGCGTAGATTTAGTTAAAAGGTGAAGGTTTTTGCCTTAAGCAAAGTAGGTTAGACTGAGTGTCTTTTGCTAGGCATTAAAAGAAAATGTCATCATAATTATCCCGTTATGTTCGCGGGGATAGAAGCCAAGTAGGGTGTAACAGCAATTCCGACTGACGTCATGAGTAACTACCAGTCATAGAGGTGCTTAGAGTTTTTGTGCTGTAGAAAATATGACTAAGGCGGAGGAAGACTTGAAGGCACGGAACTGCCAGGAAGAACTGCTAGATATAGCATTCAAAAGAGGGATTTTTGGGTGGTTCAATCTCTGATGAAATTTCGCAAGAGTTGGTTTGAATTTGTCGTTTCAAGGTTCGACTTTTAGTAGAAGTCGTTCTTTTAATTATGTGTTTTTGTGCCAAATATAGTGAAGTCCTCTTGATTGGTACTTCTTAGCTTTAAGCACGTTTAAAGGGTAGAGTGGTAGTTTTATGTTAAGAGATCCGAGATTAAGTAAAAAGGTTATAGGACATAAAAATTTGTAATTATGGTTGGTTTGGACCCGATTGGACCGAGTTGTTAAAGGACTTTTTCGTTTTGTCTTTCTTGGTTTTGTGCTGGCTTTGCGTTACGATCTTCAACTCAACCGCAGATTGTGGTAGCACGCCACGACGCGTTAAAAAAAATTTTCGATTGAAGTTATTTTATTCGTAGAATGGCTTGTACGGTTGTTGTGAACCGTAACTGTACGTTTGCCCATTTTTAGGGTTGTATTCACTGATGATGGTATACCGATTACCAGATATGGTCCTACCCAGATTTGAGAGAACCTATGCTTTCGACTTTCGCTCTTGAGTAGGACTTTGTCACCTATGTGAAACGATAAGGGTCAAACAGCTTTTTCGTAGTATAATTTCGACCGTTGCTTGCTAGCGAGCAGATTTTTGCGTGCCGTGGCATAAGACCTTTGGAGCTTGTATCGTAGGATCTGATAGAAGCTCTCGTGATTATACACGGGTTCAGGGTCTCGTTTCAAATTTGACGGAACATCCGCTGTGAAGCCGTAAAGGCAGTCCATGGGAGTTAATTTCGTTCCCTCGTGTACACTGTTGTTGTACACGAATGCAGCGGTTCGCAGATATTGATCCCATGATTGGGGATTCTCGTCCACTATGGTACGCAAGTATTCAATTAACGGCCTGTGTGCACGTTCCAGTGCGCCGTTTGACCGTGGGTGGTAGGCAGAAGTTTGTAACTTCTTCACCCGTAGCAGTTTACATACCTTTTTGAACAGGTCACTAAGGAAGTTGCTTCCTTGATCAGTGACTATTCGCTTGGGGATGCGGTAGCGCGCGACGATTTCGTCGAAGAAGATTTGCGCTACTGTGACGGCTTCCCCGTTAGGTATGGCGTACCAATCGAAAAATTTAGTGAGGTTATCCTGGAAAGTCAAGATATACTTGTTTCCGGAGTCAGTTTCCTCGAGTGGACCTACAATGTCGAGATAGACTTTGTCGAAGGGTTGTTCTGCGATGTCCGTGATGACCATCGGCATTTTAAACTGAGGTGATGCCTTCATTTTTTGGCATTTTGAGCAACGCTTGACATATTTCTTAATATCGCTAAGCATGTGCCTCCACCAGTACTTCCTTCGAATCCGCTTATATGTTTTAATTACGCCCTGATGGCCGCCAAAAGGAGAGTCGTGATAATCATGTAAGATAGTTTGTATCTCCTTCGCGCTTGTGATTATTTCAGGGGGCTTAGGTTTATCGTCGATTAGCGGATTAGTATCTGGCGGGTTTTCTGTAGTGACCTCTTCTATGTTTGGAATTATTTCATTGTTCTGAGGCGTGTGATCCCGTATTTCGGGGCTTTTAGACTCTGTTTGAGCGTTTTTCGCTTGAGCCCGGGTCACAGCGTTACATTTTAGGCGATTTTTGCGAATGGAGGTTATTTCATCCTCCGTGTCCGAATCCATTTTATGTTGGACTTGCGCTTTTACTATTATGTGTTGGCCATTTGAGTCTTCGCTGACTTCCCGTGGAATGCGGCTTAACGCGTCGGCATTCGTATTGTACTTTCCTGGCTTGTATTTGATTTGATAATCGAATTCAGAAAGTTTATGGTGAAATCTCACCAGACGGGAAGTAGGGTCTTTAACATTAAAGACGCCTTTGAGAGGCTTGTGGTCTGTATGGACCGTAAATTTTCGGCCTTGCAAGTAACATCTAAAGTTACGCGTAGCCCAGACTATAGCGAGCAACTCTTTTTCAATAGTTGAATAGTTGCGTTCCGCCTTGTTCAGTGTACGGCTGGCGTAGGCAATGGGCTGATCGTGTCCTACTTCTCCTTATTTATTTTAAGCTTAATACAAGCTATTACGTAAAAAAATACAAAAATAAAAAATAAAATACAAGCTATAACTTAATACTAATTCAACAGACTATTATAAATGAATAATAAGAATAAATACATAAAAGGTATAAGCTACAATATGAGCTATATATATTGATTAATGGCAGAGGGCGTAAGGAAGAAGAATTAAAGTAGGCGATCAGGATCAAGATGGGCGGGGTCAAGATATAGGGCTTTGTGGAGTGATGATTTACTCATATGGAAGTCAAAAGAGGAAAGGTCGTTGACTTTTCGTAACATCCTGGTAATTGGCTCGCTTTGAAAGTAGTTTCTGCGATGGCGGTCGAGTCGGAAAAGGGGAGTGGACCTAAGGTTACGGGGATTGGTATAGATGGGTAAAGATTGCAGGATGGAGGGGCAGTCTATGGCACCAGTTAATAATTGGTAAATGAAGAGAATGTCGGAAACATCACGACGTTTGCTTAGCGGTTGTAAGTCGATCAGTTTCAGACGGTTTTCATAGGGAGGAAGGTTGAATCTGTCAACCCACGGAAGATCACGTAGAGCGAAGCGAATAAACCTACTCTGGACAGATTCAATCCTATTAATGTGAGTTGTTTGTGTAGGGGACCATACCTGGCTGGCATATTCAAGGAGAGGTCTAACGAAGGAGACGTAGAGAGATTTGGAAACATAAGGATTGGAGAACTCTCTAGACCAGCGCTTCAAAACCCTAGCGCGGAGTTAGCTCTGTTAATTATGCTGTCAATGTGGGAACGGAAATTGAGTTCACTATCACAGATTATTCCTAAGTCACACAAAGAGGTAACGATAGGGACTGGTACTTCGGTTAACATATAGACTCTCGGGGTGGTGGTAAGACGCTTGCGGGAATAAGAGATGGACTGGCATTTGGAGACATTGAGCTCCAGAAAGTTTTTCATGCACCATGTGATGAATGAATCGAGGTCTTCTTGCAGGAGAAGAGAGTCGGTAGTGGAGGAGATATGTTTGATTATTTTCATGTCATCGGCATAGATGGACAACTCTGAGTGTTTGATGACACATTCAACATCATTTATTGTGAGGATAAAAATCAATGGACCAAGGTGGCTGCCCTGAGGGACGCCTAAACGAGCGACAATAGGGTTAGAAATGGATGAACTGAAAAGAATATTGTACTGACGGTTGTTGAGGTAGGATCGAATCCAGGAGATGAACCTGGGGGGGGAAGCCTAGGTGATCGAGTTTGAACAAGATAACGTTATGGGAGATCTTGTCGAAGGCTTTACTAAAATCGGTGGCTATAACATCAACATCTTTACCGTTTTCCAGGGCACATAGGGTTTTAGAGACGAAGTCAGTAAGGTTGGTGGTTGTAGATCTACCTTTGAGGAAGCCATGCTGGTAGAGTGAGAAGATAGACTTACAGTGGAAGAACATGGAATCATAGACCAATTTTTCGAATAGTTTAGGTATGGATGATAATTTAGCAATGTGTCTGTAGTTGGACACATCGTTCTTGCAACCTTTTTTGAAGATGGGAATAATATACGAATTTTTTCATAATTGAGGGAAAACCCCTTGAGTGACCGAGAGACGAAAAAGCTAAGTAAGGGGTTGGACTAGATGCATGGCACACTTTTTCAGAACGATGGCCGGAATGCCATCAGGACCTGGGTGAAAGTCGTCCTCAAGCCTATTAATACTGGCGGCGATTAGTTCAGGATCAGGGTCAAAAGATGAAAACGACGTTTGAGTGCATTTGTCCATGAATGCAAAATAGTTAAGGTCGGGTTGTAGAGAATTGTCGCTGAAAGATTTACTGAAGAAGTGTGCAAAGAGGTTAGCGATAACCTTAGGATCAGATGAAGAGGTATTCTCGAGCTTTAGGGTGGAAGGGTAACCATTGGATTTCTTCTTAGAATTAATAAAGCTATAAAAACGCTTGGGGTCGGATATGAGGCTAGTTTTCATCCGTTGGAGGTACTCATGGTAGAGGGTATCAAAGGTATCCTTGTGAGAGGACGGCTCCTAATGCCTCGCTGCTGGCGTCCGTAGTTAAATTGAATGGTTTCGAGAAATCGTGATATATAAGTAGTGGAGGAGAGATTAATGAAGTTTTGATTTTCTCGAATGCCTCTTGACACTTCTCGGTCCATGTGAATTTGACATCCTTGCGGAGTAAATTCGTTATCGGACGCACAATTTTGGAGAAGTCGGGGATGAATTTTCGATGATAATTGGCAAGTCCAATAAAAGATTGAACCTGTCGTACAGTTCTGGGAACTGGGAAAGTTTGCACGCAAGCCGTTTTACTGGGGTCTGGAAGTGCTCCTTCACTGGAACACTTGTGGCCTAGGTAAACAACCTCTTTTCTCAGAAACTGACACTTTTCCGGCTGCAGTTTGAGGTTGTTCTCTCTCAAACAATTGAAGACTTTTCGGAGCTTATTATGGTCCGCAAGGTTTTTACCGTAGATGACTATGCCGTCTAGGTAGACAAAGCATTCCAAGCCTTGTAATCCTATTAGGACGAAATTCATTAGGCGTTGGAATGTGGCCGGGGCTCCTTTGAGCATAAATGGCATACGCCTGAATTCATAGTGGCCGTAATTGGTGCTAAAGGCAGTTTTTGGTCGATCTTGAGGATCGACGAGCACCTGGTGATAGCCGTTGGCGAGATCGAGGGTGGTAAAATACCGATAATGACCTAATTGGTCGAGAATATCCTCGATCCGAGGTAGCGGAAAGGCGTCTCCAATTGTCTTTTTGTTTAATTTACGAAAGTCGACGACGACGCGCCACCTTTTTTCACCGTCTGCTCCCACCTTCTTGGGGACAACTAGGAGAGGTGAATTCCAAGGGCTTTTACTTGGCTGCACTATGTCGTTTTCTAGCATTTCGCGAAGCTGTTCGTTTATTACATTTCGCCGCGTTTCTGGCAAGCGATACATTTTCTGGTTGATTGGTGCTTGGTCCTGCACCAATGGTATATCATGAGTGATGGCGTTTGTGAAAGTTAACCGATCACCTTTGAGGAAAAAGATATCGTTGTACTCGTAACAGAGTTGTGATATCGCTGGTTTTTCCTCCGCGCTCAGATTTACGTCCAGGCTGAGCTGTTCGTCTAACCTGACGAGACTCGGGTTATAACTTGGTTCTTCCTGTTCTTCATACTCCTGGAATAAATATATAATATGCTGTAAAGTGGACATTTTTTCGGCGCTAGAAATATCTTTACCTTTACCTTTATTTTTATTTTTACATTCACTTATTTTATTGAAATCAGAAATATTTTTATCTTTATTTTTATTTTCACCCCACTTTATCTTATTTAAATCACTCTTAATACTAAATGACGATGGAGTTGGGGTTTCTGAACCGCCGTAAATTGCCATGTTTGAGGCGAACTCGCTTTCGTCTTCTAATAGGCTCTTTCGCCGTTGTTAACTTACTGTGGAGGATGATTTTGGAGGTTTTGTAGGTACCGTCCCTGTGGTGAGCTCGCTTACAATGTCGACGTTTTCCGAAATTTTATTTTGAGAGGAGGTGGGCGTGGAAGCTGATGGGCTTTTGCCATCGTAATTCCTTCTTCCTAGGTGAGCTCCGTCGACATTTGTTTTGTTGGGTTTTCCTTTCCTTTGGTTCCGTTTTTTCCTTATATTCCCTTTGTGCATGGGTGCTGGTGGTTTCGAGTCACCGTAATTCCTGGTTTTCAGGTGAGCATCCTCAGCGCGTTCTCCGTTTTTCGGGGTTTCCTTGTTATTTCTTTCCTGATGATCTTGTTTCAGTTGGACGACGGTGTAGTTGTGGGCAGGGACTAGATGCAGACTAATGGTAGTCAGAACTACTTGTGAATTGTGTGTGTTGAGAACTCCAACAGACACTGCTTTTAAACCAGCGGGGAGTAGGCCATTCGCCTGGAAGACTCCTTGATCTATTTCTCTTGATAGACAGAGCATCTCTTCCTGCAGCTGCAAGGGAACCTCGACTATGATTTGTGACCTGGCAGGTATGCTTAGAGGCTCTTTCAGCTGTATTTGTTGCTGCCTCATTTCGTCGGTTCGTCCACTTTCAGTCGGTTCGTCCATCTCGCATTCCGGTGTTCGGCGGTCATTGTTCTCCTCTTGAGAATCTTTTTGAGTACCACAGATTGTCAGATCGGCCTTTCTGGGCTCTGTTCTATCTGTTCGGGCAATCGTTTTGACCACTTTTTCAGAACACGGGTTATCCAAAGCAGCTGTTAATGGAACAGCAAACTCCTCAGGGTTATTTTCCGTTCGAGGGAATCGCAATGCCTTATTCGGGCCCTCAACGTTACAATTCTTTGCTAGGAAGTCGTTTCCTAGCAAGCCGTCGTCGGAAAGGCCGGGTAGGTTTTTAATTACCTGAAAATGGCAGGGAATGTTATTCTTTAATGTAAAATTGCCCTGGCATGTTCCCAGCGTCTTTCCGGTACCAAATGGTGTTTGTAAAGTATATGTTTCTCCGGTATTTATGTCTTCGGGATTTTTAATTGCTTTCTTTTTTATAATGCTAACCTCAGCGCCAGTATCTACTACAAGTTTGGTGTTGCCGTTCAGGCTAATATCCAACGGAAGGATAACTGTAGAGATACAGGGTCCGGGCGGCTGAGGTGACCCTTTGTTAAAATTTTTACTTTTTAGTGTCGATCCGGGGTCTTTTTGGTCGACTGCTCGTCGTTTCCCTGACTCTTTGAGTCCCATTTTTGTTTTTGGCGGCATTCCTCTATGGAATGGCCGCGACGGTTGCAGAATTTGCATTTGAGTTTTATATTAAAAACTCGAGGACCAGCGGAAGGTTGCTGATCCTGAATCCGTCGTTCGGGGAGCCTTGTCTGGTTACTCGGGCCCGGAACCTGGCGATTGCTTCTACAATCGTGAACATCATGTCCATATATTTTGCAGGTAGAGCAGAAGGGTGTGTTTTTACGCTTCATACAGTCGGCGTAAGTGTGACCTCTTTGCTGGCAAAAGTTGCAAGTGATGTTTGACCTTAACTGGTCGAGGTTCTGGCGGCGGTTGTCGATTTGGGGGGGAGACGAGCGTTGAGGAGGAGCTGTATATGGCGGAGTCTGTCGGCGAAAGTTTTGTGGTGGCGGCGGTCTGTATAACGTTTGTTGTGGAAAATTGCAAGCAGGTGTATATGGGGTTCTATGGAATGCCCTTATTCTGGCAGTTGGGTCCATAGCAACGTTCCTGCCCGTTCCTTGGGTTGTTGTGGTTTGCGTGAACTGGGCGCCCTGCTGTAGTTTCTCCATGTCGAGTGCTTTATTGATCAGCGCCTCGAGCGTGCCGTCGGTGACGGTGAGGAGATATTGGCAAAGGTGCGGATTCGTTACCCCGCTGCGGACTGCGTTTTTCGCGAAGTCCTCTAGCTGCGTTGTTACAGCTGGAGTGGCCGCAGCTCCGTATTTGGTTTGTGCTGCCTCCTTACAGAGGGCCAGCAATTGTTTTACTCTAGCCGTGAAGGCAGTGAGCGTTTCGCAGGGGTTTTGGTGAGATGTTTTGAGCCTATTTACCAGTTCCTGGTAAGTTTCTCTGGGAAGATATGCCGCGTTTAACCTTGCTTCGACTTCTTGAAATGTTGTCGGGACATCCGAGGCCAACAGTTGATATGCTCTTCCACGAAGTCTTGTGGGAAGGATCTTGAGGAAAGCCTCTTGCTCCCCTTCGGAGAGACACTGTTTGGCCTGGCGGCAGCAACCTAGGAATGTTTGCAACTCTGATCCGAGATACGGGCCTGGCTCACCTGAAAAAATTGGCACCATTTGCGCAGTTAACTTAACAATTTTTCCATAATCGGTCGCCATAGTGGAGTTCTGATTCGAGTCGGTGTCGGGCGGGTCTTGTGCGAGAAATCGATTTAGACCCTGTTTTAGGTTGATTTCTCGCAGGGAGTCTTGTAGGGACTGAATAAGGTTTTCCTCAGTTGTGTTTTCCGAATTGTTTTCAATAATTTCTTCAGAGGGGAGTATGCGCGAGAATCCGTCTAGCTTGGCTTGGAAAAGTGCGGCTTCCTTTTGAAAGCTCTCTAAGTCTTCCAATCTCTCCTCGCTGGACTTTGTATTCCGGTTTTCGAGGAGATTTGAATAGAGAGTTGCTAGGCGTTCGGATTCTCGCGCGGACTCGTACAAGCTATTAAAATTATTATACTTAAGACTTACTTGGTTTTGCTTTACTCGTTGGAGGACGGTCCCTGCTGGCTTACACTTTGCGGAAACGTTGGGGGTGACTCCTCAGGGCGATTGACTACCCGGGAGTGCTTAGAGATACCCCTTTTGGTTTGGTCTTGGATCAAGGCTTTTCAAGCTGTTACGGTAATTTTGTTTTACCACGCTTCCTTGATCCTACCGGCTGCGCCAATTTTTGTTAAGTTCACACAACTACCCTGTCCAATAATTAATACTCTTCGCTTCTAGGCACTTGCTATATTCAAGTTTCACTGTTTATTTATGATTACTTAATCTATACAATTTAATTTGATCTTTTCAAACTCTTAATCTACTCAATCTAATAACACTGTAGGTTGAGAATTATTTTAATCGACAAAGCTTAATTTTCTTTTCTCTTTAAAACACTTAATCTATACAATTTCATTGATCTTATCAAATACTTACTTTAATCGAACACTGACTCACCGACTCCGCAAAATCAGAACTTCATTACTTCGCGTGTTTAGTCAAAACTCTTTGCAATACCAGACTCTCATCACGATCAAAACGAAACTCTCCGCGACTTACCGCGATCGCGATTTTAACAGAACTCGACAATTCTTTCTTCTAGAAATACCTACAAGCGATCTACATGAAGGAAAGCTTTCGTGCTTTTTCTTCGTTTTTTAGCTTTGCCCTTGATGTATTTAGTTGTCATTGGGCAAAGCCGCTGTAGATCGTTGTTTGTCGCGCTGATTAAGCAAATTTCTTTTGCTTATCGTGTACTGGGCTACCGTGTGAAAGGAATTTCGACGGTAACCCGAGCGCGTTGTTTATCATGGGTTGGATTTGTAGGAAATCCAACCCATTAAATATTTATCGGTTTTTTATATTTTTTCTTTAGGTGCTCCTGAGTTGGATTTGAATATGCGATACTTGAAATCCAACTCATGAGACTTTTACGATTTGTTTTTATTAAATGTCAGATTGGATTCGTTAGAATTAGGCTTATCTTAAAATAAGCGAATCCAATCTGCAACACCCCGAGAAAGTAGCAGCGGTGGCGGATTTCCCCGTACCCCGCTCTGCTAAACAAATCCGTAGATTTCTCGGAATGATGGGTTGGTATCAGAGGTTCATCCCCAATTACGCTACCCTGGCAGCTCCGATCATGGACTGTTTAAAAATGTGCAAAATTTTGTGTGGACTGAAGAGGCACAACAAGCTTTTGAAGACCCCAAACAAGCTTTGTGCAGCGCACCGATTCTGACAACACCTGACTTCGACAAAAAGTTTTATATACAATGCGATGCTAGTACCTCTGGTGAAGGCAGTGTACTTTTTCAAGTTGATGAGTGAGGCGCTGAAAGACCTATTGCTTACATGTCCAAAAAGCTCAACCCAACACAGCGCAACTATAGCATTACTGAATTGGAATGCTATGCGGCAGTGCTAAGCGTGAAGAAATTTAGAGATAATGTAGAAGGACACCCATTTACCATCATTACTGATCATGCTAGTCTGAAGTGGCTGATGAGTCACTCGGATATCTCCGGACGATTGGCTCGATGGAGTTTAAAGCTGCAGGCTTTTGACTTCCAGATCGAGCATCGCAAGGGTTTACAGAATGTGGTCCCTGACACCCTGTCCCGAGCACACACTGAAACGGCAGAGGAGTTGAAAGTAAGTGCAGTTGACGTAGACTTAAACTCGCCATACTTCTCCATGGAAGAGTATGAGCAGTTGAAATCGGCTGTGCTTGCTAACCCAACACAACTCCCTGATCTCTGTGTCTCGGACGGGTACGTTTACAAGAGGACCCAACCCCGAAACGGTGACTCGATGCAAGAAGACTTAGCCTGGAAGCTTTGGTTTCCATCGGGTCTGGTGGAAGGTTTGATCCGTGGGGATCAAGAATCACCTCAGTCAGCGCATGGAGGCTTTCACAAAACCTTAGCTAGACTCCGCGAAAAATTCTTCTGGCCTTACATGGTAACACATGTACGCGCATATGTACTGAGTTGTCAGATATTTAAAGAAACCAAATCTCCTAACACCATTATGCGATCCCCCATGGGAAAGACATGTGTTTTGATCAAACCTATGCGTGCTGAGCGAACAGACCTAGTCAATGCTTTCTTGGAAAAAGATGTCCTGTCTGTCTTCGGAGTCACCGAGACGATCTTCTCTGACAATGGCAGACAGTTCATCATCAAGAAATTTCAGAAGCTGCTGGCTGAATATGGCATTAAACATGTAAAGACCGCCAAATACTCTCCGCACCCTAATGCTTCGGAACGAGTGAACAGGTCTATCTTGTCCACCCTTAGAGCATACCTGCAGGATGACCATAGCGCATGGGACCTACACCTCCCTACAATAGGAAGCGCTTTGCGCACGTCAGTGCACCAGTCCATCAGTAAAAACCCCTACAATGCACTGTTCGGCCATCATATCGTGCAACACGGCTCGGCATACCCAGTACTCCGACAACTTAACCAGCTGAAGTCGGGTGACATAGCCATATTGCCGGCAGAAGACCGCCTGCAACTGATCCGTTCACGCATCTCAGACCATCTCCAGCGCGCACACGAAAAACATGAGAAGGCCTACAATACTCGCTGTCGTGACGTTACATACACTCCCGGTCAGGAAGTGTACTGTAGGGTGTTTACTCAGAGCGACATGCAGAAAGGCATCAGTGCGAAGTTGGCAAATAAGTTCAACAAAGCCAGAATCGTTAAGCGTGTTGGGCAAAGTTTATACCAGCTGGAAGACATGCAAGGCAAGTCCATTGGAACCTTTCACGCCAAAGACATCAGGGAGTGAAAGTGATCCAATAGTAGATAGTTCAATTTCATTGGTCCGTCCGTCCATTCTTAATCCGTCCAAAAAAAAATTTTTTTTTTTAGTCCGTCCGTCCGCGTCCTAGACAGGAATGCCCGGCTCAGTCGGTAGAGCATGAGACTTACTCTTAGGGTCGTGGTCGTGCCACACGTTATTTAAATCAGGCAGTGAGGAAGATCTGAACTCTCCAGCTTCTCATTAAAGCTTGGAGGGGAAAGAGCTGACTCCCTGTTTGAGGTGGAAGTAACCGGCTATCCTTCTTCCTCTCATTAGGGAATGAAGTGGTACCGGCAACTGACACGACAGTGTGCCAGCGCCAGATCCTGGGATGATCTTGTGTCTCCATTGAACTCGAGTAGATCCTGTCTCACTCTCTTCAGCTCCTCTCTCATCGGATCGCTAGAGCTACAGGCCTTGAGAGAGAGACCTGTGTTGTAATATGAGGCAAATGACGGTCAATGTTTCACTAGCGTCATCTGTTAAACTGATAGCGCAGAGTTTGACTTATGTCCGTGCGAACGCTTCCTTGACAAATTATGAACGCATCTTTGATAAATTATGAAAGCGTCCGTGCTCTTCTGAGTTTTTCGCTTCCAACTGCAACCAACTTAACAAAAGTCAAAGTTGACAGCAGGCCACGGTGGAAAATCTCAGAGGTAAGCAAATAAAATTAAAAAAATCTTAAATCATCCAAGCCATCTTGACTTGGAATTGAATTCTAAAATGTCTTTATAACTTGCAGAACCCGGTACGCCCAAAATTCACGACGGTGGAACAAAAAGAAGAAGAAAACTAGAGAAAGTTTAGAAATCAAATCTTGTGTTTTATTTGATCAAGCATAATTCGCCTGAGAAAGCAGGGAAAAAGCCGGCACTAAACAAGATAAGAAAAGGGTAAGGTCAATTTAGTCCCTGCTGGAACTTTAAAACCAAAATCCTTTATTGTTAAATTATAGATGGGGAATGAATAAATTCGTTTTCTGTAACGCTCTTAGGACATCAGTTCTATATCTATATCATCAGCAGTGAGGCAGTAGGGCCCCTGCCTGCTTACTTTTCAACTCTTCAAGAGTCACAGCACGCCTCCAGAAGGACAGCTGGCGAGAAAGACAAATTACATTCCATCACAGCGAGAGATCGTACACCTGCCCCTGGGGCATAAGGTTTTTTTTTGGCTTATTTTCCTAGTAATACATTGATACATTTATGCAATTGATTTATATAAGCATGGTATAATTAAGTCTATACATATTGAACCAAATAGCCCATATGGCAACAATAGCGTTATAGCAATAAGAGCTGAAAGTGTGCAATTCCTGCAAGGCAGTCAGGCTATTACAAGAATTGCTATGTTAACAATGTCACAAGCACGTTAGGTGACAAAATATTGTACCGAATCTCAGATACGCTGAGATAAGGCTTACTATAACTTCAAATACGACAAAGACAGTCATTCGGCTCCAAGTCTATGCCGAAATAATTCAAGCATATCGTTAATCATTAGCCAAAACTTCAGATTCGATTACGATTTTAGCGTATTTTTAAAGTGTGCAGTTCCCGGATTTTTTTTTCAAAACATCGTTCGCTACTATAAGAGTTAAGTTGTTCCAATTGTTTAAATTACCTTAATTTCAAAACGACAAGTCATATTTGTGGCAACATTCAACCTGTGCAGTTCATTTTTTTGGTTGGAGTGGAAAACTTGAAGTTATTCAATTCTTTGATTCAGTAGCAATCCGCTATATATAGATCTTGTTACAAATTAACTTTCCATTCATGACAGTATTTTTATGAGACTTAAACGTTATCGCTATGAAGTATATCTATATAGAATATAATTGATTGTAGAGGGTTCATATTAGTAAATGTTATTATGTGTGTGCACAAAAATAAGTTAAATAATTGCCGCTCGTCATCTGGAAGATGTAATTTAACTCCTATAGAAAAAAAGTCGATAATTAAGAATTTTAAATCGGGTGTCGTAAATGCAGTAAGTGACTACCTATGTTAATGAGGTGTAATATTCCAAAGTCTAAAATCTGTTGAGAATTGATTTATCATTTTATTTGCAACTGAACCCTGTTGTTATATAATATGACCGCCATATAAATATCCTTAAAATTTCAATTAACAAGATCTTAACAAATATACATTTAAATTTCTCAATATAAATACTATTTAATATTTCATTTTATAAATAATATTTAATTAAGAATTCGAGTAGCGTAAGAGTTTCTTATGCATTAATAATGAATTGTTGAATTAACCTATTTAAGTTGCTTATTATTAATTTTCCCTTTTGTCTAATTAAATTAAATATAAAAGTCATGTCGCCGTAACGCCTGCTAGTCGGCAAAAATAAAAATCATGTTGATATCGAGGATATACCGATTGGAGCGCCGCCTCTCAGGTGTTCATCGAACCAACTGAGAATGATACACAACAGATGGGAATGAAAAGTGGAACGGCTGGACAAGGAGCTGAGTGTGACAGTCTGGATTGGCTTGTACAAGTTGTAAATAAGAAAGTGAATTGGATATTTTGCATAGTTTTTATAATGTTTTTAAGTAGTTCCATTAATTTATTTAATTTCATTAATATATATATATATATATATATATATATATATATATATATATATATATATATATATATATATATATATATATATATATATATATATATATTTATGTGGCTAATGTGAATTGCAAATATATCGTTAAAATGTACGATTGTGTAGAAATTAGTATTTTTGTAAATACTATGATTATACCCTTTCTGGTTAATCATTGCTGTGAGTTAAAGTCTACAAACAAAAAAAAAGGTCAATACTTGTGTATTGAAGTTCCGATAAATAGCAATGGATTGAAGAATGATTTACCCATTAATTCGTGCTGGCGTTGTAAGGTAATGCTATCATAATAGTATATATTGTGGGTTTCTGTTTGATGACATTAGTGCAATAAGAGATAATAAGGGTCTGCGCCAAACAACATCAATTAAAAACATTCTCCTTAATGATTTCTGGGGAACTCCTTTAAAAAGGGAGCACAGTCATAAATCACATAGGCCCTTTACCACATTTTCTGCCGTATTGTTTGCGTTAATTCTATTCATACCGAAGCATCTGCAATTTCTCTGGCCGGTTTTATTACATATATGAAGTCTATCAAAAAAAAGAGAAAGGAACCGACGGGATATTCCTTTTGCATTTTATCATACTTATCTTATGTGCAATGCTTTCCAAAGAGCAGGGAATATCAATTGCGGGAATTCGTGTAATGTGTGAAATGTTATTTGTACAAAAAGGTCGAGGTAAACATTTGTTGTTCACAAAAAAAAAATTCGTTTTATCATTTTAAATTTAAATTTTAGCATCCATATTTCGGGATTACTCCGAAATATGTAGGGCTTCCGACAAATATGTCAGCCCCCGTAAATTTGGCGTGCACTTACGCCATATTGGTGGGCATGTCGAAGAGAGAGATAAGATCCGGGACAGACAAGTTTTGGTTTTGAAGCTGGCCGGTCGCTTTTTGGAGTTGCGGGATGTCCTCGAGTGTAGTGAAGAAACTTTAAGAATTTCAAAAAAATTGTTTACAAGAATAAAAAGTGGTTCTGAAAAGGAAAGAAAAGGGGAAGGTATACATAAGAATTTTCGTGGTTCTGAAAAGACGCAGGGACCAAGGCAACGTGGATAACGATGCACGGAAGGCACCACGCAGCTAAGTAAAATTTAATGAAATTTCTGTTTGTTCCAAATGATACGTTTGGCTTGGCGAGAGTTGTTTGCTGTATCGTCAAACATAGTTATATTCCAAATAAATTTTTTTTGAAATTTTGCATTTAAAATATTTTTGAAGACTTATAAAATGTTGAAGAGAGATGTTGGAAATTTCCACTTTACGTTTTTATGCATCTCTCGTAAAAGCGAATTTTAATATAACATCAAATTTTGTTGATGTTCCCATTTATGTGGAGTTAATATTAAGCATTGAGTATGTCGCTAACTTAGCAACATGTACGGTATGGCCGGCTGATTTAAGTACTGCCAAAATGAATTTAGTTCTTTATGTAATTTAGAATATGAAGAAGTATAGTACCAGACAGTAGTTAGTAGCGTAATTTATACCTCTAAGAATTTTAAAAAGGTAAAAAGGGAAGAAAACTAAAAGGTGTCCACACTAGATTAGGCCACTTTGCCTTTTCATTGTGTAGTACAGTAAGGGGATTTTAGAATTATATAAGAGTGTTATTTTTACATCTTCTTCATCATAGGTAATACAATTTATTATTATGATTCATCACTGACAAAATATTTCTAACTACTCTACTGATTTTAGAATTACAGAATTACTTTTTGGTATACTCCACGACAAATTTGTATTGTAAAGGAGTGTATAATAATAAATTTTAATTGTTAATTAAGTTGGTTAAGAGTGGTTAATATTTTAACATAAGCAATACAGAACGCAACATCATACTTTTAACATGATTAATGAATTGACAGCGTTATTCATTTAAATTAATTTACTTCCACGTAAGTCCACCTTAATTTTCCTCAATATCACATATGTTTGAGAATATCGAGCTAAGTCGCTATTATTTTCGCATAATACAGTATTATATTAAACACAAAATGCAAACTCAATCCACAATATATTTTTCAATATAATCTAAAAAAAAATTTTCACTTTAAAAACCCTAATAATTATCAAAAAAAATATAACTTAATGAATTAGTTAATGTTTTCCTCAGTTGATTATCAAATCAAATAGTCTGTTCTTCATTCGCCGTCCTTAGGTCTTCAACAGTCCTATATTTTAAAATGATTCGAATTAATTAAAGTAAAGCACATTCAAGGAAAACGGTTAGAATTTATAAATGCGCTTAACCAAGAAAACTACAAAGCACTATTTGAGATTTTTTTTCTGAGATCGAACACTCTCGGAATTAAAACATTTGCCATCAAAATCGTGGTCGCACTATCCTAATTTAAGATTAAGTAAAAGTTACTGGTATTATAATTACTGAAGTCTCATTGGAAATTTCCTTTAAGATATGTAAATATCTAGTTCATATTTTTACATCTAGTTTAGTAAGTGTATTTCCTCTTGAAGTAATTTTAAATAAAGTATTATATCTGAACTGCTAGCGATTCTTTCTATATACACTGTACGAGCAAAGTGTGTTTAAAGAAAAGAATATATAGATTTTCATAAATTTTACATTAAAATAATTTGATTTAAAAACACTATTAGCCATTTGTTTAAATTAACATAATATTTTTAAGTCGTAAAGTTATTATGGTTTTAATCTATATTACTTCTGATTTTTTTTAAATGAAATAATAATGTCTCAGAAGAAAAATTCATCTGGACAAGGTGATTGAATTAATGTTACCATTTTTCGGAATTGAAATTGAATTGGTGAGGAAGCTCTATTGTGCTATTGGGGAGTTTATTTTTAGTCAAGATTCGTGAATTATTTCTATATCTACTCTCATAGCAGTTCAATCTACCCTCTACAATACTAGCTAGCGAAACTTGGAAGTTTTCTCTGGAATCTTATTTTTTTTTAAACTGAATATTCAGTAGTTTGCAATGTGTAATATGAAGTTGATTCAAACTACCGGGATTGTCACTAATTGGAATTGAATGATTAGTGACTGAATAATCTAACTTGAAGCCTTCTCAGTCTAGTATAGATGGTGTACTTATGCTCTACACAAGGGGATTTCCTATTACTTATGTTTGGTTAGCTAAATCGGCATGACATTGCGATTGTCATTTTTTTTGTTGGAACAGTAAATAAATGCTTATGGAGTAAATTCTATAATATATTAACTAATTGAAAAGCTTTCTTTAAGTGCATAGCTTGGAATATACCCATGAATTCGAATTCCAATTCAAATTGCTCAATGTCGTTTACTAGTTGCAATAATCAAGTCAAAGTTTAGAGTTTTCGTTTTGTGAGTTGGTCCGACTGACTCCATGATTGATAACCTTAACATAGTCGAGTTCTAGTAGACTTTTCATAATAACCCAAATGTGCTAAACCTAGGTCCGATACTCTTCTCGATCCCTCTCTTTCCAATCGTCTAGTTGCGGACAACTGTCCGAGGGTTTAATGGGATTATGTCGCAATTCGGGCTGGACATAGTCATTGGATGGGGAGGGCAAGCCCTATAAGCCTCGTGTCATCTGGAGACTGAGGTTGCTTCTCGTTAGGAACATTACATCGGTTTTTTTTGTATTCCTTTTGCTTTTATTCCCCTAAAATATTGTGCATTCCTTTTCTAGAGTCTTCGGTCCGTATGAGGACAATTAAGAGAGCCCGTAATAAAGTTCGGATGAGTGTACCGAGGAGTGTGAGGCAAGAACTTACACCGATCCGACGAGCTTAGCACGGCTCGCTAGGCGGGCCCCTCACCTCTTCGGTCATCGACCAAGCCTGCACGGCAGTCTTCTTTTTGTGGTCGTACTGTGCGGATGTGTTCTCGTTGTGTATTTTGAAGTTTTCTGTACTATAATTGTCCAGCTAAGTTTTAAGTTTAAGTGCGCTGTCCAGCTAGGTTTCAAATTGTGTTTATGTTTCTGTTCTAATTTCTATTTCGTTTTGATTTTGTCTGATTTTATTTATTGTATGGATTCTGTATTGTTTTTATTTTGCCTATTATCTTTATATCTGTGAATGTGCGTTTTTGTTGTAATCTGCGTGCTCTTAGATTTGGATCCGGCCTTTATATTCATTTCTCTTTTCTTGATCTGCTCCATACTTGTGATCGTGTGATTTGTGCACTCTTCATGCACTTTTGTTTTCTCTTCTTGTTAATTGATTATATTTTGCTCATTTGCGATCGTGCGATTTTTTCTGCACTCTTAAATACGTATTAGTATTTTTGGCATAACTGTCCCTTTTGACTCTGCCGGTCATTGTTCTGTGTAACTGTCGCACCTACCGATATTTTCTGTTTATAGCTTTGTTGTTTACACATCTGTACATCTTCGTTCTTTAGGACAGGTATCATTGTTGGTACACCTCGAGCTTTTTTTGCGTTTGCCGTTCAATTGCTTTGTTTTGTTGAACCTCTATCGATTATTTATTTGACCTTTTATTTCTGTTTTTATTTATTCAGTACATTTGTTTTTTTTTCTTTGTTTTTTGTTCCGTGCATTATTTATTCTGTGAATTTGCTGTGATACTTTCTATTTTAACTTTCTGCGTGCGCAGTATCTCGTATATTTGCTTATTCTGTCTAAGTAACCTTATTATTTTGTTTATCCCTTATTGTGCCAGGTTCATTTCATTTGATTTTAATATCTTCTGTTTAATCTACTTTTTTACACCTTTTTTCGTTTTACACCTTTTCTCGTTTTTCGTTTTATTTTAGAATTATGACGATTTGTAGAGCATGCGCCTCCGCGATTATTGAGGAGGCCGTGGTTTGCGATGGTATCTGCGGTGGCTTATACCATTCCAAATGCATTAAACGCAGCTCTAGATCCTCTGTTGTCCCTACTACTTGTGCGGAGTGTGTAGATTTTAAGCCCTGTCACGTCCTTCGTATGTTGCGTGATATCTTTGCCCCTTTGTCCAGTAATTTATCTATTGTGGCGGACAAGGTCTGCTCGTTTTCCCAACATCTAGCCTCTCTTCAACAATTATCTGATGACGTTAATTTGTTTAATTTCAAACTTTACAACATTGCTAGTTCTATTAAATCTCTCTTCGACAATTCTGAAATGATTTTGTCCAGATCTAACGAGGCCAATTCCAGGTTCTCTACCCTCACTGCGGCTGTAGATGATCTTCAGGCTGCATCTCTCCGTCCTGGCCAGTCATCCTCCTCCCCTTTTATTGAGTTTTCTTCGTTTAAACCAGCCCTGGACGACATGCGGAGAGATGTTAAACATCTGAGAGGTGGTATTGAGTCCTGGTCAGCCACTGTCTCCAGGGATTCTGAACTCATTTCTTCTGTAGCTACGGAAGTTAGGAGTTTGGTCTCCAAGGTATCTGCCCATCCGGTTGGGGTCCCTTCTGATTCGTCTGTGATTCCTGTCGTCTCTGTGGCCCCTGCCCCTCCCCCCTCTGCATCTCACCATCGTTGTAGGGGCAATGTCAGACGCCGGAAGGGTGTTATTACTGGTTCTTCCCCGATCTCGGGGGACCGTGTTGTTTATCCTGATGCTGTGTCCGTTGTGGACCAGTTGAACCCTGAGCCTGCTAATGGTGTACCTAGCACATCGGATGATGTTTCGAACCCTTCTATTGTTGCTTCCGGTACTACCTTGCAGGCTGATCTTTCTTCCCTACATGGCGCACCTCTGGTTAGGTCATTTGACCTAGCGCAGAGCACGGTCTTCACTGTGAGGACTGCCCCAATGCCTAAGTTTTTTTTGTCTCTCGGCTAGACCCTTCTACTTCTACTGATGATGTTCTTAATTACGTAAGAATGAGGTCCAAAAGTGATGACTCTTTACCACTTCGCTGTCAGCGTCTCAATTCTCGCCTGTCTCAGGGATATGTATCGTCTTTCAAGCGGACAACTTCCCCGGCTCTTTTTGAGATTATTTCTGCTCCGGACTTCTGGCCCAAGAATACTATCGCACACGAATTTGTGCCTCGAGGCAGGGTTAATAACGGAACACAGGACAGGGGATTAACTAATGCTCCAAAAAACTAAGCACGCTGTCCCTTTACTATCAGAATGTAAGGGGACTAAGAACTAAAACTAATCATCTCTTTCAAGCATCCCTTGCTTGCTGCTACGATATTATCATGTTGACTGAGACTTGGCTTCATCATGGTTTTTGTGATGCAGAGATTCTTCATGATTCCTATCAGATTTTTCGTAGGGATAGACATTCTGAATCTCTGTGTAGGGGTGGTGGAGTACTGGTTGCTTGCAAATCAGACTTAAACTGCAGCTTAATTGATGTTCCTGCTTTCTCTGACTCACTCGCTATTGAACTCTTGGTTCTTAGGCTTTCGCTGCCTAAGCTCATATATATTTGCTCTGTTGCTATATTCCCCCTAACCTGATAAACGTCGTTGATACTGAAGGCCGCAGTCTTTACGATACACTAACCCTTAGTTTAGACTTCATTTATAATATGACGAACCCTGAAGATGAAATTTTTTTCTTGGTGACTTTAATCTACCCAATGTTCTATGGGTACCTAACTGTGATGACGATGACTTTCTTCCCTCATGTTGTCCCACATCTGCGGTCTCTACATTTCTTGACACCATTGCTTCCTCTGGTTTTCACCAAATGAGTAATGTTAAGAACTCTATGGGAAGGCAGTTGGATCTTGTGTTTTCTTCTGATTCAACTAACACTATAGTTGAATTAGCTTCTGATCAGTTATCTGCTATTGATAGTTTTCATCCACCTATCTTTGTCACCTTCTGTTACGATGGTGCTAGTATTGCAGATCCTAATCTCGAACACCATACTTATGACTTTAAGAGATCGAACTTCTCTGAGATAACGTCTAATCTCCTTTCAGTAGATTTTTCGGCATAACTGAATAATTATGATATTGACGTCTGCGCCTCCCTATTTTATAACAAGGTATATGATTTGTTTAACTCCCTTGTTCCATTAAAACGGATTAGGTCTACATGCTCCTCTCCCCCATGGTATAATGCCGAACTCCGCAGTCTTAGGAACAGGAAGAACAAACTCTGGAAAAATTACTTGCGTTGTAATAGCGCTATAGCATATTCTGACTTTGTGACCTGTTATGATAGTTTTAAAGCACTATCCTCTTCGCTCTATAATGAATACCTTGTTAGTGTTCGCGAAAATATGCACAATAACCCTCGAAATTTCTTTAAATTTGTTAATATGAAGAAGAAATCGAACAGCTACCCATCTACGATGTGGTTTGAAGGATCTTCTAGTAATAACGTGTCCGACATAGTTAACAATTTTGCTTCATACTTTGAGAGTGCCTTTTCTTCAGATAACTTTGAGCCATGTGCGAATAATTTTGATCATATTTTGAATCGTCCCGCTTCACCCGATTTTCTGCCGTTTATATCACGGGATCATATTTCGGAAAAAATCAATGAACTCAAATCGGACTTTTCATCTGGTCCTGACGGCATCTCTCCAGCCTTCGTCAAGTCCTGTTCCGATGCCCTTCTAACTCCACTGGCGATTCTCTTTAATAGGTCTCTTCAAGTTGGTAATTTTCCTACATTGTGGAAGAGCTCTTTTATAGTCCCTGTTCATAAAAAAGGCCATAAGAATATTATAACTAATTATAGACCTATCGCTAAGTTATCTTGCATACCTAAATTGTTTGAATCAATTGTGTATTCGCAGCTTATGGAGCGGTGTATTGGCTTGATCTCTCCCAATAAGCATGGTTTTTTGCCCGGTAGATCAACGACTACTAACTTGCTTGAATTTACCTCCCATATTATTTCTGGCTTCCAGCGAGGCTTGCAGACTGACTGCATATACACGGATTTCAGTAAGGCCTTTGATAAACTCCCTCACTCCGTAATAATATTTAAACTCGGGAGGCTGGGCTTCCCCCCTGTTCTTCTCGACTGGGTTTCATCCTATCTTGGTGGCAGATCTTATCGTGTGTCGCTCCGCGGTTCTACCTCTAGAATCTTCAAGGCTTCATCTGGTGTACCACAAGGCAGTCATCTCGGTCCTCTACTATTCGTTCTTGCCATTGACGACATTGTCCCTCTGATCACGTACTCTAATGTTCTAATCTACGCTGATGACATGAAGATCTTCTCTTATATTAAGGATGGTGGTGACGCTGCCCTTATTCAAAAGGACTTAGATACGTTTCTGGCGTGGTGCGAGCATAACGGCTTACACCTCAATTTTGAGAAATGCGAAGCTATGACTTTCTCCAGGAGCCCTAATTCTCAAGTTTATGATTACAACTTTGCGATGAATGGTCTCCGTCGCGTGCTGTCCGTAACTGACCTTGGGGTAAAGCTTGATAGGAAGCTTGACTTTACTCTGCATATTAACTATATCGTGTCTAGGGGAAGTTTAATCTTGGGATTTGTTAAGCGATGGTCTAGAGAGTTCTCGGATATACCATCATTGATGCATTTGTACTGCTCCTTAGTTAGACCTATTCTTGAGTATGCATCTCAGGTCTGGTCGCCCTACTACGCTGTTCATTCCAAGCGTATCGAATCGGTGGAGCGTAATTTTCTTAGATTTGCGCTTAGAGGGCTCCCATGGGACGATCCACTTAGACTCCCGCCCTACACCGACCGCCTCCAGTTGCTCGATTTGCCCTCGCTTGAGAAAAGGCGCAAAGTCGCTGACTTGGTGTTTATTCACCAGCTCTGAACTCTAATAAAGACTCAATTTCGCTTGTTAGCAGGGTTTTCTTCAGACAGTCCCAACATAACCTTCGAAGACCGCCTTTGTTGCATGTTGAACCATCGAGATCAAATTACGGAATGCATGAACCAATGAATCGTTTATGTAGGGCTGTTAATTCTTGTCCTAATTTTGATTAAACTCTTAGTAAGGTGTTGTTTAAGAACTATCTATTTTCTGTGCTCCCGTGACTCTCTGTTTGTATGTTGTGTTGCTAAGTTTCCTTGTTTTGTTTGTGCTGCTTTCTTTTTGTTTGAAATGCTTTGGATAAGCCTTTGAAAGCGAAATGTTGTATGTAGGCGGCACGATTTCTAGGGTAACTTTTGACTAAGGTTTTGCTTAAACGAGCTCTGTTGTCTTTGCACCCCTTTTGTGGTGTTTGGAAGTGTTTTTTTTTCTCTTTTTAGTTTACTAATATTTTATTGCATGGGTTATGGGAGCCTCATTCACCTCAATATATGTTATATTCTGGTGAATAGGTCAATTGTTTCCAGGCCTCTGCCTGCGAAGTGCGCCTTCTGAGTTAGAAGGGTTACTTCTGGTGGTTAATGCAACTTACGCTCACCCCGGCAGTTCCCATAACCTTTCCTTTATCCCTTGGTTGTGAGCTACGACGAGGTGGTGACAAACAACTTAGTGGTGCTCACAACCCTCAATCCAATCCATGCCCACCTGCAGCCATATGTTGGTTGCCTGTGAGCATGGATTTCCCAATTTACCGATAACAAAATAACGCCCACCGCAGGGGACCGACAGGCTTCCGAGACTACAGCATTTGGCTTACAGCTGATTTGCTAACCGGAAGCACATCGTTGGGCTCTCTCCCCTAATTACCGATAACAAAATGGCGCCCAACGGAATGTGCCTAGTCCAAAGTAAGGACCTAGAAGGGAAGTAAAATCCCCTCTCTAGTATATGCACATTAAGGGAGACTTCACGTTTTCCTTGATAGCTTCGGCAGGTTGTTTGGACCAAATTCCCAAGATTCCAAGAGTAGATACTTCATCGTTACGGCTTTCACGGCTAAGGAACTTCTACTCCACCTGGGCATGGTCCTGAACGGATAGCCCTCTACGTATTTCATATTGACCTTCCTTCCGACTAGAGGTTGACAGTGCGATGGATGAATCCAGTTCAGTGGCCTCCGAAGTGGAACACTCCAGAGAGAGATATCCTTTTGGTTGGGATATTAGCCAATGGAATGTCTCTGGAGAAGTAGTTAAAATATGGGGTTTCTGGACCAAATGAGCAATGAGCACCTTAAAATTGGTTAAATTGTGAGGGAAATCGAGGTCTGACGTCACATTTTTACTCATTTTCAATGGTCCAGAAACCCCATTACAATTTGGGGAGGAGCAGAGAGATAAGAAAGCGTAATTCCGAAGGTCAAAGGTCAAGGTCGGTGATTGTTTAGTAAGATAAGGCATCTGTCGGCCATCTTGGATTTTGGGTATTTGGTCTTGGAGGCTACAATTGATCTTCTTCTTCTTCTTCTTTGATTTACACCTGGACTTGGATCTGTACCTGGACTTGGGTATTCGGTCTTGGAGGCTACAATTGATTTTGTTCTTCTTTGATTTGCACCTGGACTTGGATCTGGACCTGGACCTGACTGGGAATTCTCAAAGGGGATTCCCTGTTGACTAGATAACATTCGGTTGCATGATGTCCTAGGAGGGGATTCCCTGACGTCACATGTTGGCTAGTCATCTGTTGGCTAAGTTAGTGAAATTTAATTAAAAAAGCAGAGGTATCTGGATTTGAACAGCGGACCCTGAGTTTCACAGAAAAGTGCTCTTACCATGGGGCTATCAAGCTAATTGGCAATGGTACTTCTAAGTCGGTGAATGTTGGAGCTAAAAATAGAAAATTGGATTTTTAATTTAATTAGTGGAAAAAACGATTTAAAAATAGCATCAACAATTTTGTCTAAATTCATTGATAAATAATAAATAAATATCTGGCTCAATTTCTTTTAACATAAAAAAATCCGCTGATAAGTAGTAGTAAACATTTGGATTCACTTCGTTAGCGTAAAAAATTTGCCGATAAGAGTTGAATGGCCCAGAATGTTTTGGGGTGATAAGAAAAAAAACGATTCGCTGTAGTAACCTTGAACTTTGAAAGATTGTCATGCAATTTCTTTTCCAGATCTAAATATAGACATTAATTCGGGGTCATATTATTAAATAATTTCGTGTTTATGAAACTAGCAAGTAAGTCATTCTACCGATTACGTCATCTTGACCTTGATTACTAGTTAAAATAACACCACTGAGGAATAGCCAAAAGAATTTCTGTAATTAATGGAAAAAATCTGATGTTTAAAAATAACATGCATCGCTTTGCATAAATCCGTTGATAAGTAATAAACGTCTAGTCAAGGTAGCTAGAATGGCTTCTTTCGGTACTTTGGAGAGGTTTATCATGTGAAGAACTTGCAAAGAAAGTAAATATCTTTTCATAGCCTTAAACTTCGTTTCTTTATGGTTCAGCCGTAATAATCTTAATAAGGGAAACCATTGATTCGTAATTATGCTTTAAATTTATACCAAACTAGCAGCTAACAAACCCATATAACAACCTTGAACTTAAGATAGGAAGAAGAAATTTACATGATCATTGCGGTCGTTGTAGCACTTTCTAAAAATAGCCTCAAAACTGTGAATTTAGACTAGAACAAACAAAATCGAGGTAGCTAAAATTTCCTCTTTCGATACTTTAAAGAGATTTATCATGTGAAGAACTTAAGAAAATAGACCCAAATTGTGATCTCATCGAGTTCAGTTTACTTTGAGGTGGTCATGTAATTTTGGCAAATGTCAGCTTCCGGGTTTGTTGCCGTTGCAGCACGTTATAACAATAGCCTCAAAAACTTTGAATTGGGACGATAGAACAAACAAAATCGAGGTAGCTGGAATGGCTTCTTTTGGTAATTTAGAGAGATTTATCATGTCAAGAACTTAAGAAAATAAAAATATTTTCATAGCCTTAAACTTCGTTTCTTCTTTTTTCAGTCGTAATAACGGAAACCATATTTTTTCTTGAATCGTAATTATGTTTTAAATTTATACCAAACTGACAGCTAACAACCCTATATGACATTTAAAATTTTAATTTTTGTATGAGTCATGTAACAATAGACCCAAATTGTGAACTCACCGGGACAAACGAACGAAAAACTACTATCCCAATGACCTTTTCAAAATTTATAGAGAAATGCAGCTGAACCAATGAAAGAAAATTAAAGCGCATTAAACAGGGCTTTAATAATCGTATTGAAAGCTTTGATGATGGAATTTTGGATCCAAAACAATTTTTCTACAAAATCAAACCTCAAGTTATAAATCTTCTTAAAGCAAGTTTACAGAAACTGTTTTGTTTACCGCAGCGCGGAGCTTTTTCCGTGCTACCAAGATTCAAGGTAAAATAACGTGCCCAGAGTAGCCTCACTCTGGGTGATAATAAAAGGCTTGGTTCACGTTAACTTTATGAATGAAAAAGCTTTATTTCAGAATTATATTTATACAAAGTTTTATGCTAACTTAAATGCTAGGTCTTCAAATTGACAATTTTAGTCAACCTACATAAAGTGCAATTTTTGCATTTTCCGACGGTTAATGCCCTGCTGATGAAGTTTGCATTTTCCGGCGGTTAATGCTCTGCTGCTGATGGTTGAATTTTCCGGCGGTTAATGGCCTGTTAATTGTATTGCTGACTGGCTTGGTCAATGACCTTAATTTCTTGAGGTTGTTGACAGAAACACAATGCTATAAAGTTCAATATTGAATTATTTTGTGAATTTATGAAATATGCTAAAACTGATGATGTAGATGAAAACGAAGTAGCTTTAGAAATAAAATTTTTTAGCTTTAGATTTAAAATGCTGTCTACGGCAAAGCAATGAAAAATGTTAATAAGAGTTCAGATATTAAAATAGCTACGGAATGGGAAAGTCGAGGTAAACATTTAGGTCTTCGTGCTTTAGTAAAAGTGACTTATAACAAACCAGTTTATTTAGACTTTGTAGTTCTTGAAATATCGAAATTTAAAATGTATGAATTCCATTACGACTATATAAAATCAAAGTATGAAGATAGAGTTAAGTTAAATTATATGGATACAGATTCCTTTATTTATACAATTAAAACTATTAACTTTTAAAGTGATATTTCAGATGAGAGAAATGAAAGATTTGATACTTCAGAATCCAGTCCAAACAATCCTTTTAGTCTTCCACTAAAAAATAAAAAGAAATTAGGTTGCATGATAGATGAGCTTAATGGTAACATAATGTTAGAATTTATAGGTTTAAAGTCTAAAACGTATTTTTTTTATCTATACAAAATTTTGAATCTATAAAAAAGCGAAGGGTGTTAAAAAGACGTCTGTTAACAAGTTTACTCATTAATTCATCACTCAAAGCCTCAACAGATTTTTCTGCATATAGTTGACTTTCAGTTTTTCCCTTTTCCCACAGTAAGCTTAGAAAGTCTGACGAATAACTTATCTGATTCTGAATTTAAAAATTAAAACTGTCATTAGTAAGATTACGTTAGAATGTATAGGATTGAAATCTAAGATCTATTCTTTACGAGTATAAAGCAAGAAAGATATTAAGAAAGCTACATTTTAAACTAATTTTTAGATTAACTAGAAATTGTGAAAATTAGAATCATTAATAAATTTATGTAGAAGGAAAAATAAATGACTAAATTAATAAAACGCTATTTTAACATTAACAGAAAGACTTTTATTAGTATAAAATAGACATTTAATTCTTATTTATAACTATTGCTTTTCTAGGAAATTTCTTAAAAGGTAAACATTTTCCCTTATGAATTAAACAGCATCGCGCTTTATACAAAAATTTAAGAGAAGATAAATTTGGACACTGCAATTCTTCTTCCATATTATATACTATTACACCTTCACCAACAAATTTAATGTTTAAGTTTTCATATGGGAAGTTTTCAGAATTTAACCTTAATTACAACAAGTCTAGTCAAGTCAAGTTATACAATTTTTTTTCTGGTTGGTTTATGAAGTTCATTAACTACTTGTATTTCATTCATTTTGTAGTTGTCAGAGATTCTACATTAATCAACGCTATTAAAGTGTCTTTAATTTTTTCTATATGTAGAACTATATATTTCATCAACTTCTCCTGAGCATCAACAATTCATTCATTTGTATACAAATCGTATGCTATTTTCAGTTTTCCTTGTAGAGCCGCAATTGATTCATTTCTAAGTAGCTCAATTTAATAGCATACAGGTAGATCCACTGATCAAGAACTCCTCAAAAAATCATCCAAATTTGTCAACACTGTATGATTAGAGGGTTAAAAGCTATATTGAGATATTTATAATATAATATCAGCTTGTCTCAGTTTTTTAATTATTAACATTATTTCATTGTTATGACTGTTATTACCAGCCTGTTTTGATGCTATTAGTAGGCGTAAACGATCAACTAATTCATTAGGATTTTCAAAGTAAGTATAGCCAACTTCATTGTTATGACTGTTATTACCAGCCTGTTTTGATGCTATTAGTAGGCGTAAACGATCAACTAATTCATTAGGATTTTCAAAGTAAGTATAGCCAGTATTAGTCTTTGGTATTTGTATTAAACCCTAACCTTTTGGGGATGTGAGATTCTTAATGATGGTTTTATACTTCTTGCTTCTGTTTCCTTTTATTCGACCATCATCCATATCATTGCGTTTATAAGCATTAGTGTCATTCATAATGTTTCTGTAGTTGTTCATATCATCTGACGATGAATTTGGAGGTGTAGCAAATTCTTCATTATCATCATCTTCACTATTAGTAGAGCTATCGGAAATTCTAGAATAATCTCCAAGTTTACTTGAAGTACTAGCTGGCTCTGCTTTGAAGTATTTATGTTTAGGTTGAGGTGTTAAAATTTCACTGTTATTATATTTATCAATATCAGGATCCATTTTCAAGAGTTCAATCCCAGGATCCATTTTCAAGAGTTTACGTTTATATGAGTTTACTGAAGCATCGCTCTTTGACTCATCCTTGATTTGTGCAACAAGTGTCTCAAGCGGCTTGGTGATAGACTTAAAAGTTTGCTCTAGCTGAGTCTCTGTTTCCATTTTTCCCATCTTAAGAGCTTTAAACTTTTTTCTGATGGCATTTCGCACCCTCGCTATTTCCTTAGTAAGCTTCTCATCCATATTGATCTTATTTAAGAACCAAGTCTAAAAGACATGAAACAGTAAACAATAAACATGAATCATAAAACAATAAACACGAAACATGAAACAAGAATCATGAATCATGAATCATGAAACATGTAACATGAAACAATAATTACCTATGTGAAGTTGAACCGTTTCCATCAAAGTGTTAGTATTAGCTAATAAATCATTGTTCATCCCTCTCCTTTTATAGTACGTATCATGAATACATCAAATCCCTTTCGGTAGCACCACTTACACATTGCGTTGCTTTTATTAATCACCAAAAATCCATATTTATACTTCCAAAATTCAGCACACGCATTACGAAATTTTCCAAACGTCATATCTGTATCCACATGATCATAAGATATATGTTTAAAATAGTGATCACTTGCAAATACATGTATTTTTGATCCAGCAAACCTTTTCACAGCCTTTCACATAAAGTACTTTGTTTCTTATTAAAGGAGTCACTATAGTACGTATTTGATGTTAGGGGATATATCCATCGTTCCAATTGAATCCATGGTAATTATGATGCAATCACTTCGCTTCTTTCTGTCTTTTCAGTTGTGAAATCCTTAAATCTAAATGGAGTTTGAAAAATAAAGTGCTGCATTTGGTTTCCATTTGTCAAAATTGTCCATTCCTTCACAATAAACTGGCTATGTTCGTCTTCACGATTTTTCTCTTTCAATAAATGTATTGACCGTCTCTTATGTCTTAAAAGACTATCTCTCCGGCTAAAGAATTTGTTGCATTCTATACATTTAAACATATTGGTGGTTATCTAAACACTAAAAATGATCTGTTGAAGTCGATATTTATAACCCTGTATTCTCTTCTAAGATATCTTGATAATCTTTCAACTCATCCTTACTATACAAAGTTTTACAGGTTGTTTCATAAAAAGCAATTTACATAGACCTAATCTAATCTTTCTCAATTGCAATTTTCCAATTTTCCATTCTTTATCATCACCTAAGTAAACTTCATAAGTGCTGTCAACTATCGGGCTTTTTTAGGCGTTGAAAAGTGAACTATATCTTTGAATATATGAGAAAAATAAGAACTTTACAGCTACAACTTTGTGATATTCCGTGCAGCGTTACTTTGCAAAAAGTATTTGCAAGTGATCACTATTTTAAACATATATCTTATGATCATGTGGATACAGATATGACGTTTGGAAAATTTCGTAATGCGTGTGCTGAATTTTGGAAGTATAAATATGGATTTTTGGTGATTAATAAAAGCAACGCAATGTGTAAGTGGTGCTACCGAAAGGGATTTGATGTATTCATGATACGTACTATAAAAGGAGAGGGATGAACAATGATTTATTAGCTAATACTAACACTTTGATGGAAACGGTTCAACTTCACATAGGTAATTATTGTTTCATGTTACATGTTTCATGATTCATGATTCATGATTCTTGTTTCATGTTTCGTGTTTATTGTTTTATGATTCATGTTTATTGTTTACTGTTTCATGTCTTTTAGACTTGGTTCTTAAATAAGAGCAATATGGATGAGAAGCTTACTAAGGAAATAGCGAGGGTGCGAAATGCCATCAGAAAAAAGTTTAAAGCTCTTAAGATGGGAAAAATGGAAACAGAGACTCAGCTAGAGCAAACTTTTAAGTCTATCACCAAGCCGCTTGAGACACTTGTTGCACAAATCAAGGATGAGTCAAAGAGCGATGCTTCAGTAAACTCATATAAACGTAAACTCTTGAAAATGGATCCTGGGATTGAACTCTTGAAAATGGATCCTGATATTGATAAATATAATAACAGTGAAATTTTAACACCTCAACCTAAACATAAATACTTCAAAGCAGAGCCAGCTAGTACTTCAAGTAAACTTGGAGATTATTCTAGAATTTCCGATAGCTCTACTAATAGTGAAGATGATGATAATGAAGAATTTGCTACACCTCCAAATTCATCTACTCTAACAAAGACGCTTTCTATCGATGATTTGCCCAATAACCCTTCAATTTCGAAATACATTAAATTATATGAAAACAAGAGCACAAAAATTGATAAATCTTTTGGGGTTTACTTTGATGGTAACAACTGGAAAATTGGCAACTCGATTCTTCAAGTTGATGGTGACAATATCATTCTTAAAGAAAAAGTATATAGCATTACTCCAGGACTTCTCGAATTGCTCTTCATAAAAACCCCTAAACAACTATACACGTCAGATTATATGAACAACTACAGAAACATTATGAATGACACTAATGCTTATAAACGCAATTATATGGATGATGGTCGAATAAAAGGAAACAGAAGCAAGAAGTATAAAACCATCATTAAGAATCTCACATCCCCAAAAGGTCAGGGTTTAATACAAATACCAAAGACTAATACTGGCTATACTTACTTTGAAAATCCTAATGAATTAGTTGATCGTTTACGCCTACTAATAGCATCAAAACAGGCTGGTAATAACAGTCATAACAATGAAGTTGGCTATACTTACTTTGAAAATCCTAATGAATTAGTTGATCGTTTACGCCTACTAATAGCATCAAAACAGGCTGGTAATAACAGTCATAACAATGAAATAATGTTAATAATTAAAAAACTGAGAGAAGCTGACATTATAGTATAAATATCTCAATATAGCTTTTAACCCTCTAATCATACAGTGTTGACAAATTTGGATGATTTTTTGAGGAGTTCTTGATCAGTGGATCCATCTGTATGTTATTAAATTGAGCTACTTAGAAATGAATCAATTGCGGCTCTACAAGGAAAACTGAAAATAGCATACGATTTGTATAGAAATGAATGAATTGTTGATGCTCAGCAGAAGTTGATGAAATATATAGTTCTACATATAGAACAAAATTAAAGACACTTTAATAGCGTTGATTAATATAGAATCTCTGACAACTACAAAATGAATGAAATACAAGTAGTTAATGAACTTCATAAACCAACCAGAAAAAAAATTGTATAAGAAGACTTGTTGTAATTAAGGTTAAATTCTGAAACACTCCCATATGAAGTATATAATATGGAAGAAGAATTGCAGTGTCCAAATGTATCCTCTCTTAAATTTTTGTATAAAGCGCGATGCTGTTTAATTCATAAGGGAAAATGTTTACCTTTTAAGAAATTTACTAGAAAAGCAATAGTTATAAATAAGAATTAAATGTCTATTTTATACTAATAAAAGTCTTTCTGATAATGTTAAAATAGCATTTTATTAATTTAGTCATTTATTTTTCATTCTACATAAATTTATTAATGATTCTCATTTTCACAATTTCTAGTTAATCTAAAAATTAGTTTAAAATGTAGCTTTCATAATATCTTTCTTGCTGTCTACTTGTAAAGAATAGATCTTAGATTTCAATCTTATATATTCTAACGTGATCTTACTAATGACAGTTTTAATTTTTAAATTCAGAATCAGATAAGTTATTCGTCAGACTTTCTAAGCTTACTGTGGGAAAAGGGAAACACTGAAAGTCAACTATATGCAGAAAAATCTGTTGAGGCTTTGAGTGATGAATTAATGAGTAAACTTGTTAACAGACGTCTTTTTAACACCCTTCGCTTTCTTATAGATTCAAAATTTTGTATAGATAAAAAATACGTTTTAGACTTTAAACCTATAAATTCTAACATTATGTTACCATTAAGCTCATCTATCATGCAACCTAATTTCTTTTTATTTTTTAGTGGAAGACTAAATTATTGTTTGGACTGGATTCTGAAGTATCAAATCTTGCATTTCTCTCATCTGAAATATCACTATAAAAATCAATAGTTTTAATTGTATAAATAAAGGAATCTGTATTCATATAATTACACTTACCTCTATCCTCATACTTTCATTTTATATATTCGTAATGGAATTCATACATTTTAAATTTTGATATTTCAAGAACTACAAAGTCTAAATAAACTGGTTTGTTATAAGTCACTTTTACTTTGCTTAATTCTACTGCAGCCATATTTATTGTAAATTGCGCAATACTGTGAAAATTGGGATTTGCAATTAAAGCACGAAGACCTAAATGTTTACCTCGACTTTCCCATTCCGTAGCTATTTTAATATCTCAACTCTTATTAACATTTTTCATTGCTTTGCCGTAGACAGCATTATTATCTAATTTGAAAAAAAATTTTGGAAAGTGTTAACAGCTTCTGATCTATGTAAAGTATTAAGATCAACATATTGTTTTAACCAATTCGATTATCTAAATCAAAGAGCATTTTTTCTACGCTAGAGGACATAAATCTATATGAATCTGAAAATCGTATTTCTATACTTTGATTTCTTGCAACATAAATTCTTTTCGAGATTGACACATAGCGCTCCTTATTTAAAGTTTTAATATTTATTGCACCTTTCTTTAATAAATAAACGACAATCATACTTCTACTTCAATGTGGATGATTCTTAGAAGAGCCCAACCGCTATCAATTTCTTGAAATTCTTCAGATTTGCAATAATTTGTTTCATCATTCTATCGAATATGTCTGGAAATTGAAAATTATCGGATGCTATGTTCATCTTCGCCTGAGAAGATTTTATATCTAAAGCTACTTCGTTTTCATCTACATCATCAGTTTTAGCATATTTCATAAATTCACAAAATAATTCAATATTGAACTTTATAGCATTGTGTTTCTGTAAACTTGCTTTAAGAAGATTTTTAATTTGAGGTTTGATTTTGTAGAAAAATTGTTTTGGATCCAAAATTCCTTCATCATCATTTTCCAATAGAAAGCTTTCAATACGATTATTAAAGCCCTGTTTAATGCACTTTAAATTTCTTTCAATTGGGTCAGCTGCATTTCTCTACAAAGTTTGAAAAGGTTATTGGGATAGAAGTTTTTCGTTCGTTTGTCCCGGTCTATTGTTACATGACTCATTCAAAAATTAAAATTTTAAATGTCATATAGGGTTGTTAGCTGTCAGTTTGGTATAAATTTAAAACATAATTACGCTTCAAGAAAAAATATGGTTTCTGTTATTAAGATTACTACGACTGAAAAAAGAAGAAACGAAGTTTAAGGCTATGAAAATATTTTTATTTTCTTAAGTTCTTGACATGATAAATCTCTCTAAATTACCAAAAGAAGCCATTCCAGCTACCTCGATTTTGTTTGTTCCATCGTCCCAATTCAAAGTTTTTGAGGCTATTTTTATAAAGTGCTGCAACGGCAACAAACCCGGAAGCTGACATTTGCCAAAATTACATGACCACCTCAAAGTAAACTGAACTCGGTGAGATCACAATTTGGGTCTATTTTCTTAAGTTCTTCACATGATAAATCTCTTTAAAGTATCGAAAGAGGAAATTTTAGCTACCTCGATTTTGTTTGTTCTAGTCTAAATTCACAGTTTTGAGGCTATTTTTAGAAAGTGCTACAACGACCGCAATGATTATGTTAATTTCTTCTTTCTATCTTAAGTTCAAGGTTGTTATTTGATTGTTACGAATCAATGGTTTCCCTTATTAAGATTATTACGGCTGAACCATAGAGAAACGAAGTTTAAGGCTATGAAAAGATATTTATTTTCTTTGCAAGTTCTTCACATGATAAACCTCTCCAAAGTACCGAAAGAAGCCATTCTAACTACCTTGACTAGACGTTTATTACTTATCAACGGATTTATGCAAAGCGATGCATGTTATTTTTAAACATCAGATTTTTTCCATTAATTACAGAAATTCTTTTGGTTATTCCTCTATGGTGTTATATTAACTAGTAATCAAGGTCCAGATGACGTAATCGGTGGAATGACTTACTTGCTAGTTGCATAAAACACGAAATTATTTAATAATATGACCTCGAATTAATGTCTATATTTAGATCTGGAAAAGAAATTGCATGACAATCTTTTAAAGTTCGAGGTTACTACAGCGAATCGTTTTTTTTTCTTATCACCCCAAAGCATTCTGGGCCATTCAACTCTTATCGGCAAATTTCTTACGCTAACAAATTGAATCCAAATGTTTACTACTACTTATCAGCGGATTTTTTATGTTAAAAGAAATTGAGCCAGATATTTATTAATTATTTATCAATGAATTTAAACAAAATTGTTGATGTTATTTTTTAATCGCTTTTTCCACTAATTAAAGTAAAAATCCACTTTTCTATTTTTAGCTCCAACATTCACCGACTTAGAAGTATCATTGCCAATTAGCTTGATAACCCCATGGTTAGAGCACTTTTCTGTGAAACTCAGGGTCCGCTGTTCAAATCCAGATACCTCTGCTTTTTTAATTAAATTTCACTAACTTAGTCAACAGATGACTAGCCAAAATGTGACGTCAGGGAATCCCCTCCTATGACGTCATGCAACCGGATGTTAGCTAGTCAACAGGGAATCCCCTTTGAGAATTCCCAGTCAGGTCCAGGTCCAGATCCAAGTCCAGATGCAAATCAAAGAAGAACAAAATCAATTGTAGCCTCCAAGACTGAATACCCAATATCCAAGATGGCCGACAGGTGCCTTATCTTACTAAACAATCTAGGTTCAGATCCAAGGTTTAGATCTAAGTCTAGATGCAAACCAAAGAAGAAGAAGAAGACCACTTTTCCTTATCTCTCAATTGTAGCCTACAAGACCGAAAACCCAAAATCCAAGATGGCCGACATTCTTATCTCTCAATTGTAGCCTATAACACCGAAAACCCAAAATCCAAGATGGCCGACAATCCTTATCTCTTTTCCTTATCTTTCAATTGTAGCCTACAAGACCGAATCCTTATCTCTTTTCCTTATCTCTCAATTGTAGCCTACAAGACCGAAAACCCCCCCCCCAGAATTGTTATGGGGTTTCTAAATCAATGTGCAAAAATGTGACGTCAGACCCCGATTTTCCTCACAATTTGACCATTTTTGCTGTGCTCATTACTCATTTGATTTAGAAACCCCATATTTATACTACTTAAATGGAGAAATTGGATAAAATAAAAGAAGAACTTGAAAGAATATTAAGCAACTTCAATAAAAGTAAAACCAGAGGATATACAGAAAAAACATTGCAAGAAAAGGCAGATACAGTAAAAAACCTCATTTTAGAAGCACAAGAGTGTTTAGGATCACCAGTGAACGTGGAAATAATACTCCAATATAAGGAAGTCTACAAGCAAATTAAAGAACTCGCAGAAACAATTTCAAATTTGATAGACAGCCAAAGACAGCAGAATATCAATATGGCATTCGATATGAAAGAAGCAACACGAGGAAACAGAAGCTTTCATCGAATCCATTGAACTCTTGGACGAATTAACACCAGTTGAGCACAAGAGTATAATGATAAAATTCATAAAGACTCGCATAACAGGCAAAGCGAGGCAGGCTATATCAAGCGAATTAACAACTATCGCGCAGATCAAAAGCAAATTGAAAGAGAAATTCTCAGTAAAGCTATCTTCAGACGCGATACTTGCAAAACTGCGAACATGCAGACAAGGCAATAAGAAACTAGAAGACTTCACTGAACAAATTGAAAACCTTTCAAGACAGTTATCAAGCGCATTTATAGCAGAGCAAGTAGCTTCAGGAGAAGCTGCAGAAAAATTAGCCGAAAAATTCTCCACACAAGCGTACATTGATAACGTAGCAAATCCTGACACCTCAATAATTCTAAAAGCGAGTAACTTGAAAACACTATCAGAAACTGAAACTGGATTTTCACCCAGAGACGATAGGAGCGTTGGAAAGGAATCATAAATGTCTTAACGAATATTTAAGATGCTTCATAAATGACAACAAGGATGATTGGGATACATGGATACCATACTACACATTTTGTTACAATACCACGCCAAGCACTGTACATGGATACACTCCATTCGAATTGATTTTCCTTAAAAATGTAAGCATACCATCAGAACTTACCACTACAAAACCAGACCCGGTTTACAACTATGACTTGTGCAGTAAAGAAATGAAATTCAGACTACAAAAGGCATTAAATAAAGCAAAGCAATACGTAGAAGTTTCTAAACAAACAAGACAAGAAACAAGTAAAAATGACTGTAACCCATTAAATTTACAAATAGGAGATAAAGTTTTAGTAGAAACTACAAATAAGAAAAAACTAGATCCATTGTATAAAGGACCATATATTGTAATTAAAATTGAGTCAGTAAATTGTATTATAGAAGATATAAATGGAAAGACAATTAAAATACATAAGAATAGGTTAAGAAAAATATAGGAATAAATCATTATAGATTTTATTTAAGAAAAATAACAATATATATATATATAGCAAAAAAATGTAATAGACTGGATAAAATGTATATATAAATTATACTATACTGTACAAACACATCATTAGACATATGTAAAAATTATAAAATAATATTAAACTATATATGAAACTGTACATATGTAAAACCATAGAACCTTGTCTAGAAGAAGTAAGAAGAAACAATAAAAATATGTAAAAAAAAAAATACACATGTAATATCATAAGAAGAGACTACATTCTTAATCGCTGCAAAAACAAAGCCCAAATGAATTTTCATTTCAAAAAAAAATTTCTTTTTCTTAAACAAAAAAACAAATTTTTTTCCCCAAAAGGAGGAAGGTGTAATATACCAAAATATATTCCCCGAATAAAATTGCATTAAATCACTAAAGTCATCAAATAACATGACATGCCCAATAACGTAAATAAAAACTTTACGAGCTTGAGATACAAAGTGCTGTGCATAATTTCCTGACCTACATTAACGGCGGTCAGCGACACTTCCATTGCATATCAGTAATTACTCAATGGAAAAGCGGCACAATGCACTAGGTAAACAAACAAGCACGTGACGCATCTACAGCGACCAGTTCACAGCTGAAATATGAACTCGCGCCGTATGATGTAAATGGGCCATCGAAAATAACAAAGTATGCAATTATAAACGATACTTTCTTTCGCAATAATTAATTGCTAAAGAGGGCAAATTATTGAGCAATTAAGAATGTGGCCAAAGAGCATTAGTTAGGTAAGCATAAATATTGTATATAAATAGAGTAAGAATTTTTCATTAAATCAGATTCAAGTTAGAATCAATCCGCCGAGTTTCATTTAACAAGAGTTAAGCTAGTATAGCTGCTCTTACTCGTAGTTTATTCTAGCTTTGGAGCAATAGCTAATTTAGCTGCTTCAGTGGAGCTACAGCCTTGAGGCTGCTCCCAGGGTTAAAACGTTTAAAAGCAAATTGGGCTGATCGTCGAAAACCTTAAAGTAAAAGATTAATTTGGCGAGCGTAGAATTTCAACATTACATAGCAACCGTGCACTTTACCGGGCAAACCAAAAGTAGTAGAATTAATTTATTACAATAGAGACAGTGTAAATTAAATACGTTCTATTGAAATACCATTTGTAATTAGTGTCTAATTTAGAGACAGTGTATTAAGTAAATAAGTTCTATTGAAATACCGTTTGTAATTAGTGTCTAATTTAGAGACAGTGAATTAAGCAAATAAGTTCTATCGAAATACCATTTGTAAAATGCGTCTAATATAGAGATAGTGAATTAAGTAAATAAGTTCTATTGAAATACCATTTGTAATAAGTGTCCAATATAGAGACAGTGTAAAGTAAATACGTTCTATTGAAATACCATTTGTAATTAGTTTCTAATATAGAGACAGTGAATTAAGCAAATAAGTTCTATTGAAATACCATTTGTAAATTGCGTCTAATATGTAGACAGTGAATTAAGCAAATAAGTTCTATTGAAATACCTTTTGTAATTAGTGTCTAATATAGAGGCAGTGAATTAAATAAATAAGCTCTATTGAAATACCATTTGTAATCTAGAGACAGTGGATAAAGTAAATATATTTTAGGAAGTTCCGTTTGTAATTAGTGCCTAAATCTAGAGACAGTAACTAAGTAAAGGTTCTATTGTAATTAGTGTGTAAATTAAGAGAATGCATTAAATAAAGAAAATCCGTTATTAATGAATAAACCACATTTCGTACTATAATTTAATAAGAGGCACATTAAACGTAACAAAATTTGCGCAGCCGGTAGGATAGGGTAAGCGTGTTTTAGCATAAATGTAACAGCTTTAAAAGCCTCTATCCTACGTCGAACAAAAGGGGTACCGTTAAGCACTCCGGGTAGCCAATAGCCCTGAGGAGTCACCCCCAACGCTTCCGCAGAGTGGGAGCCAGCACCACCGGAGGAATCTTTTGGGCTCCGTCGCAGCCCGAAGAAGACGAGAACAAGTAAGGTCACCAATCAACACAGCACCAGTAGAAGGTTAGAAAAGGGAATCGCTGAAGCAGGCACAAGCCTCGGTAAGCAGGCCAAAAGCCCCCCTTGCAACGCCGAGAAGCGGAAGTGGAGGTATATGTCCAAAGATACACACTCCACTCCCGCACACTCATCAACTGAGGAGAAGACAGAGGACGTTCAAATAGCTTCCCTGGATCTGGAGAACAGCACGGAAGAACCCTCGGACTCCCATATGCCACAAGCAAGACCACGCCAGGGTTCCCAGCCATCAATATTCACCGACCAAACACAAGTCGCGAACACCAGATCACCCCAGCACAACCGAGATCAAGTGCAGAGGGACTCACTCTCAGAAGCGGAACTGTCATCCAAAGACCAAGTCAAACCCAAGTAAGCAATTAAGATAAAGATATTCTAACCTTCTCGAAAACAGGACTACAAAGTCCAGCGATACAAGACTCCCTGCGAGAAATTAACTTTAAACAAGGTCTAAGTCGTTTTCTCGCACAAGCCTTGAATCAGAACTCCACGAAAGCAAGATGCTTTCCTCAGGATCCCCCTTACAAGACTTCGTGGAGGAGCATATCAACTGTTGGCCTCAGATGTACCGACAACCTTCCAAGAAGTCGAAGCCAGATTGAACGCGGCATACCTTCCCAGAGAAACTTACCAGGAACTGGTAAATAGGCTCATAACAGCTCACCAAAACCCCTGCGAAACGCTCACCGCCTTCACAGCTAGAGTGAAATAGTTGCTGGTCCTCTGTAAAGAGGCTGCACAAACCAAATACGGACCTGCGGCCACCCCAGCTGTTCCAACGCAGCTGGAGGATTTCGCGAAAAATTCAATCCGCAGCGGGGTTACGAATCCGCACCTACGCCAATATCTCCTCACCGTTACCGATGGCGCGCTCGAGGAGCTGTCCTATAAAGCACTTGACATGGAGAAACTGCAGAAGGGTGACCAGCTCACGCAAACCACAACAACCCAAGGCTTTCTTGCTCCGGTTGTTGTAGAACAAGGCACAACTACCCCGGTCGCTATGGACCCAACTGCCAGAATACGGGCATTCCACAGAACCCCATATATACCAGACAGACTCCGCCATATACGGCTCCTCCTCAACGCTCGTCTCCCCCTCGAATCGACTTCCGATACAGTGACCGCTGCCGGAACCTCGACCAAATAAGATCAAACATCACATGCAATTTTTGTCAGCGAAGAGGTCACACCAACGCCGACTGTATGAAGCGTAAAAACACACCCTTCTGCTCTAACTGCAAAATATATGGGCATGATGTTCGCGATTGCATGAACAATCGCCAGGTTCCGGGCCCGAGTAACCAGCCAAGGCTCCCCGAACGACGGATTCAGGATCAACAATCTTCCGCTGGTCCTCGAGTTTTTAACAAAAAACTCAAATGCAAATTCTGCAACCGTTGCGGCCATTCCATAGAGGAATGCCACCAAAAACAAAAATGGGACGCTAAGAGCCAGGGAAACGACGAGCAATCGACCGAAAAGACTCCGGATCGACACTAATAAAACAAAGTTTTAACAAAGGGTCAACTCAGCCTCCCGAACACTGTATCTCTACAGTTAGCCTTCCGTTGGATATTAGCCTGAGCGGCAATACCAAACTTGTAGTAGATACTGGCGCTGTGGTTAGTATTATAAAGAAGAAAGTTATTAAAAATCCCGAAGATATAAATACCGGAGAAACATATACTTTACAAACACCTTTTGGTACCAGAAAGACGCTGGGAACATTCCAGGGCAATTTTACACTAAAGAACAACATTACCTGCAATTTTCAGGTTATAAAAAACCTACCCGGCCTTTCTGACGACAGCTTGCTGGGAAATGATTTCCTGGCAAAGAATTGTAACGTTGAGTGCCCGAATAGGGCATTGCGATTCCCTCGAACGGAAAACAACCCTGAGCAGTTTGCCGTTCCATTAACAGCTTCTTTGGATAAGCTGAGTTCTGAGAAAGTGGTCAAAATGAATACCCGAACAGATAGCGCAGATCCCAGAAAGGCCGATCTGACAATCTGTGGTACTCCAAAAGATTCTCAAGAGGAGAACAATGACCACCGAACACCGGAATGCGAAAAGGGCGGTTCGACTGAGAGTGATTTGACCTGCGAGATGAGGCTGCAACAAATACAGCTGAAAGAGCCTGTATGCATACCTGCTAGGTCACAGATCATAGTCGACATTCCCTTGCGGCTGCAGGAGGAGATGCTCTGTCTACCAAGAGAGATAGATCAAGGAGTCTTCCAAGCGAATGGCCTACTCCCCGCTGGTTTAAGAGCAGTGTCTGTTGGAGTACTCAATACAAATAATTCACAAGTAGTTCTGACTACTATAAATCTGCATCTAGTCCCTGTCCACATCTACACCGTCGTCCAACTGAAACAGGATCAAGAGGAAATAAACAATCAGGAAACCTCAAAAAACGTAGATACGCGCTGAGGATGCTCACCTGAAAACCAGGAATTACGGTGACCCGAAACCACCAGCACCAACGCACAAAGGAACCAAAGGAAAGGTAAATATAATAAAACAAACGTCGACGGAGCTCACCTAGACAGAAGGGATTACGATGGCAAAAGCGCATCAGCTCCCACGCCCTCTCAAAATAAAATTTCAAAACACGTCGACAATGGAAGCGAGCTCACCACAGGGACGGTATATACAAAAGCTCCAAAATCAACTTTCACAGTAAGTAAACCACGGCGAAAGAGCTCATTAGAAGACGATAGCGAGTTCGCCTCAAATATGGCAACTTACGGCAGGTCAGAAGCCCCAACTCCATCGGCATTTAGTTTTAAGAGTGATCTAAATAAGATAAATTGGGGTGAAATTAAAAATAAAGATAAAAATGTTTCTGGTGTCAGTAAAATAAGTAAAATAAAAAATTTAAATAAAGGAAAAAATATTTCTAAAGCCGAAAAAATGGCCACTTTACAACATGTTAAATAATAATTTTTTTTTTTTTTTATGTAAATATGTCTCTATATTTTGGCACAAACGTTATAAATGCAAATGTAAAAATTCTATAAAAAGATACAAAAAATGAACTACTTAACCTATAAAATGAATACTAAGGGAAACAAAAAATGGTTAAGTAACTATGAACAAGAATAAAAAAGAACAAGAGTAATAATATGAACAAGAATAATATAAGAACAAGAACAATATAATAACAAGAACGAGAAACAAACAATAGAAATAACGGACCACAATAAACAGCGTAGTGTAAAAAACAAAAAATGAACGAAAAATTTAAAAGGCCACCCGGTAAGTGGCAGCTCCAGGAAGAGTTCCCTTGAATTTTGAAAAAAATTTTAATTAAATCTAAACTGCCGAAAAACGAGCCGAAAATAAAACCGAAAATTTTGATTAACTAGAACACTGAACACTGAGTGTTCCCGGGGATAGACGCAGCACCGGGCGAAGTCACTGCATCAAGAACTACTTCTTGCCTGCAAGGAGAAACGCTCTCCGCAGAAACGTTCGCCACTTTTCTACTCCCCCGGAACACTCAGCATCAAGTGTTCTAGACGAACGCACGAAAAATTTTGAACGCGATAGAGTCCCGCGGGACCAGTCTGCAGAGTCGTAGACATCTGCAAACTGATCCCATCATCCTCTCAGTTCTTCTCTCCCAACGGGAGAATCACTTTCCCCGCAGCACTTGCAGCAAATCCAAAGCGGAGAGAAGCTCCGTGGACAAGATGCTACAAGGCTGCGGCCTATTGTCACCAGTGAAAAGTGAGACTACCATTCTGCACCGACGCTAGCGGCTGCCAGGTACAGTTGAATGTGTCGGCGTTCGTTGCCAGAAACTCGAGACGGAGTCGTTTACTCAGCCTAACAAAGAAGTGTCTCTTAAGTGCACGTGTATGTAACTGTGTGTCAGTGGCCTGTTGCCCAGGCTCGATCCGCATGCAATACAAATGAACTGTTGATTTAGCTAGTGTAAGAACAAAGCTAATTAAACAATTCACCTGGCTGCATGTCCTTGGCCCCAGTAAAAACGATGTTCTAGTAATGCCGAAACGCGGGCAGATTACCTGGCACAAGTGACGGACCAGTAGCATCAATTCGCACAAGGCCGGGCATGTGAAGTATCGGTGGAACAAAGTTCCTTCACCCCCACAAACCGTGCAGACTCTTTGAACGCTCTGGTCAATGTGCGACAGCTGATTTGGATGCACGAGGCTATGATGTAACAGTTTGAATGCTACATCAGAGTCTCTATAATTGGACGGATAACTGTAGATCACTCTGCAAGTCACCCCTCCGATTACTCCCAATTCTACCCCGAGATGTGCGCTCCATCTATTAACACCTAAGTGTTCTGCAGGAAACGCATCTGCAAATAGATCGCGCAGCCGACGTGATGTCAGTGTACTGAATGGCGTGTGCGGCGGTTGATTCACCACGAAAGCGTTCACCACCTCTGTGCCAGGCGACCTGGTACTCCGACCTCTGCCGAAACCCCCCTCTTGCTCAGCACCTTCTTTGACGGAGGTGCAGGCATGACCTCCTGGTCAGGCTTTCGCTTTGTGCGCCTCTTCTTCTTTCGCTTCTCCTGTCCAGATTTTGTGAGCTCCTCATCCGAGCTCACTGCTTCTACCCGTGTTGGGGTGGCACCGTCTACAGCCAGGACCGGATGGGTCTCTGGAGAAATTTCCTCGGGCACTTTTTCTGCAGTTTGCTCCAAGAGAGCAGGCGCAGCACTGGGCGAAGGCACTACTGCGGGCACAAATGCAGGTGCAGGAGCACTCTCCACAGTGACCTCAGCCACTTTCCTCTCCCTCTTGGGGCACTCTGCAGCAAAATGCCCTACCTGATGGCAGGCGAAACATTTAGCCTCGGTGCTCACCTCAATCCAATTTCTGGACCCGAGCATGCTCCAGAAGAAGCCCTCTGGAAGCACACATCCCTGGTTTAGGGAGACGTATGCTTCCCGGCTTGAGCTGAGGATGCCCTTGCCCAGACCTTGGTCCCCAATTTTCAATGGAACCGCTCGAACTTTGCCGTGGACCTTGCCAAACCTTTGCAAGAAGGCTGCGAGGTCCTCTGGCTTAGCTCGAAGTGGGACCCGGGAGAAGCAGACTCTCGTCGGCTTCACTGTCACCGGGTACGGTTGGAGGTGTCTACCACCCACATCGATGCCCTCAAGCATCAGCTTCGTGGACGCTTCAATGGTGGTGGTATACACCTCCACCATACCGCGTCCGACCAGACCAAAGGAGAATATTTTCTCCAATGGGACGACCTGTGACAGGGCTCGCAGGTATGTACTTTGTGCAACTCCACAGAGGTGCTCAAAGTACATACCGTACCTATCGTCCTGTCACTGGGCGTCAAAAAGCCCTTGAAGATCCCCGCCTGATTTGGGCCGAGACTTGCTCAAATCAGCCGGGGGCTGACGAGGAGTCACATAACTTCCTGCAATGGTTATATAAGCACTTTTATTGGAGCTGCCACTTACCTGCTGGGCGTAACTAGTCCCTGTTACTACCCCGGAGCTGGTTTGTGTTGTTCCGGCTGACACTGGGTTGCTGATTGCTGCTTTCTTTGCACCAGAAAGACTTGGGCGCATTGGTGATGTCTTCGGCAGTGGAGCTACCTTGGAAGCAGCTTTCACCACGTCAACTAATTTTGGAGCTGCTGTTGCTCCTTTCTTTGCAGCAGATGCTGCAGGCACAACTGCCGCAGATGCCGCAGGCACAATTGCAGCTGATGTTGCAGTTACAGTTGCAGCAGATGCTGCAGTCACTATTGCAGCAGATGTTGCTGCAGTCACAATTGCAGCAGATGTTGCTGCGTTCTTCGCAGCAGATGTTGCTGCGTTCTTTGCAGCAGATGCTGCAGATGTCGAGGCGGCGGAAGTCGCCGACTTCCTGGTTGGTGATGCAACGGATGTCGCTACGCTTGTCGCATAAGTGGCTGCGGCCTTGCCGGCTGCTACTCCTCCTTCCTTCGAAATTTTGGCCTTTTCTGTGGGCCCTAATTTTGCCTCTTCAGTGGGCACTTTCACCTTTAGAAAAGAGACGAGGTCCATTTTTTTACCCCGCTCCTTCTTCTTCCTTAAAGGAGGTGCTCAAAGTACATACCGTACCTATCGTCCTGTCACTGGGCGTCAAAAAGCCCTTGAAGATCCCCGCCTGATTTGGGCCGAGACTTGCTCAAATCAGCCGGGGGCTGACGAGGAGTCACATAACTTCCTGCAATGGTTATATAAGCACTTTTATTGGAGCTGCCACTTACCTGCTGGGCGTAACTAGTCCCTGTTACTACCCCGGAGCTGGTTTGTGTTGTTCCGGCTGACACTGGGTTGCTGATTGCTGCTTTCTTTGCACCAGAAAGACTTGGGCGCATTGGTGATGTCTTCGGCAGTGGAGCTACCTTGGAAGCAGCTTTCACCACGTCAACTAATTTTGGAGCTGCTGTTGCTCCTTTCTTTGCAGCAGATGCTGCAGGCACAACTGCCGCAGATGCCGCAGGCACAATTGCAGCTGATGTTGCAGTTACAGTTGCAGCAGATGCTGCAGTCACTATTGCAGCAGATGTTGCTGCAGTCACAATTGCAGCAGATGTTGCTGCGTTCTTCGCAGCAGATGTTGCTGCGTTCTTTGCAGCAGATGCTGCAGATGTCGAGGCGACGGAAGTCGCCGACTTCCTGGTTGGTGATGCCCCCGATGCATTTGCAACGGATGTCGCTACGCTTGTCGCATAAGTGGCTGCGGCCTTGCCGGCTGCTACTCCTCCTTCCTTCGAAATTTTGGCCTTTTCTGTGGGCCCTAATTTTGCCCTTCAGTGGGCACTTTCACCTTTAGAAAAGAGACGAGGTCCATTTTTTTACCCCGCTCCTTCTTCTTCCTTAAATTGGGGGGCTTTTTACTCCCCCCGGTATCGCTGCTGCTACTGCAACTCATTTTGAGTGCAGTAGCAAATACACTGTAAAACTTTTTATTTCCTGGCTACTTTATGCTTTCAGAGTTCTATGGTAACCATAGAAACCGGTAATCAACAAAAATTTTTCTGAAAATGTCACAATTTTTTTCACTTTTTATAATTTCTTTTTTGTCTTTTAAAGTTTAAATCTTTATAAATTCACTGTTTTTTCTCAATATATTAATCACTTGCTCACTAATTGTCCTTTATAAACTTTTTTCCACTCTTTTTTCTCACGTTTTTGGCACTTTTTGGCACTTTTATCACACTCTTTAAAATTCGCGTCCGTCTACTACCGATTATTCAATAATAATAATTTTTTTTTTTTTATGTATATATGGTACTTTTATTGGCTCAACGTTATAAATCGTATATTGTATAAAAACTAAAAAACTCCCTAACTACTCTGTAAAATGTAAAAATATCAAAAAGTTTATAAAAACAAGGCACAAAAATCACAAAATATTGCTGTAAAAAGGCTCAACACTCATCAAAATGACTCAAAAATAGCAAAAAGGCTCAAAAACATATCACAAAATCGCAAAAGGCTAAAGGTAAAATATACTTGAAACATGTCAGAAGGACGAAAAAAGACTCAAATTTGTTAATTTTAGATATAACCTGCCAAAATGTGTGGAAAAAGAAAAGCAAAGAAAGGTTAAGAAAATTTAAATCAAAATTTGAGAGCCACCCGGTGAGTGGAAGTTCCGAAAAGTATTCTATAATTTTGAATTATGTTGCCGAAATATGTTTAAAAAACTAAAAGACCTAAATAAATGAATTTAAGTCACCTGGTTACTGAGCTTGAATGATCCCCGGAGGTAGATGCAGCACCGGGCGAAGACGCTACATCGAGAATACCTACTTGCATGCAAGCAGCGACGCTCTCCGCAGAAGTCTTCGCCACTTTTCTAGTCCCCTTGGAGCACCCCGCTTCAAGAGTCCCAGGTGAGCGTACTAAAAATTTTGATGATAGAGTCCCGCGAGAGCAGTCTTCAGAGTCATGGACGTCCGAAAACTGCTCCCATCATCGCCTCAGTTCAATTTTTCCAACGTAGGACTCATCTTTCCCGCAGCACTTGCAACAGATCCAAAGCGGAGAGAAGCTCCATGAAAAGGTGTTACAAGGCTGCGGCCTATTGTCACCAGTGAAAGACAAGGCTACCATTCTGTACCGACGCTAGCGGTTGCCAGGTACAGTTGAATGTGTCTGGCTCCGTTACCAGGTATTCAAGACGTAAACGCCTTCTCAATCTGGCAACAAAGTGGCTCCTAAGTGCACGTGTGTGTATTTGTGTGTCAGTGGCCTGTTGCCCAGGCTCGATCCGCATGCAATACAAATGAACTGTTGATTTAGCTAGTGTGAGAACAAAGCTAATTAAACAATTCACCTGGCTGCATGTCCTTGGCCCCAGTAAAAACGTTGTTCGAGTAATGCCGAAACGCGGGCAGATTATCTGGCACAAGCGACGGACCAGTAGCATCAATTCGCACAAGGCCGGGCATGTGAAGTATCGGTGGAACAAAGTTCCTTCACCCCCACAAACCGTGCAGACTCTTTGAACGCTCTGGTCAATGTGCGACAGCTGATTTGGATGCACGAGGCTATGATGTAACAGTTTGAATGCTACATCAGAGTCTCTATAATTGGACGGATAACTGTAGATCACTCTGCAAGTCACCCCTCCGATTACTCCCAATTCTACCCCGAGATGTGCGCTCCATCTATTAACACCTAAGTGTTCTGCAGGAAACGCATCTGCAAATAGATCGCGCAGCCGACGTGATGTCAGTGTACTGAATGGCGTGTGCGGCGGTTGATTCACCACGAAAGCGTTCACCACCTCTGTGCCAGGCGACCTGGTACTGAGTTGGCTGAAACGCTCTCGTGCTGTATCAACCAATTGGTTTAATTGTGTTGGGTGAGGGTGCCCAGAGGCATCAATGATATCTCCGAGAACTGTAAGCTGTCCTGTATCGGCTGTTACACCTCGAGCATTACTGAACACCGAATCCACTAATTCAGGATTTAACCTGATCGGTAAAGCTGAAAAATCCCCGTACCCAATTTCATCCCATTGCAAATGGAATGCCGGTCTTATTCTGCCCCAGGTCGTGATCGTAGAGATCATTTCCTGAGACCAGTCGTGCGGATAGGGTGGGCGGACTGAAAGCAGATAGTAATGCTTTCCTACGCCGGCACCCCCCAAAGCGCTTACCCACAGCTGAGAAATCAAGCTGTCTTCAAACCGGAACACTCGTTGGAATGCTCTGATCTGAAGGCAACGAAACCATGTCCGTAAGACCCAATCCACCCATCGCTACTGGTCGACAGAGCGTGCTTTCAGCGACCCATCTTCTTCCCCCCCAAAATGCGTCAATAATTTTTGCCTGCAAAAGTTTAACGAAGCCTTCCTCGAAGCACTCCGACTTAACGTAAACGAAGGTGAACGATGGACGAGGTAATCAGGTAATTGACAACGACTGCACGTCCTTTCAGCGAAAGGGGGAACAATCTAGTCCGCCACGAATTCACTGCTCCGGAAAGTTTCTCCAGAGCCATGCGGCGATTACGTGTTTTACCTTCGAGCCCGATATACACACCTAAATACTTCAAGCAAGTATTGGTCCATTGTATGCCGAGGGGAGAATCTGAACGATTCCGCCACCTCCCACACCATAGGCCTTGGCTTTTGCTTAGATTAACCCTAGCGCCCGCTAATCGCTCATATTGTTCGAAAACCCTACGAGCGACTGGAAATGCATCTTCTTTCGTCACGAAAATAGACAGGTCATCAGCATACGCTAGAATAAGTGGCCTTATAGTAGCGTATGGTAGGTGAACTGAATATTGTCTCAACGACAGGCGAAGATTTATCAGCAGCGGCTCCAGTGAAAAGTCATAAAGCATTCCTGACAACGGGCATCCCTGCCTGATACCCCGACGAAACGGAATAGGAGACAATATATGCCCATTATGCTTTATGAGAATCACTGAATCTCTATACAGACCACTGATGATCTCAATCCATCTGGACGGAAGCCCAAATTTATCGAGCACTCTCAGTAGATACTCATGAGAGACGCTATCAAACGCCTTTTCTTGATCTAACGAGATCATGGCCATCTGCGAACCAGTCTTTTTGTGGTAGGCGAAAAGATGTTTTGCTACGGCGATGTTGTCGTAAATAGAACGACCTGGAATGCAGTAGGACTGTTCCGGGTGTATAACCGATGCTATCACTGAGCTTAATATCGTTCCAAGTGCTTTGCAAACTATCTTGTAGTCGACATTGCACAACGTAACTGGCCTCCAGTTTCCCAGCCTCTGAAGATCTCCCTTCTTGGGTATTAGACGCATAACGGATCTCCGCCAACTTGAGGGAAATTCGGTATGTCCAACCACTGCAGAACTGAAGACCTCCAATAGGTCTGGAATCAAAAGATTCCTGAAGCGTAGAAAAAATTCTGGAGTTAGACCATCATAACCAGGAGAGGTATGACGGCGAAGATCCTTCGTAGCGGTAAGCATATCGTCGAGGGTTAATGCTCTGTCCAGGAATTCTCTACTTTCATTGGAGAAAGCAGGAACGTACTGGAAGAATTCATCCGTGGACGTAGATGTTGGCAACGTCGGCACAGCATATAGCTGTGTATAGTAGTTACGGATATAGTCTGCAAGCTCGTCTCCGTGTAGGAGTTGCCCAGATTCGGCAAGAATCGAATCTACTTCACAAGAAGCGGTACGTCGTCGTGTTGTCTGGAAGAAGTACTCGGTCGGAGACTCGCCCTCTCGCAACCAGCGCGACTGATTTCGGAGTACAAACTCCAAGCTATGCTTGTAGTTTTGTGCTCTCAGCCGTTCTTTTAATCTCTCGTATTGCGAGAGCAACTCTGGTTGCGCGGGCAGAAGCGTACCAATCCGGGTTACTTCGGCCGTCAAACTCGATGCTATATACCTGCTTCGATTGCCTCTCAATAAATGAGCGAATCTGAAGCTTTCCAACATCCCACCAATGACTAAGGTTCGCGTAGTCATTTTTCCTTTCTCGCCATTGATGCCAAAACTGAATGAATTCTTCAATGAACTGCTCTGAATTCAACAAGTTATTGTTGAAAATCCAGTAGGCAGTTCGCTTTTCGAACAAAGTGCTAGTCGCCACAACAAGAAGGTGATCACTAAGTGAGCACACTTCATGAGTGACACTATCGAAAAAACTAAGAAGACTAGACGAGACGTAAAGTCTGTCTATCCTCGAGCCCGAAAAGCTACCATGGACATTTCGAGAAACCCTTGTGTATGACCTAGTCGTTGGGTTGAGCCAACGGTAGACATCGACAAGGTTGAGCTGTCTGACTAGGTTCCGCAATCGTCCCGCGTTCACTGAGTTGAATTCAACTCCGGAATGGCGGTCGAGCGCAGAATCCAGTGTACAGTTGAAGTCACCCCCAAGGATAACTTCACCACCGAAGTTCGCAAGATGCGACAGGACAGAGTCCATTACCTGTCTTGCAATATCCTGGTCATGCGGCAGGTACATGTTTACTATCCTTAGTGTTTTGTCTCGCAAGACGAATTCTAAGGAAGACGCGAAACCTGAGCAAATGTCTGTGAATACAGGAGACGTTAGTGTGAAACTGTTGGACACAGCAATTGCCACACCAGATCCTCTACGAGGAGCTGGTGTGGCAAAAACTGTGTAACCTTTGTGTAAGATAGTGTTGCGTTCTAATTGTGTAAAGGTGTCTTGAGTAAAATTCGTCTCCTGTATTAGTGCGATGTCTGTGTTCCAGTGTTTAATGTCTTCAAATATTGCATGCAAGCGTGTGGGTGCACTGAGACCCCCAGCATTAATCGATGTTATTTTACACATTGAAGGAAATATTCGAACTCAAACCATGATTGTTCGACTCTACGGATGAAGAGCTTTGTCAAGGCGACGATCCTCGAGGATATCCGAGACCTTGTTGAAAAGGCGCTCGCACCTCGACACCTCATTGTACTTTGCCCGTTTTTTTGCCTCAGATATCAAGAGCTTTAATTGGGGAAGAATCCTAGATGGAGCCCCAAGCTCTCGCTCGAGGATGTTGAGGATCTTCTCGCCGCTCTTTTTGTAATGCAGGCTGTCGAGGAGCGAGCGCAATTTCGCCCTAAATCGGGGTCCACCTCAAAGCGGCTACTCATCGAAGCGGTACTACCGCACGATTCGTAACCGCTCTGAAGAGGACCAGCCGTCTCCATAGCGGATACCACCTCACTCTCCGACAATATATCAGTGGTATCCACAGATTCCACTGGTACTACAATCGGAGAGGAAATACTGGCCTCCTCTGCGGAGACAGTCCTCTTTCCCTGCACCTTTTTGGGTGGAGGCGGCATTGCCTCTCGATCGGGCCTTTGTTTCGACTTTCTCTTCATCCTCTTCTTCCTATCCGAAACTTTGATGAACTCCTCGTCCGAGCTCACGACTTCTCTTCGCGTAGGCGAAGCACCGTTTACAGCCACGTTCGGCGTTATCTCTGGAGTTTCCTCAGGCGTTTTTGCTGCGGCTTGCACCAAGAGAACGGGCGCTGCACTGGGCGTAGGCACTGCTGCTAGAGCCACTGCTGGTGCAGAGATGCTCTCTACAGTAACCTCAGCCGCACTCACGGATCTCTTGGGGCAATCCGCAGCAAAATGCCCTACCTGATGGCAGGCGTGACATTTAGCCTCGGTGCTTACGTCTATCCAAGATTTTGACCCAGACATACTCCAAAAGAACCCGTCCGGAAGCACACACCCCTGGTTAAGAGTGACGTATGCTTCCCGACTGGAGCTGAGAATGCCCCGGCCAAGACCTTCGTCACCAATTCTTAACGGAACAGCACGGACTTTGCCTTGGACCTTACCGAACCTTCGTAAGAAGACTTCGAGGTCCTCTGGCTTAGCCCGGAGCGGAACTCGTGAGAAGACGACTCTCGTCGGCTTCACCGTTACTGGGTACGGTTGGAGGTGTCTACCACCCACATCAATGCCTTCAAGCATAAGCTTGGTGGCAGCATCAATGGTGGTGGTATACACCTCTACCATACCGCGTCCAACAAGACCAAAGGAGAATATTTTCTCCAATGGGACGACCAGTGACATGGCTCGAAGGTATGCACTTTGTGTGACTCCACGGAGATGTTCAAAGTACATACCGTATCGATCGTCTTGCCACTGGGCGTCGAAAAGCCCTTGAAGCCCCGCAACAGACTTGGGTCGAGATTTCCCCAAATCAGCTGGAGGCTGACGAGGAGTAACATAACTACCCTCTACTGTAATAAATGAGCTCTTATTAAAGGAACTTCCACTCACCTGCTGGGCGTAGCTGGATCCTGCTACTACCCTGCCTGTATTAGCTGGGGTTCCTTGATGTGGCGCTGGTTTGCTGGTCCCGGCTTTCTTGGTACCCGAAAGAATCGGGCGTAAAGGAGGTGTCGGGTTCGGCGGTGGTGCTGCTTTAGAAGCAGCTTTTACGACTTCACTAAGTCGCGGGGCTGCTGGTGACGCTGGTTTTGTGGCTGCTACCACAGAGGTCTTAGCAGCTGTTGCTGCTGGCACTTTGGCGGCGGATGCCGCTGATGTCTTCGTAGCGGTAGCTGCAGTAGTTTTAGCGACGGATGTCGCTGGAACTGGGGCGGCGGTTGCCGCTCTTGTTGAAGCGACGCCAGTCGCTTGTAATTGTGTGACGCCTGTCACGACTACATCGGCGGCTGCAGTTGGCACATCCTTCGCTTTGACCTCTTCAGTGGGCCCTGTTATAGCCTTTTCAGTGGGCTCTACGAGGTCTAAATAGGCGCCGAGGGAGACTTTGACGTCTCGCTGCCTCCTCTTTTTAGTGTTGGGGGGTTTCTTTTTCCCCCCGGAGTCGCTGCTACTGCCGCTCATTTTTGGGGCAGCAGCAAATATAAGTTTAAAATTTACTGTTTTTTCAAATTGAAAATTCAAATTTGAAAATAATAATTTTCCTGGCTACTAGATGCCAGCAACCGAATTTCACGTAACAGTTGCTAGGCAACGTAATTTCTTATTTACTTGAAATCAACAACTATGCCGGTTGCTTAGCAACTGTTTTTAATTTGAAGATTTATCTCAAATTTTGAGAAATATTGTTTAGAATTTATGTTCTTTCTTCACAGCACTTTCACTTTATATTCACTTCACTTGAAGACTTGTCTCTTAGCTATACAATGCACTAATTTTTATAAAAATCCGTCGCTTATTTCACTCGATTTTAATTCTTTTACAGAGCTTATTTGGACACGGTGTTGATACTTTGACACAAATAATAATAATAATAATTTTTTTTTATGTATATATGGCTCTTTATTTGGCACAATCGTTATAAAGCGTAAAAATCCTACAAAAACTAGCTACCCTAAAAATCACATAAACAATAAAAAGACACAGTAATAAGGACAAAAAGAACATAACAAAAATGACTCAATATACTACGTTACTGTAAATAGGTTAAATAAAAAGGACTCTAAAACTTGAAGGCAAAAACCTGTAAAGAAGAAAATACAAAGAAATTTTGAAATGCCTCCAAGCGAGTGCCAGCTCTAAGAAAAGTTCAGGAAAATTTTGAAAAGAATCCGAAACAAAACCTAGAGCTTAACCTAAAACGAACGAACAAAATGAACCGAAACCGAAAAAACAAACTAGAACATGGTTGTCTGAGTGTTCCCAGAGGGTAGATGCAGCACCGGGCGAAGTTCCTACTTCGGGAACCACTGCTCCCAAGCAAATGCCCTCTCCGTAGAGCCGTTCGCCACTTTTCTAGTCCTCCGGGAGCACTCATCCAAACATGTTCTAAACGAACGCACAAAAATTTCGAACCGATTAGAGTCCCGCGGGACCAGTCTGCAGAGTCATTGACGTCTGCAAACTGCTCCCATCATCCTCCCAGTTTTACGATTCCAACGTGAGACTTGTCCTTCCCGCAGCACTTGCAGCAATACCAAAGCGAAGAGAAGCTTCGTGGACAAGCTGCTGCAAGTGTGCGGCCTGTTATTCCCAGTGAAAGACGAGGCTTCCGTTCCGCACCGACGATAAAGGTTGCCAGGTGCAGTTGAATGTGTCGGCCTTCGTTACCATGAACTCTAGGCGTAATCGCCTCTTCAATCTGGCAACGAAGTGGTTCTTAAGTGCGTGTGTGTGAAACTTTGGGTTAGTGGGCTGTTGCCCAGGCTCGATCCGCATGCAGTACAGATGAATTGTCGATTTAGCAAGTGTTAAGATAAAGCTTATCAAGCAATTTACCTGGTTACATGTCCTTGGCCCCAGTAAAAACGACGTTCTTGTAATGCTGAATGTCGGGCAGATATGCTGGCACATATCAAATAATAATAATTTTTTTTTTTTTTTTTTATGTAAATATGGCACTATATTTGGCACAAACGTTATAAATGTAAATGTAAAAATGCTATAAAAAGAGACAAAAAAGAAACTACTTAACCTATAAAATGAATACTAAGATTAACAAAAAATGGTTAAGTAACTATAAGAACAATATAATGAACAAGAACAATAAATATAAAGAACAATAGATATAAAGAGCAAAAAAAATGAATACGAACAATAAAAGAACAGGAACAAGAAACTAACTTAGAAGAACAATAGACATCAGCAAAAAACCGCGTAGTATCAAAATTAATGAAAAGATATAAAGAAAAATCAAAAACAAATTTTTTAAAAGCCACCAGGCAAGCGGCAGCTCCAGGAAGAGTTCCTTAAATTGTGAAAATATTTTAAATTTAACCTAAACTGACGAAAAAATAGCCGAAAATTAAACCGAGAATTTTGAATAACTAGAACACTGTACACTGAGTGTTCCCGGGGATAGACGCAGCACCGGGCGAAGTCGCTAAATCAAGAACCCCTGCTTGCGTGCAAGCAAAAACGCTCTCCGTAGGGACGTTCGCCACTTTTCTACTCCCCCGGAACACTCAGCATCAAGTGTTCTAGACGAACGCACGAAAAATTTTGAACGCGATAGAGTCCCGCGGGACCAGTCTGCAGAGTCGTAGACATCTGCAAACTGATCCCATCATCCTCTCAGTTCTTCTCTCCCAACGGGAGAATCACTTTCCCCGCAGCACTTGCAGCAAATCCAAAGCGGAGAGAAGCTCCGTGGACAAGATGCTACAAGGCTGCGGCCTATTGCCACCAGTGAAAAGTGAGACTGCCATTCTGCACCGACGCTAGCGGCTGCCAGGTACAGTTGAATGTGTCGGCGTTCGTTGCCAGAAACTCGAGACGGAGTCGTTTACTCAGCCTAACAACGAAGTGTCTCTTAAGTGCACGTGTATGTAACTGTGTGTCAGTGGCCTGTTGCCCAGGCTCGATCCGCATGCAATACAAATGAACTGTTGATTTAGCTAGTGTAAGAACAAAGCTAATTAAACAATTCACCTGGCTGCATGTCCTTGGCCCCAGTAAAAACGATGTTCGAGTAATGCCGAAACGCGGGCAGATTATCTGGCACAAGTGACGGACCAGTAGCATCAATTCGCACAAGGCCGGGCATGTGAAGTATCGGTGGAACAAAGTTCCTTCACCCCCACAAACCGTGCAGACTCTTTGAACGCTCTGGTCAATGTGCGACAGCTGATTTGGATGCACGAGGCTATGATGTAACAGTTTGAATGCTACATCAGAGTCTCTATAATTGGACGGATAACTGTAGATCACTCTGCAAGTCACCCCTCCGATTACTCCCAATTCTACCCCGAGATGTGCGCTCCATCTATTAACACCTAAGTGTTCTACAGGAAACGCATCTGCAAATAGATCGCGCAGCCGACGTGATGTCAGTGTACTGAATGGCGTGTGCGGCGGTTGATTCACCACAAAAGCGTTCACCACCTCTGTGCCAGGCGACCTGGTACTGAGTTGGCTGAAACGCTCTCGTGCTGTATCAACCAATTCGTTTAATTGTGTTGTATGTGGGTGTATTAGTATGTTCCCAGAGGCATCAATGATATCTCCGAGAACTGTAAGCTGTCCTGTATCGGCTGTTACACCTCGAGCATTACTGAACACCGAATCCACTAATTCAGGATTTAACCTGATCGGTATAGCTGAAAAATCCCCGTACCCAATTTCATCCCATTGCAAATAGAATGCCGGTCTTATTCTGCCCCAGGTCATGATCGTAGAGATCATTTCCTGAGACCAGTCGTGCGGATAGGGTGGGCGGACTGAAAGCAGATAGTAATGCTTTCCTACTCCGGCACCCCCCAAGGCGCTTACCCACAGCTGAGAAATCAAGCTGTCTTCAAACCGGAACACTCGTTGGAATGCTCTGATCTGAAGGCAACGAGTTTTAACGACCATATCCGTAAGACCCAATCCACCCATCGCTACTGGTCGACAGAGCGTGCTTTCAGCGACCCATCTTCTTCCCCCCCCAAAATGCGTCAATTATTTTTGCCTGCAAAAGTTTAACGAAGCCTTCCTCGAAGCACTCCGACTTAAGCAGGTGAACGGTGGACGAGGTAATCAAGTAATTGACAACGACTGCACGTCCTTTCAGCGAAAGGGGGAACAATCTAGTCCGCCACGAATTCACTGCTCCGGAAAGTTTTTCCAGAGCCATGCGGCGATTACGTGTTTTACCTTCGAGCCCGATATACACACCTAAATACTTCAAGCAAGTATTGGTCCATTGTATGCCGAGGGGAGAATCTGAACGATTCCGCCACCTCCCACACCATAGGCCTTGGCTTTTGCTTAGGTTAACCCTAGCGCCCGCTAATCGCTCATATTGTTCGAAAACCCTACGAGCGACTGGAAATGCATCTTCTTTCGTAACGAAAATAGACAGGTCATCAACATACGCTAGAATAAGTGGCCTTATAGTAGTATATGTGTTGCAGATTGGATTCGCTTATTTTAAGATAAGCCGAATTCTAACGAATCCAATCTGCCATTTACAAAAACAAATCGTAAAAGTCTCACGAGTTGGATTTCGAATATCACATTTTGGTTGCAACAAAGTTGCAAAATATTCAGATCTAACTCAGGAGTAACTAAAAAATAAAAAAAAAAAAAAAAAAGAACCAATAAAGATTTAATGGGTTGGATTTCCTACAACCGAGCGCATTGCAACAAAGTTGCAATGTACTCAAATCTAACCCATGACAAACAACGCGCTCGGGTTACCGTCGAAATTCCTTTCACACGGTAGCCCAGTACACGATAAGCAAAAGAAATTTGCTTAATCAGCGCGACAAACAACGATCTACAGCGGCTTTGCCCAATGACAACTAAGTACATCAAGGGCAAAGCTAAAAAACGAAGAAAAAGCACGAAAGCTTTTCTTCATGTAGATCGCTTGTAAGTATTTCTAAAAGAAAAGAATGAAGAGTTTGGTAAAAACCGAGATCGGAGTTAGTCGCAAAGGAATAAGGGTCTGCTTTTAAAAAAGGTGGTGGAGTCGGGTCGTAATCGCGGTCGGTTAGATACGGGTGAATTACTATATACTATTTAGTGTACTAAGTTAGTTTTACGTGGGCATATGGACATTAATTGTTTAAGATTCCATAAGAATAATTCTGTAAGAGTGTTCCATGAATGTTTGTGCTATATACGATTTGGTGTACTAAGTTAATTTGATGTAACCATATGGACATTAAGTGTTTAAATTCACATAAGGATAGTTCTGTAAAAGTGTTCAATGAATGGTTGCTATTGCTATATACGATTTGGTGTACTAAGTTAATTTTACGTGGTCATATGGACATTAATTGTTTAAGATTCCATAAGAATGATTCTGTAAGAGTGTTCAATGAATGTTTATTATTGCTATATACGATTTAGTGTACTAAGTTAGTTTTACGTGGTCATATGGACATTGATTGTTTAAGATTCCATAAGAATAATTCTGTAAGAGTGTTCAATGAATGTTTATTATTGCTATATACGATTTAGTGTACTAAGTTAGTTTTACGTGGTCATATGGACATTGATTGTTTAAGATTCCATAAGAATAATTCTGTAAGAGTGTTCAATGAATGTTTGCTATTGCTATATACGATTTGGTGTACTAAGTTAGTTTGATGTAATCATATGGACATTAAGTGTTTAAATTTACATAAAAATAATTCTGAAAAGGTGTAAGATAGATATTTAAGTCCAATTAGAGCAAGTTTGTTTATGTATCGAAGAATGTAAGCCTTGGTAATAGACATTAAACAAGGAAGTACAAAATCGAGCGAGTTTCAGTGTAGTTAGTGATACACAGTAGTTGTTATCCCCTCCATGTTGTAACAAAAATTGGCGCAGCCGGTAGGATCAAGGAAGCGTGGTAAAACAAAATTACCGTAACGGCTTGAAAAGCCTTGATCCAAGACCAAACCAAAAGGGGTATCTCTAAGCACTCCCGGGTAGTCAATCGCCCTGAGGAGTCACCCCCAACGTGTCCGCAAAGTGTAAGCCAGCACCACCGGTGGAATTGTGTGGGCTCCGTCCCAGCCCGAAGAAGACGACACCAATCAACACCAGCAATCAACACAGCACCAGTATTGGAGTGGAAAAGGGAAACGTTGAAGACGGCACAAGCCCCCCTTTTCCCCAACACAACTCTAGTACTGTTATCAAGGGAACGGAAAGCAGGCCAAAAGCCCCCCTTGCAACACTGAAGAGCAGGAGTTGATGTCCAAGGACACCCACTCTACTCCCGCTCACTCACCAACAGAGGAGAAGACAGAGGACCTCCTCATTACCTCCCTGGACCTGGAGATCGACGCGGAAGAACCACGCCAGGGTTCCCAGTCACCATTATTCACCGACCAAACGCAGGTCAGTGAACGCCAGGTAACCCCAGCACAACCAGGACCCAGTTCAGAAGGACTCACACTCAGGAGCGGGACCGTCCTGCAACGAATAAATCAAAACCAAGTAAGATTTAAATACAATAATTTTAATAATTTGTACGAGTCCGCGCGAGAATCCGAACGCCTAGCAACTCTCTATTCTAACCTCCTCGAAAATAGAAATACAAAGTCCAGCGAGGAGAGATTGGAAGACTTAGAGCGCTTTCAAAAGGAAGCCGCACTCTTTCAAGCCAAGCTGGACGGATTCTCGCGCATACTCCCTCCTGAAGAAAATATTGAAAACAATTTACAAAGCACAACTGAGGAAAACCTCATTCAATCCCTACAAGACTCCCTGCGAGAAATTAACCTGAAACAGGGTCTAAATCGATTTCTCGCACAAGACTCGCCCGACACCGACTCGAATCAGAACTCCACTATGGCGACCGATTATGGAAAAATTGTAAAATTAACTGCGCAAATGGTGCCCATTTTTTCAGGTGAGCCAGGCCCGCATCTCGGATCAGAGTTGCAAACATTCCTGGGTTGCTGCCGCCAGGCCAAACAGTGTCTCTCCGAAGGGGAGCAAGACGCCTTCCTCAAGATCCTCCCCACAAGACTTCGTGGAGGAGCATATCAACTGTTGGCCTCTGATGTACCGACAACATTTCAAGAAGTCGAAGCAAGATTAAACGCGGCATATCTTCCCAGAGAAACTTACCAGGAACTGGTAAATAGGCTCATAACAGCTCACCAAAACCCCTGCGAAACGCTCACTGCCTTCACGGCTAGAGTAAAACAGTTGCTGGCCCTCTGTAAGGAGGCCGCACAAACAAAATATGGAGCTGCGGCCACCCCAGCTGTTACAACGCAGCTGGAGGACTTCGCGAAAAACGCAGTCCGCAGCGGGGTTACGAATCCGCACCTTTGCCAATATCTCCTCACCGTCACCGACGGCACGCTCGAGGCGCTGATCAATAAAGCACTCGACATGGAGAAACTACAGCAGGGCGCCCAGTTCACGCAAACCACAACAACCCAAGGCTTTCCTGCTCCGGTTGTTGTAGAACAAGGCTCAACCATGCCGGTTGCTATGGACCCAACTGCCAGAATACGGGCATTCCATAGAACCCCATATACACCTGCTCGCAATTTTCCACAACAAACGTTATACACACCGCCGCCACCACAAAACTTTCGCCGACAGACTCCACTTTATACGACTCCACCTCAACGCTCGTCTCCCCCACAAATCGACTACCGCCGCCAGAACCTCGACCAATTAAGGTCAAACATCACATGCAACTTTTGCCAGCGAAGAGGTCACACTTACGCCGACTGCATGAAGCGTAAAAACACACCCTTCTGCTCTCACTGCAAAATATATGGGCATGATGTTCGCGATTGTAGAAACAATCGCCAGGTTCCGGGCCCGAGTAGCCAGGCAAGGCTCCCCGAACGACGGATTCAGGATCAGCAGCCTTCCGCTGGTCCTCGAGTTCTTAATATAAAACTCAAATGCAAATTCTGCAACCGTCGCGGCCATTCCATAGAGGAATGCCGCCAAAAACAAAAATGGGACTCTAAGAGCCAGGGAAACGACGAGCAGTCGACCGAAAAGACCCCGGATCGACACTAGGAAGCAAAAATTTTAACAAAGGGTCACCTCAGCCGCCCGAACCCTGTATCTCTACAGTTAGCCTCCCGTTGGATATTAGCCTGAACGGCAGTACCAAACTTGTGGTAGATACTGGCGCTGAGGTTAGTATTATAAAAAAGAAAGCAATTAAAAATCCCGAAGATATAAATACCGGAGAAACATATACTTTACAAACACCATTCGGTACCGGAAAGACGCTGGGAACATGTCAGGGCAATTTTACATTAAAGAATAAAATTCCCTGCAATTTTCAGGTAATAAAAAACCTACCCGGCCTTTCCGACGACGGCTTGCTAGGAAATGACTTTCTAGCAAAGAATTGTAATGTTGAGGGCCCGAATAAGGCATTGCGATTTCCTCGAACGGAAAACAACCCTGAGGAGTTTGCTGTTCCATTAACAGCTGCATTGGATAACCCGTATTCCGAAAAAGTGGTCAAAACGAATGCCCGAACAGATAGAGCAGAGCCCAGAAAGGCCGATCTGACAATCTGTGGTACTTCAAAAGTTTCCCAAGAGGAGAACAATGACCGGCGAACACTGGAAAGCGAGAAGGACAAACCGACTGAAAGTGATTTGAAAGAGCCTGTACGCATACCTGCTAGGTCACAAATCATAGTCGAGGTTCCCTTGCAGCTGCAGGAAGAGATGCTCTGTCTATCAAGAGAAATAGATCAAGGAGTCTTCCTAGCGAATGGCTTACTCCCCGCTGGTTTAAAAGCAGTGTCTGTTGGAGTTCTCAACACACACAATTCACAAGTAGTTCTGACTAACATTAGTCTGCATCTAGTCCCTGCCCACAACTACACCGTCGTCCAACTGAAACAGGATTACCAGGAAAGAAACAATCAGGAAACCCCGAAAAACGGAGAACGCGCTGAGGATGCTCACCTGGAAACCAGGAATTACGGTGACTCAAAGCCACCAGCACCCACGCACAAAGAGAATACAAGGAAAAAACGGAACCATAGGAAAGGAAAACCCAATAACACAAATGTCGACGGAGCTCACCTAAACGGAAGGAATTACGATGGCAAAATCCCATCAGCTCCCACGCCCTCGCAAAATAAAATTTCGAAACACGTCGACATTGGAAGCGAGCTCACCACAGGGACGGTATTTTCAAAAGCTCCAAAATCAACATACACAGTAAGTAAACAACGGCGAAAGAGCCTATTAGAAGACGAAAGCGAGTTCGCCTCAAACATGGCAATTTACGGCGGTTCAGAAACCCCAACTCCATCGTCATTTAATTTTAAAAGTGATTTAAATAAAAATAAACATATTTCAGGTTTCCGTAAAATAAGCAAAAGGAAAGACAAAAATAAAGGTAAAAATATTTCAAGCGCCGAAAAAATGGCCACTTTACAACATGTCAAATATTTATTCCAGGGGTATGAAGAACCAGAAAATTCAAATAATAACCCGCGTCTCGTCAGGTTAGACCAAGAGCTCAGCCTAGACGTAAATCTGAGCGCGGAGGAAAAACAAGCGATATCACAATTCTGTTACGAGTACAACGATATATTTTTTCTCAAAGGTGATCGGCTAACTTGCACAAACGCCATCACTCATGATATACCATTGGTGCAGGACCAGGCACCAATCAACCAGAAAATGTATCGCTTGCCAGAGACTCAGCGAAATGTGATAAACGAACAGCTTCGCGAAATGCTAGAGAATGACATAGTCCAGCCAAGTAAAAGCCCTTGGAATTCACCCCTCCTAGTCGTCCCCAAGAAGGCGGGACCAGACGGTGAAAAAAGGTGGCGCGTCGTTGTCGATTTTCGTAAATTAAACGAAAAGACAATTGGAGACGCCTTTCCGCTACCTCGGATCGAGGATATTCTCGACCAATTGGGTCATTCTCGGTATTTTACCACCCTCGATCTCGCCAACGGCTACCACCAGGTGCTCGTCGATCCTCAAGATCGACCAAAAACTGCGTTTAGCACCAATTACGGCCACTATGAATTTAGGCGTATGCCATTTGGGCTCAAAGGAGCCCCGGCCACATTCCAACGCTTAATGAACTTCGTCCTAACAGGATTACAAGGCTTGGAATGCTTTGTCTACCTAGATGACATAGTCATCTACGGTAAAAACCTTGCGGACCATAATAGTAAGCTCCGCAAAGTCTTCAATCGTTTGAGAGAGAACAACCTTAAACTGCAGCCAGAAAAGTGCCAGTTTCTGAGAAAAGAGGTTGTTTACCTAGGCCACAAGTGTTCCAGTGAAGGAGCACTTCCAGACCCCAGTAAAACGGCTTGCGTCCAAACTTTCCCAGTTCCCAGAACTGTACGACAAGTTCAATCTTTTATTGGACTTGCCAATTATTATCGAAAATTCATCCCCGACTTCTCCAAAATTGTGCGTCCGATACCGAATTTGCTCCGCAAGGATGTCAAATTCACATGGACCGAGAAGTGCCAGGAGGCATTCGAGAAAATCAAAACTTCATTAATTTCTCCTCCCCTACTTATATATCCCGATTTCTCGAAACCATTCAATTTAACCACGGACGCCAGTAGCGAGGCATTAGGAGCCGTCCTCTCGCAAGGAGAAGTAGGACACGATCAGCCCATTGCCTACGCCAGCCGTACACTGAACAAGGCGGAACGCAACTATTCAACTATTGAAAAAGAGTTGCTCGCTATAGTCTGGGCTACGCGTAACTTTAGATGTTACTTGCAAGGCCGAAAATTTACGGTCTATACAGACCACAAGCCTCTCAAAGGCGTCTTTAATGTTAAAGACCCTACTTCCCGTCTGGTGAGATTTCATCACAAACTTTCCGAATTCGATTATCAAATCGAATACAAGCCAGGAAAGTACAATACGAATGCCGACGCGTTAAGCCGCATTCCACGGGAAGTCAACGAAGACTCAAATGGCCGAAATATAATAGTCAAAGCGCAAGTCCACCATAAAATGGATTCGGACTCGGAGGATAAATAACCTCCATTCGCAAAAATCGCTTAAAATGTAACGCTGTGACCCGGGCTCAAGCAAAAAACGCTCAAACAGAGTCTAAAAGCCCCGAAATACGGGATCACACGCCTCGCGAAAACGATATAAACTCAAATATAGAAGAGGTCACTGCAGAAAACCCGCCAGATACTAATCCGCTAGTTGACGATAAAATCAAGGCCCCTGAAATAATCACAAGCCCCAAGGAGATACAAACTATCTTACATGATTATCACGACTCTCCTTTTGGCGGCCATCAGGGTGTAATTAAAACATACAAGCGGATTCGAAGGAAGTACTGGTGGAGGCACATGCTTAGCGATATTAAGAAATACGTAAAGCGTTGCTCAAAATGCCAAAAAATGAAGGCATCACCTCAGTTTAAAATGCCGATGGTCATCACGGACATCGCAGAACAACCCTTCGACAGAGTCTATCTCGACATTGTTGGTCCACTCGAGGAAACTGACTCCGGAAACAAGTACATCTTGACTTTCCAGGATAACCTCACTAAATTTGTCGATTGGTACGCCATACCTAACGGGGAAGCCGTCACTGTAGCGCAAATCTTCTTCGACGAAATCGTCGCGCGCTACCGCATCCCTAAACGAATAGTCACTGATCAAGGAAGCAACTTCCTTAGTGACCTGTTTAAAAAGGTATGTAAACTGTTACGGGTGAAGAAGTTACAAACCTCTGCCTACCACCCACAGTCAAACGGCGCACTGGAACGTGCACACAGGCCGTTAATTGAATACTTGCGTACCATAGTGGACGAGAATCTTAAATCATGGGATCAATATCTGCGAACCGCTGCATTCGTGTACAATAACAGTGTACACGAAGGGACGAAATTAACTCCCATGGACTGCCTTTACGGCTTCACAGCGGATGTTCCGTCAAATTTAAAGCGAGACCCTGAACCCGTGTATAATCACGAGAGCTACTATCAGATCCTACGATACAAGCTCCAAAGGTCTTATGCCACGGCACGCAAAAATCTGCTCGCTAGCAAGCAACGTTCGAAATTATACTACGATAAAGCTGTTCGACCCCTATCGTTTCACATTGGTGACAAAGTCCTACTCAAGAGCGAAAGTCGAAAGCATAAGCTCTCTCAAATCTGGGTAGGACCATATCTGGTAATCGGTATACCATCATCAGTGAATACAACCCTAAAAATGGGCAAACGTACAGTTACGGTTCACAACAACCGTCTTAAGCCATTCTATGAATAGATAATGAAGATCGTAAATATTATCTTTACGCGTCGTGGCGTGCTACCACAACCTACGATTGAGATGAAGATCGTAACGCAAAGCCAGCACAACATCAAGAAAGGAAAAGCGAAAAAGTCCCTTAACAACTCGGTCCAATCGGGTCCAAACCAACCTTAATTATAAATTTGTATGTCCTATAACCCTTTTTCTTAACTTCGAATCTCTTAACGTAAAACTCCCACTCGACCTATTAAACCTGCTTAAAGCTAAGAAGTATCACCCATCAAGACTTCACTATCTTTAGCACAGCAACCCAAAATTAAAAGAACGACTCCTACTAAAAGTCGAAATATAAAACGACAAACTCAAACCAACTATTGGGGAATTTCGTCAGAGAATGAACCACCAAAAATCCCTCTCTTTAATGCTATATCTAGCAGCTCTTACTGACAGTTCCGTGCCCTGAGGTCTCATTCCTACTTAGTCATATTTTCTACAGCACTCTAAACACCTCTTGTGAAAATAAAACGTTGCCGGCTGTCCGATTCGATTCCCAGAATTAATAAATCAAACCAACTTTTGTGCAATTGCAATCCCGTCAGAGACTGCCCGATTTCTACAGCACAAAAACACTAAACTCCTTCCTGGTAGTCCCTTGTCTTGAGGTCCCCCTCAACTACTTTCGAAATACTGTATTCAACAGTAAACATCAAAGCGACTACCCAAAGGTAACCAACTATTATACCCGTGAGAATGCAAGACAAGCATGACATCACTTTATGGAAAATCTACGCTTAGTAAATAAGAAATTTAATTTAGAAATCTCCACTAACCATATTGCTCTCCCCAGGTATGATACAAAACGCTATCATCCTCGGACTAATCGTGTCCGCTATGGGAAGTAGTACGTCGGAGACATACTCGGTAAACCCACTCAACAATACAGGAGTGCTATTCGAGGATTTAGGAAGCCTCATGGTTTACCACTCCACATGGAATATCCTCACGGAATTGGACCTGACCGAGTTGGACAACCAGACAACAATTGCGGAACGAGCCGAACACTACGTGCATCAACTATGCGGAAACAACACCGTAGGAGACCTCTGCGAACTCCAGCAAAAACACATGCACGCGTTAATGGAAAATATCAAACAACGCACTAAGGTAATTAAACAAGCTGTTCCCAAATCTCGCAAAACGAGATCTATTTTTGACGGCATCGGAAACGCCATGCACTACCTTTTCGGTACCATGGATAGTGCCAATGAACGCGAAGTCTATAGTCGCCTGGATGAGTTGGAAACTAACCATCAGGTACTCGCTGATTTGGAAAAACAACAAATCAGTGTAGTCAAGACTGCGCTTAATACGATTCAAAAGCCTTTAAATTCACTGGTCGAAAGACAACGGCAAATAGCCTACCAGATGAATGACTTATATAATTCTACCGACAAACTCGCAGCAAGACAAATGAGACAGGAAATAGTCTCTAGTCTGCTGCTACAAATGGTAGAAATTGAGTTCCGACAGCAGGCGCTACTGGATATAATAACCTCTAGCCGAAATAACCAAATTCATCCCCTGCTGATCGCCCCTGATTCACTCCTTGAGATTTATCACAAATCTCACGCCACGTGTTCAAAGGCCCAGAATTGTCTATCAATTCTCTATCAGACGGCTGAATTACGGACCCACCTATTGCAACAAAAACTGGTAATCAAAATTACATTACCAATTTTTAGTCTTCCAAAAATGAAGTTGCAACGAATCAGGTGCTTCCCGATACACACGGAAGCGAACCATTCATTAGTCCCGGAAATAGAATATTCGCATATAGCGAGTCAACTTTCGACTCAGGAATTTCTATTGCTTAAACCGGAGAATATGAAAGCATATCGGAAAGTCACTCGAGATGTCGAGGAGGATACTTACGCTGGTTTGTTAAATACACCGATAACAAAGGCAACACAATCGGATGAATGCGTGATCAAGTTGCTCTTCAATCCCCTGAACGAAACCCCTAGGTGTTCGCTAAAAGTGCAGATACCTTTCAGGGACATTTTAATTAAATTAAATAGGCCCAATTCCTGGCTGTATGCATTGAAGACAACAACCATTGTGCATATTACATGCACCCAACAATTGCTCACGCATCGCCTCTCTGGACAGGGAATCTTGGTCATTAACCAACCCTGCCACTTACAAATAGGACCGCATACCCTATATTATGAGGCTGAAAATACGCATCCACTACTTTTCACGCAACCAGCATACTTTCCTAAAACAAACGAAACGGCAAAGGAATTAGATTCCTTCATGGCCAAATACAAGCAGCATTCTGTGACAGGGGTGACGTATACAAAGTTACTACTAGGCGACAACACTAACGAAATGTTGCACGAGAGTACGCAATCATTGGACCAAATAGAGGCCAAAATACAGGAGTTAAATCTACACTCCCGGGTGAAACCACCCCACCTACTCTCGACAACTTCGTTGTCACTTACGGGTCTAATACTGCTGTTCATCGTCATTTACATGACAGCCAAATACGCCATACCGCCATTGAAAGCATGGACCACGCGGCGTAATCAAACGCCCATGCCCGAAATCCCTTTAGATGAGGCAGTCTCAGCACCAAAAGAGCGGCCTCAACGGCCACAAACACTGCCCAGGGCACGGTCCATTCAGCTGGTCTAAACAATAAACACAGACAAATTTGAAGGATGCCAAGATAAAATTTATTATAGACTTTTAGATTAATAAGGAAACCTAAAGAAAGTACCAGCATAGAACGAAATTTGAATAAGATAAACAAAAATGTTAACAACAAAAAATGCGCCGTGGAGTACTACCACAACCGTCGGTCGAAAAAAAATACTGACGCGCAAGGCAAGTACTAATGAGGGATAAAAATATTATAAAAAATAAAGAGTATTAAGAAATAAAAGTAAAATTTTATGCGCCGTGGAGTACTACCACAACCGTCGGTCGAAAAAATACCGAAGCGCAAGGCAACCCCTTTACTAACCCCTTTACTAGCCAGAAATAAAAATACTACAAATTCGAAAAAAGGAGAAAATACTAAAAAATAAAGTAAAAAATTTTACGCGCCGTGGAATACTACCACAATCAACGGTCGAGAAGAGATCGTAGCGCATACCAAGTATTAAAAAGAGAAAGTCCACAACGAAACGCGCCGTGGAATACTACCACAAACAACGGTCGAGAAAAGACCCGTAGCGCAAAACAAGTACAAGCAAAAAGGAAGAAAAATAATAACATTCTTTTTTTTTACAAAAAAAAAAAAAAAAGCATTAAAACTTATATTTCACCGTAACAAAAACCGCAGGAAAAACCCAAGTCGAAAGCGAGCGGAACCCCAATTAACCTGAAAGGCAATAAATTGAGATAAACAATTACAAATAACAACACCCCGGGTTTAAAATTTTTTTTAATTATTTATTAGGTATCAATAGAAAATTACATTTTGAAAACACTAATTAAAGAAAATGACACAAGAAAAAAAAAGGGAAAGCAAAATTCAATTAAAATTAAAGAGGACAAGTAAAAAATGTTGAAGCTTTAAAGTTGGGGCGATTTTCACCACATCTCCTCCTCCTCCTCCGGTGCGGCAGCAAACAACTCCTCTGACGCAGCCTCGGACGGGGACCGGATGGGCGACAGAGCCTCAGACTCGCGGTGAATACTGGGGTAGGTATACCCCCACAGCACCAATAATCCTCCTGCAAGGGGAAGGAAAACATTCTTTTACTAACAAAATTCAACAATAATCATAATTTAGCCAGATGGACTTACCATAAGCGTTGAAAGTCTCGCCATGGCAGGTTAACGAGCAGTCAACCAGATGGGTGCTGTCGGCTCCTCCTAGGCTCGACCAGATGCACACCGAACGCATCCTTCGGCGGTTCCACCACAGGCGAACGCAACCGTCGCCGCCCGGATTAACGCTTGCGATGCGGATCATCCTGACCACAAAGACCGATTGGTTGGGGGGACTGTAACGCCGGCTTCCCAGGGTAATGGCGCAGGAACTCACGAAGGGCATGACGACTAAAACTTGACTGTGGCGAAAACAGTCAATCGCGGCCCAATTATTAAAATAAAACCCCTTACCCAGCAATTGTGCGATGATTATTCCTCTCCAAAGAATAATCATCTTTTTCACGCGGGGAAGGAAATGTTGCAGATTGGATTCGCTTATTTTAAGATAAGCCGAATTCTAACGAATCCAATCTGCCATTTACAAAAACAAATCGTAAAAGTCTCACGAGTTGGATTTCGAATATCACATTTTGGTTGCAACAAAGTTGCAAAATATTCAGATCTAACTCAGGAGTAACTAAAAAATAAAAAAAAAAAAAAATAAAGAACCAATAAAGATTTAATGGGTTGGATTTCCTACAACCGAGCGCATTGCAACAAAGTTGCAATGTACTCAAATCTAACCCATGACAAACAACGCGCTCGGGTTACCGTCGAAATTCCTTTCACACGGTAGCCCAGTACACGATAAGCAAAAGAAATTTGCTTAATCAGCGCGACAAACAACGATCTACAGCGGCTTTGCCCAATGACAACTAAGTACATCAAGGGCAAAGCTAAAAAACGAAGAAAAAGCACGAAAGCTTTTCTTCATGTAGATCGCTTGTAAGTATTTCTAAAAGAAAAGAATGAAGAGTTTGGTAAAAACCGAGATCGGAGTTAGTCGCAAAGAATAAGGGTCTGCTTTTAAAAAAGGTGGTGGAGTCGGGTCGTAATCGCGGTCGGTTAGATACGGGTGAATTACTATATACTATTTAGTGTACTAAGTTAGTTTTACGTGGGCATATGGACATTAATTGTTTAAGATTCCATAAGAATAATTCTGTAAGAGTGTTCCATGAATGTTTGTGCTATATACGATTTGGTGTACTAAGTTAATTTGATGTAACCATATGGACATTAAGTGTTTAAATTCACATAAGGATAGTTCTGTAAAAGTGTTCAATGAATGGTTGCTATTGCTATATACGATTTGGTGTACTAAGTTAATTTTACGTGGTCATATGGACATTAATTGTTTAAGATTCCATAAGAATGATTCTGTAAGAGTGTTCAATGAATGTTTATTATTGCTATATACGATTTAGTGTACTAAGTTAGTTTTACGTGGTCATATGGACATTGATTGTTTAAGATTCCATAAGAATAATTCTGTAAGAGTGTTCAATGAATGTTTATTATTGCTATATACGATTTAGTGTACTAAGTTAGTTTTACGTGGTCATATGGACATTGATTGTTTAAGATTCCATAAGAATAATTCTGTAAGAGTGTTCAATGAATGTTTGCTATTGCTATATACGATTTGGTGTACTAAGTTAGTTTGATGTAATCATATGGACATTAAGTGTTTAAATTTACATAAAAATAATTCTGAAAAGGTGTAAGATAGATATTTAAGTCCAATTAGAGCAAGTTTGTTTATGTATCGAAGAATGTAAGCCTTGGTAATAGACATTAAACAAGGAAGTACAAAATCGAGCGAGTTTCAGTGTAGTTAGTGATACACAGTAGTTGTTATCCCCTCCATGTAACAACATATGGTAGATGAACTGAATATTGTCTCAACGACAGACGAAGATTTACTAGCAGCGGCTCCAGTGAAAAGTCATAAAGCATTCCTGACAACGGGCATCCCTGCCTGATACCCCGACGAAACGGAATAGGAGACAATATATGCCCATTATGCTTTATGAGAATCACTGCCTGATACCCCGACGAAACGGAATAGGAGACAATATATGCCCATTATGCTTTATGAGAATCACTGAATCTCTATACAGACCACTGATGATCTCAATCCATCTGGACGGAAGCCCAAATTTATCGAGCACTCTCAGTAGATACTCATGAGAGACGCTATCAAACGCCTTTTCTTGATCTAACGAGATCATGGCCATCTGCGAACCAGTCTTTTCGTGGTAGGCGAAAATATGTTTTGCTACGGCGATGTTGTCGTAAATAGTACGACCTGGTATGCAGTAGGACTGTTCCGGGTGTATAACCGATGCTATCACTGAGCTTAATATCGTTCCGAGTGCTTTGCAAACTATCTTGTAGTCGACATTGCACAACGTAACTGGCCTCCAGTTTCCCAGCCTCTGAAGATCTCCCTTCTTGGGTATTAGACGCATAACGGATCTCCGCCAACTTGAGGGAAATTCGGTATGTCCAACCACTGCAGAACTGAAGACCTCCAATAGGCCTGGAATCAAAAGATTCCTGAAGCGTAGAAAAAATTCTGGAGTTAGACCATCATAACCAGGAGAGGTATGACGGCGAAGATCCTTCGTTGCGGTGAGCATATCGTCGAGGGTTAATGCTTTGTCCAGGAATTCTCTACTTTCATTGGAGAAAGCAGGAACGTACTGGAAGAATTCATCAGTGGACGTAGATGTTGGCAACGTCGGTGCAGCATATAGCTGTGTGTAATAGTTTCGGATATAATCCGCAAGCTCGTCTCCATGTAGGAGTTGCCCAGATTCGGCAAGAATCGAATCTACTTCACAAGAAGCGGTACGTCGTCGTGTTGTCTGGAAGAAGTACTCGGTCGGAGACTCGCCCTCTCGCAACCAGCGCGACTGATTCCGGAGTACAAAATCCAAACTATGTTTGTAATTTTGTACTCTCAGCCGTTCTTTTAATCTCTCGTATTGCGAGAGCAATTCTGGTTGCGCGGGCAGAAGCGTACCTATCCGAGTGACTTCGGCCGTCAAACTCGATGCTATATACCTGCTTCGATTGAATCTCGTCTCGATAAATGAGCGAATCTGAAGCTTTCCAACATCCCACCAATGACTAAGGTTCGCGTAGTCTTGTTTCCTTTCTCGCCATTGATGCCAAAACTGTATGAATTCTTCAATGAACTGCTCTGAATTCAACAAGTTATTGTTGAAAATCCAGTAAGCAGTTCGCTTTTCGACCAAAGTGCTAGTCGCCACAACAAGAAGGTGATCACTAAGTGAGCACACTTCATGAGTGACACTAACGAAAAAGTTAAGAAGGCTAGACGAGACGTAAAGTCTGTCTATCCTCGAACCCGAAAAGCTACCCCGGACATTTCGGGAAACCCTTGTGTATGACATAGTCGTTGGATTAAGCCAACGGTAGACATCGACAAGGTTGAGCTGTCTGACTAGGTTCCGCAATCGTCCCGCGTTCACTGAGTTGAATTCAACTCCGGAATGGCGGTCGAGTGCAGAATCCAGTGTACAGTTGAAGTCACCCCCAACGATAACCTCACCACCGAAGTTCGCAAGATGCGACAGGACAGAGTCCATTACCTGTCTTGCGATATCCTGGTCATGCGGTAGGTACACGTTTACTATCCTTAGTGTTTTGTCTCGCAAGACGAATTCTAAGGAAGACGCGAACCCTGAGCAGATGTCTGTGTATACAGGAGACGGTAGTGTAAAACTGTTCGACACAGCAATTGCCACACCAGATCCTCTACGAGGAGCTGGTGTGGCAAAAACTGTGTAACCTTTGTGTAAAATAGTGTTACGTTCGAGTTGTGTAAATGTGTCGAGTGTGAAATTTGTCTCCTGTAAGAGTGCAATGTCAGTATTCCAATGTTTTATGTCTTCAAAAATTGCGTGTAGACGTGTAGGTGCACTTAAGCCCCCAGTATTCAGAGAGACTATCCTACACATTCAAGGGGAAAGCTGAACTGGGATTATGAGTGTACGACTCTATTGAAGAAGCGCCCTGTCCAGGCGCTGCTCTTCGAGGGCATCCTCTACTTTATTGTAGAGGCGCACGAGCCTCGACACCTCATTGTAGCGAGCCCGCTTCTTTGCTTCCTGCTTCAGAAGCAATAACTGAGGCAGGATCCTGGCTGGATCACCAAGCTCTCGCTTAAGTATAGCCAGGATCCTGTCTCCACTCTTTTTGTAGTGGAGACTGTCGAGGATCGTGCGGAGCTTCGCCCTCGGCACCTTCACCAAATCGGGGTCCACCTCGAAGCGGCTATTCATCGAAGCGGTACTGCCGCACGATTCGTAGCCGCTCTGAGTCGGACCGGCCGCCTCGGTAGCGGAGAGAACCTCGACGTCCGAGAGAGCATCAGTGACATCTTCTGATGCCACCGAAGACTCACCAGGAGCGACAGGTTTTGTCTCCTCTGCCGAAACCCCCCTCTTGCTCAGCACCTTCTTTGACGGAGGTGCAGGCATGACCTCCTGAATCTCTATAGATGGATTGATGGCAAGCATGGCATTTCGCTTCGGTGCTTACCTCAATCCAGGTCATCGATCCAGCAACACTCGAGTAAAAGCCGTCTGGAAGCACACACCCCTGGTTTAAAGTGACGTGTGCTTCACGGCTTAAACTCAAGATGCCGCGACCGAGTACCTCATCCCCAATTCGAAGTGGTACTGCCCGGACCTTGCCGTGGATCTTTCCGAACCTTCCTAAGAAGGCCTCAAGATCCTCAGACCTGGCCCGGAGGGGGACCCGAGAAAAGCAAACCCTCGTCGGCTTTACTGAAACCGGGTAAGGATGGAGGTGTCTACCACCCACGTCGATGCCCTCAAGCATCAGCTTAGTGGCTGCGTCGATGGTAGTGGTATAAACCTCCACCATACCGCGGCCAACCAGTCCGAAAGAGAAAATGTTCTCTATCGGGACCACCAGTGACAAGGCTTTTAGGTATGCACTTTGTGTGCACCCACGAAGGTGCTCAAAGTGCATACCATAACGATCATCCTGCCACTGACAATCGAAAAGCCCTTGAAGTCCGGCGACAGTCTTGGGGCGAGACTTTCCCAAGTCTGCCGGAGGCTGACGTGGAGTCACGTAGCTTCCCTGAATAACTATTTGGGAACTTTTCTTAGTGCTACCACTCACCTGTTGGGCGTAGCTGGTCCCTATCACTAACGCTGTATTAACTGCTTCTTTTGGTACAGTCTTGCTGGCCTCAATTTTGTTGTTGCCAGATAGCTTCGGACGCATAATCACCGGGTTTGGTGGTGGTGCTGCCATTGAAGCAGCTCGCACTACGTCCGCCAGTTTTGGCATCTTAGCAGGAGCTATTCCAGATTTACTTCCACCAGAAGATATTGAAATATCTGATGTTGCCGAAAGTTTATTGGTTGCGGCGGAGGTCTCAGGCACTTTAGTGCCGGGGGCCGACGAGCTTCCAATAGACGTAGACATCATGCATACATCAGCAGATGCTGCTGAGGACTTCTTTACTGACGCCATGTTCTTCATTAGTTTGGCCTCTTCTGTTGGGCCCTTTTTAGCCTCTTCTGTGGGCTCTTTAGCTGGTACTGGTGTAGATAGGAAGGAGGCAAGTTCTATTTTTTGTCCTCGATCCTTCTTTCTGCGAGTATTAGGGGTTTTTTTCTTCCCCCCGGAAGCACTATCACTACTACTGTCGCTCATTTGAGGACAGTAGTCAACGTAGCTTTTTGTAGGCTACTTGATCTTAAATGACAGATCCGGAAATTAATTATTTAAATTTTCAAAAAATGTCAAAAAATTCCTCAAAAGAGGATGAATAATAACTAACACTACAGTAGCAATAACTAACTGTTTTTTATAAAATTCCAGAACAACAGTAACACGAAAACGTAAAGAAACACAAAGAAAAACAATAATAATAATAATTTTTTTTTTTTTTTTTTTTATGTATATATGGCTCTTTATTTGGCACAATCGTTATAAACCGAAAAAATTCTACAAAAACTAGCTACCCTAAAAATCACATAAACATTAAAAAGACACAGTAATAAGGACAAAAAGAACATAACAAAAATGACTCAATATACTACGTTACTGTAAATAGGTTAAATAAAAAAGACTCTAAAACTTGAAGGCAAAAACCTGTAAAAAAGAAAATACAAAGAAATTTTGAAATGCCTCCAAGCGAGTGCCAGCTCTAAGAAAAGTTCAAGAAAATTTTGAAAAGAATCCGAAACAAAACCTAGAGCTTAACCTAAAACGAACGAACAAAATGAACCGAAACCGAAAAAACAAACTAGAACATGGTTGTCTGAGTGTTCCCAGAGGGTAGATGCAGCACCGGGCGAAGTTCCTACTTCGGGAACCACTGCTCCCAAGCAAATGCCCTCTCCGTAGAGCCGTTCGCCACTTTTCTAGTCCTCCGGGAGCACTCATCCAAACATGTTCTAAACGAACGCACAAAGATTTCGAACCGATTAGAGTCCCGCGGGACCAGTCTGCAGAGTCATTGACGTCTGCAAACTGCTCCCATCATCCTCCCAGTTCTACGATTCCAACGTGAGACTTGTCCTTCCCGCAGCACTTGCAGCAATACCAAAGCGAAGAGAAGCTTCGTGGACAAGCTGCTGCAAGTCTGCGGCCTGTTATTCCCAGTGAAAGACGAGGCTTCCGTTCCGCACTGACGATAAAGGTTGCCAGGTGCAGTTGAATGTGTCGGCCTTCGTTGCCATGAACTCTAGGCGTAATCGCCTCTTCAATCTGGCAACGAAGTGGTTCTTAAGTGCGTGTGTGTGAAACTGTGAGTTAGTGGGCTGTTGCCCAGGCTCGATCCGCATGCAGTACAGATGAATTGTCGATTTAGCAAGTGTTAAGATAAAGCTTATCAAGCAATTTACCTGGTTACATGTCCTTGGCCCCAGTAAAAACGACGTTCTTGTAATGCTGAATGTCGGGCAGATATGCTGGCACATATCGCGAACAAGATTATTAATGTCGCACATGGTCGGGCATGTGAAGTATCTGTGGAAGAGGGTTCCTTCACCACCACAGACCGTGCAGACTCTTTGAATTCTTCGATCGATATGTGACAGCTGGTTTGGATGCACGAGGCTGTGATGGAGCAGTTTGAAAGCCACATCAGAGTCTCTGTAATTGGACGGATAACTATAGATGACTCTGCTAGTTATGGTCCCCATTACTCCCAAGTCCACCCCAAGATGTGCGCGCCATCTATTAACCCCTAAGGTATCCGTAGGATTTACTCCTACGAAGAGCTCGCGCAGCCTACGTGAAGTGAGTGTACTGAATGTCGTGTGCGGTGGTCGATTCGTTACGAATGCGTTTATCACCTCAGTGCTAGGTTCCCTAGTAGAGAGACGACTAAAACGCTCTCGGGCTGTATCCACCAATTCGTGTAATTGTGTTGTGTGGGGGTGTATAAGTGTGTTCCCAGAAGCATCAATGATGTCTCCAAGAACTGTGAGTTGTCCTGTATCGGCCGTTACACCTCGAGCATTACTAAACACCGAATCTACTAACTCAGGGTTCAACCTGATCGGAATTGCTGAGAAATCCCCGTACCCAAGTTCATTCCATCGCAAATGAAATGTTGGTCTTATTCTGCCCCAGGTTGTAATCGTGGAGATCATATCCTGGGACCAGTCATGCGGATATGGTGGGCGAACCGAGAGCAGATAGTAGTGCTCCCCTGCGCCGCTACCCCCCATAGAACTTACCCACAGCTGCGAAATTAAGTTATCTCTTTGACAGAACACTCGTTGGAATGCCCGTACCTGAAGACAACGAAATTTCACGACCATGTCTGTAAGACCCAAACCACCCTCCGCTACTGGTCCGGAGAGTTTCTTCAGAGCCATGCGGCTATTATATGTTTTACCATCGAGCCCCACATATACACCTAAATATTTCAGGCAAGTATTCGTCCATTGTATGCCGAGGGGAGAATCTGAACGATTCCGCCACCTCCCACACCATAGGCCTTGGCTTTTGCTTAGGTTAACCCTAGCGCCCGCTAATCGCTCATATTGTTCGAAAACCCTACGAGCGACTGGAAATGCATCATCTTTCGTTACAAATATAGACAGGTCGTCCGCATACGCTAGAATAAGTGGCCTTATAGTAGTGTATGGTAAGTGAATTGAATATTGTCTCAACGATTGACGAAGATTTACTAGCAGCGGCTCCAGTGAAAAGTCATAAAGCATTCCTGACAACGGGCATCCCTGCCTGATACCCCGACGAAACGGAATAGGAGACAATATATGCCCATTATGCTTTATGAGAATCACTGAATCTCTATACAGACCACTGATGATCTCAATCCATCTGGACGGAAGCCCAAATTTATCGAGCACTCTCAGTAGATACTCATGCGAGACGCTATCAAATGCCTTTTCTTGATCCAAAGAGATCATGGCCATTTGCGAACCAGTTTTTTCATGGTAGGCGAAAAGATGCTTTGCTACGGCGATGTTGTCGTAGATACTACGACCTGGAATGCAGTAGGACTGTGACGGGTGTATTACTGAGGCAATCACTGAGCGAAGTTGAGTTCCCAGTGTTTTGCAAACTATTTTGTAGTCGACATTACACAGAGTAACTGGCCTCCAGTTTTCCATCCTCTGAAGATCCCCCTTCTTAGGTATTAGACGCATAACGGATCTCCGCCAACTTGAGGGAAATTCGGTATGTCCAACCACTGCAGAATTAGAGACATCCAAAAGGTCCGGAATCAAAAGATTCCTAAAACGAACAAAGAATTCTGGAGTTAGACCATCATAACCAGGAGAAGTATGACGTCGAAGATCCTTCGTTGCGGTAAGCATATCATCGAGAGTAAGCGTTCTGTCCAGGAATTCTCTACTATCATCAGAGAAAGTAGGAACATGATGAAAGAATTCATCGTTGGACGAGAATGTTGGCAACGTCGATGCAGCATAAAGCCGCGTGTAGTAGTTGCGAATATAATTCGCAAGTTCCTCTCCGTATAGGATCTGGCCCGATTCGGCAAGGATCGAGTCTACTTCACAAGAAGCGGTACGACGTCGAGTTGTCTGGAAGAAGTACTCGGTCGGAGACTCGCCCTCTCGCAACCAGCGCGACTGGTTTCGGAGCACAAACTCCAAGTTATGCTTGTAGTTTTGTGCTGTCAGTCGTTCTTTAAGTCTCTCGTATTGTGCGAGTAACTCTGGTTGCGCGGGCAGAAGCGTACCAATCCGGGTGACTTCGGCCGTCAAACTCGATGCATGATATCTGCTCCGATTGAATCTCGTCTCGATAAATGAGCGAATCTGAAGCTTTCCAACATCCCACCAATGACTAAGGTTTGAAAAAATATTCTTGTTATCACGCCATTGGTGCCAAAACTGAATGAATTCTTCGATGAACTGCTCTGAATTCAACAAGTTATTGTTGAAAATCCAGTAAGCAGTTCGCTTTTCGACCAAAGTGCTAGTTGCCACAACAAGAAGGTGATCACTTAATGAACACACTTCATGAGTGACACTAACGAAAAAGTTAAGAAGGCTAGACGAGACGTAAAGTCTGTCTATCCTCGAACCCGAAAAGCTACCCTGGACATTTCGGGAAACCCTTGTGTATGACCTAGTCGTTGGATTAAGCCAACGGTAGACATCCACAAGGTTGCTATGTCTGACTAGGTTCGATAATCGCGCGGCGTTCACCGAGTTGAATTCAACTCTAGAATGACGATCGATTGAAGAATCTAGTGTGCAGTTGAAGTCACCACCAAGGATAACCTCACCACCGAAGTTCGTAATATGCGACAGGATCGAGTCCAACACCTGTCTTGCAGTATCCTGGTCATGCGGCAGGTACACGTTTACTACCTTTAGCGTTTTGTCCCCTAAGACGAAATCCAAGGAAGATGCGAAACCTGGGAAGATGTCTGTGTATACAGGAGACATCAGTGTAAAGCTGTGGGACACAGCAATTGCCACACCGGAACCTCTACGGGGTGTTTCTGTGGCAAAAACTGTGTAACCCTTGTGTAAATTGGAATTTTGTTCAAGACGTGTAAATGTGTTATGTGTAAAATTTGTCTCCTGTATAAGTGCAATGTTCGTGTTCCATTGTTTTATGTCTTCAAAAATACTGTGTAGTCTAGTGGGTGCACTTAAGCCCCCTGAATTTATCGATGTTATCCTGCACATTCAAGAAATCGCAAGAACTCAGACAATGACTGTACGACTCTAATGATGAAGAGTCCTGTCCAGTTGGAGATCCTCAAGGATCCCCGAGACTTTATTGAAGAGGCGCTCACACCTCGACACCTCATTGTACTTGGCCTTCTTTCTGGCCTCTGCCATGAGGAGTTTCAGTTGGGGCAGGATCCTGGCTGGATCTCCAAGCTCACGCCTGAGAATGGTCAGGATCCTGTCCGAACTCTTCTTATAATGAAGGCTATCGAGGAGCGAGCGCAGCTTCTCCCTCGGGACCTCCACCAAAGCAGGATCCACTTCAAAGCGGCTACTAATCGAAATGGAACTTCCACACGATTCATAGCCGCTTTGAGTTGGACCGGCCGTCTCGAGAGCAGAGACAACCTCTACGTCCGAGAGGACTTCAGTGACATCCATTGGAGTCACTGAAGGTACACGCGGAGCGCAAGGTGTAGCCTCTTCCCCCGAGACCCTCCCAGCGCTCACTGCCTTCTTCGGTGGTGGCATCACCTCCTGGTCAGGCTTTCCTTTCGTCTTCCTCTTCATCCTCTTCTTCTTTTTCTTCTGACTGCCACTTGTGACCTCCTCGTCCGAAGTGTCTGCCTTTTCTTGTGTTGGGGTAGCACCGTTTATAGCCGGCGTCGGAGTTGCCTCAGGGAGTGGTTCCTCAGACACCTTAGTGGCAGGCTGCTCCAAGAGAACAGGCGCAGCACCGGGCGCAGCCACTGTTTCGGAAACCTTTGCTGGCGCAAGTGTCTCCTCCACAGTGGCCTCAGCCACTTTCCTGAGCCTCTTAGGACACTCCGCAATAAAGTTCCCTGCCTGATGGCAAGCATGGCATTTCGCTTCGGTGCTTACCTCAATCCAGGTCATCGATCCAGCAACACTCCAGTAAAAGCCGTCTGGAAGAACACACCCCTGGTTTAAAGTGACGTGTGCTTCACGGCTTAAACTCAAGATGCCGCGGCCGAGTCTCTCGTCCCCAATTCTGAGTGGTACTGCCCGGACCTTGCCGTGGATCTTTCCGAACCTTCCTAAGAAGGCCTCAAGATCCTCAGACCTGGCCCGGAGGGGGACCCGAGAAAAGCAGACTCTCGTCGGCTTTACTGAAACCGGGTATGGCTGGAGGTGCCTACCACCCACGTCGATGCCCTCAAGCATCAGCTTAGTGGCTGCGTCGATGGTAGTGGTATAGACTTCCACCATACCGCGGCCAACCAGTTCGAAGGAGAAAATATTCTCCAACGGGACCACCAGTGACAAGGCCTTAAGGTATGCACTTTGGGTGCACCCTCGAAGGTGCTCAAAGTGCATACCATAGCGTTCATCCTGCCACTGATAGTCAAAGAGACCTTGAAGCCCCGCGACTGTCTTAGGCCGAGACTTGCCCAAGTCAGCCAGCGGCTGACGTGGAGTCACATAACTTCCCTGAATCACTATATTGGAACTTTTCCTAGAACTACCACTCACCTGCTGGGCGTAGCTAGTCCCTACTACTGACCCTACATTTACAGATGCTTGTCCTTTTGGCACATCTTTGTTTTGTCCAAACTTCTTAGCCGCTGTGAGGCTTGGGCGCATGACGACTGGATTGGGAGGGGGGGCTGCCTTAGAGGCAGCTTCCACAACATCCTTCAATTTAGGGGCTGCAACTGTTTTCTTGTTTGCGGCGGATACCGCAGGCACTTTAGCAGCTGGTACTGCGGATTTCTTTGTTTGCACCACTGCAGGTTGCACGGTTAACATCGTGGACGCTGTGGTACAGATCGCTGATGATGCACATGTGGCGGATGCCACCGAAGAAGTCCCAACAGACGCTTCTCCACTTGACTTTGCTGCTGCTGTTGAATTCTCGTCAATTCTGGCCTTTTCATTTGGGCCCTTAATAGCCTCTTCAGTGGGCTCTTTAACATTTAGGAAGGAGACCAGGTCTACCTTATGGCCTCTTTCTCTCCTTTTTCTTGTATTGGGGGTTTTTTTCTTTCCCCCCGATCCACCTTCACTACTGCTACTCATACTGAGTGCAGTAGCAAATCAAGTAGGAAGTTCGATTTTCCAAGAAAACTTGATTTTTCGGTTTGACACTTGCGAATAAATTAATTAAAAAAATGCAAAAATCGCGAAAATGTCAAAAATTATACAAAATTGCTCTATATATGGCACAACTCTATAAACAAACGTTTTTCCACATTAACATGAACAAAACAACGATGGAACACAATATAACTAACAAAAAGACACAATAATCGCACGAAATCTAATTTTTTAAACTTTTTCTATTATTCGGCTCAAAAGTCACGTCCGTACACCTCAATACTTTAAATAATAATTTTTTTTTTTTTGTATATATGGCACTATATTTGGCACAAACGTTATAAATGTTACTGAAAAAATGCTATAAAAAGAGAAAAAAAGAAACTACTTAACCTATAAAATGTAAACTAAGATTAACAAAAAATGGTTAAGTAACTATAAACAAGAGCAATAAAATGAACCAGAACAATAGATATAAAGAACAAACAAATGAATACGAACAATAAAAGAACAGGAACAAAAAACTAACTAAGAAGTACAATAGACAAATCAGCAATAAACCGCGTAGTATAAAAATGACTGAAAAAGTATAAAAATATCAACAAAAAATTTTAAAAGCCACCAGGCAAGCGGCAGCTCCAGGAAGAGTTCCTTCAAATTCTGAAAACATTTTAGATTTAACCTAAATTACAGAAAAAATAGCCGAAAAATATACTGAAAATTTTGAATAACTAGAACACTGAACACTGAGTGTTCCCGGGGATAGACGCAGCACCTGGCGAAGTCACTGCATCAAGAACTACTTCTTGCCTGCAAGGAGAAACGCTCTCCGCAGGGACGTTCGCCACTTTTCTACTTCCCCTGAACACTCAGCATCAAGTGTTCTAGACGAACGTACGAAAAATTTTGAACGCGATAGAGTCCCGCGGGACCAGTCTGCAGAGTCGTAGACATCTGCAAACTGATTCCATCATCCTCTCAGTTCTTCTTTCCCAACGGGAGAATCACTTTCCTCGCAGCACTTGCAGCAAATCCAAAGCGGAGAGAAGCTCCGTGGACAAGATGCTACAAGGCTGCGGCCTATTGTCACCAGTGAAAAGTGAGACTGCCATTCTGCACCGACGCTAGCGGCTGCCAGGTACAGTTGAATGTGTCGGCGTTCGTTGCCAGAAACTCGAGACGGAGTCGTTTACTCAGCCTAACAACGAAGTGTCTCTTAAGTGCACGTGTATGTAACTGTGTGTCAGTGGCCTGTTGCCCAGGCTCGATCCGCATGCAATACAAATGAACTGTTGATTTAGCTAGTGTAAGAACAAAGCTAATTAAACAATTCACCTGGCTGCATGTCCTTGGCCCCAGTAAAAACGATGTTCTAGTAATGCCGAAACGCGGGCAGATTACCTGGCACAAGTGACGGACCAGTAGCATCAATTCGCACAAGGCCGGGCATGTGAAGTATCGGTGGAACAAAGTTCCTTCACCCCCACAAACCGTGCAGACTCTTTGAACGCTCTGGTCAATGTGCGACAGCTGATTTGGATGCACGAGGCTATGATGTAACAGTTTGAATGCTACATCAGAGTCTCTATAATTGGACGGATAACTGTAGATCACTCTGCAAGTCACCCCTCCGATTACTCCCAATTCTACCCCGAGATGTGCGCTCCATCTATTAACACCTAAGTGTTCTGCAGGAAACGCATCTGCAAATAGATCGCGCAGCCGACGTGATGTCAGTGTACTGAATGGCGTGTGCGGCGGTTGATTCACCACGAAAGCGTTCACCACCTCTGTGCCAGGCGACCTGGTACTGAGTTGGCTGAAACGCTCTCGTGCTGTATCAACCAATTGGTTTAATTGTGTTGGGTGAGGGTGCCCAGAGGCATCAATGATATCTCCGAGAACTGTAAGCTGTCCTGTATCGGCTGTTACACCTCGAGCATTACTGAACACCGAATCCACTAATTCAGGATTTAACCTGATCGGTAAAGCTGAAAAATCCCCGTACCCAATTTCATCCCATTGCAAATGGAATGCCGGTCTTATTCTGCCCCAGGTCGTGATCGTAGAGATCATTTCCTGAGACCAGTCGTGCGGATAGGGTGGGCGGACTGAAAGCAGATAGTAATGCTTTCCTACGCCGGCACCCCCCAAGGCGCTTACCCACAGCTGAGAAATCAAGCTGTCTTCAAACCGGAACACTCGTTGGAATGCTCTGATCTGAAGGCAACGAGTTTTAACGACCATGTCCGTAAGACCCAATCCACCCATCGCTACTGGTCGACAGAGCGTGCTTTCAGCGACCCATCTTCTTCCCCCCCAAAATGCGTCAATAATTTTTGCCTGCAAAAGTTTAACGAAGCCTTCCTCGAAGCACTCCAACTTAAGCAGGTGAACGATGGACGAGGTAATCAGGTAATTGACAACGACTGCACATCCTTTCAGCGAAAGGGGGAACAATCTAGTCCGCCACGAATTCACTGCTCCGGAAAGTTTTTCCAGAGCCATGCGGCGATTACGTGTTTTACCTTCGAGCCCGATATACACACCTAAATACTTCAAGCAAGTATTGGTCCATTGTATGCCGAGGAGAGAATCTGAACGATTCCGCCACCTCCCACACCATAGGCCTTGGCTTTTGCTTAGGTTAACCCTAGCGCCCGCTAATCGCTCATATTGTTCGAAAACCCTACGAGCGACTGGAAATGCATCTTCTTTCGTAACGAAAATAGACAGGTCATCAGCATACGCTAGAATGAGTGGCCTTATAGTATTGTATGGTAGATGAACTGAATATTGTCTCAACGATAGACGAAGATTTACTAGCAGCGGCTCCAGTGAAAAGTCATAAAGCATTCCTGACAATGGGCATCCCTGCCTGATACCCCGACGAAACGGAATAGGAGACAATATATGCCCATTATGCTTTATGAGAATCACTGAATCTCTATACAGACCACTGATGATCTCAATCCATCTGGACGGAAGCCCAAATTTATCGAGCACTTTCAGTAGATACTCATGAGAGACGCTATCAAACGCCTTTTCTTGATCCAATGAGATCATGGCCATCTGCGAACCAGTCTTTTCGTGGTAGGCGAAAAGATGTTTTGCTACGGCGATGTTGTCGTAAATAGTACGACCTGGAATGCAGTAGGACTGTTCCGGGTGTATAACCGATGCTATCACTGAGCTTAATATCGTTCCGAGTGCTTTGCAAACTATCTTGTAGTCGACATTGCACAACGTAACTGGCCTCCAGTTTCCCAGCCTCTGAAGATCTCCCTTCTTGGGTATTAGACGCATAACGGATCTCCGCCAACTTGAGGGAAATTCGGTATGTCCAACCACTGCAGAACTGAAGACCTCCAATAGGTCTGGAATCAAAAGATTCCTGAAGCGTAGAAAAAATTCTGGAGTTAGACCATCATAACCAGGAGAGGTATGACGGCGAAGATCCTTCGTAGCGGTAAGCATATCGTCGAGGGTTAATGCTCTGTCCAGGAATTCTCTACTTTCGCGGGAGAAAGCAGGAACGTACTGGAAGAATTCATCAGTGGACGTAGATGTTGGCAACGTCGGCACAGCATATAGCCGTGTGTAGTAGTTTCGGATATATTCCGCAAGCTCGTCTCCGTATAGGAGTTGTCCAGATTCGGCAAGAATCGAATCTACTTCACAAGAAGCGGTACGTCGTCGTGTTGTCTGGAAGAAGTACTCGGTCGGAGACTCGCCCTCTCGCAACCAGCGCGACTGATTTCGGAGTACAAAATCCAAACTATGTTTGTAATTTTGTACTCTCAGCCGTTCTTTTAATCTCTCGTATTGCGAGAGCAATTCTGGTTGCGCGGGCAGAAGCGTACCAATCCGGGTGACTTCGGCCGTCAAACTCGATGCTATATACCTGCTTCGATTGAATCTCGTCTCGATAAATGAGCGAATCTGAAGCTTTCCAACATCCCACCAATGACTAAGGTTCGCGTAGTCATTTTTCCTTTCTCGCCATTGATGCCAAAACTGTATGAATTCTTCAATGAACTGCTCTGAATTCAACAAGTTATTGTTGAAAATCCAGTAAGCAGTTCGCTTTTCGACCAAAGTGCTAGTCGCCACAACAAGAAGGTGATCACTAAGTGAGCACACTTCATGAGTGACACTAACGAAAAAGTTAAGAAGGCTAGACGAGACGTAAAGTCTGTCTATCCTCGAACCCGAAAAGCTACCCCGGACATTTCGGGAAACCCTTGTGTATGACCTAGTCGTTGGATTAAGCCAACGGTAGACATCGACAAGGTTGAGCTGTCTGACTAGGTTCCGCAATCGTCCCGCGTTCACTGAGTTGAATTCAACTCCGGAATGGCGGTCGAGTGCAGAATCCAGTGTACAGTTGAAGTCACCCCCAACGATAACCTCACCACCGAAGTTCGCAAGATGCGACAGGACAGAGTCCATTACCTGTCTTGCGATATCCTGGTCATGCGGTAGGTACACGTTTACTATCCTTAGTGTTTTGTCTCGCAAGACGAATTCTAAGGAAGACGCGAACCCTGAGCAGATGTCTGTGTATACAGGAGACGGTAGTGTGAAACTGTTGGACACAGCAATTGCCACACCAGATCCTCTACGAGGTGCTGGTGTGGCAAAAACTGTGTAACCTTTGTGTAAAATAGTGTTTCTTTCGAGTTGTGTAAATGTGTCGAGTGTAAAATTTGTCTCCTGTAAGAGTGCAATGTCAGTATTAAAATGTTTTATGTCTTCAAAAATGGCGTGTAGACGTGTAGGTGCACTTAAGCCCCCAGTATTCAGAGAGACTATCCTACACATTCAAGGGGAAAGATGAACTCAGATTATGAGTGTACGACTCTATTGAAGAAGCGCCCTGTCCAGGCGCTGCTCTTCGAGGGCATCCTCTACTTTATTGTAGAGGCGCTCGAGCCTCGACACCTCATTGTAGCGAGCCCGCTTCTTTGCATCCTGCTTCAGAAGCAATAACTGAGGCAGGATCCTGGCTGGATCACCAAGCTCTCGCTTAAGTATAGCCAGGATCCTGTCTCCACTCTTTTTGTAGTGGAGACTGTCGAGGATCGTGCGGAGCTTCGCCCTCGGCACCTCCACCAAATCGGGGTCCACCTCGAAGCGGCTATTCATCGACGCGGTACTGCCGCACGATTCGTAGCCGCTCTGAGTTGGACCGGCCGTTTCGGCAGCGGAGAGAACCTCGACGTCTGAGAGGGCATCAGTGACATCTTCCGATGCCACCGACGACGCACTCGGAGCGACAGGTTTTGTCTCCTCTGCCGAAACCCCCCTCTTGCTCAGCACCTTCTTTGACGGAGGTGCAGGCATGACCTCCTGGTCAGGCTTGCGCTTTGTACGCCTCTTCCTCTTCTTCTTCTCCTGACCCGACTTCGTGAGCTCCTCATCCGAGCTCACTGCTTCTACCCGTGTTGGGGTGGCACCGTTTACAGCCAGGACCGGAGTTGTCTCTGGAGTACTTTCCTCGGGCACTTTTTCTGCAGTTTGCCCCAAGAGAGCAGGCGCAGCACTGGGCGAAGGCACTACTGCGGGCACAACTGCAGGTGCAGGTGCACGCTCCACAGCGTCTTCAGCCACTTTCCTCTCCCTCTTGGGACACTCTGCAGCAAAATGCCCTACCTGATGGCAGGCGAAACATTTTGCCTCGGTGGTCACCTCAATCCAATGATGCGACCCGAGCATGCTCCAGAAAAAGCCCTCTGGAAGCACACATCCCTGGTTTAGGGAGACGTATGCTTCCCGGCTAGAGCTGAGGATGCCCCGACCGAGCCCTTGGTCTCCAAGTTTTAGGGGTACTGCCCGAACTTTGCCGTGGACCTTTCCGAATCTTCTTAAGAAGCCTTCAAGGTCCTCAGGCTTAGCTCGGAGTGGGACCCGGGAGAAGCAGACTCTCGTCGGCTTCACTGTCACCGGGTACGGTTGGAGGTGTCTACCACCCACATCGATGCCTTCGAGCATCAGCTTCGTAGATGCTTCGATAGTGGTGGTATACACCTCCACCATACCGCGTCCGACCAGACCAAAGGAGAATATCTTCTCCAATGGGACGACCTGTGACACAGCTCGCAGGTACATACTTTGAGTAACTCCGCGAAGGTGCTCAAAGTACATCCCGTACCTGTCGTCCTGCCACTGGGCGTCAAAAAGCCCCTGAAGGTCCCCGCCTGATTTGGGCCGAGACTTGCTCAAATCAGCCGGAGGCTGACGAGGAGTCACATAACTACCTGCAATAGTAATGTAGGAACTTTTATTGGAGCTGCCACTTACCTGCTGGGCGTAACTGGTCCCTGTTACTACCCCGGAGCTGGTTGGTGGTCCTTTTGGCGCTGGATTCCTGGTCGCGGCTTTCGTGGTCGCAGACAGGTTTGGCCGCATTATGATAGTGGTCGGAGCTGGAGCATCCTTCGATGCTGCTCTAACTACATCTGCTAATTTTGGCGCAGGTTTCGTTGCAGCAGATGCTGCAGACACTTTTGCAGCGGATGCTGCAGATATTTTTGCAGCGGAGGCTGCAGGCACATTATCAGCAGGCACTGCTGATTTTTTCGCGGCTGGTGCCGCCGGCACAATAGCAGCTGCTGCTGCTGCTGCTGAGTTTTTCGCGGCTGATGCCGCCGATGTAGAGGCACCGGATGTTACTAAGTTGTTAGCGGTGGCTGCCGCTAATGCCTTAGTGACAGATTTCGCTGCAGTCGAGGTCTTCTTATCTGCCTGCTTGGCTGCCGATACTTTGCTTCCTTCTCCCTTGGTGGCCTTTTCGGTGGGCCCTTGTACAGCCTCTTCAGTGGGCTCAAACGATTTTAGGAAGAAGCCGAGGTCTACCTTCTTCCCTCGCTCCTTCTTTTTACGGGCATTGAGGGGCTTTTTGCTCCCCCCCGTATCACTACTACTGCTACTGCCACTCATTTTGAGGACAGCAGCAGCATAAATTTAGTTGTAAAAGTTCGTTGCCTACTTTTCAGAACGCAATTAGTAGCGTTACTATGGCAACTACAAAAAAACTTTAAAATCCACCAAATGTCAATTTTTTGGTAATTTTTCTAAATTAATTTTTAATAGTTTTTCCACTTATTTTCACTAACTTGCAATGTTTCTTATGATTTATCGATAGTCCGTATATATCTTATTAACTTTTCGCACTTTCTTACTAAAAATTCTCGTTTTTTAAGGCACTTTTTGTCACTTTAGTTGGTCACTTGAAAAAACACGTCTGCACTCTTTAGATTATTCAATAATAATAATAATAATAAATGTTTATTCTTCAAGCTCCAAATGACAAGTTTAGGCTTTCACAATCAGAATTAATAAACAAAGACAATGGCTCCGAGGCCGTCTGTCGTGGCTGGCAAATTCTAAAATATAAATCTAATTCCTATCAATTTAAATTCAATCCCATTAATTAATATACAATAATTCCATAAATTTGATAAAGCTAACATATCCTATACTTATAAAATCATAAATATGCTTCCAAAAAATATTATTGGGTAGTTAGTTGTTATATTCATTTACTAGCATTTGTCTGTACTTCCACGCCGTTCTTGCGTACCTTACGAGACCATCGAAATCTTCACCGTTTAGGATAGATATTGTTTCATCTTCTGTAAGATAGGTTTTCCCAAAAGCGGACATCCTCATTTCTTTAAGAATTGGGCATATAGCTATGTAGTGCATAAAATCTTCGTCCTCATCCAAGTTACACAGTGAGCATACCGATCTGCCTTCGTTTCGAAACGGGCTTGCATTTAATTGCAACATGCCACTTCTGTATAAAAGAATTGATCTTATTCTTTCGACACTGTTGATATCTTTGAAATAATTAAGCTCTCCTAGGTCAAAATTTAGTTTATTATAAAGTCCGTGTCGAATTGTTTGCCTTGCTTTTTCCTCCGCTTTTGACCATTGCCATCGCTCCTCCTTTTCCAGGATTGTCGTTAAAACTGAAGATAGGTTCTGGATATTATTTTGCACTGCTAATTCAATTTCTTCGTTATGTTTGGTTGAAAGATCTCGCCATTCATCGTACCAATATGCCTCATGTTCGATTGCCTTAGTAGCCAGGATATGTGGTAATCTGTCCTCAGCATATAAGCAGAGAACTTTGAGCATGTAGTCGAAGTGGCATTTTAAAGTATACATGTATAAACTTTGCAGTCCCACTTCCAGCATAAGTACATAATTGGGTGTTTTTTGTGGTAGCCGTAATAGTTTTTTAATAAAGCAGCGCTGCAATTTTTCGACTTCTTCATATTCAGCGAAGCCCCACACTTGAGCTCCGTAACACAGTACTGACTTTGAGGTTGCCGAGTAGATTTTAACTTTTGATGAGTGGTTTATATTGCTGCTCTTAATAAAGTTGCTCCAGGTACTGCTGATTACGCCTTTTGCTGCACTTAATCGCTCCTTTAGATGGGTTTTCATTGAGAGCTTGGGTGTCAAAGTAATTCCGAGGTATTTGAATTCCTTTACAACTTCAACGTCGTGTACTCCGTACCTCCAATGTTCATTATGAGCTCTTCTGCCACCTCCCCTTTGGAATATCATTATTTTTGATTTGTCCAGGTTTACTATCAAGCTCCAAGACTGGCAGTACTCTTCGAGTTTAAATATCATATGTTGTAGCTCATTTGGGTTTTCCGATAGTAAAACTAGATCATCTGCATACGAAAGGGTCTTGATGACCAAGCCATCTATATTTACTCCTCCCTCCATGCCCACTTCAATATCGTTGATGAAAAAGGAGAAAAGCAAAGGACTTAGTGTGCATCCCTGTCTTAGTCCGCACTTGAACTCAAATCGTTCGGATAGTTTGTCGCCATTCCAAACCTGGGCAATAGTATTTTTATAAATGCTCTGAAGAAACCTTATAAATTTGGTTGATACTCCCTGTTGATAGAGTTTATAAAAAAGCGCCGCTCTGTTGATTGTATCGAACGCTGATTTAAAGTCTACGAAGAACGCATATACCTTGCCCTTTTTCTTAGCTTGTTTAATTTTAACAATGTTGCATAAATTGAATATGTTGTCAATAGTTGAGTAACCAGGTCTAAATCCAGCTTGAGACTCATGTAAAATTTTGTTGTTCTGCTCCCATAAAACAAGCCTGTTGTTTACGATACCTGTCATTAATTTTGCCACTGCATCCATAAAAGATAGTCCTCTGTAATTATCCGGCTGATTCGGATCACCTTTTTTATATATAGGAAATATAATTGAGTGAGAGAAGCTGTTAGGCAGATTTTCGTTTGCGTACATAGTATTGAAAATTTTTAATAGTTTAATTAGAAAGCTTGTAGGTGCATTTTTAAAAAACTCGTAAGGTATACGATCAGGTCCAGGTGCCTTGTTATTTTTTACTTTTCTTAATACTGTTAATAGCTCATCTATGGTTATTTCGCTATCTAATATTGGGTCCTCAATTTTAGGAGCTGCGTATAAAATCGCCTGAGCTGTTACTGGTTTAGCAGGTTTTCGAAGTGGCTTTTCAAATCCTGTACGGTAATATCGCACCCTTTTACAAACTTGGTTTCGCGAAGCTCTTTAATCAGAGACCAAAATTGTTTGCTGTCGCGTCCTTTATCTAGCTTTGAGAGAACTTCTTCGTAGTACGTTATTTTTTTCCTTCTGCAGAGCTCCTTAAAGTTCCTGTTTTCCTTCAAGTACATATTTTTTGAGAAGTCAGTGTTGCTCTTCCTAAATAAATTTAGCCACCTAAAAGACTTTTTCCTGGCTTTAAGACAATCAAAGTCAAACCACTTTTTCTTCAGCTTTATATTTCGGTCTATAATTTTGTTGGATGATTCGTTTATTATGTTAATTAAATCAGTTAAATTTGCTTCTTCAGGCAAGGAGTTCACTGCGTCTTCTAGCTTTTCGTTGTATCTATTAGGATCTTGTTTCCTCCATTCAAGCTTTGGAAGTAATTTCATTTCAATTTGTGGAGATATTGAATTGTTCTCATGATTTACTGAGCATCGCAGACTGACAGGAAGATGATCCGAGTACGGGTGACCACCAATCTCCAATCTTTGCACATTACTAATAAAATTAAAGGATGCGGCAACAACGTCTATGGTTGAGGCACCACTAGTGCTGATATATGTATATTCACCCTCCAGGTCTCCAGAAGTACGGCCATTTAGAATAATAAGTCCATGCTCCTCACACAACTCTAGAAATTTTCTTCCTCTGTTGTTTATGACTTTATCCTTAGATTTTCTGCAGGTAGAGAGCAGGTGATTCGTTATTCCAAACTCTGGGAGTATTTGTTGAAGCTCTCCAATTCTCATATTAAGATCACCTAGCACTGCAAAGCTATCCGCCCCTATACTTTCCACACATTCAGTAAGTGCTTCAAAATCCTCAGTCCATTGATTACAATTCAAGTAGGTCGGTATGAGAAAGAAGCTAGAGTTGTCCGAGGTGATAGATACCGTTGCGTATTTACTGTTGATTAGCGTGAATTTGGGTGAATTTTTATCTTTACTGTTTTTCTTTATCCCATAAACACACCCTCCTTTAGCTCTGCCAAAATGAGCAGATCTTGTTGCACCAATCCAATATATTTCACATCCTGTGAAGTATTTGTTGTATTTCTCTTCATCGCCTTGCATAACGTTAAATATTTATTCCAGGAGTATGAAGAACCAGAAAACTCAAATAATAACTCGCGTCTCGTCAGGTTAGACGAAGAGCTCAGCCTGGACGTAAATCTGAGCGCGGAGGAAAAACAAGCGATATCACAACTCTGTTACGAGTATAACGATATTTTTTTCCTCAAAGGTGATCGGCTAACTTTCACAAACGCCATCACTCATGATATGGACCAAGCACCAATCAACCAGAAACTGTATCGTTTGCCAGAGACGCAACGAAATGTAATAAACGAACAGCTTCGCGAAATGCTAAAAAACGGCATAGTGCAGCCAAGTAAAAGCCCTTGGAATTCACCTCTCCTAGACATCCCCAAGAAGGTGGGACCAGACGGTTAAAAGAGGTGGCACGTCGTCGTAGACTTTCGTAAATTAAATGAAAAGATAGGTGATGCCTTTCCGCTGCCCCGGGTCGAGGATATTCTTGACCAATTGGGTCATTCTCGGTATTTTACCACCCTCGATCTCGCCAACGGCTATTACCAGGTGCTCGTCGATCCTCAAGAGCGATCCAAAACCGCGTTTAGCACCAATTACGGCCTCTATGAATTTAGGCGTATGCCATTTGTGCTCAAAGGTTCCCCGGCCACATTCCAACGCTTAATGAACTTCGTCCTAACAGGATTACAAGGCTTGGAATGTTTTGTCTACCTAGACGACATAGTCATCTACGGTAAAATTCTTGCGGACCATAATAACAAGCTCCGCAAAGTCTTCAATCGTTTGAGAGAGAACAACCTCAACCTGCAGCCGGAAAAGTGCCAGTTTCTGAGAAAAGAGGTTGTTTATCTAGGCCACAAGTGTTCCAGTGAGGGAGCACTTCCAGATCCCAGTAAAATGGCTTGCGTCCAAACTTTCCCAGTTCCCAGAACTGTACGTCAATCCTTTATTGGACTTGCCAATTATTATCGAAAGTTCATCCCCGACTTCTCCAAGATTGTGCGTCCCATCACGAATTTTCTCCGCAAGGATGTTAAATTCACATGGACCGAGAAGTGCCAGGAGGCATTCGAGAAAATCAAAACCTCACTAATTTCCCCTCCACTCCTTATATATCCCGATTTCTCAAAACCATTCAACTTAACCACGGACGCCAGCAGCGAGGCATTAGGAGCCGTGCTCTCGCAAGGAGAAGTAGGACACGATCAGCCCATTGCCTACGCCAGCCGTACACTGAACAAGGCGGAACGCAACTACTCAACTATTGAAAAAGAGTTGCTCGCCAAAGTCTGGGCTACGCGTAACTTTAGACGTTACTTGCAAGGTCGAAAATTTACGGTCTATACAGATCACAAGCATCTCAAGGGAGTCATTAATGTTAAAGACCCCACTACCCGTCTGGTGAGATTTCATCATAAACTTTCCGAATTCGATTATAAAATCGAATACAAACCAGGAAAGTACAATACGAATGCCGACGCGTTAAGCCGCATTCCACGGGAAGTCAGCGAAGACACAGACGACCAAAACATAATAGTAAAAGCACAAGTCCACCATAAAATGGATTCAAACTCGAAGGATGAAATAACCTCTAGTCGAAAAAATCGCCTAAAATGTAACGCTGTGACCCGGGCCCAAGCGGAAAACGCTCAAAGAGAGTCCAAAAGTCCCGAAATACCGGATCACACGCCCGGCGAAAACAAAACAGTTCCAAATACAGAAGAGGTCACAACAGAGAACCCGCCAGATATTAATCCGCTCGTCGACGATAAACCTAAGCCTCCTGAAATAACCACAAGCCCGAAGGAGGTACAAACGATCTTACATGATTATCATGACTCTCCTTTTGGCGGCCATCAGGGCGTAAATAAAACATATAAGCGGATTTGAAGGAAGTACTGGTGGAGGCACATGCTTAGCGATATCAAAAAATACGTTAAGCGTTGCTCAAAATGCCAAAAAATGTTTACCTCAGTTTAAAATGCCGATGGTCATCACGAACATCGCAGAACAACCCTTCGACAAAGTCTATCTCGACATTGTTGGTCCACTCGAGGAAACTGACTCCGGAAACAAGTACATCTTGACTTTCCAGGATAACCTCACTAAATTTGTCGACTGGTACGCCATACCTAACGGGGAAGCCGTCACTGTAGCGCAAATCTTCTTCAAAGAAATCGTCGGGCGCTACGGCATTCCTAAGCGGATAGTCACTGATCAAGGAAGCAACTTCCTTAGTGACCTGTTCAAAAAGGTATGTAAACTGCTACGGGTGAAAAAGTTACAAACTTCTGCTTACGGCCCACAGTCAAACGGCGCACTTGAACGTGCACACAGGCCGTTAATCGAATACCTGCGTACCATAGTGGACGAGAATCCTAAATCATGGGATCAATATCTGCGAACCGCTGCATTCGTGTCCAACAACAGTGTACACGAGGGGACAAAATTAACTCCCATGGACTGCCTTTACGGCTTCACAGCGGATGTTCCGTCAAATTTAAAACGAGACCCCGAACCCCTGTATAATCACGAGAGCTACTATCAGATCCTACGATATAAGCTCCAAAGGTCTTATGCCACGGCACGCAAAAATCTGCTCGCTAGCAAGCAACGGTCGAAATTATACTACGACAAAGCTGTTCGACCCTTATCGTTCCACATAGGTGACAAAGTCTTACTCAAGAGCGAAAGTCGAAAACATAAGATCTCTCAAATCTGGGTAGGACCATATCTGGTAATCGGTATACCATCATCAATGAATACAACCCTAAAAATGGGCAAACGTACAGTTACGGTTCACAACAACCGTCTGAAGCCACTCTATAAATAGATAATAACAATTGAAAATTGTTTTATACGCGTCGTGGCGTGCTACCACAATCTACGGTCGAGATGAAGATCGTAACGCAAGGCCAGCACAAAATTAAGAAGGGAACCAGTAGGGTCCAATCCAACTTCATAAAAAACTTATTTGAACCCATTTAAAACTTCTAATTAATTTTAAATCACTTAGCGTAGAAACTCCCACTTCACCTATTAAACGTGATTAAAACTACGAAGTACCAAACAACAGGACTTCACTACCTTTTTGCACAGCACCCCATAATTAAAAGAACGACTCTTGCCAAAAGTCAAACCCTAGACTACAAATTCGAAACAACTCTCGTGTAATTCCGTCAGAGACTGGACCACCTAAACTCCATCTTATTATTGCTATATCTATAAATTCTTCTTGATGGCAAACTGAATTGCAGTTACGCCCTACTTGGTTTCTACACCCCGCGATCAAAGGGGACAATTACAATAGCTAATTTTCTTTTAATGCCTTAACAAGAGAACCCTCACTCTAAATTACTTTGCCTGAGACAAAACCTTCACACTTTAATTATATCTACACGATTGTATATTAATTTACACCCATTTACCTCCTAATTTTTTCTTTTTTCCCGCCTCAGTGGCTGAGACAGGAACTTCTTTCTTGTAGTCCCTTGCCTTGAGGTCCTCCTCATCTACCTTCGACATACTGTATTCAACAGTAGATATCATAACAACTCACTTTCTTTTATTATACCCACTTCCCGTGACTTACCGCGAAATTCCTCTTGGTAGTCCCGTGTCCCGAAGTCGACCTGCGGATGTAAAAATGCGCGTCAAACAACTTCAGAACATTACGCTGGAAAATACTTACGAGATATACGATGGGTAAATTGAAACTCTGCCGACTAAATGAAATGAAAATTCGAAATGTTTCTGAAAGTTCGGAATTACGACGTAACCAAATTTCTAACAACAAGAAATTGACGCAAGAGCCACCATTATCACCCTCGCCTCCAGGGCTACAACTGGAACTTCTCTTGACACCCATTGCCCTGAGGTACACTGCGGAAATATAACATTCGCAGGAAACCACTTTAAGGAAAAATCTACGCTTATTAAATAAGAAAACCAATTAAGTAAACCTCCATTAACCATATTCCTCTCCCCAGGTATGATACAAAACGCTATCATCCTCGGACTAATTATGTCCACTATGGGAAGTATTACTTCGGAGCCGTACTCCGTAAGCCCACTTAACAACACAGGAGTGTTATTCGAGGATTAAGGAAGCCTCATGGTTTACCACTCCGCATGTAATATAATCAAGGAGTTGGACCTGACCGAGTTGAACATTCAAACAACGATTGCGGAACGAGCTGAACACTATGTGCATCAACTCTGTGGAAACAACACGGTAGAAGACCTCTGCGAACGCCAGCAAAAGCACATGCACGCGTTGATGGAAAACATCAAACAACGCACTAAGGTAATTAAACAAGCTGTTCCCAAATCTCGTAAAACGAGATCCATCTTTGACGACATCGGAAACGCCATGCACTACCTGTTTGGTAACATGGATAGTGCCAATGAACGTGAAGTCTATAGTCGCCTGGATGAGTTGGAAACTAACCATCAGGTACTCGCTGATTTTGAGAAACAACAAATCAGTGTAGTCAAGACTGCGCTCAATACAATTCAAAAACCTTTAAATTCCCTGGTCGAAAGACAACGGCAAATAGCCTACCAGATGAATGATTTACATAATTTAACCGATAAACTCGGAGCAAGACAAATGAGGCAGGAAGTAGTCTCTAGTCTGTTGCTACAAATGGTAGAAATTGAGTTTCGACAGCAGGCGCTACTGGATATAATAACATCTAGCCGAAATAATCAAATTCATCCCCTGCTGATCGCCCCTGATTCACTCACTGAGGTTTATCACAAATATCATGCCACGTGTTCAAACGCACAGAATTGTCTATCAATTCTCTATCAAACGCCAGAATTACGAACACACTGTTGCAAGAAAAATTGGTGATAAAAATCTTCAATATCCCAAAACTGAAGTTGCAACGAATCAGGTGCTTCCCTATACACACGGAAGCAAATCATTCATTGGTCCCGGAAATAGAATATTCCCATATAGCGAGTCAACTTTCGACTCAGGAATTTATATTACTTAAGCCGGAAAACATGAAAACATATTGGAAAGTTACTCGAGATGTCGAGGAAGATACGTATGCTGGTTTGCTAAATACGCCGATAACAAAAGCAACACAAACGGATGAATGCGTAATCAAGTTGCTCTTCAATCCCCTGGATGAAAACCCTAGGTGTTCGCTAAAAGTGCAAATACACCCCAAGAACATTTTAATTAAATTAAATAGGCCAAATTCCTGGCTGTATGCATTGAGGACAACAACCATTGTGCATATTACATGCATCCAGCAATTACTCACGCATCGCCTCTCAGGACAGGGAATCTTGGTCATTAATCAGCCATGCCACTTACAAATAGGACCACATACCCTATATTACGAGGCTGAAAATACACATCCACTACTTTTCACGCAACCAGCGTACTTCCCGAAAACAAATGAAACGTCAAGGGAATTAGATTCCTTCGTGGCTAAATACGAGCAGTATTCTTGGACGGAAGCACCATATACAAAGCTACTACTAGGTGACAACACTTACGAAATGTTGCACGATATTCGAGATAATTCTCGCTTCCGATATCGGTCTCGACACGATACCGAGACCGGCAGCGAGACCAATATCATTGGTAACAGTGCGATACCGAGAGCGCGATTGAGGTGACGAGAGTGGACGAAATATTAGTTTTTATCATTTAATTGTGGAAAATTTTTTTAGTTGTTTCAGCTTTTATATCGGTCTGAGAAATGTCAATTGTGTGATTTATAAGGCATATAAGTATACATTGCTCTCCTCAATCGCTTCTTTCTACATTGTTAAAAAAATATATTTGAATTTGCTATATTTTGTAATTGTTTTTATTGGCTCATACTCTTTGCTTATAATAAGAATGTATTGAATTTCTCTTTTGAGTTTGTATCAGTCTAATGAAATTTGCTCTTAGTTTTTCAGTCTTCTTCGAGCCTTCTTTTGTGAAGCACGCGGTCCTCTTACATATTTGAAAATAAATATTGTATGAATAATTCACGGTTTTTTTGTTTTCTGTTAGTCAATCCTTAGACTACCAGATTTTTTATTACATGGTGCCGAAACCCGGGAACGGACTCGTGGAAAAGAGACTTACTCGGATTGGCGAATTGTCGGGAATTTTTTTTTATTTATTAATAGTGTCGGCAGATAACGGAATTCTGTAACGCTATGGAATTGTCGGCACGTTCAGCATATCGAGGACAGGTGACGAAAGTCAACCCAGCTAAATGAAGAAAATATGGGAAAGTTTGACGAGATTGAGGAGGAGCTGATGTCATTTATTCAACGGTTAACTTCAGCTCATGAAAGTCTTCGTACTGCAAACCTAGAAGTCCAAAGTAAGTGCTTAATTAAGGTGGAAGATATGGAAAAGGAATTAGAAAAGATTGCAGAATACGAGGACTTAGCTATTGGTACGTTAGCTCGTCTAAATTCTAGGTTGCGAAAATTAAAACAGCGATATCGCGGTTCACATGCCGTTCCAACGGTAATGGATAGTTCAACGTCTCGCTCTAACACAGCTGCATTTATCAACCCAATGAAACTACCCAATTTGCCCCTTAAGCGTTTTACGGGAAGCTATGAAGAGTGGTTACCCTTTTGGGAACAATTTCGTACGGCGGTGCATGAGAATGTTAGCTTAACAGGTTCAGAGAAATTTAATTATTTGGAATCAGTTTTGGAAGGAAGTGCAAAAAAAGTGATCGCCGGTTTCACTCCCTCAGAAAGCTGTTACGATGCAGCAATCACACTTCTACAAGAGCAGTTTGGTGACACCGAAAAGCTGATTAACAAACACATGCAGCAGCTAATTTCTCTTCAGCCGGTGCAAATGAAAAGTGATGTTAGCGGCTTGCGTTTTCTCTTTAATACTGTCATGTCTTGCACCAGATCGCTCACAGCGCTAAAAATCTCTTCGAACCAATACCATGTAATGCTCAAATCAATTTTATTGCGCTGCCTGCCGCATGAAATGCGAATTGATTACCATCGAACGCAAGAGAGTAGTGAAGGCAAGTGTGAAGCGGAAGACTCAACATCAGATATAGGCAGTACGAGGTTATCAGACATCAACGATAGCCAAGTCAAGAGTATTTTGAATTTCCTTAAACGGGAGGTAGAATCATTAGAAAGAGCTCAAAGTGGAAAGAGTAAAATGTCCTCTAGCAGTAAGTATTCTACGACATCCACTGAAGCTAGTTTACTGTCCGTTAATGCAAGTTAACCATGTTTGTTTTGCAAGTCGAGAGATCACAGTACAGTCGAGTGTAATGACGGCAGCGTTTCATTGTCAGAAAAAAGAGAAATGCTGCGAAAGAATGGAAAATGTTTTCGATGTACGCAGAAAGGGCACACGTCGCAAAAATGTCATAAAAGGTGGGTGATCTGTAAAATTTGTAAGGGAAGACATGTTACTTCAATGTGCAATGGCAATTCAACTCGTCGGCAGCTTTCAAATCCAGTTTCGAAAAGGCAAGAGAGTGTAAAAGAGAGTGGACATACAAATCTCCGGAACCACTATAGCCTCGACATCAATGCTCCTGCAATCAAATTGCTGTTGCTCCGTGTCGGAAAGACAATTTGATGGTGCGTATCATAATTGATGGCGGTAGTCAACACACATATATACGTGAGAGTGTAGTTGCTTAATTAAACTTAACCTCAATCGGGACAATCAATTTATCAGTTATTCCTTTCGGTAGTAAAAAGCAATCGCCGTTTCAAAAATTAAATAAAGTTAAAATTCTTTTAAAAAGCCAATTTGATTGCAGGAGCATTGATGTCGAGGCTCGTTTCAAGGCATGGAATTGGCTGATTCACAAAAGGTAAATTTGGAAGCAGAAGAGGGCCTAAGCCTACTAATTGGGTCAGAATTCTATTGGGATGTTGTAACCGGGAAGCAAAGGCGTATATCTCATCGACTAAGGGCCGTTGAAACTATTTTTGGTTGGACCTTGCTTGGTCCTCATTTTGTAAGTACAAATCACGTTGATGCTTGCTGCACGTATTCTTCTAGCAACGTTTTACATATCGCTAATTTGAACGAATGTGACCTCTCAAGATTCTGGTCACTTGAAGCCATTGGCATTCAAAGCGAAGAAGCCGAAAATATTTCTTTGACGAAAAGGTTAGTGGATAATTGCATTACGAAGAAAAATTCGAGGTATGTAGCTACTCTTCCATGGAAAGATCCTAAAGGCGTTTTGGACGATAATAAGGGGCAAGCAATGTCAAGGTTATATTCGCTATTAAAGCGTCTTTCGAGAAATCCTAAGGAATTACTTGATTACGATGGTGCCATGAGACAATTAATTTCTAGTGGAATTGCTGAACCCATCCCTCGTACAAAGGATAGTGATAGAATTAGAACATTTTACCTTCCGCATCGACCTGTGTTCAAAGAGGAAAGTATGACGACAAAATTGAGAATAGTTTTCGATGCGTCATCTCATGCTGTCGGATCTCGATCTTTAAATGATCACCTATCCACAGGTGCGAATTTGCTACCTGATGTTCTAAAAATATGTTTAAATCATCATCATAAAGCATTTCATCAAATTATTCTGCACGAGAAGGATAGAGACAGCCATCGTTTTATTTGGTATTCTGCAGAGTTAAAATCACCGATCGACCCACCTGAATTTCAGGACTTCAGAATGACGAGGGTGACGTTTGGGGTTACTTGCAGTCCCTTTTTATTAGCCACCTGTTACAGCCTCTTATAGCTGTAGCTAACAACGTAAGGGATGTAGGATAGGATGTGTATCTGGGACAATCTTCGCAGGCTTGAAACACAATTATTGATTAAAAGGCGGTTTGTTTTAATTTCACGTTTCCTTTTTTTTGTTTTATTGTAAATAAATAAATAAATTCAACAAAAGAAAATAATAATTCAAATATAATAAAATGATACAAAAGTAATAAAAATACAAAAGAAATAATAATTCAAAAATATATGGTAATTCAAACAAAATAATAAATGATTTCAAAATGATTTTAAAATAATAAGAAATAACTTGATGTAATATTTTTTAAATTTCAATTTCCGTCCGCCGCGTAATGTCTGTAAAAAGAAGCAATTTGTTTTTAAAAGAAAAACAACAGAAGAAAATTTAATAATAAAATGAGACAAACAAAATAAATGGAATTTCTTCGTGCGGTTAGTTTTTTTCCTTTTCTTGTTTAAAAATTATTTTTCCTGGGTAAATACCGCAAGAAATCTAGTTCTTAAACATAGAAATTTGGATTTTATAATTATTCGGTAAATACCAGAATAATTGTGTTTTATAATTATTCGGTTAATACCAGAATAATTAGTTTTAATCGACTTGGAGTATACCTAAGCGATTCGATGAATAAGCGGTGGAGACCAGCTTGTGAAGCGAATTCGGCGTAAACCAGAATTGAATTTTAGCTTGCAATGCAGCTCTTTATATAGAAAATCGAATGTATGCAAGTAAATGGAGCTGCATTGTGTGAAAGAGTGCGCATGTCAATAATTCTTAACTTACAACTTTTGTAAGTTACCATCTTTACACATAGATGGCCTTGGTGAAGGGATTCTGTAAAAGGTATGAATATTCAACAAGGAAATTTTGTATTATTGTGTTATTGCTGTCAAGTACAGCTGATCAATTTAAAGAGTGTAAATTAAGTTGATTTGGACTCGGATGAAAGGATCAGGATACAAGGATATGGATATGTCAGATAAGTATTTTCTTTTCTTTTTTGTCTGACTTGTTTCTTTGTGGGTTTTTTTCTTATTTTCAGGTTTTGACGCTGGACATGTTGAGGACGGGATTAACCCATTGTTGGAATGGAATGTTTACGAACAGGTAATTCTTTGCTTTTACATTCAGTATTAATGTTAATTTCATTTTAGATTTTATGTCGGGCTGCGACATCCTCCCCCACCGGTTATTATAATGTTAAAGTGTATAAATACCTTGGAATTGATAAATTATACCACAGCAATTTGTTATTTATGATTTTTAGACGAACCCGTCCCGCTTGCTGCAGAAAAACTGTGAAACGTTGCCTTTTTGTGTTCCTGATATTTTCGTAGGGAATCTGTTGCAAATCATGGAATGTGATTTGAAAGGGCGTGCCATCCACAGTTGTGACGTCATATAATTTATCTTCAAGTCGCCTTGGGGGTGGTGGTTTGCTTTTTGGAGACGAATGCTGACACACGGCATGACGAAACGTGTTTATGTCAAGCCTATTTCCTTGTCTGAAATTTTGATGTGAATGCGGCTGTCTCTGTGTTGTGGTGTTTAATGATAGTGTCTGCCCCTGTGATTTGTCAATATTCAAAAAATCCAGGCGAATTTTTTCCAATGGTATTGACATTGGAATGCTCGGATTTTTATTTGTTTGTAGTCCATTCCAAACCTTTGCAGGTTGAGTCCGTTTTCTCAAACAGCACTCTTCTGAATATGAAGGCATGGCTTTGGCCTCTATAAATTCTTCAGATGCCTTCTTGACTGGAGACCTATATAATTCCTGTGGTGTTCTTTCTGGAGTAACCAGCTCCGGTTCTTTGTTTTGATGCGTTGGTGTTTGGTGTGCATCGTTTTCCCAATTCAATTCATCGAGAAAACTGAATATGTCCGCCGTTGTGCTATTGCTATCTGGCGGAGACATGCCAATCCAGTCAACGTCATCAAACAAATCTAAAACGTCTTCCATTTTCTCTTGTTATGATATTGCTAGAGAAAAAGAATCGTGTTATATTATAAAAATAAAACAATGAATTGAACATGACGCCACAAGACATGATACAAAACCATAACCTAACCCATTATATTTTTGTCCTACCAATCTCAAATGTCTTTGACAAGTGGACAGAGTTTGGTGATGGCTCTTTGAATCACATTTGACTCTGTTTTGAGTGTTACCACCCTGATTTTGCCGTCATTGCCAGGATGGATATTTTCAATGCGACCCAAGATCCATTTTTGGGGTGGTAGCTTGTCATCCTTTATTAAGACAACTTGTCCAATTTCCATATTAGTTTTTGGGGACTGCCATTTTTGTCTTTTTTGCAGTTCCAGCAAATATTCACTGCTCCATCGTTTCCAAAATGACTGTTTTAATTGTTGCACATATTTCCATCTATTGGTTATGTTGTAGTTCTGATTAGATATATCATGTTCAGGTGGTGATAATAAAGCTGTACCAACTAGAAAATGTCCCGGAGTTAATGGTTCTAAACTGGTTGCGTCCCCGGATATAGTACTTAAAGGCCTTGAGTTGATACACGCTTCAATTTGAGCCAGGAGCGTATATAATTCTTCGAAGGTAAGCGTGTTAATTTGTAGCGTTCTCTTTAAATGATGTTTGATTTTCTTGACGCTGGCTTCCCATAATCCGCCCATATGAGGTGCATAAGGTGGGTTGAAATGCCACTCTATGCCGACTACTGCAATTTTTTCTGCTGCATCTTGGGTTGCTTGTTTGATATTTTCTTGGAGTTGCTTGTTTGCACCCACAAATGTGGTCCCGTTATCTGAATAAATCTTGGAGCAATACCCTCTTCTTGCTATAAAGCGTTTAAGTGCAGCTAGGAAAGCGTCAGACGTTAGATCAGAGACAACTTCCAAATGTACGGCCTTTACAGTCATGCAAACAAATACGCAAATATATCCCTTGTATTCCTTTGCTCCTCGATGTTTTGACATTTTTAATGTTATGGGGCCAGCATAATCTAGGTCCACATTTTGAAATGGCCTAGCTTGTGTTACTCGTACTTCTGGTAGCTCACCCATTATCTGCGTTTGTTGTATATTTCTAAATCTGATACATTTCACGCATTTAAGTATTTTGCTTTTTATCGTATGCATGCCGTTGATAATCCAGTATCCATGTAGTCTCATTGTAGTTAGTACTAGTTGTGGTCCGCCATGCAACGAAACTTTGTGAAAGTATTCGATAAGTAGTTCGGTTACATGTTCGCCTTTTGGTATGATGATAGGATGTTTTGTATTAAACGGAAGAGTAGACTTTGAAAGCCTTCCTCCAATTCGAAGTATTCCATTTTTATCAATAATTGGAGATAATTTGTATAATGTACTTGATTTTGAAATGCATTGTTTCGATTTTAGCTGCGTAATTTCTTGTGCGAATGTTCTTTGTTGTAACTGACGAATAATGATAAACCTTGCTGCTATTATTTCTTTAGCAGTTAACGTTTCTATTCTTCGATTTTTCCTGTCCCTACAATTGGCGATAAATCTAAGACAGTAAGCAGTAACGCGTAACATTTTTTCAAATGTCGAATATTTGGTCAATAAATCTTCTTCTTGTGTCGTCGTCGTCAAGACTGTCTTCTTCTTTGCCTTTATCTCAAGTGTGGTTTCAAAATCATCTGTTTTTTCGTTATGCCAATCTATATTTTGTAGCCAACTAGGTCCCTTCCACCAATTAGTGCAGTTTTGTAGATTTTTTGGTGATATTCCACGAGTTGCTACATCTGCCGGGTTATCCTTAGATGAGACATAGTTCCATGAATTATTGGCACCATTATCCTGAATTTCACCCACGCGATTGGCAACGAACGTTTGCCAGTTGTTAGGAGATTTCTTTATCCAGGATAAAACAATTTTTGAATCGCTCCAACAATAGCAGTGTGCATCGTGTAAATTCATATCAGATTTGACTTGAGTGACAAGTCGACATAATAATACTGCACCACACAATTCTAATCGAGGTAATGATGTAGGTTTAATAGGAGCGACCCTTGTTTTTGCTGTTAAAAGATTAACGTGTATGTCACGGTTCTTATCGACTATTCTCAGATATATTACTGCAGCGTATGCTTTTGTTGATGCGTCGCAGAAGGCGTGTAATTGGTAGTTAGTTTCTGACGGGCGTGTTTGAATCCATCTTGGTATTTTGATCTTGTTAAAATACATTAATTCGTTTTTAAATTTTGTCCATTCTTCGCCAAGTTCTGTTGGTATGGGATCATCCCATGAACATGTACATAACCACAGTTGCTGCATTATAATTTTTGCAATAATTACAGATGGTGCTAACCATCCTAAAGGATCATATAATTTCGCCACTTCCGACAGTATGTTTCGTTTCGAGACAGGTGGTTTGTTGAATTCATTTACATCTATTGCAAATGAAAAGTAATCCAAAGCTGGATGCCAGTGTATACCGAGAGCTTTTATTTGTTTATCTTCGTATAATTTTAAAGGTAGTTGAATCTCCCGGTCTTCTTCAGGAACTCGCTGTATTAAATCGTCATCATTCGCTGCCCATTTACGCAAATGAAAACCTCCTGACCTTAATAAGGTAAGTAACTCTCTTTGAAGATCAATTGCCTCATGTATGGTATCTGCGCCGGTTAAAAGGTCATCAACATAAAAGTCATGAAAAACGACTTCTGAAGCCTTAGGAAATTTGTCTTTTTCGTCCATGGCTAATTGGTGCAGCGTACGAATGGCAAGATATGGAGCGGCAGTTGTCCCAAAGGTGACAGTCTTTAATTCGTATTCTTTTATTTGCGATGTCGTAGTATCTCTCCATAAAACTCTTTGGTACCTTTGATCTTCTGGATGAATTTTAATCATTCTATACATCTTCTGTATATCTGCTGTCATTGCAAATTTGTGTCTTCGTCAATTCATCAGTGTCGCAAACAATTTAGCTTGAATCGTAGGGCCATTCATCATTTGTTCATTTAGGCTTAAGCCGTTACTTGTTTTGGCTGATGCATCGAACACTATTCGTACCCTTGTAGTTGTGCTTTGTTTTACCACAGCGTGATGTGGCATGTAATAGTTATTGTGATTATGTGGAAGCACTTCTTGGATTGGCACAGGACTCATATGACCTCGTTCTATGTAATCATTTACACATTCTGTATATTCATTTTGCAGTTTTGAGTTTTGCTTAAGTTTTCTTTCCAACTGAAGATATCTTGACATAGCTTGCCTTTTTGAATCGCCTAGAACCGGTAGAGTGTTGCCCTTAAAGGGAAGACGTACTTGATATTCTCCGGTATGCAATCGTGTTACTGTGTTTTTGTAGAATTCCTCACACTCTTTTTCTTCCTTGGTGTGTCGTTTATTCGATAATTCCTCGCATTCCCAAAATCTTTGCATTTGGTTATTTAATAATTTTATAGTTGGATCTTCTTCAACAAATGCGGAAAAACTTGAGCTTTTGTCTACGTTGATGTCTGATGGTATCTTTCCAAAAAGAATCCAACCAAGTTTGGTATTTTGAGCAGTTAATGTTCCACTTCCACCTTGGATTACGCCATTTGTTATTATCCTTGAGTATATGTTTACTCCCAATAGTAGATCTATATTGCCTGGTTTGGTAAATTCCGGATCTGCTAGTTGTAAATTTTCAATATGCCTTAGATTTGTTGTTGGTACATATTTAGGGGGTATTAAGTTTGTTATTTTCTTGATTACATATGCTCTCATTGGTAATTCAAAGTTAGTTGTATTTGACATTAGTGTAAATGCTGCTTCTTTTTTGGAAGTGGTTAACTTGGCTGATCCAAGTCCTGCAATTTGTAAATATGTTGAATGTCCGTTAATTTTTAATGCTTGATAAGCTGCTTCTGTGATGAAAGAACTTTGTGAGCCTAAGTCAATTAGAGCGCGAAGCGATAATGAAATTCCCTTGTTACCTTTTATTGTAACTATTGAAGTTGCCAGCAATGATTGAGTGCGATTTTTATTATAATGGCATTCTGTGGTTGTTCCTTGGGTGGAAGATATATTACCCTTTGGTTCCGTTTCCTTTATTCTATTGCTTAGAATCTGTTCTTCATGTATTGAAGTATGATGTCGCTTACCACATTTAAAACACCCTTGAGAGCTAGGACAACTTATGTTTTCATGTTTCGTTAAACAATTGTAACAAAGATTATGTTGTGTTATCAATTTTCGTTTATCGGCAATAGACATTTGCTTGAATGTGTTGCATTTTGACAATGTATGCAATTCATTGCACAGAAGACAGTATTTTGTTGCTTGACAATTTCTAGGCTTGTGTTTTTGAAGACAGTTAAAACATGTTTTGTTTCTGCGTAAAATGTCTCGTTTGACGTTAGGATTTAGTTTTTCGAATTTTTTGCAATTTTTTAAGAGGTGATTGTCTCCGCATACAATACAGCTTGATCTCTCGTTGATATGGTAGTTGGTTATTTTTCGTGGTATATTTACAGAACCTTGTGTGCTTAAATCAGACATGGCTTCTAATGTACGGAACCTTGATTCGAGAAATTCGTATAAGTTATCTAATTTGGGCAGTTCTCTTTGCTTCGAGATGTCCTGTTCCCAAAGTTTATGCGATTCATGTGGTAGTTTTTGCACTAATACATAAATAATAATTGGATCCCAATCTTTTGTTGAAATATCTAGTCCGTTAAGTTCGTGAATACATTCTCTGGTTTTATCCAATAATTCTTTTATAGCTCTTTTTGATTCAGATTTAATAGTAGGTTGATTGAAGAATTCCTTTAATAGAGATGATACTAATATTCGTTTGTTGTTATATCTGTTTATTAGAGCTTGCCAAGCTGCAGCGTAGTTGCTTTCTACCATGTCAAATTGTTTAATAATTCGTTCAGCTTCACCGCTTGTGCATGATTTTAAATAATGCAATTTTTGCACGTCTGGTATTCTGGGATCTGCATGTATCAATGATATAAACATATCGTGGAATGATCTCCATGTTTTGTAGTCTCCACTAAATTTTGGCAAGTCTATACGAGGTAGTTTTAAATCTACCTTTCCTCCAGGTATACTTTTAAGTTTTTCAACTGAGGTTTCAGAGGCCGTCTTTTTCTCTAAAATATCTTCTAATTCACCAAGAAATTCAAAATATGTTCCTTCAAATTCCTCATATACTTTATCGTTTGTATATTTGTCTATTAAGGCTGTCACGTCCTTTAATTTTTCATCATCAGCTGTATTAATAGTAAAATGATTTTTTTGAAATTCAACCCATTGCTCGGATATTTGTTTTATTCGCGGAAGTAAATACGCAGGCTTTCTTCGTGAATCGCCTGTCTTTTTAAAGTTTGCGTAGGCTTGATCCAGTGAGGATTTTAATGTTCGCTGTGTTTTGATTAATTGCTTCATCTTTGTTAAGTGTTAGTGTACGCGCAAGTTTGGAAATTGAAATTTGTATTTGAGTTTTTAATGTTTTCTCAATAATTGTGTTTGGCCTTAGAAGATCCGGCTCGAAGGACCAATGTTACAGCCTCTTATAGCTGTAGCTAACAACGTAAGGGATGTAGGATAGGATGTGTATCTGGGACAATCTTCGCAGGCTTGAAACACAATTATTGATTAAAAGGCGGTTTGTTTTAATTTCACGTTTCCTTTTTTTTGTTTTATTGTAAATAAATAAATAAATTCAACAAAAGAAAATAATAATTCAAATATAATAAAATGATACAAAAGTAATAAAAATACAAAAGAAATAATAATTCAAAAATATATGGTAATTCAAACAAAATAATAAATGATTTCAAAATGATTTTAAAATAATAAGAAATAACTTGATGTAATATTTTTTAAATTTCAATTTCCGTCCGCCGCGTAATGTCTGTAAAAAGAAGCAATTTGTTTTTAAAAGAAAAACAACAGAAGAAAATTTAATAATAAAATGAGACAAACAAAATAAATGGAATTTCTTCGTGCGGTTAGTTTTTTTCCTTTTCTTGTTTAAAAATTATTTTTCCTGGGTAAATACCGCAAGAAATCTAGTTCTTAAACATAGAAATTTGGATTTTATAATTATTCGGTAAATACCAGAATAATTGTGTTTTATAATTATTCGGTTAATACCAGAATAATTAGTTTTAATCGACTTGGAGTATACCTAAGCGATTCGATGAATAAGCGGTGGAGACCAGCTTGTGAAGCGAATTCGGCGTAAACCAGAATTGAATTTTAGCTTGCAATGCAGCTCTTTATATAGAAAATCGAATGTATGCAAGTAAATGGAGCTGCATTGTGTGAAAGAGTGCGCATGTCAATAATTCTTAACTTACAACTTTTGTAAGTTACCATCTTTACACATAGATGGCCTTGGTGAAGGGATTCTGTAAAAGGTATGAATATTCAACAAGGAAATGTTGTATTATTGTGTTATTGCTGTCAAGTACAGCTGATCAATTTAAAGAGTGTAAATTAAGTTGATTTGGACTCGGATGAAAGGATCAGGATACAAGGATATGGATATGTCAGATAAGTATTTTCTTTTCTTTTTTGTCTGACTTGTTTCTTTGTGGGTTTTTTTCTTATTTTCAGGTTTTGACGCTGGACATGTTGAGGACGGGATTAACCCATTGTTGGAATGGAATGTTTACGAACAGGTAATTCTTTGCTTTTACATTCAGTATTAATGTTAATTTCATTTTAGATTTTATGTCGGGCTGCGACACCGCCACAATACGCCTGCACTTGAATACCGAAAGATATCGTTTTCCCAGAACTTGCGCTATTTTAGAGAACAGTTTCTATATGGATGACTTAGTAGCTAGCGTAGATACAGAGGATCAAGGTCAGTGGTTATGTGAAGAATCATCCGCAGTTATGGGGAAAGCAAGTATGAACCTTAGGAAGTGGAATTCTAATAGTAGCAAGGTTCGAGAAGTGTGCCCGACCAGTAGTTTCCCAGAGGTTCAAAAGGTGTTGGGATTAAAGTGGTTACTCTATAGTGATGACATTGCGGTACCCCTAGCAGCTGTTGAAAGATTTCTGAATTCCCATTTAACGAAGGGTACTAAACGAAATGTTCTTCAGGCTATCGCACTAATTTTTGATCCAATAGGGATGCTAGCGCCAGTCGATGTTAAGCTGAAGATACTTTTCCAGTCAATATGGAGAGGAAAGTTGTCTTGGGATGAGGTGTTGACTGAAGAATTGATGGCGGAATGGAACGAGTGTGTGAAAAGTTTGACAGACTTAATGGACATGACTATTCCAAGGGCAGCAGTGACTTCTTCTTCCAGCATTATATTTATCCATTTATTTGCGGACGCCAGCATGAAAGCTTATGGGACAGCGGCATATATTAAAAGTATAGATAATACAGGAAAGATTAAAGTGTCCCTTTTGTGTGCAAAGAGCAGAGTGGCTCCGTTAAAGGAAGATGGGTCTAAAGAATTAACATTACCCAAGCTAGAGTTGACCGCCTCTCTAATGGCTGCACGCTTATGTGCATATTTGCGAAAAAACCTTAAATTATCTGTAGAGAGATGGTATTTGTGGACAGATTCCAAGATTGCGCTGAACTGGATCCAAGGGGAGTTACATTAGTGGCAACCATACGTGCAAAACAGAGTATCAGAAATACGACGTCTTACGCCAATTTCAGACTGGAATCACTGCAGAGGGCAAGATAACCCCGCCGACTTGTTAACTCGAGGAATATCCGGCGCAGCTCTTCTAAAATCATCGCTATGGACGGCCGGACCTAACTGGCTTAAAATGGATAAACGATACTGGCAGGACGAAAAACTGATGGAAGAGGATTCTGTTTTCACCGTTTTTAGATTCTAATGGCCTTCTAAGACTAGGAGGAAGACTTCAGTGTTTAGAGGAGACAGAAGATTTTAAACACCCAGTTATTTTACCCGCAAGTTCACACATTGTCAGTCTCATCATAGACGACTACCATCAGAGGTCCATGCATGGAGGTGTCAGCCTTGTCCTTACCAAGTTGAGAGAGCGTTATTGGATAGTCCGAGGGCGACAGCTGGTAAAGAAAAGAATAAAACAATGTTCTTTGTGTAAGAGGCAATGGGGAGCACCGGCCTCTCAGCCATTCGCACCACTTCCGTCAAACAGGATAACGCTGAGCAGACCATTTAATCATGTAGGAGTTGACTTCGCAGGACCGTTTTATTGGCACAACGGGAACAATTCAGGTATGAGTAAAACTTATATAATGATTTTTACCTGCGCTGCGGTTAGGGCCGTCCACCTTGAGTTGGTTACGCTTTGTGGCAAGACGTGGGATGCCTGCTGCGTTATACTCAGATAATGCCAAAACGTTTAGAAGAGCATGCTTAGAGCTTAACAAAGCTCCCTTTGAAAATGAAAACCTGCAAGAGTATTTATCTCACAACAGAATAAAATGGAATTTTATAGTAGAACGAGCACCGTGGTGGGGTGGATTCTGGGAACGTCTTATCCGCACAGTTAAAAATATACTTAAGGTGGTAATTGGTAAAGCGAAACTTGATTTTGAACAACTACGGACAATTCTCACCGAAGCTGAGGGCATCGTAAATGCACGATATAACATATACGAGCAGTGATCCTTTAGACATGTCCCCACTCAAACCTAGCCACTTCTTGCTAGAGTATCCTGGTTCTAATTCAAACTCGAAATCGAATGAAGTTTCTACTCATATACAACAGATTTGGAAGCAACGACTGAAATATACAACTATGCTATATTTTGTAATTGTTTTTATTGGCTCATACTCTTTGCTTATAATAAGAATGTATTGAATTTCTCTTTTGAGTTTGTATCAGTCTAATGAAATTTGCTCTTAGTTTTTCAGTCTTCTTCGAGCCTTCTTTTGTGAAGCACGCGGTCCTCTTACATATTTGAAAATAAATATTGTGTGAATAATTCACGGTTTTTTTGTTTTCTGTTAGTCAATCCTTAGTCTACCAGATTTTGTATTACATACATTATTTCCTTCTTCAGATATTTGCGCTTTATCCCCAATAGCAAACAAGAGCCTTTGCTACCTTATTTTAGCGATGGGAATATGAAGAAAATGCGTAGATAGATCACTTGTGTTCGCTCCCCGTTATCCCACCAAAATACCATTTTTTTACCTTGCCGAGAGCGAGATCGGACCGAGACTGGCCTTTATCTCGCCGAGATTGCGACGAGAGCAAGATCGTCTTCACCTTGACGAGACCAAGACCGAGATGTGCCGAAGACTCGGTCTTGTCTCGGTGCCGTGAAGCGCTATGCACGAGAGTACGCAATCATTGGATCAAATACAGGTCACAATACATGAGTTACATTTACACTCCCGGATGAAAGCACCCCACATACTCTCAACAACTTCGTTGTCACTTACGGGTTTAATGTTGCTGTTTATCGTCATTTACATGACAGCCAAATACGCCATACCGCCGCTAGGGGAATGGACTACGCGGCGTAATCAAACGCCCATGCCCAAAATCCCCCTAGAAGAGGGAGTCTCAGAACCAAAAGAGCGGCCTCAACGGCCACACACACTGCCCAGGGCACGGTCCATACAACTGGTTTAAACAATAGATACAAATAGATACGCAGCAGTTCAATATAAAATGTACTAGACACCCCTTGATTACTTTTATAACTTTTCTTGTCGAGTTAAGCAGAGAGCCCCCTTCCACTACCCGGCCTATACGATTTGACAACAAAGTTGCAATGTACTCAAATCCAACTCATGATAAACAACGCGCTCGGGTTACCGTCGACATTCCTTTCACACGGTAGCCATACAAAATAAGCAAAAGAAATTTGCTTAATCAGCGCGAAAAGCAACGATCTACAGCGGCTCTGCCCACAGCCATCTACATCAAGGGCAAAAGCCAAAAAACGAAGAAAAAGCGCGAAAGCTTTTTCTTCATGTAGATCGGTTGAAAATGATTTTTGAAGAAAACTAGAAGAGTCTGTTTTTAAACTTGGCCGCAGCGAGTTGGATTTTAAAGAAACTTCGTCGGTGAGGAGTCTATTTTTGTTAATCGACGCGGAAAAGAGCAGTGTTTTCCCTCGTAAAGAACTTGATTAAAATTAGTGTCGATGGAATTAAGAAATTTAGTGTAAAGCAAATATATGCTAATCTGAAATGAAGTTTAATGTTGTCTAATTAAATGAACTTTATTAAAATTAGCGTCTGTGGAATTAAGAAATTTAGCGTAAAGCAAAAATATGCTAATCTGAAATGAAGTTTAATGTTGCTTAATTAAATGTATGATTAAGAACTTGATTAAAATTATTGTTGTTATTATTGGAATTAAGAAATTTAGTGTAAAGCAAATATGTATATGCTAATCTGAAATGAAGTTTAATGTTGTGTAATTAAATGTATGACTAGGAACTTGATTAAAATTAGTGTCTGTGGAATTAATAAATTTAGTATAAAGCAAATATATGCTAATCTGAAATGAAACTTATTTTTGTTTAATTAAAAGTTTGAAAAAAGGGGAAAAGAGAAGGAGGGTACAATTGTTTTGATCGTGGAGCGAGTTGTAACACAAGAGATAGTGAAGTCCTGTTATGTGGTACTTCGTAGGTTCAAGCACGTTTAATAAGTGGGATGTGAAATCTTACTTAAGAAATTGTAAAATTAAGTAGAAGGTTATCAGGAATAAAAAAGTTTATAATTAAAGTTGGTTTGGACCGAGTTGTTAAATGGCTTTTCGGTTGTTCCCTTCTCGATTTTGTGCTGGTGGTAGCATGCCACGACGCGTTTAAAGAAATTGTCAATTGAAATTATTGTATTCATAGAATGGCTTAAGACGGTTGTTGTGAACCGTGACTGTACGCTTGCCCATTTTTAGGGTTGTATTCACTGATGATGGTATACCGATTACCAGATATGGTTCTACCCAGATTTGAGAGAGCTTATGTTTTCGACTTTCGCTCTTGAGTAGGACTTTGTTACCTATGTGAAACGATAGGGGTCGAACAGCTTTGTCATAGTATAATTTCGACTGTTGTTTGCTATCGAGCAGATTTTTACGTGCCGTGGCATAAGACCTTTGGAGCTTGTATCGTAGGATCTGATAGTAGCTCTCGTGATTATATACGGGTTCAGGGTCTCGTTTCAAATTTGACGGAACATCCGCTGTGAAGCCGTTAAGGCAGTCCATGGGAGTTAATTTCGTCCCCTCGTGTACACTGTTGTTGTACACGAATGCAGCGGTACGCAGATATTGATCCCATGATTTGGAATTCTCGTCCACTATGGTACGCAAGTACGCCTGTGTGCACGTTCAAGTGCGCCGTTTGACTGTTGGTGGTAGGCAGAAGTTTGTAACTTTTTCACCCGTAGCAGTTTACATACCTTTTTTAACAGGTCACTAAGGAAGTTGCTTCCTTGATCAGTGACTATTCGCTTGGGGATGCGGTAACGCGCGACGATTTCGTCGAAGAAGATTTGCGCTACTGTGACGGCTTCCCCGTTAGATATGGCGTACCAATCGACAAATTTAGTGAGGTTATCCTGGAAAGTCAAGATGTACTTGTTTCCGGAGTCAATTTCCTCGAGTGGACCAACAATGTCGAGATAGACTTTGTCGAAGGGCTGTTCTGCGATGACCATCGGCATTTTAAACTGAGGTGATGCCTTCATTTTTTGGCATTTTGAGCAACGCTTTACGTACTTCTTAATATCGCTAAGCATGTGCCTCCACCAGTACTTCCTTCGAATCCGCTTGTATGTTTTATTAACGCCCTGATGGCCGCTAAAAGGAGAGACATGATAATCATCTAAGATCGTTTGTATCTCCTTGGGGCTTGTGATTATTTCAGGGGGCTTAGGTTTGTCGTCAATTAGCGGATTAGTATCTGGCGGATTTTCTGTAGTGACCTCTTCTATATGTGGAATTATTTCGTTTTTGTGCGGCGTGTGATCCCGTATTTCGGGGCTTCTAGACTCTGTTTAAACGTTTTTCGCTTGAGCCCGGGTCACAGCATTACATTTTAGGCGATTTTTGCGAATAGAGGTTATTTCATCCTCCGAGTCCGAGTCCATTTTATGGTGGACTTGCGCTTTTACCATTATGTGTTGGCCATTTGAGTCTTCGCTGACTTCCCGTGGAATGCGGCTTAATGCGTCGGCATTCGTATTGTATTTTCCTGGTTTGTATTCGATTTGATAATCGAATTCGGAAAGTTTATGATGAAACCTCACCAGACGGGAAGTGGGGTATTTAACATTAAAGACGCCTTTGACGCTTATGGTCGGTATAGACGGTAAATTTTCGGCCTTGCAAGTAACATCTAAAGTTACGTGTAGCCCAGACTATGGCGAGCAACTCTTTTTCAATAGTGGAGTAGTTCCGTTCCGCCTTGTTCAGTGTACGGCTGGCGTATACAATGGGCTGGTCGTGTCCTACTTCTCCTTGCGAGAGGACGGCTCCTAATGCCTCGCTGCTGGCGTCCGTGGTTAAATTGAATGGTTTCGAGATATCGGGATATATAAGTAGTGGAGGAGAGATTAATGAAGTTTTGATTTTCTCGAATGCCTCCTGGCACTTCTCGGTCCATGTGAATTTGACATCCTTGCGGAGCAAATTCGTTATCGGACGCACAATTTTTTAGAAGTCGGGGATGAACTTTCGATAATAATTGGCAAGTCCAATAAAGGATTGAACTTGTCGTACAGTTCTGGGAACTGGGAAAGTTTGGACGCAAGCCGTTTTACTTGGGTCTGGAAGTGCACTTGTGGCCTAGATAAACAACCTCTTTTCTCAGAAACTGTCACTTTTCCGGCTGCAGTTTGAGGTTGAAGACTTTGCGAAGCTTATTATTGTGGTCCGCAAGATTTTTACCATAGATGACTATGTCATCTAGGTAGTCAAAGCATTCCAAGCCTTGTAATCCTTTTAGGACGAAATTCATTAAGCGTTGGAATGTGGCCGGAGCTCCTTTGAGCCCAAATGGCATACGCCTAAATTCATAGTGGCGGTAATTGGTGCTAAACGCGGTTTTTGGTCGGTCTTGAGGATCGACGAGCACCTGGTGAGAGCCGTTGGCGAGATCGAGGGTGGTAAAGTACCGAGAATGACCTAGTTGGTCGAGAATATCCTCGATCCGAGGTAGCGGAAAGGCGTCACCAATTGTCTTTTCGTTTAATTTATGAAAGTCGACGACGACGGGCCACCTTTTTTCACCGTCTGGTCCCGCTTTCTTGGGGACGACTAGGAGGGGTGAATTCCAAGTGGTTTTACTTGGCTGCACTATGTCGTTTTCTAGCATTTCGCGAAGCTGTTCATTTATTACGTTTCGCTGCGTCTCTGGCAAACGATACATTTTCTGGTTGATTGGTGCTTGATCCTGCACCAATAGTATATCATGAGTGATGGCGTTTGTGAAAGTTAGCCGATCACCTATGAGGAAAAAGATATCATTGTACTCGTAACAGAGCTGTGATATCGCTTGTTTTTCCTCCGCGCTCAGATTTACGTCCAGGCTGAGCTCTTCGTCTAGCCTGACGAGACGCGGGTTATTATTTGAGTTTTCTGGTTCTTCGTACTCCTGGAATAAATATTTAATATGCTGTAAAGTGGCGATTTTATCGGCGCTAGAAATATGTTTACTTTTATTTTTAGTTTTACCTTTACTTATTTTATTAAAATCAGAAATATTTTTATCTTTATTTAAATTTTCACCCCACTTTATTTTATTTAAATCACTCTTAATACTAAATGACGATGGAGTTGCGGTTTCTGAACGGCCGTAAATTGCCATATTTGAGGCGAACTCACTTTCGTCTTCTATTAGGCTCTTTCGCCGTTGTTCACTTACTGTGAAGTATGATTTCGGAGCTTTTGAAAATACCGTCCCTGTGGTGAGCTCGCTTCCAATGTCAACGTATTCCGAAGTTTTATTGGGTTTTCCTTTCCTTTGGTTCCTGTTTTTTCTTATATTTCCTTTGTGCGTGGGTGCTGGTGGTTTCGAGTCACCGTAATTCCTGGTTTTCAGGTGAGCATCCTCAGCGCGTTCTCCGTTTTTCGGGGTTTCCTTATCATTTCTTTCCTGATGATCCTGTTTCAGTTGCACGACGGTGTAGTTGTGGACAGGGACTAGATGCTGACTAATTGTAGTCAGAACTACTTGTGAATTGTGTGCGTTGAGAGCTCCAACAGACACTGCTTTTAAACCAGCGTCGAGTAGGCCATTCGGTCTATCTCCCTTGATAAACAGAGCATCTCCTCCTGTAGCTGCAAGGGAACCTCGACTATGATCTGTGACCTAGCAGGTATGCATACAGGCTCTTTCAACTGTATTTGTTGCTGCCTCATCTCGCAGGTCAAATCACTCTCAGTCAATTTGTCCATCTCGCATTTCAGTGTTCGGCAGTCATTGTTCTCCTCTTGAGAAACTTTTGAAGTACCACAGATTGTCAGATCGGCCTTTCTGGGCTCTGCGCTATCCGTTCGGTAATTCATTTTGACCATTTTTTCAGGGCACAGGTTATCCAAAGCAGCTGTTAATGGAACAGCAAACTCTTCAGGGTGATTTTCCGTTCGAGGGAATCGCAATGCCTTATTCGAACGCTCAACGTTACAATTCTTTGCTGGGAAGTCGTTTCCTAGCAAGCCGTCGTCGGAAAGGCCGGATAGGTTTTTTATTACCCGAAAATTGCAGGGAATGTTATTCTTTAATATAGAATTGCCCTGGCATGTTCCCAGCGTCTTTCCGGTACCAAATGGTGTTTGTAAAGTATATGTTTCTCCGGTATTTATATCTTCGGGATTTTTAATAACTTTCTTTTTTATAATGCTAACCTCAGCGCCAGTATCTACTACAAGTTTGGTATTGCCGGTCAGGCTAATATCTAACGGAAGGCTAACTGTAGAGATACAGGGTTCGGGCGGCTGAGGTGACCCTTTGTTAAAAATTTTTTGATTTAAGTGTTGATCCGGGGTCTTTTCGGTCGACTGCTCGTCGTTTCCCTGGCTCTTAGAGTCCCATTTTTGTTTTTGGCGGCATTCCTCTATGGAATGGCCACGACGGTTGCAGAATTTGCATTTGAGTTTTATGTTAAAAACTCGAGGACCAGCGGAGGATTGCTGATTCTGAATCCGTCATTCGGGGAGCCTTGTCTGATTACTCGGGCCCGGAACCTGGCGATTGTTCCTACAATCGCGAATATCATGCCCATATATCTTGCAGTTAGAGCAAAAGGGTGTGTTTTTACGCTTCATACAGTCGGCGTAAGTGTGACCTTTTCGCTGGCAAAAATTACATGTTTGACCTTATCTGGTCGAGGTTCTGGCGGCGGTAGTCGATTTGTGGGGGAGACGAGCGTTGAGGTGGAGTCGTATATAGCGGAGTCGGTCGGCGAAAATTTTGTGGTGGAAAATTGCGAGCAGGTGTATATGGGGTTCTACCCATCCGTGCATCTGCACCTTGTCGTGGTGGATGGGCTTGTGTGCATCTAAGATAGATTGAGCTATGTCGGCTGTAGTTTTTTTTAAGCTACTGGCAGGGTCACCCATGCCGAACAGGTCAATCTGGAGATGCCAGACGCAGTAGATGCAACCTGGCAGTAGGTATAAAATGCAACCTGGCAGCAGGTATAAACTATATGCATGGAAGAGTCAAAAAACGCACAAACAGGGATAGGGATATCTATTCCAATGTCGGAGGATGCCGCGACCTCCGGCAGGCGTGGTGGAGACATCAAGTCTCCTCTGCACGTCGCCAGTGGCTCAACGACAGCTGATACGCTGACAACAACAACAACGACTACACGAACGACGACGACAGAAACAACAAGCGTAGTAGCAACTAAGATAAATACAACGACGACTACGGCTAACACTAATAGGCTCACACGCCAAGATGCTTGTCCTTCTCGAGACACGCCGCTGTCGACGGGACCCTTGATGGATCTATCTGCCCTGAAGGAGGTTCTGTCCTCTCAGGGCAGCGATGATTCAGAAATGGACACGGAGACAGAGGAAAATTTCCCGAAGGAAACCGACCAGGCATCCAAGGAACCAGAAGCATCAAAAAGAAGGAAATCAGCTAAGCAAGTAGCCAGATCTGGTTACAAAAGCTCAGCTAAATTCCTCCGCAAGATGGATGGATGCGAAGGACACCGAGACGTGGACGGATAGAGAGAAGAGGCTAGTAAAGAAGCACAGGAAAATAGTTAAGGCTTTCGAAAAACGCTACGGTGAAGTAGCACCTTCCGAAGTCTCAACGACATGTGCAGCTTCAATAGCCACAAACAAAAAAGAGGAAGAGAAACCTAGCGAGACGGGGAAGGGCAAGAAACGTCCTATTAAGACAACTCAAGCCCCCTCCGCACATCCGCGGCAAACGCCTCTGAAAAGAGCAAAAATGCCAAGGAGAAGGATAAGGGCCAGAAACGTCTTGACAGCACAACTCAAGCCCCCTCCACATCCAAGGTAACTCTAAAGCTGGGTGACAACTCAAGGAGTAAGGCAAGGCAACCTACCAAACAGAGGACCACAAAGTCTGAAGGGAGGGATACAGCAAAGCCAAATCCCAAGAGAACACGCTCAGCTGACGAGGGAGTAAATGAAAATATGAAGAAGAAGGCTAAAGCAACTCTCACCAGCGAGGGAAAACTGGCTAAAGGTGGAAGCCAAAATAATGGAGGCCATGCTAGCCGCCGGAGAAACAAGGGATGTTGGAAACATCTGCAACTTCGACGGGGCTGGCTGGCGGAAGGGTGTTAAGATTATTGGATGCAATAATAAGGAATCCTACGACTTCCTGATTACATGCATCCGTAATCTAGGAGATCTCTGGCCCGGAGCAAGGTTAGAGGCTGTGCCAGCTGCAAGCTTGCCTCTGCGCGTGTTAGCCCATGTGTGGATACCGCCTCCAGTATTGGAAGTAACCTCCACACTGCGGCTACTCTCGCTGCAGAACAAAGGCCTGTGTACTAGCGGCTGGCAGGTCCTGTCCTCTAAACCCGGAACAAAAGGAGAGGGACAAGACCTTAAAATAGCGATGGACCACGCGTCCGCCACAGTCTTAAGAGCGGCAACAGGGGTGGTGAAGTTCGGGTTGGGGCGACTCAGATTCACCATCTCAAATGAAGGAAGTTGGAAATCTAAGGGTGGTGCAAATTAATCTGCACCACTCCCGAGCTGCCACCGACGACCTGCTGCTCTTCATGGCGGAGGAGAAAATAGATGTTGCCCTTATCCAAGAACCGTGGCTCTCCGGAGCTGCAATTCAAGGATTAAGGACAAAACATTATGAGCTCCTTCATACAAATAAGGAAGGTAAACTGAGAAGCTGCATCCTGGTAAGCAAAAAGCTTAATTTCTTAGTTTCTTATCGTTTCAGTACCTGCGACCTTACAGTAGCAGTATGCGACCGCAAGAATGAACCACAACTCATTCTCGCATCCGCGTACCTGCCATACGAAGAAGAGAACCCTCCATCGAGTGACCTGAAACATCTGGTTAGCTACTCCAGCACCACCGGAGCAAATGTGGTCATTGGAATGGACGCCAACGCTCATCATACTCAATGGGGGAGCAGCGACACAAACACTAGAGGTGAGTCTATTTTTGAATTTATTCTACTTTCTAAACTAAGTATCTGCAACAGAGGAAGACATCCTACCTTTCAAAACAGATCTAGGCAGGAAGTAATAGATTTAACACTAGCTCAAACCACAGATAAATCTAGGGTTAGCGACTGGAGAGTATCACCAAAATTCTCCTTTTCGGATCATTTTAGGATAACCTTCAGTATCAACTTTGAAATTCGGATAGGTAAACCCTTTCGAAACCCTGTCAAGACTGACTGGAATAAATTCTCTGGTTTTGTAGCAAGTCGATTAAAATCCTCACCAGAGGGTAACATTTCGAACAAAACACAAATCGAGGAATCAGTCAACCTCATCACGAATACGCTAACGGCTGCTTTAAAGAGATCCTGTCCTATTAGTCGACCACCTAAAAGAAGCCATGCTCCATGGTGGACAGAGGAACTTCGACTACTTAGGACCAAGACCAGGAAACTCTTCAATAAGGCCAAGCAAACAAGAACAGAAGAAGATTGGAACCTATATCACTCCAGCTTCAATGAATTTAAAAAGAAAACGAGAACTGCAAAAAGAACATCCTGGATTAACTACTGTTCGAACATAGAGTCAACGACAGAAGCTGCTAGACTCCGCAGGATCCTAGCCAAAGCCCCATACACCCCTGGGGCACATCTGTAAAGACGACGGCTCCTGGACAGAGGACAGCCAGGAAATTCTTGAACAGCTCGTCTCCACCCAATTCCCTGGATGCTCGGACGGAAATCTAGAAGATCAACAACAAGATGTTCGGCAATTTCCACTTCCAATGGAAAACTTGGCAGCCATCGGGGACTGCATAAGTAAGGACAAGGTAGTATGGGCGGTGAAATCCTTCCAACCCTACAAATCTGCAGGACCGGATGGAATCATCCCCGCTATGCTACAAAATACTGTAACAAGTATCACTCCCTGGCTTAAAGCAGTCTTTGAAGCATGCCTTACTACCGGATACGTACCGAAAAGATGGAGAGAGGTGCGTGTGGCCTTTATTCCCAAAGCAGGGAAACCAAGCCACACAACAGCCAAAGATTATAGACCAATCAGCCTCTCATCGTTTCTATTGAAAACACTAGAGAGGATACTGGATCTACATCTCAGGCAACATCTCGAGTCAACCAAGTACCTGTGTAATGCACAACACGCGTATATTAAAGGCAAGTCTGTTGACACAGCACTACATGAGGTTATGAGAACGATTGAGAAATCTCTCCATGATAAGGAATATACCTTGGCTGCCTTCCTTGATATTGAAGAAGCCTTCAACAACCTTAAAACAGGATCCATCACTTCCTCTTTAGAGGAATCTGGAAATGAAATATTTCTGACAAACTGGATACAAACAATGCTAAATAGCAGGGTCATCAATGCCAGTTTAGGGGAGTCTTCCATTAGGAGAACAGTTCACAGAGGTACACCACAGGGGGGAGTATTGTCACCCCTGCTTTGGAACATCTCTCTAAGCAAAATCCTCAAATCTCTCGTCAGTAAAGGCATTAAAACAGTAGCGTACGCAGACGACATAGTTTTGCTGACAAAAGAAAAGTTCCTACAAACGGTCAGTGATGTTATGAGCTCTGCTTTGACAGACATATCAAGATGGGCAGAGGACAACGGTCTTACTATAAACCCCCGTAAGACAGAATTGGTCCTGTTCACAAGGAAATACAAACTACCTATTTGGAAACCACCAAAACTTAAAGGTAGTGCCCTCGAACTCTCCTCGGAAGCAAAGTTCCTAGGCGTCATATTCGATTCCAAATTGAATTGGAGACGGAATATGGAAGAGAGGATGAAGAAAGGACTCAATGCGTTCTATGCTTGCAAGAAAACCTTTGGTAAGAAATGGGGCATGAAACCGCACATTGTACACTGGATGTATATAGCGATCGTCAGGCCTATTCTTACCCATGGTTCAATTGTTTGGTGGGATGCATTAAATAAGAAATCGCACCTTAAGTTTTTAGCAAAGGTGCAAAGGCTCGCGTGCTTGGGAACAACAGGTGCAATAAAATCCACACCACAAGCTGGTTTGGAAGCCATTTTACACCTTCAACCCATAGAACTCCACACGAAAAGAATGGCAACCCTGGCAGCCCTCAGACTCAGAGAAAACAGCCAATGGATACCACAGAATTTTGGACATGCAGTTATACTGAACTTCTTCAATCAAAATGGGTTGCACCCACAACTGATTATATGAAACCACAATATGACTTTAGAAACCCCTTTTCCGTTATCATACCCAATAGAGAAGATTGGAAGCATCCTGAAAACATAAAGGAACTGCCATCTTCACAGACGGATCGAAAACGGAAAGGGGGATTGGAGCTGGAGTTTTCTCGGAGGCGCTGCAAATGAGTAAGTCGTATAGACTCACCAACGAATGCAGCATCTTCCAAGCGGAAATATACGCTATAATAAAGGCTGCACTGATTGTCCAAGAAAAACAGATTTCAACAACTGAGATCATTATTTGTGTGGACAGTCAAGCAGCACTCAAGGCGTTGAACTCCAACGTGATAAAGTCAGAATGTGTGAAGGATTGTATCAGAGCCCTAAGAAATATTTCACAACATACGCTTAGGCTCTGCTGGGTTCCAGGACATGTCGGTATAGAGGGTAACGAAAAAGCCGACGAACTGGCCAAAAATGGTTCAAGTACAGATATAGACATGCCGGTGGAAAGGGTGCACCCTCCCCTCAATACAGCAAAAAGTCAAATCGATAGACACTACTCCAACATGACTTCGGAACGGTGAAGAAATATCAGCTACTGTCTCACAACACGAAGAGCAGAACTTCAAATCTCTTATCCTTCGATAGAAAGCGCATTCGAACACTCGTCGGCGTCATCACCGGACACTGCCCCATAGGAGCTATGGGCATCAGACTCGGCGTACCATCGAATGAGTTCTGCAGAAGCTGCAGAGACGAAGAAGAAATTGAGTCCATAGTGCACCTACTCTGCGAATGTCCGGCTCTAAAAGAACGACGACTTGCCTGTTTGGGAGCAAGGTTCTTTGACAACCTGGAAGACTTAGCGGAGATAGCACTGGTGGACCTAAATAGATTCTTACAGAGATCTGGGTGGTTTTAAGTTCTGACCATGCATTTTTTTAAGGGCATTCACAATGGGCCTTCATGGCCTCCGAGTGAATTTGGTGCTTTTGTAACCAACCGACCATATGGGGTTCTATGGAATGCCCGTATTCTGGCAGTTCGGTCCATAGCGACCGGCGTGGTTGAGCCTTGTTCTACAACAACCGGGGCAGGAAAGCCTTGGGTTGTTGTGGTTTGCGTGAACTGGGCGCCCTGCTGTAGTTTCTCCATGTCGAGTGCTTTATGGATCAGCGCCTCGAGCGTGCCGTCGGTGACGGTGAGGAGATATTGGCAAAGGTGCGGATTCGTAACCCCGCTGCGGACTGCGTTTTTCGCGAAGTCCTCCAGCTGCGTTGTTACAGCTGGGGTGGCCGCAGCTCCGTATTTAGTTTGTGCGGCTTCCTTGCAGAGGGCCCGCAACTGTTTCACTTTAGCCATGAAGGCGGTGAGCGTTTCGCAGGGGTTTTGGTAAGCTGTTATGAGCCTATTTACCAGTTCCTGGTAAGTTTCTCTGGGAAGGTATGCCGCGTTTAACCTTACTTCAACATCTTGGAAGGTTGTTGGTACATCTGAGGCCAACAGTTGATATACTCCTCCACGAAGTCTTGTGGGGAGGATCTTGAGGAAAGCGTCTTGCTCCCCTTCGGAGAGGCACTGTTTGGCCTGGCGGCGGCAACCCAGGAATGTTTGCAACTGGGATCCGAGATGCGGGCCTGGCTCACCCGAAAAAATGGGCACCATTTGCGCAGTTAATTTTACAATTTTTCCATAATCGGTCGCCATAGTGGAGTTCTGGTTCGAGTCGGTGACGGGCAAGTCCTGTGCGAGAAATCGATGTTTTAGGTTGATTTCTCGCAGGGAGTCTTGTAGGGATTGTATGAGGTTTTCTTCAGTTGCGCTTTCTAAAGTGTTTTCAATATTTTCTTCAGGAGGGAGTATGCGCGAGAATCCGTCTAGCTTGGATTGAAAGAGTGCGGCTTCCTTTTGAAAACGCTCTAGGTCTGCCAATCTCTTCACGCTGGACTTTGTATTCCGGTTTTCGAGGAGGTTAGAATAGAGGGTTGCTAGGCGTTCGGATTCTCGCGCGGACTCGTACAAATTATTAAAATTATATTTATTCCTTACTTGGGTTTGATTTACTCGTTGGAGGACGGTCCCGCTCCTGAGGGTGAGTCCTTCTGAACTTGGTCCTGGTTGTGCTGGGGTGATCTGTTGTTCGCTGACCTGAGTTTGGTCCGTGAACACTGGTGACTGGGAACCTTGGCGTGGTTCTTCCGCGTTGCTCTCCAGGTCTAGGGAAGTTATGAGGAGGTCCTCTGTCTTCTCTTCCGTTGGTGAGTGAGCGGGAGTAGAGTGGGTGTCCTTGGACATCAACGCCTGCTCTTCAGCGTTGCAAGGGGGCTTTTGGCCTGCTTACCGTTCCCTTGTTCGCAGTACTAAAGTTGTGTTGAGGAAAAGGGGGGCTTGTGCCTGCTTCAGCGATTCCCTTTTCCTACTAGTTACTGGTGCTGTGTTGATTGGTGGTGTTGGTTGTTGTCGTCTTCTTCGGGCTGGGATGGAGCCCACACAATTCCACCGGTGGTGCTGGCTTGTACTTTGTGGAAGCGTTGGGGTGACTGCTCAGAGCTATTGGCTACCCGGGAGTGCTTAAAGGTACCCCTTTTGTTTCGGAGCAGGATAGAGGCTTTTAAAGCTATTACGTTTTTATAAAACACGCTTCCCCTATCCTACCGGCTGCGCCAAATTTTGTTATAACTTTTCTTGTCGAGTTAAGCAGAGAGCCCCCTTCCACTACCCGGGCTATACGATTTGACACGTATTACGCCAATCGCACCTAACGAAACAGTACTCAAACACTTTGAATTAGTCTGTATCACAAATAATTCTCTATAAACATTAATTATTTATTAAACCTTTTCCACAAATGATTCTTTATAAACATAAATTAATTACTAAAATAGTGTTTTACACACTTTAATCCTTATATTTTAACACTACAACAATTGGTAATTGCTAATTGAACTTCTTAATTATTTTTAGTGCGCTCAATGTCGCAACACCTTAGTTAATCTTTTCCACAAATAATTCTTTATAAACATACATTATTTACTAAATCTTTTCCACAAATACTTCTTTATGAACACAAATTAATTACTAAAATAGTGTTTTACACACTTTAATCCTTATATTTTAACACTACAATTGGTAATTGCTAAATGAACTCCTCAATTATTTTAAGTGCGCTCAATTTCGCAAACACTTTTAGTTAATCTTTTCCACAAATAATTCTTTATAAAAATGAATTATTTACTAAATACTTCTTTACACACTTTACTCCTTATATTTTAACACTACAACAATTGGTAATTGCTAAATGGACTTCTTAATTATTTTAAGTGCGCTCAATGTCGCAAACACTTTTAGTTAATCTTTTCCACAAATAATTCTTTATAAACATGAATTATTTACTAAATACTTCTTTACACACTTTACGCCTTATATTTTAACACTACAACAATTGGTAATTGCTAAATGAACTCCTGAATTATTTTAAGTGCGCTCAATGTCGCAAACCCTTTTAGTTAATCTTTTCCACAAATAATTCTTTATAAACATGAATTATTTACTAAATACTTCTTTACACACTTTACGCCTTATATTTTAACACTACAACAATTGGTAATTGCTAAATGAACTCCTCAATTATTTTAAGTGCGCTCAATGTCGCAAACCCTTTTAGTTAATCTTTTCCACAAATAATTCTTTATAAACATGAATTATTTACTAAATACTTCTTTACACACTTTTTTATTATTATTATTAAGGATTGGATCAAGGACTTTCCGCATGCTTAACTCACTGCGACCAATTTGATCTTTTGTGACCTGATCCAGGTTCAATATTAGGCCGCCCCGTCAATTTTTGGTTCCTTTATCAGACCCAAAATTTTTCTGAGGGCTATCTTGGCTATGTCTGTCGGTGATGGGAAAGCCCCACCAAGGTGTCTAAGCCTCATGCGGCCGAGGGCCTCACAGTGACAGAGGATATGTTCCGCAGTCTCTTCCTCTTCTAGACAGAAACGCCAGGTGTCATCATCAGGCCAGTCCTAACTTTTTTAGGTGGTAGCCCAGGTGACAGTGACCAGTTAAAAGTCCTGTTATCAGCCTTAAATCTGGTCTGCTGAGTAAGAGCAGCTTCTTCGTTTTCTGTTTTGAGTAGGTTATAAACCTCTTTGCTTGTCTTGACGCACCTTTTTTTGCTAGGTAATCCGCCTTCTCGTTGCCTTCGATGCCCTCGTGCCCTGGTACCAATGCCAGCGTGATGCTGTTGCTCCGGGCCAGTTCTTTGAGAGCAGTGAGACAGTCCCAGACGATTTAAGACTCAAAGGTGTAGGATCCTAAAGCCTTAAGTGCCTCCTGACTGTCAGACATAATGTATATTTTAGCACCGCGTATTCCTCTATTGGCAATTTCGCGTGCGCAGATTTCGATGGCATGTATCTCTGCTTGGAAGATGGTTGGTGTAGAACCAAGCGATTTGTATATCCTTGATCTTGGTCCGAAGACCCCGATGCCCGTTCTGTCTTCCATCTTGGATCCATCCGTGTACCAAACCAGAGATCCCCGTTCAAAGATATGTCTATTACTAAGCCAATAATCTCTGCTCTCAAGGATCAGCTTGAATGGTATGTCAAAGTTATACCTCTTCGGCATAATATCTGTTATTGAGTTGATCACCAGATCACCCTTGAATTCTTCAAGGATTTTAATATGACCAGACCAGTTCCCTGCTGTGAGGAGATTGGCGCCAGTCAGCCTTATTGCGCTTGAGGCAGCCTCCTCTTCAGATGTAGATGTAAAGGGGGGAGGTCTAGTAGGGCCTCCATAGCTGCCGTGGGGCATGTGCGCATGGCTCCTGTAACTCCTAGACATGCTGACCTCTGCAGTTTTTGCAGTGTGTATCGCGCTGTCTTCTGTTCTACTTTTGGCCACCACACGAGAGTTGCGTATTTGACTACGGGTCTTATGATTGTTTCATATGCCCAGAGGGCCATTTTGGGCTTTAGTCCCCAGGTCTTTCCAAAGAGTCTTCGGCAGGACCATAGGGAACTCATAGCCTTCCCTGCAACCCTATTAAGTTGAGGATTCCAAGTGAGTCTTTGATCTAGAATTATTCCTAGATATTTGACCTCACTTGAGAATTCTATCCGTGTTCCTTCAAGAGTAGGAGCCTCTAGCCTTAGCTTCCTTTTTCTTGTGAACGGTATAATGGTTGTTTTACTGGGGTTGACTCTGAGCCGCTCCCTAGTACACCAGGATTGTACCATGTTCAGAGCATTTTGCAGTCTTCTTGAAATGATTCAATCCTGCTTGCTCTCGATAGTAATGACCAGGTCGTCTGCGTAGCCCTGGTAATCGTAGCCAGCGTTGGTCAGTTTGACCAGGAGATCATCGATAACACGTGAGGACAACCTCTGGTGGCCCTTACTGTTACCGAATTGTCCCCCAGCCTCGCTGTGATGTTCCGGTTACTCAGCATTGCCCCAATCCATTGGACCGTCGGCAGATCAATACCTCTATCGGTGGTTGCTCCTTCGATGGACGTGAAAGACGTATTGTCAAAAGCACCCTCAATATCTAGGAAAGCACAAAGGGCAATGCCCCTACCATTAACAGCATCTTCCAGTTTCCCAACCAGATTGTGTAGTGCTGTTATAGTTGATTTGCCTGCCTGATATGCGTGCTGGTTTGCATGTAGCGGCGTGTCTTTCAGACAACCGTACCTAATATTTTGGTCAATGATTTTCTCCATTGACTTGAGAAGGAAGGAGGATAGGCTGATCGGCCGATATGCCTTGGGTTGGTCCGCTGGTCGCCCTCCACTCTTGGGTATAAAAGCGACCCTTACCTCCCTCCACGGACTGGGGATGTAGCTGAGTTGATAGCTAGCCCTAAATATTTTAGTGAGTATTGGCAAGAGATCATCTAAGCCCTGCTGCAGAAGAGCTGGGAAGATGCCGTCGCCACCAAGAGATTTGTAGGCTTTAAAAGAGTTAATGGCCCACCTTACCGTCCCGGCTGTGAAGATTTTGCCCGAGGTGCTCCTCAATCTGCGTGTTGACCCACCGCGAACATGGAGTGATTGAGTTCCTCTATTTTCCTCTGTCAGTGAACACTCAGGGAAGTGTGTTTCCAAGAGTAGTTTCAGTGTTTCCTCAGAATCAGTGGTGTAAAAACCATCAGTTCTCTGGAGGAGGCCTATGCCATTGGAGTGATCTTTTGAGAGTACTTTTTGGAGTCGTGCTGTTGTAGGTAGATTGTCAATCTCTTCACAGAACTTTCTCCAGGTTTTACTCTTGGATCTCCTTAATTCTTTGTTATACTCAGTCAGGGCCTGCTTGTAGTCATCCCAGGCTCCTGAGCGCTTAGCTTTATTGAAGAGTTTTCTTGATTTAGCTCTTAGTTTGCTTAGTGTCCTGTTCCACCAAGGCACATCTCTAGCTGCCTCTCTGCGTCTGACAGGATTACTATTTTCATAGCTTTGTACGATCAGGTCTTGTAGCTGTTTTGAGGCCCTTTCAAGGTCCTCCTGGGATTCTAGCGGGGCATCATCGAGTTCTTGTATGTACGTCCTGATGTGCTCCCGATAGATGTCCCAGTTGGTTAGCTTAGGAACTCTGACCGCTTCCAGCTGCACATGAGGGGCCTGCATGTCAAATCCTATATGTTTATGATCTGATAGAGAGGGCTCATCCGACACGTGCCAGTTAGTAATGTTGTTCTCCAAGTTTGGACTGGCTATCGTAAGATCCAGAACTTCTTGGCGAACAATGTTAGTAAAGGTTGCTTTATTGCCTTTATTTAATATTTCAATATTGTTTTTAATGAAATAGTCTAAAAGGTACTCACCTCGGCTGTTTGTCCCGGTAATTCCCCAGATAGTGTGGTGGGCATTCGCATCGCATCCAATGATGAACTTCCTATTGTGCTTTTGGCAGTAGCACAATAGCTGCGTAATTTCCCTTGGAAGTGGTGGTTGGTCCGAGTCTCCTTGGATATAGGCAGAGCTTATAACAACCCCCTGTTTTCCCCTGTGCGTCGGCACATCCACTAAAGCTGCTACCAGATCCCTAGTGGTTAGCTCTGGAATAGAAAGAAAGTTAATCTTTGGCTTGAACATTAAGGCAGCACGAGGAGCTCCGTGCTCGCCATCATAGACTAACTTACCCTGTTTTGATGGAAGTCCTTTTATTAGCCTTCCATGAACCCAAGGTTCCTGTATGAGAGCCACGTCCAGCCCCTCCAGTACGAATCTCCTGCCAAGCACATCAGTGGCAGTTTTAGCATGATGGAGATTGATTTGGAGGAACTTTAGAGTGGCTCTATCGGCTGCCCTTGGCAGAGTGTGACGGCCTTTTTCCTTTGGATCCATCGGTCCTTCGGGATTTTGGCCGGCCCTCTTTTACAGAGCCTTTTAATTGGTAGGTGGCAGGCGTATTTTTCCCTGCCACTTCCAAAAATTGGTAATTGCTTAATGGACTTCTTAATTATTTTAAGTGCGCTCAATGTCGCAAACACTTTTAGTTAATCTTTTCCACAAATAATTCTTTATAAACATGAATTATTTACTAAATACTTCTTTACACACTTTACTCCTTATATTTTAACACTACAGTAATTGGTAATTGCTAAATGGACTTCTTAATTATTTTAAGTGCGCTCAATGTCGCAAACACTTCTAGTTAATCTTTTCCACAAATAATTCTTTATAAACATGAATTATTTACTAAATACTTCTTTACACACTTTACTCCTTATATTTTAACACTACAACAATTGGTAATTGCTAAATGGACTTCTTAATTATTTTAAGTGCGCTCAATGTCGCAAACACTTTTAGTTAATCTTTTCCACAAATAAAATTCTTTATAAACATGAATTATTTACTAAAAACTTTACAATACTTGGTAAATAATACACCGCGATTGAACCGACCTTTGCACCGCAGTTTAACTCCGCGTTTCAGTACCTCGACGATTTAAAACTGACTTCTCTTTTGCAAACGCGAACCGCCTCGATCGCGACCCGCCTCGATTGCGACCAGAACAAAACTCTCCTTTTGATCGGGCTGGATCCGAGGCGATCCAGCCCGACGGCGATTTTAATACGCGCGACTGCTTAGACGGTTGAAACTAAACTCTCCGAATCCCTCGGTTGATTCTTTCGATCAACCGTATCTACATGAAAAGAAAGCTTTGAGCTTTCATTTCGTTTATTCTTCGGTCCGTCTTTTGCAGGCCGAAGACGATGTAGCGAGAGATCGCGATCAAAACGACACACATGAAGAAAGCTCCCAGAGCTTTTTCTTCTTTTTGTATCTTACTCGTGAATGCCTGAGAAAGATACGATGTATGTTAAGAAATCGCTGAGATAGGCACCTTTATCTGGGAACGAATGCATAATTAGCATTTTTAAGTTACCAATGCGCTACAAATTTCCTGGGAAAGGAATGCGCGGTAGCTTGAGCGATTTGTTTGTCGCGAATTGAAATAATTTATGCCGTTTAGGCGAATTTAGTTACATCCGTTTGATGCAACTGAAATAATATTTCAATGATTGAATATTTCAGTTTTTAATGATTGAATATTGCATTTCATTATTATATTCAATTTGAATGAATAATAATATTTTATTTCATGACCATTTTTAGGTACTTAACATTACTAAGGAACATAAATAATGTAAAGAAGTAAAGTAAAAATTTACGCGCCGTGGAGTACTACCACAATCGTCGGTCGAAAAAATACCGAAGCACAAGATAAGTACTAACCGCTTTACTAACCGGGGATAAAAATACTATAAAAAGGAGAAATTATTAAGAAGTAAAGTAAAAATTAACGCGCCGTGGAGTATTACCACAATCGACGGCCAAGACGAGACCGTAGCGCAAGACAAATACAAACAAATAAACAAAAAACGCGGTGTCCGGCGAGCAATGCATACAGCAGTGTCTGTTGCCTGACAGCACCAGTGCACCGCCTGTAAAAGAAAGAAAGAATGCATTTAACAAGTGGACAAGAATATAAAGGTGAATTATTGACTTACCCGAGGTATTAATTGACACACCGTGACAGGTGAGGAAGAGGTTCAGAAGATGCGAGGTGTCGACGCCGGCGCGCGAGGCCCACATACAAAGCGATCGTCCGCCGGTCGGTTTCCACCATAATTTTACCACACCGTCCCCGGCGGGATCCACCCAGACTATATTGGCCAGGCGAATAGTCCAAACGACAAGCCGTTTTCGAACGAAAGAAAACGATGTGTAAAAGCTCGGATCCATATCGAACCAAAACCACACTGAGCGAGCCCTTCTGGTTTACGATAATTTAAGCTTCCACCGAAATATCCAAAATCCCTTACCCAGCAATTGTGCGATGATTATTCCTCACCAAAGAATAATCATCTTATTCAAGGGGGGGGGGAGAGGAAATGTTACAGATTGGATTCGCTTATGTTAAGATAAGCCAAAATTCCATCGAATCCAATCTGGCATTTGAAAAAATTAATCGTAAAAAATCTCGTGAGTTGGATTTCAAATATCGAATTTTGTTACAACAAAGATGCAACATATTCAAATCCAACTCATGAACTCATAAATTAAACAATGATTTAATGAGTTGGATTTCGAGCTGCCTTGCAACAAAGTTACCATGTACTCAAATCCAACATCTACATCAATATTTTGGCAAAAGCCAAAAAACGAAGAAAAAGCACGACAGCTTTTTCTGCATGTAGATCGGTTGTGAATGATTCGTTGGATGTATGATAGTGAGTTTTGTTTTAGTCGCGATCGCGCCAAGTCGCGTTTACGGGAGATTCTGCTTTTAACTGTCAAAGAAGGGAGTCTGTGGCGTGGGGAGTCGAGCTCTATAGTGAAAGAAAGACAGTGAATTAAGTAAATAAGTTCTATTGAAGTACCGTTTGTAATTAGTGTCTAATATAGAGACAGTGAATTAAGTAAATAAGTTCTATTTAAATACCATTTGTAATTAGTGTCTAATATAGAGACAGTGAATTAAGTAAATAAGTTCTATTGAAATACCGTTTGTAATTAGTGATTAATTTAGAGACAGTGAATTAAGCAAATAAGCTCTATTGAAATACCGTTTTTTAATTAGTGTCTAATTTAGAGACAGTGAATTAAGTAAATAAGTTCTATTGAAATACCATTTGTAATTAGTGTTTAATATAGAGACAGTGTAAAGTAAATACGTTCTATTGAAATACAATTTGTAATTAGTGTATAATATAGAGACAGTGTAAAGTAAATACGTTCTATTGAAATACAATTTGTAATTAGTGTATAATATAGAGACAGTGTAAAGTAAATACGTTCTATTGAAATACCGTTTGTAATTAGTGTCTTATTTAGAGACAGTGAATTAAGCAAATAAGTTCTATCGAAATACCATTCGTAAATTGCGTCTAATATAGAGACAGTGAATTAAGCAAATAAGTTCTATCGAAATACCATTTGTAAATTGCGTCTAATATAGAGACAGTGAATTAAGTAAATAAGTTCTATTGAAATACCATTTATAATTAGTGTCTAATATAGAGACAGTGAACTAAGTAAATAAGTTCTATTGAAGTACCTTTTATAATTATTGTCTAAGATAGAGACAGTGAATTAAGCAAATAAGTTCTATCGAAATACCATTTGTAAATTGCGTCTAATATTGAGACAGTGAACTAAGCAAATAAGCTCTATTGAAATACCGTTTGTAATTAGTGTCTTATTTAGAGACAGGGAATTAAGTACATAAGTTCTATTGAAAAACCATTTGTAATTAGTGTCTAATATAGAGACAGTGAATTAAGTAAAGTAGTTCTATTGAAATACCGTTGTAATTAGTGTCTTATTTAGAGACAGTGAATCAAGCAAATAAGTTCAATCGAAATACCATTTGTAAATTGTGTTAAATATAGAGACAGTGAATTAAGTAAATAAGTTCTAATAATAATAATGTTTATTACAAAATTTCAATTTTAAAATTAAACTCCATTACAAATTCATTTAAATTAAAAAAAAAATAATAATAATAATAATATACATAATATATAAACTAAAAACATAATAACAGTAAAAATACACATATGTATATATATACTTATACTAAATACCTGTACTATATATAATACAAAAATAGAGAAACCCTAGAATGGAACGTATAGTACTTGCTAATAAACTAGACAATGGCTCAGAGGCCGTCTGTCAAGGTTGGCAAACAGTAAAAAAAAAAATTAATTAAAAATTATATCCAATTACAACCCACATACTTACAAAACGTCAATTAAAGAAAAAAGAAAGAGAAAAAAAGCAGATAAAACGATGAAAAGAAGTAATGCGAGAATGAGCTCAGTGGAAAAGTTCGACATCGTGCATTTAGCGACACAAATGAATATCAAAATCAGTTATTAAATTCATTTACTAGGAATTTCCTGTACCTCCAGGCTTTTGTAGCAAAAAGAAACAAATCATTATAATTGTTCTTACCATTTAATACATCAATGATTTCAGCCTCTTCTAGCACTCGCTTACCAAACGCTAGGACACGGAGTTCAGTGAGGATAGGACATCCGCCAAGGAAGTGCAGCAGGTTCTCCTCCTCATTTAAGTTACAAAGGGAGCATAAACTGCTTCCTCCTCTTCTCCAAGGACTGCTATTTAAGTATACTAAGCCCCCCCTGTATCTCCAAATTAGATTAATTTTTTCTACCGATAAGCAGTCTTTAACATAACTTTGCGCTGAAAAGTAATGCAATTTGTCGTAAAGTTCATGCCGTATGGTACTTCTAGCTTGATGTACTGCTTTACTCCTCAGCCATGCGTCTTCTTTTTTAATTATGTGTGTTATCATAGCTTTGAAGGAATGGTTATTTATTTGGCCAGTATTCAGATCAATGTCGTGCTTAATCGCTAAATCTTGCCATGTAGTATACCAGTATATTTTTTTCTCCATGATCTTACGTGCCAAACGATATGGTAGTCTATTATTGTCGTATTTGTAAAGTACCCTAGCTAAGTATTCGAAATGCAACTTTAAAGTGTAGATATAGATACAAGGTAAACCAGTTTCCAAAGCTATCATATAGTTTGGAGTTTGTTGTGGCAACTTAAACAGTTTCTTTACAAAAAAGCGTTGCAGCTTTTCAATTAATTCGTGCTGCTGATATCCCCAAATCTGTGCTCCGTAGCATAAAACAGACCTTGACACTGCATGAAATAATTTAAGTTTATCTGGGTATCTTGTTTTGATACTTCTAAAAAAGTTATTCCAAACTATATTTATGCTAATTTTTGCAGAGTCAAGACGGCTTTTAAAATTATTTGCCATTGACAGTTTCGGAGTGAGAATGATTCCCAGGTATGCGTATTCTCTTACTACATCAATTGCCACGTTACCGTAGCACCAGTTCTCAGTGTTCTTCCTCCTACCGCCACCTCGCTGAAAAATCATGATCTTCGATTTTCCCAAATTTACGATAAGGTTCCACATTTGACAGTATCCCTCTAACTGATAGATCATTCTTTGCAACTTAATTGGGTCATCGGAGAGGATGACTAAGTCATCTGCATACATAAGCACTTTTATTTCAATATCTTCAATCATTAGTCCACTTTCCAGAATCCCCTCAATGTCATTTATAAACAGTGCAAATAACAAAGGACTCAAAATACATCCTTGCCTTACCCCTGTGTTACTAAGGAAACTCTCAGAGAGCTTATCCCCATTCCATATTTGCGACTGTGTATTTTCGTACATGCTTTGCAGTATTCTTACAAATTTTGTCGACATGCCTAATTTATAAAGTTTATAGAATAGCGAGTTACGATCTATAGTGTCAAAGGCTGATTTAAAGTCGACAAAAAATGCATATACCTTTTTAATATTTAGCGAGTGACTCAGCTTTATAATATTTATTAGGTTAAATATGTTATCCACCGTCGAATATCCAGAACGAAAGCCAGCTTGGCACTCGTGTAGAATTTTATACCTTTTCTCCCACAGGGAAGCTCTATTATAGAGCATACCTGCAAAAAGTTTCGCCGCAGCATCCATAAACGACAGCCCTCGGTAATTCTCTACACAGTTCGCGTCCCCTTTCTTGTGTATAGGAAAGATGACAGATTTTACAAAGCTGCTGGGAACATCACCATTTTCGTAAATTTCATTGTAACACTTTAGCAGACATCTCAAGAAATCCTCAGGTGCGTGTTTATAAAATTCATACGGAATTCCATCAATACCGGGAGCCTTATTGTCCTTGACTTTATTTAGAACTTCTTGCAGCTCACCAAGCTCAAAATCACTATCTAATATGTTGTCTTGTATAAGTGGGGCAGCGTAAAGGATAGTGTGAGTAACCGGTGCAGAATTTAACAGCAATTTAAAGTATTCTCTAAAATCCTCCACATCTAACATTGCGCTAGTTATGAATTTCTTGCCGTTTATTTCCTTCGCCAAACCCCACCATGTTTTGGAGTCGTTCGCTACTTCCAGTTTCACTATAATTACTTTATAGTAATGGTCCTTTTTAACCCTACAAAGCTCCTTAAACCTCTTAGTGCATATAACATAATTTGTTCTAGCCAAGCCTGATGCAGTTTTTCGAAATATGTTTAACCATTTAAACGAGAGATTTCGCGCTCGCAAGCAATCATTATCAAACCACTTTTGTTTGAATACCTGCTTGTTACAAGTAGACTTCACTGAAGAACGTCCAATTATCTTAATTAAGCTCTCAATTGACCCAGTAAAGTTATTAGTCTTGCAATAGTAGCTAAGTTTTGATCTGTAAATATCAGGGTTCTGAGCATTCCAATTGAGCTTAGGAAGCAGCGACAGTGGTTTAATACACTGTCGCGAATTATCTATTGTCCACGATAAGTGCAGAGGAAAATGGTCTGAAAACATTTGTTCGTCTACTATCAGCCTAGATACCAATGGGCAGAGATTATAAGAGACCGCAATAATATCATTCACAGAAGCACCACTTCCGGACACATATGTGTACTTGCCATCATAATCCCCTTCCGTTCGACCGTTTAAAATTGCTAAGCTCTAAAAAACGCTTCCCTCTTCCGTTTACAATAGCATCCTGTGATCTCCTGCGAATATTCATAGAGGAACCAACTTCAAGCTCTTCAGGAAGATCCTGCAACTGGCCTATTCTTACATTAAAGTCTCCCAAAATAACTATGTTTGTTATTTCCCCGGCAGTAAATAAATCGTTAAACCTGTCAAAATTAGATTCCCAACTAGTGCAATTAATGTAGGCTGGTATAAAACTAATCACGTCTGAGCCTTGCCGCAGTTGAACAAATGGCCAGTCTTCCTTCCACAAGAATTTTAGCTTATCTTCCAAGAATACCTCAGATTTAACTCCCAGCAGCAGCCCCCCACTTGCTCTTCCGTACTGTGAAGCTCTCGCCGCACTTACCCAGCAAACCTCAAAACCTCCAAAGAACTTCGCGTATGAATTATAATTTTCCTCCAACACATGAGTTTCATAAAGGCAAAAAATGTCGAAACTTCTAACGTAACTGAAAAAGCCCGGAAATAACGTCTTGTTCCTTAAACCTGCAATGTTATATGACAAAATTTTAAGTATTCTTTGTTTTTCCCCCTTTTCCCCTTCGCCCATCCTCTCAACCCTGCTAATCTGCGCACAGCTACTTAAATTCTGAATTCCATTGTTATTACTTAAATTTCCAACTCTATCCTCACTGTAATATTCCAAATCTTGACTTACCTGACAGACGGCCAATTCCTATTGACTACCTCTGCTCATATCTACCTCTAAGCTACTCGTATCTGAATAATTCAAAGTTCTCTCACAGATCCGCTTTACAACTTCTCTGTTAACAAAATAACTACAAATTAAGTCGATCGCTGGTCTACCATTGTTGAAAAGTCTGTTGTTAAATAATTTAAATGTAGTGTTCTCCACAATTAGCCTATCGTCCCGGACATAAATCTTCTTCCCTCCATCCAACCTTTGCAGCTCGTACCTTAGCTTAAATAGTACACGCCTGTTGTTCCTAGTTCGGTTTGAGTAATCCCTCTGAATAGTGATCTTGGAACCCTTTAGCTTTTTAGCATTGTTCAAGATGCAGGAAACAGATGCTTGGGAGTTGAACTCTACAAGTAGAAGTGGGTCGCTTAATTTAATCGATCCAGTCTTACGAGCTGATACAATTTCCAGAGGATCGGTAATGTTCAGCACCTCCTTACATAGCTTAATGACCGAGTCTCTTGGGTGTTCATTTTCTGAAACTTGAAGCCCCCTGAATATCAGATTATTACGTCTGATTTTGCCTTCCATATATTCTAAGCGCTCTCGCAATTCGTTTTCACGGGATGCGAGATCAGACATGGCCTTGCGAAGGTTAGCATTTTCGGTTCTGAGTTCTACTAATTCCTGTCTCATCTCTTCAAAGTCACTTTTTGTCGCCAAATTTGACAAATTGCTCTGCAGTAGCTGAGACATCGCCTCCATGAGATCACCCATTGATCTATCGCCGATCTTGTCGGTACGGTTCATGGCACAAGATCGTTTAGCAGATTTGCTGGTGCACAATGCAGCAGTTTCTGGTGATAATATTTGTTTAATACGTCTTTTGTTTATTCCAGCACTTATAACGGGTGAATTATTGTGTTGATCGTGGCTACTCATGAACGTTTACAGTCGAGCTTCAGTGACGCTAATTAAGGTTATGTGTCCGTGCAGTGAAGTAAGTTTTCTTAATTTCAATACTAGCACTCTGTGATTTCTGGTTAATTGTGCTATTACGTTGTATTGTTTACTAACAAGAGTGGGACTTGTTTTATGCTGTTTTCCCTGACAGTCCCCACATGTAAGAAGATGATCGCAGTCTCCAGTATACCAAGATGCATTTAGACCCCGGAAAGCGAGATAGAAAGGTGTTAGCTTTTCTCATATATTATTCCACTTCGGCAAAACATGTACTAACTGCTCGTAACCTATTGTTTTACCTGTGCGAAAACACGAAACGCAGTCCTTCGCAATATGTAGCAAATTTGCCACCAAAAAATCCAAAGCAAGTGAAGTGTCAACTTTTTCTTTCGCACACAAAAGTTTTAAAATACCAATTTTAGGAGTTCGCCCGGTAAAATTCTCAGCTAATTAGCAGTAATAGCACTTTTATATGTACACAGGTAGTACACTATCAAATAATTGATTAGTAAATTTGACTTTTTTCTAAAAAATGTACTCTGCAGGTTTTTAAGCGTTTGCACACTAGAGCAGTGTTGCCAACCCCCCCCCCCCCCCCCCCCCCAAGCTACTTCTATTGAAGTAGCTTTTGTAATTAGTGTCTAAGATAGAGACAGTGAATTAAGTAAATAAGTTCTATTGTAATTAGTGTGTAAATTAAGAGAATGCATTAAATAAAGAAAATCCTTCATTAATGAATAAACTACATTTCGTACTATAATTTAATAAGAGGCACACTAAACGTAACACTTGGAGTTGTCTTGCGTGGGGGGTCTTCGTCTTACTCCGACATACACTTGTTGTCCTGGTTGTTGCAAGGGGGGCTAGTAGCCTACTTAGGTACTCCCTTGCCGTAGATTCGCTGTTGTAAGGTGGGCTACTTCGGCCGTCTTTGAGATTCCCTATGATGTGGTCTGAAAAGGGGCTTTTAGCCGTCTTCTGTTTTTCTCTCAGACCTAAAGTTTTTCGCAATGTTGAGGGCGAGTTGACCTTTGAGGCGCTCTTTTTGTTGCGTCCTTGTTTAAAGGTGCGGACGTGTTGACCTCTGGGTCGTCCGTTGAGGAGTATCTTCTCCTACTCGTCCTTCAGCGTTTGTAGGGTTGCTGGGTTGTACTTTTTTCATCGCCGATGATGACTTCCTTCTCGTATTTAGTTTGCTTCCTTCAGAAAGTCTTCTTGGGTTACAGTGGGTGCCTTTTTGCACAGTTAAAATGGGGCAACTGCTCGCCTGGAGCAGAGGCAGCTAAAGTTGCGAAACCCTGAGCGTTGGAGGTGACGTACCAGGCGATTGACTATCTGGCAGTGGTCAAAGGATCCCCTTTTGTTCGGTCTGGGATCAAGGCTTTTCAAGCTATTACGGTAATTTTTGTTTTACCACGCTTCCTTGATCGTACCAGCTGCGCCAAATTGTTATTTGTTAAGGGAGATGTTCGTCAATTTACACTTTATTATATGCCAAATTCTTATTGTTTAGGTGGGAATGTCTCAGGGTGGCTTTGAAACAATTTATTCAGTGTCACTAGCTAACTTTTATTACAACATTGTATAAGTTCAGAGTCACTAACTATTATCCTTAATACAATTAACACAATTTATCTTAGAGTCACTAACTATTCGCGACCGCCCTTTCTGAATGCATTCTTTTGACTCTCATTATGGTAGGGCTGGATTTAAGGCGATCCAGCCCGACGGCGATTTAAGTTTGCGCGACTATTACCGGTGATCGTTAAAATTGAACTCGTTAATTATTACGTTAACTACCGTGCACCGCTTAAAGAGAAATCTTTGAGCTTTTTTTTCGTTCTTACTATTGCAGGCAAACCGAACGCGATCAGTCGACATGTATGAAAAGACCTTTTTAAGCTCTCTCTTATTTTTGTCGTTTTGCCTGTGTTTTCCTGGGCAAGACGGTACATGTCTCTTAAAATCGCTGAAAAGGCACATTATGCTGGGAACAAACTTAATTTTGTTCGGTACCTTATCGCTGATATGCTTAATTAGCATATTTACATTACCATCGAAGCACGATTTTGTGGGAAAGGAATGCGAGGTAACTCGAGCAAATTGTTTGCCACGGTTTCGTGATAACTTATTGCCGTGTAGGCGATATGTGGTTGCTTCACTGCAAGAATTAACTGGAAAGAATTATTTTAATTCTTTTGAATTAAATTTATTTTGGTACATAACATCTGCGATACGTGATGTAGTCTAATCCAGCAATTAGTACTGTTAAAAACACGTAGCTTATGCTGTAATGATAAATATCATGAGCGTTTAATATCCGTGGTAATGTAGTGCCTGCCTTAAGTTCCTTTAACCTTTGTAATATGGTGTCCAGGTTGACATCATTAGATCGTATATGAAGTTCATAGTACTAGAATTGTTTGCAATTTAAATATCAGCGCGGCTTGAGGTATTGCTGCTGTCGAGCGAAGATTTGGTGTCGTTATTCTGTCTGAGCCAATTTGGGTTTATTGGAAGGAATTAACCTCGTAGAGGATGATATGGTCTTCTTAGTTTCATTTTCTTCGAGGGTGGTTGACCAGTTGACTTTGATTGTGAAGCAAGGAGTACGCTTTTCCTTCTGTTGTTGGAATTATCAATACAGGTTTCTGTGTTCTGGTAGGGTTCTTCCTCTGGAAAAGGACACAGGTTCAAAGGTTTCCACTACTCGTCCCAAGTAACATTTTAGCGGAGGTAAACCTTTATCCTTTATTAAAATCAAGGTTCCTGCCAGAAGATTTGGTTTTTTCGCTTTCTATTTGTAACGAGTTTGCAGTTCTTCAGAAGTTAAATTTGCATTTCCTACATGCTTTATTAAATGACCTTTGGCTGATTTTATGGCCATCTCCCACAGGCCAACAAAGTGAGGAGATACAGGTGGTATGGGTTTCCATTCAATATGTTTTTCCTTGCATAGTTGTGATAGAGAAGATTGTCGCTCCTGCGAATTGAACAGGTCCTTTAGTGCCTTCAGTTCAGATCTTGCACCAACTAAATTTATTGCATTATCGCAAAAAATGCACAAAATCCTGTTCTTAAAATAAATCTTTTCAGAGCATTTAGAAATGCTGGGACAGTCAGATCACTTACGAGCTCTAAGTGCATTACTTTCGTTGTGAAACATATGAATAGAGCAATGTATGCTTTCGTTGAAGTACTTCCGCGGACTGCAATGGGACCGCAGAAGTCAACTCCCGTAGTGTTGTCTTCCGAGCTAATCTTCTAGCGTCCATTACCCAAAATATGCTGCTTATGAAGGTGGGCAAAGATTAATTCACTCAGTTTATGATCCTTTGGTAACAAAATCTGATTTTTAGCTTCTGAATTAAGCTCTGAATGTTTCAATCGTCCGCCAACTCTCAATATAATAGTATTAGAGTCTAAGTATGAATTTAGACAATGAAGTGGACTGTTGTCTTCTAATTGGTTCCCTCCTTTTATCGCTACGTATTCCTGGCGAAATGCGGTTCGTTGTACGTTTCTTATTATACCATGCAAACCAATGTCCAGTTCTGAAAGGGAAAGTTGACCTGCTTCTCTTAGCTGATTTGCAATTGTTTGGAAATCGGTAGCAATAGGCGATGATTCTTTGCAATCGTGGGAATGAATTTTTATGATTAACACTAGTCTACAAAATTTTGAAAATTTTGTTTAACTGGATAATGAATAGTTGTTTCCGAAGCAACTTTTCCTGCTGAAACCTAATGTCAAATAAATATGTAAAAAAACAGTGTTTTTAGCAGTTTTAGGTGAGAATATCTCGAAAACCAGACTTGATAGAACAATTCTAAGCCCGGATTAGGTTTTAGCGGGAAAAGTTACTTCGGAAACAACTATTCATTGTTCAGTTTCAAAATCTTGTAGAGTAGTGTTATCAAATCCGAGTATTTCTTAATTTCACTTATTAATACTGAATGTTTTACTCTGGCATCTGGAATATTCGCCGCTGGTTCTATTTGTGCCTTTGGCCAATTTTGCTCAGGTTCCATGAAGAAGCTTGGTCCCTTGAACCATAGAGTGGAAGTTGTTAATTCTGCTGGCAATTTCCCTCTTGAAATTATATCAGCTGGGTTCAGTCGTCCTTCGATATGTTTCCATTGTTGAGAAGTCGTTAATTGCTGAATTTTCTGGATTCAATTGGCCACAAAGGTGGTCCAAGTAAACGATGGTGCTGCAATCCATGATAAGACAATGGTGGAATCCGTGTTGTAATAAATGTTTTTTATCTGAATTCCTAGACATTTTTGCAATCGTTTGACCAGTTCCACCATTAAGACTGCTGCACAAAGTTATAATCTAGCGAGTGTTGTTGACTTCAAAGGGGCTAGTCTCGACTTAGAGCATTGTAGTCTAACACATGTCTCTCCTTCTAAATTCTCTGATCTAATGTAACAACAGCAACCATAGGCAGCATCGCTGCTGTCTGAAAAAGCATGGAGTAGTATGCTTACTGGATTAGAGAGCATCACATGCCTGGGTATTCGCAATTTATGCAGCATGGATAGTTCGGTTTTAAACCATTTCCATTTTTCTTTTAAGTCTGAGGACAATTCATAATCCCAGGAATATTTTGTTTTCCATAATTCCTGTATAAAACGTTTTCCTAATAATGTGACTGGTCCTACCAACCCAAAGGGGTCGAAGATTCTTGTGACTACGGATAGCAGTGTGCGTTTAGTGATTCGATCAGTCTCACCGTTTGTGGCTTGGTATCAAAATCTATCATCCTTTGCTTGTCATATCAGTCCTAAGGCCTTGACAACTTCACTTTCGTGGATGAGAAGCATTTGTCTTTGTGATCTTCTGAAAGGTCCTGCAATATATCTGGATGATAAGCGCAGAACTTTCTTAACTCGATGCTTCCCTGTCCAAGCATCTGTTTTAGTTTCTACTTTAGCATTAATAATCGAGTTGGCTCCTGTTAAAATATCATCGACATATGCATCGTTTTGAATGGCCCTAGCTGCTTGAGGAAATTCATCATCCTTTGACAGTACTAATTGATTAACACATCGCGTGGCTAGGAAGGGTGCTGCAGCCGTTCCATACGTAACTGTCTTTAGTTCATATGTCTCGAGAGGTTTGTCTTTGTTTGTTCGCCAAAGAATTAGCTGGAACCTTCTGTCTTCTGGGTCGACTTCGATTTACCGATACATTTTACAAACGTCAGCTGTCATCACATATTTTTGCATTCTAAAGGTAATTAATATGAAAAATAAGTCTGACTGTACAGTAGGCATCACCATCAATAGCTCGTTAAGTGATTTTGCAGACGAATACTACTCGGAGTTTGCTGCTCGAGCTGTCTGGTTTAATTACCGAATGATGTGACAAATAGTAATAAACGTCTGGGATTTTATGGTTTGCAAGTGGTTGTTTAGTTCAGGATTTCTATCCAGTTTTCGTTCAAGAACATAGAAGCGCTTTGTTGCCATATCAAGTGATGATCCCAGCCTTACTGGTCACTCTTGGAATGGGAGTTTTACGAGAAACTATCCAAAGCTGAGACGTTTAATTGTGTTTTGATAATGCTGTTCACACTCATGTTCTTGTTAAGTTCGGTATCTGGAAGGAGGGTCATGCTGTTCCAATTCCCATAATTACTGCAGCTGGTTTTTCAGGGCAGTAAATGAAGGCTGTGTTGCAATGTGGCAATGATGGGTGTTTTGAAGCAAAGGAAGGTCGTTGTGTAGCTTGATCCATAAGCTGAAAATACAAGTCTGCTCCCAGTAGCACATCAATTGCCTGTGGTTGATCGAATGTGGGATCTGCTAACTGTATGTTCTTTGGCATGTTCCAGTTATTTGATTTCACATATGCTGCGGGCTGGAAGTCACTGATTTTTGAAAGGATAACGGCGTTTAGAGTTGCTGAAAAGTTGGTCACTCTTCATTGAATTGTTTATGTCGTTTCGAATTTTGCTGCTGCCTCGATTCCTCCAATTCCACTTATTGGAGTATTAAACTTATGTCGTTTTAATCCCAACGCTTGCACTTATCGCTCGCTGATAAAGTGCAGTTGAGATCCTACGTCTAGAAGGACTTACGTTTCTTGCAAATGATACCTCCCTGGGTGAAACGCTTGCCTGTAAACTTGTTTCTGAGGATGAATCAATGTGTTGTGCCGCTTATTACATTTAAGGCATCCTCTTGATGGATATTGTTGAGTCTTGTGATCCGCCTTCACACAATTTTCATATAGATGGTGTCGCTTAACCAGCTGGATGCGACCTTCTATTTGAAGGTACATATAGGAATTTGCTGCACTTGAATATTTTGTGTTCTGCTTTACAGACTGGACAATGATGAACTTTCATTACTGCCGTGAACGTAGATGGTCTTTTACGGTCATCTCGTAGGTTGACAGCTTCAAGCATTTGGAATCTAGACTCCAAAAACTTGAAGAAGTCACCCATCGTTTGTAATTCACGAGATGATTTGAGTGATTGTTCGTACTGCCTCCTGAATTCTTTGTGCAATTTTTGTACAAGAAGGTGCAATAAGATGACATCCTATTCTTTGATTTGGATGCCCATGTTCTGTAGTGCGAACAGACATTCTACCAGAATTTTACATCAGTGGCCTGAAGGTGCTTAATAAGTCGGCTTGGTTCTCCGATTAAGTTCGCCTTAATGTAGTACATTTTTTCAGCACTGCTTATGGGGCATCAACTGTGTGAAAAGGTCTTTGAATTGCTTCCATTTAATGTAGTTACCATCAAAACTCGGTAATGTAATTTTCGGAAGCTTTACATTATCAATTCTGGGGCTGGAGCTGGCGCTGTCTATCTAATGATCAAACTTTTCTTCTAGCTTTATTGCCATTGCCTGGTAAAGGTCTTCAACCTCGATGTGTTTGGAGCTTTCATATATACCGTGTTCAGAATTTGCTGCAATTTCTGTAAGCAGCATTGCGAGCTGTTTCCAGTAATTGTCGATTGTTTTTAATTTTTTCAAGAAGAAAACCTTTGATTGAACTTTTATGATTTCACACTCTGTGGCGTCAATTACTCGTCGTAGTGCAGCCATGGTAGCATCTGCTTGTCTTATATGCTGTAACTGTTCCTCATTCACTAGTTCGAGATCGGGAGATTTCTTGGATTTGTCTTCAGATGGTATGTTGCTGGTCGCTGATTATTAATAGGGATTGTTATGATCGCTATGTGGCGGCACCTACAGTGGTCCAGGATCACCTGACCATCGGCTATATGAGCCGAATCCCTGTACCAGGTGCAAGTCAGGATGTTATGCCCTTGATTTCTACGAAGCCCCGGCCCTGCACCAAGCCGCATTAATATTCAGAAGATTCAGCTCCTATAGCCGGATCCAAGACCCCCCCCCCCCCGCAACATTTTCGTACCTGAAAACACCTGGGAACAATTAAAATACCTACGGGTATAAACGGGGCATAATCGGAGGCAGCGCGGAAAATACATTTAAAAAAAACGCCTCAAGCTCGCAAATTGCTGTAAGGAGAGCCGAGAAAATAATTTAAGTCAATTAAATTATTTTCATAAAAATCCTCGGCTCCCGCCCAAAATTGCTTAAAATCGCCAATATGTTACATTCCAATAAGAATGTAACCGCTGTATAACAGCTCCAAAAATTTAAACCCCGCCCACATACGGTACAGCTAACGAGACCAGACCGAAAAATCCTCAGCCGCCTGTAAAGAGAATATAAAAATTCAACCAAAAACGGCCTAGCTGCAAAAATAATTCTAAAAATAGAATTCTTTTCACGTCAAAGCTGCAAAATTGCATCTGGCGTAAATGGAAAAGATCAAAGCCGTTTACGCCGTTGCTTTAGCATGAAAGTGGATATGGGAGCAGCGGGATGGCACGAGTGTGTGCGTGTCTTCTGCCGGCACGTAAGAATCTCGGCGCGATGAGAGAGTCAGTCGATGGTTAGTTTTGGAAGTTGTTAGTCGTGTACTTAAAAAGGCCGAGTTTGAGACATTTTGGATGTGAAAGGCAAAATGGATTGGCAGTGAATTAAAATAAAACAAAAGAGGAGTTGAAAGTGTAATATGGAATACATTTGACGTCTCGAAGCGATAAAGTGCTTAGTGAATTTAATTGTATACAACTGGAGCATTTTATTACATTTTATATAAACGTGATTCCCAGAGGATGTAATAAACGATAGAGAAGTGCTACATGAAGCGTTATCTAAAAGGTTTTTCATATAATAAAACAGAAAGAATATTGCAAGGTGCTGCTTAATTTCGCTTGATCGCTCTACATTTTTTTGATTTATTTAGGTTGATAGGTTTAAAGAATAAATGGGTTGAAGCTCAACGCTTATGTTGTTGCTTCAAATTTAATGCACAGCAATTAAAATGGTAAAAGAGTTTTTATAATTTTTAAGGAGAAAAGCGCTAAAATTATCCGCCGTAAACGATGTACAATAACATGAACGGCTGCGCGCCGTGCGGGTCAAGGGAAGTAATCAAAGTCGCCCTTTCATAGAAATTGCTCAAAGACGAAACCAACAAATTCTAAAGGAGACTTCGAACAAAAGAACATCAAATTAACAATCTCAGACTACAGTAAGTTTCTCGACGTCGAGCCAGCAAGGGGGTGAGTCGTATGTTGTTTTTTTATTGTTGTTAGTTACAATTAAACCCAATATGACGTTATGTCATCAGTGTTGTGCAGCGTCGTGCTTGTAAAACTTAACCATCGTGAACAGCACAACTTTCATCATCAATGCTGAACATAATTGCAACACCTAAGGGCATCACAGCGTGAGTTTTGGAGACCTTACAAACAGACCTTAAGAAATTTTAAAATTTATAAATATAATAGACAAAACACAGGAAAAAATTGTTTCCCTGTTGGCATTCTTAGATGTCTTGAAGGTACGAATAAATTTTGATGAATGTGAAAAAAGGAACTTGCAAGCCACGAATTACAGCATGCGCTTACCACGATTTTTTTGATATTATCTATAAAATTTAATAACAAGAAACTATCTTCGCAAAAGTGAATTTCAGTATGCGTTTATGCCGATTCTTGTTTTGATATTATCTGTAAAATTTAATAATAAGAAACTATCTTCGCAAAAGTGATTTTCAATATGCGTGTATGACGATTTTTTTGATATTACCTATAAAACTTAATAACAAGAAACTATCTTCGCGAAAGTGAAGTTCAAGATGCGTTTATGCCGATTTTTGTTTTGATATTATCTATAAAATTTAATAACAAGAAACTATTTTCGCGAAAGTGAAGTTCAAGATGCGTTCATGCCGATTTTTATTTTGATATTATCTGTAAAATTTGATAATAAGAAACTATCCTCGCAAAAGTGAATTTCAGTATGCGTTTATGACGATTTTTGATATAACCTATAAAATTTAATAATAAGAAACTATCTTCGCAAAAGTGGTTTGTTTTTTTGCCCGCATTTACGACGACTCTTTCTTTGTTAGCATTATCTATAAAAACTACAAAAACTATCTTCGCAAAAGTGAATTTCAATATGCGTTTATGACGATTTTTATTTTGATATTATCTGTAAAATTTGATAATAAGAAACTATCTTCGCCAAAGTGAATTTCAATATGCGTTTATGACGATTTTTTTATATTACCTATAAAATTTAATAACAAGAAACTATCTTCGCAAAAGTGGTTCTTTTGCCCGCATTTACAACGACTCTTTCTTTGTTGGCATTATCTATAAAAACTACAAGAAACTATCTTCGCAAAAGTGATTTTCAATATGCGTTTATGCCGATTTTTATTTTGATATTATCTGTAAAATTTGATAATAAGAAACTATCTTCGCCAAAGTGAATTTCAATATGCGTTTATGACGATTTTTTTATATTACCTATAAAATTTAATAACAAGAAACTATCTTCGCAAAAGTGGTTCTTTTGCCCGCATTTACAACGACTCTTTCTTTGTTGGCATTATCTATAAAAACTACAAGAAACTATCTTCGCAAAAGTGATTTTCAACATGCGTTTATGCCGATTTTTATTTTGATATTATCTGTAAAATTTGATAATAAGAAACTATCTTCGCCAAAGTGAATTTCAATATGCGTTTATGACGATTTTTTTATATTACCTATAAAATTTAATAACAAGAAACTATCTTCGCAAAAGTGGTTCTTTTGCCCGCATTTACAACGACTCTTTCTTTGTTGGCATTATCTATAAAAACTACAAGAAACTATCTTCGCAAAAGTGATTTTCAATATGCGTTTATGCCGATTTTTATTTTGATATTATCTGTAAAATTTGATAATAAGAAACTATCTTCGCCAAAGTGAATTTCAATATGCGTTTATGCCGATTATTGTTTTGATATTATCTGTAAAATTTAATAACAAGAAACTATCTTCGCGAAAGTGAAGTTCAAGATGCGTTTATGCCGATTTTTGTTTTGATATTATCTATAAAATTTAATAATAAGAAACTATCTTCGCAAAAGTGATTTTCAATATGCGTTTATGCCGATTTTTATTTTGATATTATCTGTAAAATTTGATAATAAAAAACTATCTTCGCCAAAGTGGATTTCAATATGCGTTTATGACGATTTTTTTATATTACCTATAAAATTTAATAACAAGAAACTATCTTCGCAAGAGTGGTTTTTTTGCCCGCATTTACAACGACTCTTCCTTTGTTGGCATTATCTATAAAAACTACAAGAAACTATCTTCGCAAAAGTGATTTTCAATATGCGTTTATGCCGATTTTTGTTTTGATTTTATCTGTAAAATTTAATAACAAGAAACTATTTTCGCGAAAGTGAAGTTCAAGATGCGTTTATGCCGATTTTTATTTTGATATTATCTGTAAAATTTGATAATAAGAAACTATCCTCGCAAAAGTGAATTTCAGTATGCGTTTATGACGATTTTTGATATAACCTATAAAATTTAATAATAAGAAACTATCTTCGCAAAAGTGATTTGTTTTTTTGCCCGCATTTACGACGACTCTTTCTTTGTTAGCATTATCTATAAAAACTACAAAAACTATCTTCGCAAAAGTGAATTTCAATATGCGTTTATGACGATTTTTATTTTGATATTATCTGTAAAATTTGATAATAAGAAACTATCTTCGCCAAAGTGAATTTCAATATGCGTTTATGACGATTTTTTTATATTACCTATAAAATTTAATAACAAGAAACTATCTTCGCAAAAGTGGTTCTTTTGCCCGCATTTACAACGACTCTTTCTTTGTTGGCATTATCTATAAAAACTACAAGAAACTATCTTCGCAAAAGTGATTTTCAATATGCGTTTATGCCGATTTTTATTTTGATATTATCTGTAAAATTTGATAATAAGAAACTATCTTCGCCAAAGTGAATTTCAATATGCGTTTATGACGATTTTTTTATATTACCTATAAAATTTAATAACAAGAAACTATCTTCGCAAAAGTGGTTCTTTTGCCCGCATTTACAACGACTCTTTCTTTGTTGGCATTATCTATAAAAACTACAAGAAACTATCTTCGCAAAAGTGATTTTCAATATGCGTTTATGCCGATTTTTATTTTGATATTATCTGTAAAATTTGATAATAAGAAACTATCTTCGCCAAAGTGAATTTCAATATGCGTTTATGACGATTTTTTTATATTACCTATAAAATTTAATAACAAGAAACTATCTTCGCAAAAGTGGTTCTTTTGCCCGCATTTACAACGACTCTTTCTTTGTTGGCATTATCTATAAAAACTACAAGAAACTATCTTCGCAAAAGTGATTTTCAATATGCGTTTATGCCGATTTTTATTTTGATATTATCTGTAAAATTTGATAATAAGAAACTATCTTCGCCAAAGTGAATTTCAATATGCGTTTATGCCGATTTTTGTTTTGATATTATCTGTAAAATTTAATAACAAGAAACTATCTTCGCGAAAGTGAAGTTCAAGATGCGTTTATGCCGATTTTTGTTTTGATATTATCTATAAAATTTAATAATAAGAAACTATCTTCGCAAAAGTCATTTTCAATATGCGTTTATGCCGATTTTTATTTTGATATTATCTGTAAAATTTGATAATAAGAAACTATCTTCGCAAAAGTGAATTTCAGTATGCGTATGCCGACTTTTGTTTTGATATTATCTATAAAATTTAATAACAAGATATTGCTTAAATCCATTGAAGTGCAAGAGAACGAGTGGTTCGAATAAATTATTCTTCCTAACTTAAAATTTAAACAGTCAGTTTAGAATAGACAGCAATGTACTTTCGTAGATGTTTTGTGTAATGGAAAATATAGGAACTATCTTCGCCGAAGAGAAGTTGTAGTAAAGGACGAATAGGTTTTGGCAAACGTAAAAAGGGTTTACGAGAGTTTTTTTTTTTTAAAAAAAGGGAAAAACATTATTAAATTTATACGCTCCCTATCATACAAGTAATACGCATTATTTTGATAGCAGCAGGTTATTAACTCTTGTATTATAGACCCTGTATGGTTAGCTCATTAAGATAGGATAGATGTATATTAAGATACGATAGGTGATAGCAGTAGGTTACTGAGCAGACTATTATAGAATTGGTATATATTGGTTTAAGTAAGATAGGTGACTTCATCAGAGCCCCATTGCAACGGGGCAAATAGGCCCTAGCCTTAGGCTAGACGGTCTTGTGCCCTCCCACGGAGGGGGTATCTCTGTTTTTATTTAAAACTATAAATAAAATTTTTATATGGAGCTAACTTAAACTCTTCTTTTTATCTCTCTCTCTCCTCGTCGTCCTTCCCTAGGGCGGCTACATTAATCGCTACGTCGGTGGGCGGGGCCCTCATAATGAGGTGAGTGGCCCTCTTTCGTTCCAGGGTACATCAATAGGGCATCTAGACGACGCTGGCCCCCTAGATGCAAGGGTGGTTAGGGCATGGGCCATGCAAGGGGAGTCATAACACCAGACTCCCCCAACGATAGCCGGTAAGTCGAGCAGCGCCTGCTTGCATCCTTTTCCTCCTGTTTTATTCCTTTTTTTTTGGTTGTGTTGAGTTTAGATTTTTCTTTGGTTTTTTTTTCTTTTAGTTTTCTTATGTTCGCGGGTTTTCTTTTTCTTTTCTTTTTTCCATTTCTTTAAATTTTTTTGGTTTTTTTCGGTTCGTCTCACCCTTCCCATCCTAGGCATGATTTCTCGCTTTTGTTGCGCGACCGCGGGCGGTGATGGCATCTCCTATGAACCCCCCCTCTCTATCACAAAGCTAGTGATACCAGCATGCCATCCTCCATCTCTGCCCAAGCATCTGCTGACAGATGAATGTCCAGCGGAGGCCATGATCCCGGCTGACATCAGCTGATCTACATTTGATGTCATCCAGAGTCATAGCCTGCCTTGGGCAGTTATCCTGCAGCAGTGTCGGTCCAAGCGCGCAACAGGATCGCGAAACCGCTGCTGCATTTTGAGGCAGAAAGCTTCATACTCACTTTTCACTTGACATTTGTAGTCTTGTGAAAAGTATGCGTGATCTTTATTTGTTTCTCGTAACTCTTCTAATTTCTTATCGGTGTTGCCAAATAAAGTCCAGAGTTCTTCTAGCCGTTTTAAATAATGTTCCGGGATTGCAATTGTTCTTCTTTCAGCTCGTTCTTTCTTGAAATATTCAAAGAGTTGGGAGATTGATTTTGTACTACTTTGAGTAGTCGCCAATTCCTCCATTGATTGCAGTGGTTTCCAATTGGTAAGCTTATAAACGTCACAACCTGCCTAATGTTCTGCTGCTCAGAGTCTTGAAATTTAGCGTTTGATGTGGCTGCCTCTCGTACTCGCTGCTCTAGTTAAGGCTGTCTTGAGTACTTGTTTTCTTGGTTGGATGAGACTGCTAATTGTACTTTGATCTTGACTACCTTTTTTGTGTCTTCTTTGATTACTGATATGCCAAAACATATAGCATATTACGTCGGAGTCACCAATGGACAAGGCGTTAATAATATCACAAACGACTTGTTCGAGTTGGAATAAACTTTATTCTGATTCTTTAGAATTATATAGATATAAAAGTGCTATCTTAACAAAAGTGAAATGAACTAATTAAAAATGTCATCATGCTGACATATATTGAGAAAAAATAAATGATGAAATGCTTACATATTAAAAATACTTGATCATGAAATGATGGTAATGAAATGAATTACCTGTGCTGGGTGTATGATCTGAACTACCTAGTTATGTTTCTGGGTTGCTTGTGCTAGTTGCTTCAATATCTGATGAGCATTTTTGTGCTAGGTGGAGTGCAGTTGTGAATCTGCGATTAGAGGTGTTATGTTCTGAATGGTAATTACGTATAGTAGATTCATAACACCTGCGATTAGAGGTTGTTCTGAATGGTTTAGTAGATTCATAACATCTGTGATTAGATGTTTTGTGTTCTGAATGGTAATTACGTTTAGAAGATTCATAACACCTCCCCCCAAAAGAACAAAATTTATATTCTTGAAGAGAATAGAAAATTTGTAGAGGGTGATTGAGGTATCGAATGTTTGCAATTTAAATAATTACATAATATGTCTTACTTATGCCTAGGTAAGACAACATTTGATTTATGGTTGTTCATATGTCATGAGGTGATGCGCTAGTCAACTTATCTTCTTTGCTGTTCTCTTGTGATTCTATATCGTGACTTAATTCGATGTGTGTGTGTCTATTATGCACTATTATAGTTTTTGATAAATGAAAATCAGTGATTGTAGATGTTATCTACTCTTTGAACAATTTTAAGTGGTTATTATGAATTTTTTTATTAAGTTTTTTGTTTTTGTTGTTTATTCTAAGGTGTCTCTACTATTTAGACTTAGATTTTGAGTCTTTGTCATAGTAAGCCTTTGATTTTTCTTTGCTTTTAATTTGAATTAAATTTTACCTTGCCTTTTTGTGCGAATACTAAAATCGAGCCTTGAGTTCACTAACATAGTCGTCGTAATTATAGGTAACTTCGGGATCCTTTTTAAGAGATGTCGGGATTTCTATCGGAAATCCGTAAAGGAGTTCGTATGGAGTGAAGCCAGTCCTAGAATGAACCGAATTGTTATAAGTGAACATGGCGTATGGGATCCAAGTGTCCCATGTAAGAGGGTCAATTGACACAGTGTCTAAGATACTCTGCTAGAGTGCGATGAATTCGCTTTAAAGCTCCATTTGTTCTGGATGGTGTGGGGTTATATGTAATTTTTTTGATTTTCAATAATTAGCATGTTTTCATGAATAATGAACTTAAAAATTTCGATCCTTAATCGGTTAGGATCGCTTCTGGTATTCCGTGTTTACAGATGATGTATTTAACAAATTCTTCAGCCACTGTTCTTGTTTCCGCATTTTGTAATGGGATGGCTTCGGAGTATTTTGTTAAATCATCTTGAAATGTCAAGAGGTTAGTGTAAATATTTTTTCAAATGGTTTACTACTAGTGATAGTAATTTTCATGGGTTTTTTTTTTAAACCTGATTTGTTAAGTTGGCAGTAAAAGCATTTCTTTACGTATTCTTTGACGTCTTTGGTCATACCTGGCCAACTATAAACTTTTTTTATCTCTCCCAGGGTTTTTGTTTCTCCCTGGTGACCGCCTAAAGGAGTGATATGGTAGTCTCTTATAACCTGTTCAATGTCCTTGGGGAGAGATAGGTTTATTGTTTTTTATTGTTATTATCCAACAAAAGTGTAGGCTTTCGATTAGAAGTTTTGAATTCTTCTGCATATAAGAGTCTAAATTCGCGGTATGACGCGAGTTAATTATTTCATATATATATTTACTCAAAGATAACCACAATTCGTATTCACCTCAATCAGAATGTCTTAATTAAAACACAACCGTTTCTTTCACATAGAAATATTCACTTTATTTAATTGAGTTATCGGTATACATATAATTGATTACAATACTTTTGTTTAATTGAATATAATTTGTTATAACACTTTTAGCTTATTTAATTACTTTCTTAATATTCTTATAACGTTTTACTTTCCCGATCTTTTCAGTTGTAAATCTCGACGATAACTAACTGTTTTTCATTCTATATTCTTGAACCTTGATTTCGTTTTGTACTTTGCAAGGTAAGCATTCTATGGTTAGACGGAAACTCATATTTCTTTGCATATTCAGTAAGATGAACTTTTACTGAAAATTACTGCTTTATCTGTTAGACTGTGGGATCGTTACTTGAGAGCTTTTTAAAGCAACTTGCTGAATATGTGTTTTGTAATGTGGGAAAGTTAACTGAAGGTCTTTACCATGCCATAGGTTTCGGCTTGGTTTTTATTTTATAGGAATTTGATAATTTTGGAATTTCCTCTTGCCTCAAGTCACGTTGCGTATCTATATACGTAACTCCTCCCCGCTTTGACTCAGAAGACTGTGCTTCTACATTTATTATATTAATTTTATCTTTTTTATTTCTCCAAGATATGTATCCGATTATAATCAATATAATTACACTTATGCTTACACTTGTTCCATACATCACTTTCTTATGGTATTTGAGTTCTTCAATTTCTTTTATATTCTCTATATTGTTTAGAATAAGTTGATCAAAATTTATTGGTTTTACAAATTTTTTATTGATTTCTTTTGAAGGATAGTAGTATTTATCAAAAAACGAAATTTTTTTATTATAAAACTTGTTATCCCTAATGCCTAAAGTACAATTGCTGAAGTTAATTATATAATTACCAGTTAATATAAACTGTCTCCTATCACAAGTTTGTAAGAGACTATCGTTATAGGTATTTTTTACTAACATGGTTTCATCGTCTATTTCTTCTACACTTGTTACATTCTTGTATACTAATTTACAATTATTTTGAACAACACAATTCTTGCTTAGTTTCAGTTTTCTTAAAAGCATTCCTTCTTCATAATTATATATTTTATTGTTTATTTCTACTATGAGTTCTTCCGATTCTTCTATTTCTAATTTTTCTGAATTTGGTAATGGGCTAATTAGTTGTATATCTTTTTGGATATAATTTTTTGGAATTTTTATTGCGAAAATCAAAAGATTATTTCTATATCTCATGACACCTGCCTTAAATAGTTTTATTTTATGGAAGTCTATATTGTAAGTGTCAAGTTCTTCTAAGGTCAACATGCTCGGATGTATAATATTATTTTTTGTTGCCATTATATTATCTAAAATTTGATTGATTTTATTTTCCAAATATGTATCTAAGTTTAGTTTCTTGGTCTAAGAATAAAATCTTGTCATTTAACTCTTGTAAATTTTGATTAGTCGTATTGATGGATTCCGTTATTTTGCGTCTGTCATCTTCGATTATTAATTTTAGTTCAGTTAATGTCCTATTATAATGCTCATTTATTTTAATTTGTTTATTTAAATTTTTAATAGCTCTATGATTATTTTTTTCTATAATCTCTAAGTGTTCTGTAATTTCTTGTCGGTCCGTGTCGTCCATGGTTCCGAATAACCATTTGCTAGCTGCACCGACGACATTTATTAATCCTCGTTTTTGCCTAATCGGATTCTGAATTGTCCTAAGTTTACTTTTAATTATTTTTATCTCTGTATACAATGCTTTTCTATCTTCAAATTTTAAGTGTTCTATGTTACTTTCTAAATTATTTAAAATTTCTGTCATTTCTGTTGGATCTATTATGTGCAGAATTGTGTCGGTTTCGTTCGCTATTTCTACTTCCTTGATTCTTATTTTAACATACCCGTTTTCTTCCGTAATGGGATGTACCTGCAGTCCCCCTTGTACTACCGTTATCATCATCATTAGAATTATGGTTACCTGAAAATTTAGTTGCTCTTTTAATGTTACATAAGTGTACATTCTGTAAAGGATATTTTCTGAAGTAAGGTTCATCTTTATGCCTAACTCTTTTATAATTTCTAATAAATCCCTCATTTCTGTTTTCCATATAATTCTCTTTCTTTTCATTTTGTTTGTTAATATATTTCAGTTTTTTTCTATTTAATGTCTCTACTAATAGAGTTGTATCTGTTAATGTATGGGCTTCTCTTGGGGTCATTTCGATCATGGTATGATATCTATCGTTATAATTACCTATGGCTTTTTGCATTTTTTGCTCGAGTGAAATATCATCTTCTATCGCTTGTATTTTCTCTATTAAAGTGGAGTGCAATCTTTCAACTTCTGCATTTCCGGTGTGGCTATTGGGTTTTGTCCAATGGACTTCTATTCCTTTTTCTTGCAGATATCTTTTTACTTGTTCTGACTTAAATTCGTTATCCATAATAATCTTTTTTGGCTTGTCGAATGTCGCTAGATATCCCTCTAATATGGCGATCTTCTTTACCCAATTTCGGTCATTTATTAAATAAGCTACTGCGAACTTAGTTAAGGGGGTAGCCAGGTTTGAAATTTTCAAAAAATTGAACTTTTTTTTTCTCAATATTTAGTCACTCTATAACCTCAGAAATAAGATAAAAACGACTTTTGATCTCATAGCGTATCAGAAGTGGCCGAAAAATTAATCACGCCGCCAAGCCTCGAGCGCTCGCATCTTACAATCGGCAGTTGCGCTCGCATCTTACAAACCGCAGTTGCGAGGCCTCAAGAGAACATCGTACACAGATGAGAGCAGATAGATCCCGCGAGAACGAGCATTTTGAGGACGAAGAAGGAATATTGTACGGAGCAGGCATTGCTGATTAAAAGTGAGATAATTCGATTCCCATATTTCGACGATGAGACGTGTTTTTCGCACTTTATCTTTTAAACGCGTTTATCCCAAAACACATTTTTTTGGGTTGTCGCCACGATTCCAGTCGATCTACTAGGACAATTTCATTCAATTTTTTTTTTAAATATTCAGAAAAAGCTTAGCAATCGCATGAACCTCGGTCTTGATTTTCAAATAATATTTAATAACAATATGAAACAGTTCTTGCTTAAAAAATGTAGAAAAAAAAGAAAAAATGACAAAAACTTGCACTATTTGTTTATTTATGAATTTTTTTCCATAACTGAGGTTCAGGATATAGCTATTTATGTGCTCTTTTATAATCAATTTTTGTTTTGTGTTTTAGATAACCCAAAGTTGAGAAATCATGGCAACCGTTTCTTAACATGGCGTCATCAGATCGGCCATAAATTAACCGGATGTTAATGAAAAATGAAAATAAAATTTTTTTTGGAAGTTATTAACATGTTAGAAAACATACTAAAAATTTGTAAATGTCAATAATTAATGTTAAAAAAATGTAGTTGAAAAAAGAGGTCATTGAAACCTGGCTACCCCCTTAATTTATCTATAATCGTAATAAAGGTTTGCTTTTTATAATGGAAGGTATCCAAATGAATAATTTCATTTTTATTCCTTGGTGTTTCAGTTATTTGTAATTTTGGTTTTACTGGATTCCGATCATATTTAATTGCCTTATTAATAACCATTTGTATTTGTTCTTGTAGTTTTGGATAATAAATTTTATCTTTCAGAGTATTATATGTTTCATTGATTCCGCTATGAAGAGATTCTTTGGTATGGTATAACGAGATTTGTTTGTGACATTGTTCTTCACTCTCTATTTCTCTAGCTCTTTTCGTGGCTTTCATAAATTTTATTCGTTGATCCCCTGAAAATAACTTAAGAATACACTGTTGAACTTTGTTGTAATCGGTGTCTTCAACTTCAGAATAGATTCCGATACGTCCTGATTTTATGTGCTTTCTTAGTATCTCAGTGATTACTTCTTCTTCGTCTTGAGGATTGATTTCTATAATTCTTATTCCATGTATTGTTTAAATCTCCTTAACTAGATTATATGTTAAAATAATCTGTGTTTTATATTTATTCACGATTTCTTCCCTAATACCAATGTGGTCCAAGAGTTGTTCGCTTACCGAATGTATAGTATCTGACAGGTCCATATTGGATTCACTGCTATTTCTATCATTAATTTTTGGGCTTTCTTCAAGTCTGCTGAGAAAATCCGCAACTCTGTTTTCTTTCCCTTGAAGGTACTCAATTTCGAAGTTATACTCTTGTAATTTTAAAATCCACCGTTGATTTCGCTGAGAGAACTCTTTACCTTTATATTTTGAATTTAGATATTTAATCGGGGCATGATCTGTAACAATTTTAAATTTTCGACCATATAAATAGGGTCTAAAATAAGTTACAGAATACACGATCGCTAAGAATTCTTTGTCCGTTACACTATAATTCCTTTCATGATTATTTAATGTTCGTGATACATAACAGATTGGGTGACCGTCTTGCGAAAGAACTGCTCCAATTGCGTAATCACTAGCATCCGTTGTAACGACAAATAACTTTTCGTAGTCGGGAAATTTTAATATAGGATGAGATATTAATAATAATTTTAGGTCTTCAAACGCTTGAATATACTGTGGATCTTTAGTGTTTATCCTCGCATTTTTCTTTAAATATTTGATTAGGGGATATGCTACTTTAGCATAATCTTTGATGAATTTACGATAAAATCCTGTCATGCCAAGGAATCTTTTCAATTGTTTCTCTGTTTTAGGTAACTCAATTTTCATGATATCTTGTACTTTATTTGGATTCGGTTTGATATCCTGCTTTGTCAATACATGCCCTAGAAAATCTGTTTCTTTATTCATGAAGCTGCACTTGTCCGCTTGAATTTTTAAATTATGTTCCGCTAATCGTTTGAATATCTTTTCTATTGAATTAAGATGTTCTTCTAAGGTAGTTGAAAATATAAGTATGTCGTCTAAGTAAACGACGCATATTTTATTAATATGCTCCCTTAATATTTCATTTATTAATCTTTGAAAGGTTGCCGGGACATTTTTAAGTCCGAACGGCATCCTAACAAATTCATAGAGACCTAAGGGCGATACAAATGCTGTTTTATGTATATCTTTATCAGCCACTCAAATTTGATGGTACCCTTTTGCTAGGTCCAATGAGCTAAAGTATTGGGCCTTAAACAATTTATCCAAAATACTTTCGATATTTGGCAATGGATACTTATCGTCTATGGTAATTTGATTTAATTTTCGATAATCTACCACTAGTCGATATTTTGGGATTCCCGAATTATCCTTCTTTTTTGGAACTACAAATATTGGCGAAGAATATTTACTATTACTTTTTCTTATGATTCCCTGTTTCTCCATTTCTTCTAATTGCTTTTTTAATTCTTTTTCGTGTTGGGGTGGATAGCGGAAAAGTTTTGAGTTTACTTGTTCCGTGGTTGTGGTCCTAATTTCATGGACTATGCTTTTGGTATTTGTTAACTGATCCCCTTCTTTAAATATTAACATTTTATATTTTCCTAGGAGTTTTAAGACTCCTGTTTTTTCTTCCGTATTTAGTTGATCTAAATTTATATTCCCTAGATCCCCTTCTTCTAACGTATTGACTTCTTCTTGGATTATTTTGTTAAGAAATGGTATTTTTGCGTGATTAGTTAACATAATCTCTTGATTCGCTATATCGATTGTTTTTACATTCTTTTCTATCCAATCCATTCCAATTAAGAGGTCATATGTTTTATTTAAATTTATTTTTACCCATTTCATTCTTGCATTTTCCGGTTGCTGAAACTCTTCTGGGCATCTGGTTTTGACCAATTCCGTATCTTTTCGGACTTCCCCCTCAATAGTATTAATTTGTATATTTCTTTCCCCTAAACCTTCATAAATTTTATCTACCACGTTTTTTGAATTTAGTAAACTAACTGTGGACCCAGTATCCAGTAAAGCAACGTACTTTTTGTTATGTATAGTTAAAATGATATATATTTTTTTATTTTCCGAGGCTAATTTATAAAAAACTCGTTATTCCCTATTTGATTAACTTCATTTCCGTTTCTGGTGCTTAGATCATCTACATCCATTGGTTGGACTTGATTATTGGCACTGTTATTTTGATAATTTGTTTGATTTCTATTTATGTTATTTAGGTTACTGTAATAATTTGGTCGTGTTTGTCTATAATTGCTATTCTGTTGTCTGTAATTATGTACGTTTTGCTGTCTATAACTGTTACTGTAATTATGTCGTGTTTGTCCTGAATTGTTATTATAATTTCGTACTTGTCCGGAATAACTATTCACATTATTGTTACTCTGATTATTTCTCTCTGGTCTAAAGTTATTATGATTGAAAGGATGTCGCAAATTGTTATAATTTGTTTGAGGAAAATTTGGTCTTTGAATATGTTTATCTTTAATCACTTGGTTGATTTTATGCTATTTCAGATTATACTGATCTTGTCCAATATATTTATTGATAACTTGTCTCATTTCTTCCAAACTGAACTTATTATACAATTCTGATGCTAATGCACCAGCAGTAATTTCTTTGATTTTTAAGACTAACACACTACTAAGATGATTTACAATTTCTGTTTGAAACTCACTAAAAATTGCACACTCTGAGATATCAGAAACAAATATTCTTATTTTATCTACTAATTCTTCAATCGTACTTACTTTTAACATACTAATTTCCTGCATAATTCTGCCCTGATCCTTAGATGGTTTGAATTGTAGTTTTAATTTAGTTTTACATTCCTGCCATGTTGTTGGAGGTGAAGCATCTAAATAATTTTTTGCAGCTCCTAAGATCTTTTCGTTGTAAACTATTGTATATGCTTGAGGTGCCTGTTCTCCGTAATCTGCTAATGCTCGGTCTACTGCTGTCAGGAATGCTGGTAGTGTTCCTGGTTTTCCTTCAAAACTAGGTAGGTACCTGAGGTCTTCTTCTATCCTTCTTCGTAATGATGGTTGTTGGTTCTGTCGGCTTAATATGTCCGTTAAAACAGCTAAACATTGTCCCACCAAATCATTATTTCCTGGTCCTGGTTGTGCCATTCTTCTCTGTTGGTCTAATATTTGGTTTCTTTGATGTCTTCTTTGTAGGTTTTCCAGTGTTTATCCTTGTGGTCGTTTCTTCGTAATCTACTAAATGTTACCTTAGATTACTTCGTATCACACTTTCTTGTATAAACACTTTATTTTCACTTTCACTGGATTCCAACTCTACAGAGAGGAATCCTACCGACTGCGCCAGTTAATTATTTCATATATATATTTACTCAAAGATAACCACAATTCGTATTCACCTCAATCAGAATGTCTTAATTAAAACACAACCGTTTCTTTCACATAGAAATATTCACTTTATTTAATTGAGTTATCGGTATACATATAATTGATTACAATACTTTTGTTTAATTGAATATAATTTGTTATAACACTTTTAGCTTATTTAATTACTTTCTTAATATTCTTATAACGTTTTACTTTCCCGATCTTTTCAGTTGTAAATCTCGACGATAACTAACTGTTTTTCATTCTATATTCTTGAACCTTGATTTCGTTTTGTACTTTGCAAGGTAAGCATTCTATGGTTAGACGGAAACTCATATTTCTTTGCATATTTAGTAAGATGAACTTTTACTGAAAATTACTGCTTTATCTGTTAGACTGTGGGATCGTTACTTGAGAGCTTTTTAATGCAACTTGCTGAATATGTGTTTTGTAATGTGGGAAAGTTAATTGAAGGTCTTTACCATGCCATAGGTTTCGGCTTGGTTTTTATTTTATAGGAATTTGATAATTTTGGAATTTCCTCTTGCCTCAAGTCACGTTGCGTATCTATATACGTAACTCGCGTTGTGGAGGATAGGTAAACCAATTGAAATGTTTTCCTCCTTAGGGAAATTAGAGGAGCACGTCCTTTGAAGTAGGTCGTTTCTTTGTTTTTACATTCCCTTGTTTCTCCTAAGGGGATTATATAGTCCTTTCGTATGTATGTTTTTAATAAATTTTCCAGAGCTGTGTCTGAAATTGGTTTGATAAAATGTTTTCTTTTAGTACCTTCGGCATCCAGGAGGCTATTTGTATTTTCATTAATTATATTACTGTTATCCTCAGCTCTGCTTTGGCTCCTAGTGATAACTTGGATATTGTTTCTTTCTGGTATTATGCGACTAAGTGCGTCTGCATTGATATTTGCCTTGCCAGATTTGTGTATGATTTTATAATCATACTCTTTTAATTTGATTCTCCACCTCATCATTCGGGAAGTGGGATCTTTGAGGGGCTTATGATACGGAATTGTATATTATTGATAGTAATTCCTTCTCTATGGTGGGAAATCTGGCTTCAGTCGAATTCAGGGTTCGACTGGCATAGCAAATTAGTTTTTCCTGACCAATTTTGCCTTGTGATAGAAACGCACCGATTGCAAAATTCCTCGCGTCGGAAGTCACTAGAAATTCTTCATCGAAGCGAGGATATTGTAGTATAGGTGGGTTCATCAGCTTTTCTTTCATCGTAGTGAAAGTTTCGTTGCAAAAGGCGTCCCATTTAAAGGTGACGTCCTTTTATAGTAAGGCCGTTTCTAGGATGTACTTTATGTGTTTTTCCTTTTTTGGCACTGGGCAAGTTCGGACAGCTTTGAGCTTGGATGGGTCTGAAGTTACTCCGTTTTCGGTAACCAGATGACCACGATCTGTTTACTGAGAAAGTGACATTTCTCAGGTGGAAGCTTGAGGTTATGTTCTCTAAGCTTATCGAAAACATGTACAATGATGTCGTCCATATACAGGGTGTAACGTTTCTAGACGTCAATACGAATACAAATGATAGCTCTCACCTAGACAAACAAAAAATTGTATGGCAGTGGGGGGCAACAGGGCATGGAGAGTTACAGGGCATGGTACGCACGTTACTCTTTTATTTTTATCTGTTGATCTACTCAACATAGCGACATCAAACAAACGCTAAAAAACTACTATCCCAATTACCTTTCCAAAACTGTCAACAATGTTGATCTCACTACTACCACTGCAGGCACAGTCACGGCCAAAATTTTAAAAAATTTTAGTGATCAAAAGATCATAATAAGTACCATTTCCCAAACAACAAGCGAGCGACCTACAAAACTTTCTTCACGTTCACCTGCAATCACGTCAAAGCTTTCATCATCGCCAGCTGCAGTTACGTATGCTAACTATGCACTTAAAGCCAAAGCAAAGCTTTCATCATCGTCACCTGCAGCCAACATAAACACTTCCGAGATATGGATGGAGCTTTCATAATCTAACTTTGTAACTCTTTCATTGTAACCAATTATTGTGTATAAATACTGGCTATGACCATGAATAAAATCATTCAGTCAGAATCAATCCGATAACGAGTTTTAATTAATAAGAGTCATGCTAATATAGCTGCTCTTTCTCGCGGATTATTAAGCTTTGGAGCAATAGCTAATTTAGCTGCTCCAGTGGAGTTATAGCCTTGAGGCTGCTCCCAGGGATTAACACTTTAATCGGCAACCGGTCTAATATACAAATATTACTTGACAAAACACGGTATCCGAAACATTGGTCCTTCGAGCTACTTACAGTAAGAGTGAAGGAAGAAATCCCACCGCCTCTTCCCCAAGAGAAGAAAAAGAAGATATCAATCCATACTTCATCCCAAGAGTGAAAGAACACATCCCGCAAACTTCATCCCAAGATTGAAGGAAGACATCTAACTAAGGTGTAAAGGAAGAATAACCTGAGTTTAACCAATTAAATAACTATAAGACGATAAGAGGAAACATGGACGCCAAAGCAGACCAACAGAAAGAAAATCTGGATGAAATTCTGAAAATTAAGACGAATTTCAAGAAAGATGCTGAACATAGGAAGACAAAGGCGTATGTACAATCCAGACTAGAACGTCTAGAAAAGTTATGGTCGGAATTCTTAACTCAGGATCTTTAAGTAAGAAAACTCAAAGAGACGAAACCAAATCATCCGTACTTCACCAAAAAGTTCTCCGAAGAGTCTGAAAAACACTATGAAGCTATTTCTGACCTCCTTACATTGATAAAAATTGACCAAGAAGAAGAACGATTTCTGGAAGAGAAAGAACTAATAAAACGGCACTTGAACAAGCTTCAAAAGCAGCTAAAGAAACAGCCGATAAAAATTCAATGACTGAATTAGATGAAAACATTGCTGATACCAGCGAAGCTCCTTCGCATACAACTAGAGAACATAAAATTGTTCAAGAGACTTATGCAGTCTATTACAGCAGAATCAGATAAAATCCATTCCTCAGTATACTACCAACAAAAACTCAATGCTATTCAATCATATTGGGACAGAATAATGACAAACCACACGGATATGGTTGCAAATCTGAACGAGACATACGAAGAGTATTTCAGCAACAATATATACCAAGCCATTGAGGATAAATATCAAGATATTACCATTCATCTACACGAAAAATTAGGCAACTCGCCAAAAGGTGATGATAACATCAAGTTACCAAGACTTGTAATCCCAATATTTGATGGAGACTACCAAACTTGGACATCATTCCACGATATATATATTCGCCTCATCCATGATCCATCGATGAAAAAATGGCTGAAAAAATGCAGTATCTCAAAAGCCACGTAAGGAAAGAGGCAGCCAGTTTACTGCAACACCTAACGATCTCAGGTGTGAACTACAAAACTGCATGGCAGCTACTTAATGAAAGGTACGACAATAAAAGAAAACTCTTCTCAGTCCAACTACAGATACTTCTGTCGCAACCAAAATTAGAGCACGAATCGCCTACAGAAATTCGGAAGCTTTACGACACAACAAGAGAATGCTTGCATGCTATCTCCAACCTCGGCATAGATAACAACAACTGGGCCCGTTTATTGCTCATATAGTTATTCAAAAACTAGACCTGGACAGTCACAAGTTATATGAGCAAGGACTAGAAAAGCCACGTGAACTGCCCACCTTTCAATCACTATTTTGATTTTTAGAAAACAGATTCCAATCATTGGAATCACTAAAAGACTCCAAGAAAAAGGACAGTAACCCAACATTAAAAGGTTTTCGTAATCCTGTTGCAGATTGGATTTGCTTATTTTAAGATAAGCCTAATTCTAACGAATCCAATCTGCCATTTATAAAAGCAAATCGTAAAAAGTCTCATGAGTTGGATTTCAAATATCACATATTCAAATCCAACTCAGGAGCACCTAAAAAAATAAAAAACCAATAAATATTTAATGGGTTGGATTTCCTACACCGAGTGCATTGCAACAAAGTTGCAATGTACTCAAATGCAACTCATGATAAACAACGCGCTCGGGTTACCGTCGAAATTCCTTTCACACGGTAGCCCAGTACACGATAAGCGAAAGAAATTCGCTTAATCAGCGCAAAAAACAACGATCTACAGCGGCTTTGCCCACAGCCATCTACATCAAGGGCAAAAGCCAAAAAACGAAGAAAAAGAACGAAAAGCTTTTTCTTCATGTAGATCGGTTGTGAATAATTCGTGGTATGTAAGTTTTCTAGTCTGTTTTTAAACCTGGACGGAACCGGAGTCATTTTAAAAAACGGTCACAAAATCGAGTCTGGTTCTAATCGGTAGCGAGTTTTGTTTTTGGTCGCGGTTGGAGCGTGTCGAGTTTTAAGAATATTTACTACCAAGTAAAGTTGTAAACAACAAAGAAAAAATTTAAGAGTAAAAGAATTAAGGACAATTAAGAAGTCCTTTTGTCTAGCACAAAATTGTAAGTAATGTGCTGTAGTGTAATAGTGATTACTACTAAGTTTAATTGTTAGAGATAAGAAGTAAAGTTGTTAAATTGTAATTAATGTGCTATAGTGTTTTAAGAGTATTTACTACCCAATTCCATTGTTAAAGATAAGAAGTTCAATTGTCTAACAAATTTTAATTACGGACAGCAAATAAAGTGAGTATACTGTAGTTGATTTGGATTCATTTTCGACATTGTCGATTTGTTGTAACAAAAATTGGCGCAGCCGGTAGGATTAAGGAAGCGTGGTAAATCTAAATTACCGTAACAGCTTGAAAAGCCTTGATCCAAGACCAAACCAAAAGGGGTACCTCTAAGCACTCCCGGGTAGTCAATAGCCCTGAGGAGTCACCCCCAACGCTTCCACAAAGTGCAAGCCGGCACCACCGGTGGAATTGTGTGGGCTCCGTCCCAGCCCGAAGAAGACGACACCAATCAACACCAACGATCAACACAGCAACAGTAACAAGTAGGAAAAGGGAATCGTTGAAGCAGGCACAAGCCCCCCTTTTCCCCAACACAACTTTAGTACTGTAAACAAGGGAACGGTAAGCAGGCCAAAAGCCCCCTTGCAACGCTGAAGAGCAGGAGTTGATGTCCAAGGACACCCACTCTACTCCCGCTCACTCACCAACAGAGGAGAAGACAGAGGACCTCCTCATAACCTCCCTGGACCTGGAGATCGGCGAGAAAGACCCACGCCAGAGTTCCCAGTCATCGATATTCACCGACCAAACGCAGGTCAGTGAACACCAAATCACCCCAGCACAACCAGGACCCAGTTCAGAAGGACTCACACTCAGGAGCGGGACCGTCCTCCAACGAGTAAAGCAAAACCAAGTAAGCCTCAAATATATTAATTTTAATAATTTGTACGAGTCCGCGCGAGAATCCGAATGCCTAGCAACTCTCTATTCTAACCTCCTCGAAAACAGGAATACAAAGTCCAGTGAGGAGAGATTGGAAGACTTAGAGCGCTTTCAAAAGGAAGCCGCACTTTTTCAAGCCAAGCTAGACGGATTCTCGCGCATACTCCCCTCTGAAGAAAATATTGAAAACAATTTAGAAAGCACAACTGAGGAAAACCTCATTCAGTCCGTACAAGACTCCCTGCGAGAAATCAACCTGAAACAGGGTCTAAATCGATTTCTCGCACAAGACTCGCCCGACACCGACTCGAATCAGAACTCCACTATGGCGACCGATTATGGAAAAATTGTAAAATTAACTGCGCAAATGGTGCCCATTTTTTCGGGTGAGCCAGGCCCCCATCTCGGATCCCAGTTGCAAACATTCCTGGCTTGCTGCCGTCAGGCCAAACAGTGTCTCTCCGAAGGGGAGCAAGACGCTTTCCTCAAGATCCTTCCCACAAGACTTCGTGGAGGAGCATATCAACTGTTGGCCTCAGATGTACCGACAACATTTCAAGAAGTCGAAGCAAGGTTAAACGCGGCATACCTTCCCAGGGAAACTTACCAGGAACTGGTAAATAGGCTCATAACAGCTCACCAAAACCCCTGCGAAACACTCACCGCCTTCACGGCTAGAGTGAAACAGCTGTTGGCCCTCTGCAAAGAGGCCGCACAAACTAAATACGGAGCTGCGGCCACGCCAGCTGTCACAACGCAGCTGGAGGACTTCGCGAAAAACGCAGTCCGCAGCGGGGTTACGAATCCGCACCTTTGCCAATACCTCCTCACCGTCACTGACGGCACAATCGAGGCGCTGATCCATAAAGCACTCGTCATGGAGAAACTACAGCAGGGCGTCCAGTTCACGCAAACCTCAACAACCCAAGGCTTTCCTGCCCCGGTTGTTGTAGAACAAGGCTCAACCATGCCGGTTGCTATGGACCCAACTGCCAGAATACGGGCATTCCATAGAACCTCATATACACCTGCTCGTAATTTTCCACAGAAAACGTTATACAGACCGCCGCCACCACAAAACTTTCACCGAAAGACTCCGCAATATACGACTCCACCTCAACGCTCGTCTCCCCCACAAATCGACTACCGCCGCCAGAACCTCGACCAGTTAAGGTCAAACATCACTTGCAACTTTTGCCAGCGAAAGGGTCACACTTACGCCGACTGTATGAAGCGTAAAAACACACCCTTCTGCTCTAACTGCAAAATATATGGGCATGATGTTCGCGATTGCAGGAACAATCGCCAGGTTCCGGGCCCGAGTAACCCGACAAGGCTCCCCGAACGACGGATTCAGGATCAGCAACCCTCCGCTGGTCCTCGAGTTTTTAACATAAAACTCAAATGCAAATTCTGCAACCGTCGCGGCCATTCCATAGAGGAATGCCGCCAAAAACAAAAATGGGACTCTAGGGCCAGGGAAACGGCGAGCAGTCGACCGAAAAGACCCCCGATCGACACTAGAAAGTAAAAATTTTAATAAAGGGTAACCTCAGCCGCCCGAACCCTGTATCTCTACAGTTAGCCTTCCGTTGGATATTAGCCTGAACGGCAATACCAAACTTGTAGTAGATACTGGCGCTGAGGTTAGTATTATAAAAAAGAAAGCAATTAAAAATCCCGAAGATATAAATACCGGAGAAACATATACTTTACAAACACCATTTGGTACCGGAAAGACGCTGGGAACATGCAAGGGCAATTTTACATTAAAGAATAAAATTCCCTGCAATTTTCAGGTAATAAAAAACCTACCCGGCCTTTCCGACGACGGCTTCCTAGGAAATGACTTTCTAGCAAAGAATTTTAACGTTGAGGGCCCGAATAAGGCATTGCGATTCCCTCGAACGGAAAATAACCCTGAGGAGTTTGCTGTTCCATTAACAGCTGCATTGGATAACCCGTGTTCTGAAAAAGTGGTCAAAATGAATACCCAAACAGATAGAGCAGAGCCCAGAAAGGCCGATCTGACGATCTGCGGTACTTCAAAAGTTTCTCAAGAGGAGAACAATGACCGGCGAAGACCGGAATGCGAGATGGACAAACCGACTGAGAGTGACTTGACCTGCGAAATGAGGCAGCAACAAATACAGTTGAAAGAGCCTGTATGCATACCTGCCAGGTCACAAATCATAGTCGAGGTTCCCTTGCAGCTGCAGGAGGAGATGCTCTGTCTATCAAGAAAAATAGATCAAGGAGTCTTCATAGCGAATGGCCTACTCCCCGCTGGTTTAAAAGCAGTGTCTGTTGGAGTTCTCAACACACACAATTCACAAGTAGTTCTGACTACCATTAGTCTGCATCTAGTCCCTGCCCACAACTACACCGTCGTCCAACTGAAACAGGATCATCAGGAAAGAACTAATAAAGGAACCCCAGAAAACGGAGAACGCGCTGAGGATGCTCACCTGAAAACCAGGAATTACGATGACTCGAAACCACCAGCACCCACGCACAAAGGAAATATAAGGAAAAAGCGGAACCAAAGGAAAGGAAAACCCAATAACACAAATGTCGACGGAGCTCATCTAGACAGAAGGAATTACGATGGCAAAAACCCATCAGCTCCCACCTCCTCTCAAAATAAAATTTCGGAAAACGTCGACATTGGAAGCGAGCTCACCACAGGGACGGTATCTACAAAAGCTCCAAAATCACTCTCCACAGTAAGTAAACAACGGCGAAAGAGCCTAATAGAAGACGAAAGCGAGTTCGCCTCAAATATGGCAATTTACGGCGGTTCAGAAACCCCAACTCCATCGTCATTTAGTATTAAGAGTGATTTAAATAAGATAAAGTGGGGTGAAAATAAATATAAAAATAAAAATATTTCAGGTTCCCGTAAAATAAGTAAAAGAAAAAATAAAAAGAAAGAAACAAATATTTCAAGCGCCGAAAAAATGGCCACTTTACAACATGTTAAATATTTATTCCAGGAGTATGAAGAACCAGAAAACTCAAATAATAACTCGCGTCTCGTCAGGTTAGACAAAGAGCTCAGCGATATCACAACTCTGTTACGAGTATAACGATATCTTTTTCCTCAAAGGTGATCGGCTAACTTTCACAAACGCCATCACTCATGATATACCATTGGTGCAGGACCAAGCACCAATCAACCAGAAAATGTATCGCTTGCCAGAAACGCGGCGAAATGTAATAAACGAACAGTTTCGCAAAATGCTAGAAAACGACATAGTGCAGCCAAGTAAAAGCCCTTGGAATTCACCTCTCCTAGTCGTCCCCAAGAAGGCGGGAGCAGACGGTGAAAAAAGGTGGCGCGTCGTTGTCGACTTTCGTAAATTAAACGAAAAGACATTTGGTGACGCCTTTCCGCTACCTCGGATCGAGGATATTCTCGACCAACTAGGTCATTCTCGGCACTTTACCACCCTCGATCTCGCCAACGGCTATCACCAGGTGCTCGTCGATCCTCAAGATCGACCAAAAACTGCTTTAAGCACCAATTAAGGCCACTATGAATGTAGGCGTATGCCATTTGGGCTCAAAGGAGCTCCGGCCACATTCCAACGCTTAATGAATTTCGTCCTAACGGGATTACGAGGCTTGGAATGCTTTGTCTACCTAGATGACATAGTCATCTACGGTAAAAACCTTGCGGACCACAATAGTGAGCTCCGCAAAGTCTTCAATCGTCTGAGAGAGAACAACCTTAAACTGCAGCCGGAAAAGTGCCAGTTTCTGAGAAAAGAGGTTGTTTACCTAGGCCACAAGTGTTCCAGTGAAGGCGCACTTCCAGACCCCAGTAAAACGGCTTGCGTCCAAACTTTCCCAGTTCCCAGAACTGTACGACAAGTTCAATCCTTTATTGGACTTGCCAATTATTATCGAAAATTCATCCCAGACTTCTCCAAAATTGTACGTCCGATAACGAATTTGCTCCGCAAGGATGTCAAATTCACATGGACCGAGAAGTGCCAGGAGGCATTCGAGAAAATCAAAACTTCATTAATCTCTCCTCCACTACTTATATATCCCGAATTCTCGAAACCATTCAATTTAACTACGGACGCCAGCAGCGAGGCATTAGGAGCCGTCCTCTCACAAGGAGAAGTAGGACACGATCAGCCCATTGCCTACGCCAGCCGTACACTGAACAAGGCGGAACGCAACTACTCAACTATTGAAAAAGGCTTGCTCGCCATAGTCTGGGCTACGCGTAACTTTAGATGTTACTTGCAAGGCCGAAAATTTACGGTCTATACAGACCATAAGCCTCTCAAAGGAGTCTTTAATGTCAAAGACCCCACTTCCCGTCTGGTGAGATTTCATCACAAACTTTCCGAATTCGATTATAAAATCGAATATAAGCCAGGAAAGTACAATACGAATGCCGACGCGCTAAGCCGCATTCCACGGGAAGTCAGCGAAGACTCAAATGGCCAACACATAATAGTAAAAGCGCAAGTCCACCATAAAATGGATTCGGACTCGGAGGAAGAAATAACCTCCATTCGCAAAAATCGCCTAAAATGCAACGCTGTGACCCGGGCTCAAACGAAAAACGCTCAAACAGAGTCTAAAAGCCCCGAAATACGGGATCACACGCCTCGCGAAAACGAGATAACTCTAACTACAGAAGAGGTCACTACAGAAAACCCGCCAGGTACTAATCCGCTAATCGACGATAAACCTAAGCACCCTGAAATAATCACAAGCCCCAAGGAGATACAAACTATCTTACATGATTATCACGACTCTCCTTTTGGCGGCCATCAGGGCGTAATTAAAACATACAAGCGGATTCATCACCTCAGTTTAAAATGCCGATGGTCATCACGGACATCACAGAACAGCCCTTCGACAAAGTCTATCTCGACATCGTTGGTCCACTCGAGGAAACTGACTCCGGAAACAAGTACATCTTCACTTTCCAGGATAACCTCACTAAATTTGTCGATTGGTACGCCATACCTAACGGGGAAGCCGTCACAGTAGCGCAAATCTTCTTCGACGAAATCGTCGCGCGCTACCTCATCCCCAAGCGAATAGTCACTGATCAAGGAAGCAATTTTCTTAGTGACCTGTTCAAAAATTTATGTAAACTGCTACGGGTGAAGAAGTTACAAACTTCTGCCTACCACCCACAGTCAAACGGCGCACTGGAACGTGCACACAGGCCGTTAATTGAATACTTGCGTACCATAGTGGACGAGAATCCCAAATCATGGAATCAATATCTGCGAACCGCTGCATTCGTGTACAACAACAGTGTACACGAAGGGACGAAATTAACTCCCATGGACTGCCTTTACGGCTTCACAGCGGATGTTCCGTCAAATTTGAAACGAGACCCTGAACCCGTGTACAATCACGAGAGCTACTATCAGATCCTACGATACAAGCTCCAAAGGTCTTATGCCACGGCACGCAAAAATCTGCTCGCTAGCAAGCAACGGTCGAAATTATACTACGACAAAGCTGTTCGACCCCTATCGTTTCACATAGGTAACAAAGTCTTACTCAAGAGCGAAAGTCGAAAGCATAAGCTCTCTCAAATCTAGGTAGGACCATATCTGGTAATCGGTATACCATCATCAGTGAATACAACCCTAAAAATGGGCAAACGTACAGTTACGGTTCACAACAACCGTCTTAAGCCATTCTACGAATAAATAGTTTAAATTAAAAAAATTTTTTTAAACGCGTCGTGGCGTACTACCACAATCTACGGTCGAGATGAAGATCGTAACGCAAAGCCAGCACAAAATCAAGAAAGGAAAAACGAAAAAGTCCTTTAACAACTCGGTCCAATCGGGTCCAAACCAACCTTAATTATAAATTTTTATGTCCTATAACCTTTTTACTTAATTTCGAATCTCTTCACGTAAAACTCCCACTCCACCTATTAAACGTGCTTAAAGCTAAGATGTACCAATCAACAGGACTTCACTATCTTTAGCAAAGCAACCCAAAATTAAAAGAACGACTCCTACTAAAAGTCGAACCTTAAAACGACAAATTCAAACCTCTTCAAAACTCTTGTGATATATCGTCAGAGATTGAACCACCAAAAATCCCTCTCCTTAATGCGATATCTAGCAGTTCTTCCTGGCAGTTCCGTGCCTTGAAGTCTCCCTCCTCCTTAGTCATATTTTCTACAGCACAAAAACTCTAAACACCTCTATAACGGGTAGTTCTTCATGACGGCAATCTGAATTGCTGTTACACCCTACTTGGCTCCTATCCCCTCGAATAAAAGGGGATAATTATGATGACATTTTCTTTTAATGACTAGCAAAAGACCCTCAGTCGAACCTGTTTTGCATAAGGCAAAAAACCTTCACCCTTTAACTAAATCTACGCGATCATATATTAATTTACACCCACTTTGGTCGAACATTACCCGCCCCAAGGCTGGGACAGAAACTCCTTCCTGTAGTCCCTTGCCTTGAGGTCCTCCTCAACTGCTTTCGAAATACTGTATTCAACAGTAGATATCAAAGTGACTACCCAAAGGTAACCAACTATTATACCCACTTCCAGTAACTTACCAGAAAATTCTTCCTGGTAGTCCCGTGTCCTGAAATCGACCTGCGGATATAAAAAATCCGAATAAAACAATTTCAGAATATTACACTGGAAGGTACACATAAAGTCTACGATAAATGAGTTTTGATACAACCGACTAACTAAAAACAAAAACGCCATATTTCAAAAAACTGCTAACTATGGCTCCACTACATTCCCAACAACAAGAAATTGGCGCTAGAGCCACCTTGATGACCCTCGCCTCAAGGGCTACAACAGGTATTTCTCCTGACAGTCCTCGCACTAAGGTAATCAAACAAGCTGTTCCAAAATCTCGTAAAACGAGATCTATTTTTGACGGCATCGGAAACGCCATGCACTACCTTTTCGGTACCATGGATAATGCCAATCAACGCGAAGTCTATAGTCGCCTGGATGAGTTGGAAACTAACCACCAGGTACTCGCTGATTTGGAGAAACAACAAATCAGTGTAGTCTAGACTGCGTTTAATACGATTCAAAAGCCCTTAAATTCACTGGTCGAAAGACAACGGCAAATAGCCTCCCAGATGAATGATTTATATAATTCAACCGACAAACTCGTAGCAAGGCAAATGAGACAGGAAATAGTCTCTAGTCTGCTGCTACAAATGGTAGAAATTGAGTTCCGACAGCAGGCGCTACTGGATATAATAACCTCTAGCCGAAATAACCAAATTCATCCCCTGCTGATCGCCCCTGATTCACTCCTTGAGATTTATCACAAATCTCACGCCACGTGTTCGAAACCCCAGAATTGCCTATCAATTCTCTATCAGAGGGCTGAATTACGGACACACATGTTGCAACCAAAATTGGTAATCAGAATTACATTACCAATTTTCAATCTTCCAAAAATGAAGTTGCAACGAATCAGGTGCTTCCCTATACATACGGAAGCAAATCATTCACTAGTCCCGGAAATAGAATATTCCCATATAGCGAGTCAACTTTCGACTCAGGAATTTCTATTACTTAAACCGGAGAACATAAAAGCATATAGGAAAGTCACTCGAGATGTCGAGGAGGATACTTACGCTGGTTTGCTAAATACGCCGATAACAAAGGCAACACAATCGGATGAATGCGTAATCAAGTTGCTCTTCAATCCCCTGAACGAAAACCCTAGGTGTTCGTTAAAAGTGCAGATACCTCCCAGGGACATTTTAATTAAATTAAATAGGCCCAATTCCTGGCTGTATGCATTGAAGACAACAACCATTGTGCATATTACATGCACCCAACAATTGCTCACGCATCGCCTCTCTGGAC